>CAWUFW010005823.1:0-600000 GCA_963921515.1 Calotriton arnoldi
GCTCCAAAATCAAGTTAAAAGTAAACGCTAACTGTGACACCAAAAATGTCATTTATATGCTCAAATGCCCCTGTGGGCTGGTTTATGTTGGAAAGACAGAGAGGAAGATCAAAATCCGAATGAATGAACACAAGAGTAACATTCGTACAAACAACATCAAATCAGTAATAGCAGTACATTTTACAGAACACCGACATAATATCAGCCAATTGCAATTTGCCATCCTGGAAACCATAATCAAACGAGAAGGCAGAAACAACAACGATTTCATCCTACAAAGGGAAAATTATTGGATCAAGTTCCTGGACTCAATGAAACCTAACGGTCTTAATGACCGGATGGAATTTCAATGCTACCTGTGATATCCTTATCACTGTGTTTCTGATGTAGACACGGCTCATTAACACTTTTCACGATGATTTTGTCTCAATGTTCTTACAGATTTTTATTCTTCACTTGATTTATACCTTCATCCTGATGTTCTTATGTCTCCAACTTATCCTTTCTGTACGTTTAGGTTTCCACATTTTCATTCACTTTCATTCCTATATTCATCTTATTTTATCTTTACTATCTTTTAATTAATTGTCATTTTTCCATGTTTTCATGATCTCAAATGATTCTTTTCTCACACAAGCTTTGGTCCTTGAATTTTAGTTACTTTTTTCTTTACCACTGATCTTGCTTTTGATGTTTTCGCTCACGAGCTCATTTAAGTCACTTATTTATATTAGTATGTGTTATCCGAACACTTTTATTATCTGTTTCAAACATCGCCTCAGCTAACATACGAGTGTACATTTCTGAATTTTTTTCATGAAGTTGTGTTTACCTATTGATGTGGATCCACTCTAAGATGGCACCCATATTTGTTTCAACTTGTGGTTAACCACCGGCGGTGGTCCGTTTTCTATCTTCATGTACATTTTTGTATCGCTGGTTTTTAACTAACTGCAAACAGTCACTCAGTGTTTTTGGACCGTTTGGAGCACATCGCACACCTATCGGGCTGAAGTGAGTCTACTGGCACGCTCAAGGGAACTTTTGCATGGGTGTTTTTACACGTGGTGGCACACTGTATCACTTCGCTGATTTTGAATACTGTGAACAGTTATTTGACATTTTCAACCGTTTGGGATACGGCATTTAAGTTGGTTTTGACACGTGATTTTTTCGGTCTTTTAGAAATTCACGCACTGTTTGTTGCACGACCGCTCGTTCACAATATTCTATAAACTTTTGTTCATTTAACACACACAGTTTGCAGATATCATCAATTCGAATGGCACTTATAGCCGACTAACTTTATTTGTTTCTCTTTCGTTTTGACTCTCTGGTTTTTTCATAACGGCAATAACGAGAGGTGGTATATTCACGTTCATGTACACATCATGTTGACATGGTTGTTTAGTCCACTTAATCTCACGTATTATTTCATTGAGACACATTTTGATATATGATATACTTGACATAGTTTATTTTTGCTTGCACTCTATTTAGTGTCATACTCTTAAATCGACATGTAGTTTTCTTATAGACTATAGTGACGCTCTGTTTATTTTCTGCATTCATTTTAGATTTTTTCCCTGAAGAAGGGCTTGCACGCCCGAAATGCATTGGGAAAGTGAATAATATACGCCTGGCATTCACATCAAAGTTGAAATATACGAACTCATGAATGAATTAAATTCACGTATTCAACCAACTCGATTAAGAGTGTCTTAACTTGTTGTAACCATTAAGGCGCCCAGTATTACGATTTGGAATATTCATTACCTGCTTAGTCAGGTTCTTCGCGGTGCCCAGAGGGATACCACTCACGCTGAGTGGCACTACCCAATACTTATCACTTGACACCCCTCCAGAGGGTGACACCTCCGGTGCACGCAACAATACGCAAACTTGGTACAATCGGAGCTGTGCATACTCATACGCCCATTTTCTATAGTTTGTCTGGATCATTTGAGTTTTGCACGCCCACTCAATCATTTTTATTAACATGTCTTATACGGACATTACAATTCTCACGGATATTAGGGCTGAAACTTTCGCCTTTACTGAAGATGATGCCAACAAAATTTATGCATTAATACCAGAGGTCACTTCACAAGCAACGAAGAAAAACAAAGATAGTATTATCAAACAACTGTTATATTTAACCAAGAGAGAGGTTAACCAGCGTTTACATGCCAGCACATTGATACGATATCACAGAGCGCAAAGGATTCCCAGAGGATTACGTGTTCCATTGAAACCTCTTCTATGTAAGAATAATCCAAAATTCATAGAAAAATGGTATTCAATTCTGAATAAATGTTCACTTGATCTGATACTCCTGATAGTGGAAGAGCTATCGAAGATTCTTGAAGAGCTCAATAAAGAAATCTCTTTGATTAAACAAGAACTCTCAGACATGATGTCCCAATCCGAATTGTTGAAAATATTGGAAGATACCAACATTCAGTTGGAGAAATATGCTCAAGAAATAAATGAAAGAAAAATACGCAAATACCGACGAGACACCATAGATTACAAACTAGGGGAGGTTTATTCCTGGGCGGAGGTCTACGCCAGACGCCGTCAAAACAAACAATACAATCTGAACACAGACACTGAAACATCGTCGTCCGACGACGGCCCGAGCGGTAGATCCAGAACAACAGTAACAGCACAACCTGCTCCCTCAACCAGCATGAATCAACAACCAGCCAATGGATCTTCGACTCCTTTTTTAGAATCAGGCCCCATAGACAAAGACGACCCAGGCGGGGAAAAAGACAAAGAAAAGGAAGTAGAGAGAGATACAAGGAGTTCAGCGGCCCAGAAGAAAGTGGCCAAAGGGAAGAAAACATAGACAATCTAGTGATTAACATTTCTTCACACCAATTAGACACCATCGAAATGAATACTTTACAGAAAGGGACTTCTTTTGTTCCCACAAGTCATACCAACTGTTTGGAATTGGAAGTTAGTTTGTTTAAATTGATGCGCAACCTGCGCTTGAGACATTTTTTTGAAAACGTTGCCACCGAGTATATCAGCGATAAAGATGATCAACTTCGTGGTCTACATTATAAAAGCACCTACATGGCTCCAGTAAGCCACAAAAGCTTGGACACTTTTGAGAACCTCGTGAAACAAGACATTCGCAAATTCAACTATAAACGAACATCCAAACACCGTAACATGTCTAACAAAGAGTTCGCCATTCTGAGAAATCTAGCTGAGAATCCCAATATCGTATGTCAAAACGCAGATAAAGGAGGAGCCATTGTTATAATGGGCACCAGCTTTTATCGAGAACAGGTTCAGATGCATCTTTCCGATACCAACATGTATTGCATCATTGATTCCAATCCTACAGAACTGTTTGTTCTCACTCTTAACAACCTCATCAAAAAAGCTACTGAAAATGGTACTATAACTGAAAAGACCGCCAAATATCTGACCCAGAAGTCTCCACGTACTCCGTCGCTATATATGCTACCGAAAGTCCACAAGGATCTTCAACACCCTCCGTTCCGACCAATAGTTTCCACCAAAGGTAGTTTACATGAACCACTTGGCAAATTTCTTGATAAGTACTTGCAACCTTTTGTTGTCAGTTCAAGAACTTACATTAAAGACACAACGGATTTCCTTTCCAAAATCAGCAGTTTCAAATTTGCAACTGAAGATGAAATCTGGTTGTGCACAGTAGACGTGAAGTCTCTGTACACTTCGATTCCTCACATGCCGGGCCTGGAGGCCATTGAAGAAATGTTATTGAACTCTGAGTATCACATGGATTTTCAACTTTTCCTCATGGAACTCATGCATTTCACCCTTTATCAAAGCTACTTCGAATGGGATGGTCAATATTACCTACAACTATCAGGAACTTCTATGGGCAATTGTGCCGCGCCTTCGTATGCTAATATTTTTATGAGAAATTTCGAGGAACATAATATATTAATGGATACACAATGGAAAGAACATGCTAGCATTTTTCTCAGATACATTGATGACATTTTCATAATATGGAAGGGTTCACAAACCAGTTTAGTAAATGCCTTAAACTCTTTGAATACTATCAATGACAGGATACAGTTCACCTTCAATTTTGATCAACGATCGATAGCTTTTCTAGATGTATTGGTTTATAAATCTGACACCACCTTGGAAACCAACATTTACAGCAAAAGTACAGACAGAAATAACCTATTGCATTACCAAAGCTTTCATCAGACACCCCTTAAAAACAATTTACCGTACTCACAACTATTGAGAGTCAAAAGAATTGTTTCTAATCCTGATAACTATGTTCCACAAGCAACTGCCATGCTGGCTAAATTCAAAAATCGTGGATACCCAAAAGAGATCTTGGAGCAAGCCAACAAACGATGCAGCGATAAGAGTCGCATACAACTCTTGAAATCTACTGTTAAAACACATGGCCAACGCACCGTTGTTGTTTCGAAATTTTCCACTCTTAGTCAGCAATATAAGCATGCAATCCGGAAACACTGGTCAATATTGAATATGGAACCAGACTTCAAAAATATCTTTCATGATCCACCAATCTTCGCTTATACCAGGAGTAAGAACATCAAAGAACTTATCACTAAAAGATCAAAACCATCACCTAAACCCGTTTATAAAGGCAATACTCCTTGTCTCAATTGCAACAATTGCAACAATATCATCAAGGGACCAGTGATTACCCATCCAATGAAAGGCTCCAAAATCAAGTTAAAAGTAAACGCTAACTGTGACACCAAAAATGTCATTTATATGCTCAAATGCCCCTGTGGGCTGGTTTATGTTGGAAAGACAGAGAGGAAGATCAAAATCCGAATGAATGAACACAAGAGTAACATTCGTACAAACAACATCAAATCAGTAATAGCAGTACATTTTACAGAACACCGACATAATATCAGCCAATTGCAATTTGCCATCCTGGAAACCATAATCAAACGAGAAGGCAGAAACAACAACGATTTCATCCTACAAAGGGAAAATTATTGGATCAAGTTCCTGGACTCAATGAAACCTAACGGTCTTAATGACCGGATGGAATTTCAATGCTACCTGTGATATCCTTATCACTGTGTTTCTGATGTAGACACGGCTCATTAACACTTTTCACGATGATTTTGTCTCAATGTTCTTACAGATTTTTATTCTTCACTTGATTTATACCTTCATCCTGATGTTCTTATGTCTCCAACTTATCCTTTCTGTACGTTTAGGTTTCCACATTTTCATTCACTTTCATTCCTATATTCATCTTATTTTATCTTTACTATCTTTTAATTAATTGTCATTTTTCCATGTTTTCATGATCTCAAATGATTCTTTTCTCACACAAGCTTTGGTCCTTGAATTTTAGTTACTTTTTTCTTTACCACTGATCTTGCTTTTTGATGTTTTCGCTCACGAGCTCATTTAAGTCACTTATTTATATTAGTATGTGTTATCCGAACACTTTTATTATCTGTTTCAAACATCGCCTCAGCTAACATACAAGTGTACATTTCTGAATTTTTTTCATGAAGTTGTGTTTACCTATTGATGTGGATCCACTCTAAGATGGCACCCATATTTGTTTCAACTTGTGGTTAACCACCGGCGGTGGTCCGTTTTCTATCTTCATGTACATTTTTGTATCGCTGGTTTTTAACTAACTGCAAACAGTCACTCAGTGTTTTTGGACCGTTTGGAGCACATCGCACACCTATCGGGCTGAAGTGAGTCTACTGGCACGCTCAAGGGAACTTTTGCATGGGTGTTTTTACACGTGGTGGCACACTGTATCACTTCGCTGATTTTGAATACTGTGAACAGTTATTTGACATTTTCAACCGTTTGGGATACGGCATTTAAGTTGGTTTTGACACGTGATTTTTTCGGTCTTTTAGAAATTCACGCACTGTTTGTTGCACGACCGCTCGTTCACATTATTCTATAAACTTTTGTTCATTTAACACACACAGTTTGCAGATATCATCAATTCGAATGGCACTTATAGCCGACTAACTTTATTTGTTTCTCTTTCGTTTTGACTCTCTGGTTTTTTCATAACGGCAATAACGAGAGGTGGTATATTCACGTTCATGTACACATCATGTTGACATGGTTGTTTAGTCCACTTAATCTCACGTATTATTTCATTGAGACACATTTTGATATATGATATACTTGACATAGTTTATTTTTGCTTGCACTCTATTTAGTGTCATACTCTTAAATCGACATGTAGTTTTCTTATAGACTATAGTGACGCTCTGTTTATTTTCTGCATTCATTTTAGATTTTTTCCCTGAAGAAGGGCTTGCACGCCCGAAATGCATTGGGAAAGTGAATAATATACGCCTGGCATTCACATCAAAGTTGAAATATACGAACTCATGAATGAATTAAATTCACGTACTCAACCAACTCGATTAAGAGTGTCTTAACTTGTTGTAACCATTAAGGCGCCCAGTATTACGATTTGGAATATTCATTACCTGCTTAGTCAGGTTCTTCGCGGTGCCCAGAGGGATACCACTCACGCTGAGTGGCACTACCCAATACTTATCACTTGACACCCCCTCCAGAGGGTGACACCTCCGGTGCACGCAACAATACGCAAACTTGGTACAATCGGAGCTGTGCATACTCATACGCCCATTTGCTCTCAGTAGGTCACAGTTCAGCTCAATAATTTGCACCCAAATGGAAAGGAACAGTTAGGCAATAGTCACAATTCATGCGGCACAACACAGTCTGCATGTCTAACTTAGTGTTTTGTGTGAAGCCTTATTACCTGCTCACACTGTCATGGTTTCCCAGCGCAGGTGGGTGCTCCTCTGGCCTTTGCTCTCAGTTGTGTCTCTACTGACACTGGACTGCAGCAGCAGTTTCAATTGGAATTAACGCCCTAGCTGGGGAACAGATTGGTTGGCCTCCTCGGTAGGCGCCCGTCCTGTCACAAGCAGCCAACATGCAAGATCTTATGGGTGGTCATTGCGGGAAGGTTTCACACAGGGGTGCTTCTTTGGGCAATTGCAGCCTCTGGGTCGGGACGGCTCTGCTTCCACTGGGATGGCAGCTATGCCTCTGGATTCACTTGGAAGGCAGCAGAAGAAGGACCAAGCATTTGAAATCACAAGGGTGCTGGACATCACCTGACAACTTCTTGGCATGGTTTCTGTATGCATTCCACTGTGTGGGCTATGATGGAAGACCAAGAGAACCCTCACACGGCTGGTCAGATCCCACCTTTTTACCAAGGGCAGATAGAGGGAAGGGTGAGAGGGAGAAGGAATGACCCCCAAACAGCTGGTGGCTAATTATGGAGCACTGCAGAAAGTGCACTATGTGATAATCTTTTGAAGGTGTTTGTCTGGCTTCATTGTCTCTTAAATGGCATCATGGCAGAGATAGGTGTGTCTAGTAACAGCTCAGTCTGTGGAATTCGTACAGTGTGTTTTCATAACATAATGAATAATACAAGCTGCTTAGTCAGACGGAATGTGTTCTCTCTTAAGGATGGGCCACTCAATTATTGATAAGCTAAAAGCAACAGCGTACTTGTTTCAAGGATCCTGGGTTAAAAATATTACTACAACTCTTCACGAGTAGTGAGAGACATATTTCAAGGTGAATGTTAAATTGTATTCCTTTCTGGTGTTGCAAATTATTATGCCTCTACCATTGATCCCACATTTCTCTCATCATCTGATGCATTCGTCTCATTGATCAACCTCCACTATGCTCCCTCACTTTTCTGAGCCTTATGTGGTCTATTTGAAGTGGCTGATACCATGCTACATGCAAAATAGATCATGTCATCTGGCCTCGTCACCTACTCTATGCGCAGGTGTGTGCATACTCTTAATAGTTTCTTTCCTTTCTTATGACAGATTGCCCCTCTCTTACTGGCACTGACAGCAGAAGATGTCTAGTATTTGACAAAAGTGAGCACTAGTCACAGTTACCTGACCTTATGACCCCACAAATTCCCACGCACTACAATGCAAGTCTAGGTTTCAATATATCTCATGTGTTCCTGTATTTGGAGTATTCCATGCTAAATTACGTTTTGACTCTCTATCATCACATCTGCAGGCCAGCATCAAAGTTCAATTCAAGGCTTTCTTCTTTATAATATGCAGGTACCTGAAATCCCAACTCTAAACTCACACCCTGAATCACAGCGTGCCTTCTCCGTAACCATTCAGTTCCAATCCTAGGTCAGTGCCCTAAATGAAAAGATGGCATTGATTGTTCTAAATTGGTTGTAAGGCTTATGGCTTTTCTCAATAAAACGATCAGCCATCAAGTTTCAGAGCTCCTCAGTAGTTCTCGTGGTTTGAAATGCAGCCTTGGTTACATAATTCTGAGATCATTTTGAATAGCTGCTAGCATTGTGGGTCCAAAATGGCGGTGAGTACTGGAATCTCTTAGCTTTCATGATGGTTGCTTTGTACATTCTGTATTGCATTGGAAGGCCTTCTTTATATTCCATTATATACTTCTGCCCCATGCCTGATCCCTACAAACCTGCATCATATACCATGAACGACTTCCTTCTATGCTGCCTGATCAATCCAATCTGGAATCACTGAGGGTTCTGTGACTTCCTTCGCGCAGATCATAAACTGCTACCCCCACAGATCATAGACATATCATGAATTCCATGTCCTGGGTGATAATCTGGAACCTTTGTCCAATTCCATCCTGGATCATGGACCTTTCATGGATTCCTTCCTCTGAATATAATGCTGCTATTCAGACCTGTGATCCCCTTCAATACCGGATCCTAGACCTCCCATGGCTTTTTTTCCTGGATGATGTTATACCACTCGAAGTTCTGTTTTATCAATCCCAGGTAAAAGGTTGTCCATGATGGTTTCATTTCCCAAAATTATGGTTATCTAAATTCCTAACCCATGTATTCCAATCATATTTCACAAAGCACTCATGACTCTTTCCAATGTGTGATATATTGTTACCAGAACCCCTGGCCCATTCAAACCAGTGGATGCTCTGTGCTAGAAGAAGCTCTGTTACACTCGTGGCTACATCTCACTTGCTAGCTTCTGCTTCAAATTCCACTACAGAACTTGTATGCTGAGCAATGGATACCCTGCGCAGCTATTCCTATCCAGTAAGCTCAAAGTTGATTCTATTCTCAAAACCATTGCCAGAAGTTACAAGCAAGACCCTACTCTCATGAAAACTGGAGCAGGCAAAGTACTTTTGCACACAGACAGAATTATATGAGTTTGTTGCTTTTATCTACAGATTTTTGATCAATAATTCTAGGTCTCTCTTATGTGGTCAATGTCTTAGGTACAGCCCAATACTTTGATATGTTGTAGATTTACACTATTTCTCCTAAACAAACTCTAGTTTGCACACCTATCGTTAGACCCCCTCTTGTGGGTCCTGGAGGAGTCTATTAAAGGTGGCGCTTGGATAACTATACTACCTTTGTGGATCTGAAACTAAAGCTTCTGCAAAAGAAGCTCTCTGAGATCAGCTAGGTTCAAAGGATGACCTGGACAATACTACTGAATTCAATCAGATAACCACTCAGAATGTTTGGATCAAAAGAACACAGATGACGCTCTAAAGAAGCCGACCTCCTAAAGAGGCAAAGGACAAATGAAGAAGTGTGAATCATTCTAGTACTTTGGCTGGTTCGATCTTGCACATTGGCACTTGTCTATGGGAAGGTGAATAGGAATGGGAAAGAATTTTATGGTTTCTTTCTCCTCAGATGCAGGTTCAAAGGCCCTTCCCTCCACTTCCATTGATGAGCAAATGGAGATGGGAAATTCCAAAAAGTGCCTTCAAGATGAAAGGAAGTCCGCATGATGTTATATGGCATTCTGGACATAGTATAAGAAGCATATTATTCCCTCATGTTCTGTGAGACCAATGTCAGGTCTGGGCATGCCACGCCTATTGGGCTGAAATGGGTTCACCCCTCCCTCATGCAACCCCGAACATCCTGTTGTGTGTCTTAGCCAGGACTGACGCAGCTACCAGGACACACACAATTCTTTAGCTGATGTGTTCCTGGACTGACTCAGTTACGAGGACACACACAATTCTTTAAATGATGTGTGCCTGGACTGACACAGCTACCAGGACACACACAATTCTTTAGCTTGTGTGTGCCTGGCTGCGCTAGCTATGTGGTTTCAATGACAGCCTCTTACAAAGTACTTCATGTTGAAGTGCATTAAAGAAGTATGGGAGCTGTGATCCTGAGTACAATATTAGCAGGATCTGGTAGCTTTGGTGTGGGGCTACAGAAGTGACAGAGTTGGTCTTTCACCTTCAGGTAAATACTTATAAAATATAATGCACATGACTTAAATGAAAAATAAATGCATGTTTAAGTAATTAGTGAGAAACGCTTTCTTTTATGTTATGAAAGTTCAATTGGTTAATGCGATCACTGCAGATGTCTGTGTGTATAACCAGTCACAGAATGGAACCGGGGTTGGTACACGGGGGAAGAGTGACATGCACTTATCGTGCTATGAGTTCCAAGCATGTGGCTGAAAGCACTGTGACTATGTAAGTCATTATTTTTATTGTACATGGTACAAGGCTGCTGCAAAATGTGAAGAGAGATTTAGTGTTTGATATTACAAGTGTGTTAAAAATATATATTTTTAGTAATACACAATCAGACTATATGTAGTGCAAACCTTTTAAAAAAAAAAAAAAGTTTCCATTAGAAGGATGCCCTCCCAAACGCAGCTGATAATACCCTTTCATTATCTCTCAAAAACAATAAATCTTTGTCACCTTGAAGTCTCAAATGGCTCCATCAATTAAAGCTATATACGGTCTCCCAAGAAGCATTTAGACTTGCTGGTTAACTAGTTGTACACATTTACATTACTTTCAGGTAGCAGACATCCTGGCGAGAAGGCTTGTTTCTTTTATTGCTGTCTGCCTATCTCTTGGCTTCACAGAACAGGTAGAGCCGGGTGAGCCCCCAAATTTGGAGGGAAAGCTAGAGCCAAGTCAAGGATATGTCTTGGTCCTAAGAGGCTAGATACGAACCGAGCCTTAAAACTATTTAGCATGTGAATCAAACAACAGAAATCATGTAAAAAAATAAATAAAAGAGTCTTTTTTTGGGGTTTCGAAGAATTTCACATTAGTACATCATATCACTGTATTGAGAGGCATTTATAAAAAGTGATAGCATTTTTAGACATGAACTTGGAAACATTCGTGGCCCATCAGTCCCACGGGGATAACAATGCCACTAGTTAACTAAGAGGCAAATCAGTTGTCATGCATAGGCTATATATATGAACTAGATTGCTGTTAAGCATGGAGCAACATTATAATTCATTAAATCGAACCCAAGAGGTTTTTGTACAGCACACTTACTCAACTCACATATTTGAAGGTGCTCCTATAAGTGATTATGAAGAAAAAGAAGGCTGGGTGTAATAAAATATTGCCTAGGATCACACAGTTTGGTCAACTGGTTAAGCCAGGCTTGATCCCAGGTTTTATCATTTCACATTGTGCAATTCATCCACTAGATTCGTATATCTTTGTCTCTTCTTTTTAAATCAAAGGTCATTTGTTTTTATTAAATATTTGTGCATGAGGTTAAAACATGGGATGCAGGTAGAAGCTACCTGAAAAGCTTGGCTTGCTTTGGCCTCGATGGTCCATGAGGACCTTGAGCTGAGCCAGACATCTGGCTTGATCCTGGCTTGAGCTTTTGGTGGCTCACCCACCTCTAAGAACAGGAGACACTACTCCCTTCCTTTTCAGACAGAGGCACCTGAAGTTCGGTGTTATCCAGTCTGAAACAGTGTTTTAACATAAAGTATAGGAACTGTTATTGTAAAAGAAAAAAAAAAGATAGGGAATATTTCCAACAGATCCCACCCACTTTACTTCAACGACTAAGGTCATCCAAAAGCCAATTAAAAGGAGAGGAGGCTTTTCTTGTTTTTTCATTGCATCTCTTGCCTCATGGTGTTGCTCTCTCTCTCTCTCTGCCTAATCAGCGAACCCACAAAGTGCCTTGGACATGGGCCCCAATTGTGAACTGTTCATAGTGGAATTTCCAAGTGGAATTCCAATTCACACGTTTATAAAATATTCAGTGTTCCTCAACCCAAATGTACTTGGTGTGGGAACAACAAACCTGATTTTACCGACCGGAAAATCCAGCTAGTAAAATCGCTGTGGGAAAAGGCTGCATTGTAGCCTAGACCACCTCCATAACCCCTTCTCGAACATCAAACAAAGCATGGGGGATTATATGCTTCCCTCTGCCACCCACCATTTTCTGCTCCTTCCTTCGCACTTCTCACCAACTCTCTCAAACCCACCATACAAGAGCTCCCCGCACACTCTTAGCACCTGCTCAGAGCAGGTGATGAATGTGTGCATTAAACCCTTAGGTCAAATCTTTATTCACATAATCTATCCCTGCCATCTGTAAACTTACAGACTGTACTTAGACCAAGAGTCAAAGTTGTGTTTTAAATTCCGATCCATGCGTAACTAGATGTTAGCACACAGATCGGAATTCTGAGTTGTGGACCAATTACCACATTCTGAAATGTTCTCCTGTCAGATTTCACTAGAAAAAAACATGAAGAAATCCATCAGGATAAAATGCTATTGCATCAATGCAAACCAGGTCGTAATAGATGTGGTAAACACTGATACCACATGCTAGGCTTAATTCTGAGGTGGGGAACTCAGGAGACGTCAATTATTTTACCCATTCAATCCCCCACACCATGGTAGTAGCAATCATTGTAAGCACTAGTTATCACCCAAAATCTACATAACTTTTAACTATGGCCTTGGGCTCCAAATCTGCCTTTGTGCTTCTATCATGATGATGTCCATACAGGTACATAGCTTACAATATATTTGACTTAGGGCCTGATTACGATATCAGCGGATGGGATACTCCGTCACAAACGTGACAGGTATCCCGTCTGCCATATTACAAGTTCCATTATAGCCTATGGAACTTGTAATATGGCGGACGGGATATCCGTCACATTTGTGATGGAGTATCCCATCCTCCAAGATCGTAATCAGGCCCTTAGTTTGAGGTCACTAAGCCCACTTCCTTTGCCCATTTTGTACCTGATGTAACCTCATAGCCTCTAAAAAAAACTCAACCTCTCTCTTTGCCATGAAAATACAATTAAATATTATAAACCTAGAAGAGGAGAGTGGTGTGTGGGATGTGGACGTGTGTGTGTGTGTAGGTGGAGGTGGAGGCACGAGGGCAGTGAGAGGACCCATTTATTCTGTCCATTTTCCTCCAGTTACCAGCTCTGTCTTTGCTCTTGCACTATAACACCATCATACAGGATTGCTAATTAGGCAATCAAGATCATGCACTGATATTGATGGATCACAAAGACCACCTGACTCACCTGATATGTCAAATGCCATGCCTACTGTAACCTTTCTCCTCCCTTGCCCTTTATAGCATTTACATGAATGGTATGGTACCCAGGAAGGGCTGGCAGTTTGCAGAGTCAGGTTTCCTGTATGCAAATAATGTCATTCTGTGCCAGAAAAGTACACGATTTACCATCTTCTAAGATCTTAGAGAGACCTTCAGCATTCCAAGATATCAGGGAAATGGATCAAGACTTTGATGGAGTGGTGTCGCTGTGAAAGTGTCCTTGTTAGGCTTCTTGTCCGGTGTCATATCTTTGCTACTCCTGAATTATTGACTCACGATTAATTGTTGATGCCAGCCAACCTCAGCCATCCGTTGGTGACTGAGAGCACCACTGGTTCTGTTTAAAGTAAATAATTCTCTCTGTACCCCTCGTGCATTTTATTACTAGGTCTGTGTGTGCCTGTTGCAGCACTGATGCACATTTGTGATTTTTTTAAGATTGATCTGGCTGAGTTAATTGCAAAGGGCTTTATATCAGGGGAGATTTTAAAGTGGTCAGGATACCTAATCTTCACTGGCAAAGATAGGATAACTCCCCAGACTCTAAGTATGTCTTTGTATTTTATGACTTGCTCTAGGACGGCTTTGCTTCTCCAGGTAATCCGCGTAGACTCTTTGTCAGAAAACACCACCACCCTCCACAAACTCAATAGAAATAACATCCTCCGTGGTGAAGGGGATAGTGTCAATCAAGGTGTTTAACAGTTTAAAAATGGTCCACCTTTTTAGCATGTCCTGTTGCCCTCTTGTTTTATATTCTGATGTAAACAAGAGAATATAGTCATCCATGATGCTACATACCTTGTGTGGCGTAAAAGATGGACTATTATCATACCTGTTAAGGGGAAGAAGAAAGCGCAAGCAAACAAATAACTCCATGGGAGGCGTAGCTGTCACCCATGTCACTGGATGGTTGAGTTCCCCAGTTTGAGCTTGGTTAGGAGCTTCAGCACCACAGTTGTTTGTGGATATATTGCCTGCTGTTCCCTCTTAGTGACCTCGCTTTTATAGTTGAAACTATAGGGCTTTAAATCTTCGTTAAATGGAGCTAATGTCATAGAGGGTTGCAAAGGAGTATGGGCTGCTGCTGCCTTAAGTTCCTGAGTGACTGTAAAGCCTGCACCTCCATCTTTGCTTGCTTAAATTGAACTGGAAAATCTTGCAGTGCATCCTACCAAAGTAGGATGAAGATTCGTAGAGCTCATTCACAAGAGTTTTGTAGTCTGTGACAACAAATGAGGGGAGAAAGAGGAGGGTTGTGGTCCTGGACACCTTGTGCTTGATGCGTTCTGGTTTAAAGCCTTGTTGCTGGTTTCAAATTTTAGATAAACTTTAGTGTTGGCCAAAGTTTATCCAAAATTTGAAACGAGCAACAAGGGTTCTGCGCAGCTTTTTTTTCTGCTTCCTTGTGACAGGTTTGCTATCCTCCATTGGTGGTAGGATTAGTGGCGCCTCCTTGAGCACACTCGCCGTGCACTGTTTCTGTAGAGAAGGGGTGATCGAGACTCTAGGATCAGAGTCAGAGATGCCACTATAGTCACATTGAGATGTTGCTAGGGCAGCTCTACCAAAGGGCAGGTTATCATGGTTCCCGTTCTGATATCAAATTGAGATGATGTGAGGGTTCTGATTGTTCTCTGATTTTCCACCAGAACACATACAAGCTGTGGCAATCCTTCCAGTTTGTCAATAATGGAGCACCAAGTGCATGGGGGCGGTGAAGATTTTGCGTCAACTATTGTGGCCTTGATAAGTGAGGTCAGACAGGACATTCTACTGTTGATGGAATCAATAAAAGTGGTCATTCTTTGTAATAGCTCCACCTGAATCTCAAATTCAGCGTTGGTGTGTCTGACATAAAGTGGTGTGCATTCAGGGGGAAAAAGAGGAGACCCAGAGATTTTATACTCATGCTAGGTGTCACCATCCGTGCGTGAAACTCCGGGCCCCTGAAAGAGGGTCCCCCTTGAGGGAGAAGAGTATTTTACAGCATCAGAGGGTGACCTATGCTCTGGGGATATTGGTTGTTCTGGAGTGTGTAATCCCATGCAGGCTATGTCAGTCAATTTAGTTGGGTGTGTATAACGTCCTGTATTGTTAGTAAGTTGGAACGGGTGACTTCCTGTCCCTCTAGGGCTTTGTCCAACTGCTGCCCTGTTTCCGACCTATGGTCTGCAGGATCTTGAATACAGTTGTCTGGCCTGATCTTCTATATAGCCTCAGCTAAATCAGAGAGAGTCCGTTCTAATGTGGTAGTACAGGCTAAAAGAGGAGGTGATAAGACAATCTCTAACTGGAGATGGAAACCCTCCATCTGTGTCTAATTTGGAGAAGGCATTACTTCTGGTAACTATCTTATCTTTGTTCTCCATGTGCCTCGAGGTTTTGACACGGGTCATCACTCCTCAAACTATAAAACCAGCTACAATTAGAAAAAAGAACTAGTGCCCTTGCTTACTGGTTGCTTCTTACTCCCGCAGTCACAATTCGATGGTTGCGGTAATTGCAGCTATGGCAATGTCCTTGGTGAAATCTGTGACGACAGTAAGGTGTGAGTCCCTGTCTTGAAGCTGGCTAACAGGGCCCGTCTGGGGGGGGGGGGTTGGTTTCTGGTTGGGGCCCCTCTGATCCACAAGGCAAGTGCCCTGAACCTTAAACCCATTCAGCCAATCTGCTGCAATCCCCAGCCAAGTCTGGATTCCCGAGCCAGAGGGGAACAGTTATGAGCGGGGGAAAGGCTGGGGCAGGAACTGTAAGAACGGCTCCCCAAAGACTGGGAGGCCTGGAGTTTTGAGACCCCAGTTTGACTTACGCCAAAGTGTGAGCAAACCTGACCGTCAGGGGGCTTCGTAAGGGCTGTGCTGTAGTAACTGTAAGCGTGGGCCCATAGCACAAGATGGAGGTTTAGGGTCTTGAGCCTCTGACTAAACCCACAAACAGGCTGAGTGCTGGGTGACAACTGCAGTCGATGTTGTCAGTGTGGGTCCCCGATATAGTTGCCCAAATTTCCAGCTCCTGAATTCAGTGCCATGTAGCGTAACTATCTGAACCGGTAGGGAGCCTCTGCTGGCTGGAGGCAAGGTGAGGCGAGCTTGAAGACTGTGGGCGGGCACAAGCTTTTCCCTGCATATAGCGGCCATTCTACATGCTCCCTGCCTGTGTCCAATATTTCCTGGTTCTGTTATGTTCTTTCTCTTTTGTTGCCTCCTGAATTTAGAATGCACTCACCGTGGTCTGTGCAAAACAGAGGATCATTCTATGCTTAGGCAGGCTCTTAAAACTCAAATGTTGCATTGTATACTGCTAATTGTCCCTTCAGTATCTTAAGATAACATCAATATTTTAGGGGCAATGATACTTTAGGTGCTGGGGCATCAGAACAGAACTGAAAGCATGGTTGTTGATACTCTCACATATGCTATTAAGAGGCACAATTTCTGGTTCTCACCAGGACTTTGCCCATCACCACACACACTATGTGTTCTTGAGCTTAAAGGAATAATTGAAGATGCATTAGAAATCAAACCTGTGACTTGCTAGTAACGCATCTCGAAATCAAGTGTGTTAACCTCTTAAACTCAATATTCTGTGTATGCGTGTGCAGCCTCAAACAAGCACATGTTGTATTGTCCTGATGAGCATACTGAAAACATACGATTGGTCAACAAGTAGGCAGCAGCATCTTTCTGAAGATGAATTTAAAAATATTTCATGAGCTCACTGTAATTTCACAGAAGGAATTGTCACAAAAGGGTGGCCGGCTTGAAATATCTTTGTGAAAATTGGATCTAAAGTGCTTTGTACTGAGAGCTGTAGAAGGTGCATTTTAGTTGTAAAATCACTCATTCCCCTTTTTAAAGATCTGTCAGTAGCCAATAAACATTGTCAAATCCACTAAATTTGTTGTAATCATATCATTTTCGAATAGTATGTTTAAAATGCACAATTTATCACTTTATTTTCTTGCATTCGCTTTAAAGTTAAATCTGCCCCATTGTTTAAAGTCGATTGGTTGTTCTGGTAGACCTCTCCTCGCCGAAGTTCGGGTCTAGTTGTGCCCCAGGTCAGGTCTCCACCATTCCCTTTCTACTGTGTCCTTTTGCACGTAACCTTGAATAGTCTGTTCCCACCTTCGCCAGTTCACTTTCTGATAAAGCACACATAGTTATGCATAGTTAGGACATAGTTACTTGGCACTGCATATTTGAAGCATTGTCTTAGGAATGGCTTCTGTGTCACAAAAGAAAGGGACATCTAAACAAACATAAGCCTTTAGAAGGGGCAGGCTTTAGAAGAGCAAGTCACATGACTGTCAGATATGGCATCCTGTCCACTCTATTAAAGCCATATTTAACATTCAGAGGTAATGGTCTTCCTTAGAATTTCTTCTATTTACTGGGGTGTCCGGAGTTTGCTTGGAAGCATGTATGTATGTATGCATGCATGTGAGTGGTATTTGTCTACTCGACCCTAGCCAATAGGCGTCCGAAATCGATAGAGGGTCAAAGACAAGGATACAGTAAACAAGTGATTTTGGTAGCTGATTTGTGGACTATTACTCCATCATGATGTAGTGTTCTTTAAAGAGGGCATCTTTTATTGTTTCCCAAATAGAAGCACGGTTGGGGCATCTGCAGTATTATCCTAAAGAGCGACCCACATTGTATTCGGACACTAAAATATTTAGCCTCAGAATGCATGCTCGAAATTGAATGAGTAAATATACAAATGTTAACTTGTGCCCTATATGCTGAACTGTTTTTCTTCATTGTATAGCTGCTTTCTTATGATACTGTCACTATCCTATTTTCAGCTTTCAAAGAGCTGCACCCTCCAGAGACACCTGGCCCCTACCCATCAAGTCCGAACCAGACGCTGATAGAGGTGATAACGGAAAGAACCAACCTCAGTGGCAGTGCGGCCCGCTCCTCCAAGATCCTGTACGTCATCACGACCAGTCCCAGCCAACCACCCAGCAACATGCCAGGTAAAGTGTTAGAGCTTGAGCCTCTCAACTGAGCCTTTCTGGTTGTCAAAGTTGGGACTGTCTGGATACTTTTCCGCAGCCGAGTTCATCGGCTGGCTTGTGAGGAAGCTCCATTTTACAGAATCCAGCGTGAGTTTTACCGCCAACCACCCAGGTGTTGTAGTGGAACGAGTGGGATGAGCTACTCCCCAACCAATGTTTTTGTGAGACAATATTCAAAGAACAAAGTGGACCAAAGATCAAACGATTGTTTTTAAGATTTATACTCCTTGTGTCGTTGAAGTATACACTGCGCAGTCAATATTACATGCACGCATGAACATTCCAGGCAATTAAGAACGTGTTGGTCCTCGAGCTGCCTTGCGCTGCTTCAACATCTGCGAATCTGTGTTACTTGTTTACTAGGCCTGGGCGAAATGTTCATTATCCGGAGTAATCGGAGTAATTTTAGTAATTACGCACTACTCATGAGATATGAAATTACCAAAATTGCACCATTATGCCAGCTTGAGTAATTTGGGGAAAAACCCTACCGCAGGAGCACAGGAACAACAAACTAATGTTAGAATTAAAGGAAACAATATTCAGTTAATGGTGGATTCAGATTCACTTTATACTATTACAGGTAAATAAATGTTTTTACCTAAATGAAAACAAGTTAATCTGTTACCAAAGGACATTAGCCCAGGTGGTTATGAGGGAGAGAAAATTGATATAATTGGATAAATGCTGATGAAAATTGAATTCCAGAACAGACAAGTTGAAAGAAAAGTGCATGTGGCAGTGAGTGGTTCTCCCATTTAGGATGGCATCACCAATATGATGTACAAATAATTGTCAGTCCAAGAGCTCCCAACCATTCATGGTAGTTGAGGATATATCAGTCGAAGACATTCCTGAAGGTGCTAAAAGGGTTTTTGATGGTATATTGGGAGAGTTAAAGGGTTATGCAAACAAAATCATGGAAAAATCAGGTGCAGTGCCTGTGCAGCATAGGTTAAGGAAGGTACCCATCACAGCATGAAAGGAAGTTCATATAATGCTTTTCTGATAGACTTATAACCAACAATGGCACACAGTTGGTGTGTGACAAAATGAAGAGTTCTTTGAAATCCTGTGGGATTCATCATTCTCACACGTGCTTGTACAACCCACAAGCTAATAGTATAGTGAATAGGGTCAATCGCATGGTGAAGGATGCTATCCAGATGGCTTAGACCAATAGAAAGGATGTCCCCATTATGGTAATGGATTTGTTTTGGGCTTATCATACCACAAAAAATGGAGTTACAGGGATGATACCTTTTGACCTGAGGAGAGGCAGTAAGGCTGGTATAAAGATGTTGCCAGCTTGGATGTTGTCTTTGGTGGATGGTGACCAGGTTATTTCTGTTCACAGGAAAGAGTGGAAAAGTAATATCAAGGTTGGAGATTTGGTGAAGGTGAGATCTGGACAGGTGTGGGGGTGGTCTCATGAAGTTTTGTAGACCCTACAAATTCAGAGAGGTGCACAAGATTTTTGCCTGGCTAGAAAATGGCGAGAAATGGAATCTGAGAATGGTGGATTTGTACGGTAGAGCTGGTCAGGTATGTGTGGATTAAAGTAGTAAGTGTAGCAGTTTTTTTAATATGAATCATGATGCAGTGTTAGGTAGGAGAGTGAGGGATTCCGAAATACTTCAGAGAGTTGTTGCAGCAGGAGGAGATGGTGCAGACAACAGAGGGCAAGTGGTTCAGATGCGGGGAGGTACATTGGAAACTGAAGAGTGAGAGAGAATGCCAAGGTTTCGTAGACCTGAATATTTGCATGACTACGTCCGATGAAACTTTCTGTTATTCTTCTTACCTTTTCATATGTTTCAATTGAATGTTTTAATTGGCATAATGATGTTTTGATTATTTATTTTCTTGTGTTTTTTCAAATGTTTTGTTTAATGTTTCTTCTTCAGTTTGTTTTCCAGTTTAAATATTTATTTTGTTTGTGAAGGGGTTGGATATGTGATCACCTGAGCCTCTCAGCTGAGGAGTGTTGGGACTGTTTGAATTCTTTTGTGTAGGCAAGTTCTACATCAAGTCAGTTATCGGCTGACTGATGAGGGAGCTCCATGTTACAACTGTTCTTCCTAATAAAGTTGTTTCCTGCACTAACGGACTCCTGTAGATCACGATAAAAAGCCCAGCATTGGGGTAATGGTGTGCTCACAGTGGAATTGAGCGTACTGATGTTTTAGGAGTAAACTGCCAAGCCCAAACCTCTACTCTCTGAGATTAGAGCTAATGGTATGAGCGCTAACTGAATATTCCACAAGCAGTGATGAAAATGAACCCTTTTCCTAAATATGAGATTGCTAGTAAGGTTCTAAAAGTAAGAAAATCTGTTATATGTCCTTGATTTTGAGAGAGCATGGTTGGACTTGAAGGTGTGTGGGTGGGTGTTTGCATGGGAGGAATGCATGGATAGAGAGAGGGATGCAGTATATGTTGGGGGAATGTGTTATGTACATAGCGAGGACAGCAATCAAATAGGCTTGCGGCATGGTGGAGACCTGTCCTAACTTGTCACTTCTGTTATGTGGAATATTTTCTATAAAACATCGTCACCTCCACAGTTCCCCATAATCTTAGTTCCCGTGCTTGTTGTTTCTAAGGATTGACGAAGTCCCCAATCTTTGTCTTGATGGAATTCTTACAAAATAACTGGTTTCAAGCTTGAGAAAATCCCATCACGGTGGCAGAAAGTTCAACCTCCTGTGAAAATGCTGTCCACACTACAGAAAAGCTAGACATGGCGTTACAAGTTTGCATTCTTTCTTAAAGTTATCTGCATAGCTTTTATGACAAGGTTTAATAAAAAAATACTGTAGCAAATAACATTTAAAATGTTTTGGGGAAGAAAACACACCTTTTAAAAGGTTATGCAATAATCTATAGCATTTTAGTCAAAAATATAAACTTTTTCAAAACTCCAAAATAATCCTGTTAGTTACAAGTACAAAACATCCGTTTGTCACATTTTAGAAATAATCCTAATGTTTTTAAAACTGACACAAACACTTTTTTAGCTTTTAACGAACTGGGTTTAGATTTCATAACGTTTTAACAAGCAAGTCTGGGTTTTGTTATTATAAACTTTGCACCTTGCCAAAGAACGAACCCAATGTGCACTCAGAAAAGGATAAAACCAATCCCTGTCGTCCCACAACCCACTATTACAAGGCTTTCAGCCGTGCACTGCAGGCTCTTAGCACAGGACATGGACTTCAGTAATCTCCTGCCACATACCCCAGCCCTGCGATCTTTCACAGTAGACACTTGCTAAAGAGCATTGCTTTCGTACCTTCACTGTTCCCAGGCCATGTTCTCTCAATACGTACTGTACCTGGACAGCTGCCATGTGGCGTAGCAGCCTGTGGGCATAAAAACAAACCTTTGAGCATGCGTTGTGACTAGGCCTGGGCGAAATTTTAACTATGCCAGAGTAATTGGAGTAATTTTGGTAAATGCGCATTACAGCTGCTGGCTACTGCTGTTTGTGTCCTGTAGCATTTAGTGCTATTTTCTTAGTGCAAAATGCTGGATTATGGTTCTTAAACAATAACGCAAAATTATGAGTAAATTTGGGGGTCATTACGATGGTGGCGAGACCGCCACCGACAGGCTGTCGCTGGCAGTCTCACCACCATCGGGAGCACATTCAATGCCCGCCACATTAGGTTGGCGGGCGGTGTGATGGCTGTCGGAAACACCGACCGCCACGCATCCGACGGGTTTCTTGAGCCCGCTGGTGCGGTGGAGGGTCTCGCAATCCCTGCATTGGAGGCGGTACCTACCAGGCACCGCTGTAGGGATTACGATGTCCCTCCCCGCCAGTCTTTCCATGGCGGTTCACCCGCCATTGAAAAGATGGCAGAAAGGGACATAGGGGGCCCGTAGCGGGCCTCACTTAGCCCCTGGCACTAGGCTGTGGCAGTAGGGGCCAGCATGGTGCCTGCCACATAGTGCAGGGATATGTGTGGTGACCCCTTTTTGTCCTGCAGCGTGTGCTGCAGCCAGCAGCACACGCTGCAATACAAAAAATAGGCAATGCGACCGCCTCAGTGGCGGTCGCATCGTAATTCCTACTGTGGGACTGCAACCCTACTTGTGACCCAGTTCTTCTGCTCTCAGTGGGCACTGTGGATGCTGTATTTACATTTTCCAATGTTTGCAGACGTCAAATGGCGATCTGCAGAGCCATGTTTGATTTACTGCTGCCCATCTCAAGATAATGACAGTGCACCACCCTTTAAGATTGATCAAACATACTGCCAGAAATCAAGCCACTTCTTAGAAGCACATCAGGGAAGTAGCCTGCTTCTCAGAAGTACTAAAGTACTTCTGGGAAGTGACCCTCTTAGCAGAAATATCTGCTGACATTTCCAGGTGTGCCAGGCAGTGATCTCGATTATTTCAAGATGGAGCAGCATCACCATATTGGAACGGGGCACAGCTTTCTTACATGGCTGCCACGTGCACACATGGGCTGGCAGACCCAGTTCATGGCTCAGCAAACCCTGTTTGATTTTTTGATTTTGGGGCCAGACGTTGCCCATCTGGATAAGCCCTAATCGTTCCTGGGGTCAGGGTGTGCTTCTGCTGGTTCACAGTTTAACTGTATAAGCAATTAGTTAGATTGTAATGAGAAACGTCTTATCTAATGAGGAAGCAATGTGTCATATACAGCACGTCATTAATAGGCACGGGAAAAAAAGAAAAAGATTGGACTGTGTGCTATATTATCCCCAACATCTATTGTATTTTAGTATGTTTCGAAACAACATCCTTTGTATGAAATTGAAATGAAATTTGTACTTGTAAAGCGCACTGCTGCCCCAGCTATGGGGCGTCCTGGCGCTATACGCATACCGCTGTGGAACCCTTCCTGGCTATTCCCTGTGAAATGTCTACTCCTGGGCACCCCCAAGGTGAAGCCAGGCATCCCAGCACTGGTGGGGCCGTTGTGGAGATTAAGCAAGCTATTGCCCAGAGTTGCAGAGTGGGACCCATGATTAGAATAAGCACCAAGGCGAGAATTATCAGGTCTGAGGAAATTGAGCCCAAGACCCGCCGAGGCGGGAATTGAACCCTGGTCCCGGGCCAGATCTCTGCATCAGGGTCTGCCGCTCTAACCATTGAGCCACACTTCTCCACTAAAATAAAATAGTGCATATGAACAGGTAACTTAAAGGCGTAAGCAACACATTGTGCTGGCTGAAAGGTGGATTTTAATAGTGGACTTTAGCAATTTTTTGCAAAAGCAGAATCAAAAAACTTGGGACGAACTTTGGTTTATCTAAACTTAACCCAATGAAGCGCCTGTAGATTCAGAGCTCAGACAATTCATACATCATTTCATTCAGTGCCATTATAGTCGAAGTTTCAATCCTTGTGACCTAGACAGAAGGCCTTCACTGGGTTGTGCACAGATGAGCATAGAATATTTGTTAATTTTTGTTAAATATACAAAACAGACAAGCATTGCTCATAATAACAATGTAAATATAGGGAGATTTCTTAAAGCTGCTTTTAAAATCACTATTTGATATGGATGTTATGGAGTCAACTCAAAGTTTGGGTGTAAAATGGCATATTTCAAAAACTGGCAGTGTGGTTCCGCACTATTGCGGTTTCCCCTCCTCATTTAGATCCATGAGAAGCCTCAGCTGACTCCGGCATTGGAAAAAACTAGCTGACAGCAACTTTGCGACAGGGCCACAGGTTAAACGGTGTAGGAAGACCTGTGCTACTCAAGGTGAGCCTTGCAATGCTGTTATTTCCTGTTCTCAGTCGCAATGAAGGGCATGATGGCTGCAAACATGAAAAATGCCCAAATCTCCTCTGCTGGGAAAAAGCTTTCTACTTGTCAAGTATATTTCTTATTTGTTCACCATAAAAATATTGCTTCAGGGGGCTTATTTATGGCATACATACATACATACATAAATAAATAAATAAATAAATAAATGGATGGACTGGGCCACCATAACATGGCTTCCAGTGCAAATTCCCTGCCAGAGCATCTGGAGATTTAAGTATGAGAAGCTGGCCTTCGCTAGACCAGTGCTCCAGCTGTGCAGCAGCCATCCTTCTGTTCTTAAAATGAGGCCTTTAGTCTCTCACAATAAAATTAGTAAAATGCATTTATACAATTGCTTCAAAGGAATATGCTGAGCCAAACGAATATGAACTTCCAACATTAAATATTAACAGTCTGTTGCGATTGACCAACCTTGTGTGTTGCCATTGGCTTTTGGCAATATCAGTATGAAAATGAATTTGGTATGATCTCAGAATATTTCTGTGGACCAGTTAATGTGATTCTGCTCAAACAGTTAAAAACAGAGCATGTTTTAATCACAAACAGAAATAGATATTGATGTTGTAAATCCCCATTGAATTGCACTGTAATATAAAATTAATATTGGTGTGTATCATAATACTGACTCAATGAATCAACATTTTGAAAGATCGTATGTGTCAAATTTGAAAATCAACTTCACAGGAATACAAAATGTACAGGACAAAGGGGCAGATGTACGACCATTTTTAGCGGTCGCAAATGGAAAATCGTGCCATTTGTGGCCGCTTAAAAGGGTTGTAGCATGTACAACCCCTATTTTGCGAGTCAGTAACCTATTACCAACTCGCAAAATAGGGTTTGCGAGTCGCTATTAGGTATTGGGCGTGCCAAGGGCATCACTTCCTAATAGCGAGTCGTACTGGTATGTACGATTGTTATGCAACAGCAAATGCGGTCGCAAAACAATCGCAGTTACCACCCACTTCAAGTAGGTGATAAGTCAGTTGCAAACGGGAAGGGGTCCCCATGGGACTTCTCCCCCTTTGTGAATGTATATGAAAATATTTTTTCATAGCAAGCAGGACCACTACCTGCCCTCAAAAAATGAAAAGAAAACTTTTCATTTTTTCTTTTAAACGCATCCCATTTTCCTTTCCTTTAAGGAAAATGGGCTGCATTTGAAAAAAAAAGGAGCTTTATTTAAAAAGCAAACACAGACATGGTGGCCTGCTGTCCCCAGCAGGCCACCATCTCTGTGATAGTAGCCCATTCCCAATGGGTCGCAAATTGCGACCTGCCTCATCAATATTGATGAGGCAGGTCATTTGCGACCCCATTGGGAATCACTAAATGTGTCTGAGACACATTAGTACATTCCGTTTTGCGAGTTTCAAATTGCGAGTCACAAAAAAATCGCAATTTGTGACCCAAAAAACTGATTGGTTGTACATTTAGCCCAAAGTCACATAATTGTCAATTTCAATAATATTCAATAGGGTTTTTCAAAATCATTATTTCTTCTCCCTCAAAATTCTTGTGCCTGTGATCAAATTCCAAAACCCTTTGGGGGCTGCTTCATTGGCTCAAAGCCAATCCTGAGCTGTATACTCCACAAGCAATAGAAAAAGATGTGGACAATATGTCATTAATCTGTATGCCACAAGCCAAGTTTCACTCTCTGTATTGCCCTCTCATGCCATCTTTTTGAAAATGGGACTGCTAGGGCTCAAGTGGTCTAGTCCAGAAAGGGACAACTTTAACTTAGGCTTCATCTTTGGAAGGGGACTGCTATGGCCATGCAGAAGGGGACGACTAGAGCCTGAAAGTTCACTACATAAGGACCTACAGTAGTAGGCCTTCCATTCAAGGAGGGAAATGCTATGTATAGGCCATCAACCCTTGAAGGGAACTGCAGTGTTAGGCCTTCCAACTCATAAAGGAAGTATAGTGGTCAGGACTAACACTCCAGATGGGTATTGCTACATTTAGGTTTCTTGATTACAAGAATACACCCATTGCTTGGTTTCACCCTCTTGCAGGGTGTCTACTATGGAAATGGACAGCTATGATCAGGCCTTCCACTTCTGAAAAATTGATGTGGCTGTGTGGCATCCCTCAGAATTAACCTACAAGTGTCAAGCCTTCCACTCTGGAAGGAATGCTGCTGCTGAGTGAGCTTATAGTAAATCCTGGTTTAAAAAGTCTATGATACAATGCAATTTTCTGTCCCACGAGTGCTAATGAATATTGTCCCCTTTCTTCCACAGGATGGACCGTCTATGCCCTGACAGCACTCCTCATTCTCACAGTAATCGCCATCCTTGCAAAGATCCTTTTACATGTTTCTCTCAAGTAAGTCCTTGTCAACAGCATTTTGCACCATATACTACCACAATGGCCAATGAATTTGTGTTTTTAAAGAGAGGGTGGGGTCTACAAATGTTGGTTGCTGGGTGAATACTACCCCAGGACTCAGATTCAAATATGGCTGAGACTGTAGACCAACCAAATGGTAACATACAATCAGATTTTCAGGATAGGCGAAAGGAATATGTATGAAGAATAATGACTTGCTGATCGAATGCTGACACACAACTCATGCTAATCTAATACTGGTGTAAGTCCTGTATTTACTATTCAATTTCTGCCCCCAACAGACTGCTTGCCAACACACCCTAGCCCATGCCCCAGACACTCTGGGATTTAGGGAGGAAAGGCTCCCCTGAATGTTAGACAGTGGACTACAGACTTCTAGGCCAGACACCTCATATTTTAAAATCAGAATATTTTATACCTTACATTGGTAAATTAGGAGTAAAATGTTTTTATGGAGAAAAGACATCACTGGATGAGTAAAAAGAGGTTTTCATTTGAAAACACAGTTTAAAAAAAATAAAAAGAAAGTTTCCTTGTAGCCATTACTCCAATTAATTAAAATTAATTAAAAATATTTTTATTTTAAAGGTCTTCTTCAGATCAGCCACCAATAATAATAATAGACCTCCTTCTGGCACCATTATGCTCATGGTATTGGTCTGGGGATATCACAGGAAGGGTACAGTTAGAAGCAGGTGCCGGACTCCTGCATGTCTGTGGGGTGTATTGTGTGGATTTTAAAGCGTAAAACAGACCAGCATGCCACATGTCTGAAGCCTGACATATAGCACTATACCACAATCCCAAATACATATTTACATTAGCCCCCGGCCACAAAAGTACAATCCCCATTTGACCAGAGCACCTGTGTATGAGGTGAAATGATAGCGATGTATCTATGAATTGATCATTTAGAGGTAATCTAGTGTATCTCATTTCTAATATCTACTCCACCCCCTAGTCCTTTCGCTTGTTCACTAAAAGGATGCAAAGCCCGTTCTACTAATTGATTACATGAACTACATGCAGCACTCAGCCCATGCATTGCAGTGCTAATCATCAGCCCATCCCCCACTAGATCAATAGATGGCTCAAGCACAAACGTTGTCAGCGCCAATCCACCAATTGCCTTGGTAACCCCTCTTAGATTCTGCACACATACAGCCTCTATTGGAGAGCCATCCGCTAGTCCTGCTGTGGATGCCAGTCAGTTGGACATGTTTCCATTGGTGAAACGTAAAGAAACCGCAGACATGCCACTTAGCATATGGCTCAGATGCGCAATGGAGTGTATGTTGATCTCCATACATTATATGTTAGAAATCTTTCTGCCACCTCGCTTTTCCTTACACCACATTCTCTCTGCCCCACGGTCCCGATCATGTAACTTAAATGACTCTCCTCTCTTTCATTCCAGGTGGAACGGAGTTACAGGTCCACGCACAATAGGTGATTGCCACCGCAGCTCTGCAGGAGACATATGGACTATTTTCTACAAACCCTCCACTTCTATCTCAATCTTCAAGAAAAAACTGAAGAACCAGCATGATGACCGCAATCCTCTTGTCGGAGAATAAAAATGTTTACCTGTAGACCAACAGTGTGCTGCCTCTTCTCGGGGAAAGCTTTCCTCAAGAGTGTTTTTGGGATAATCATGGAGCTCTTAATAACTCGCCTACCAAAAACTGGATACCTAAAACTGGGAAAGTGACTGGCATCTGCTGCAGCTCGTCTATTAATAGGCCATGAATTGTGGGGCTAGGCCACTGCTGCATAGTCCCATAACTGTACAGGATAAAGAGGTCTTCCAGGCCTTCGCGAGCTCGCCAGACTGAACAACATGAAAAAGAAAATGGGACCCCACTTTTAGGTGGAAAGAAAAGCCAAAAATATGGTGCAGCGACAGCTTGGGCAGTCCGGCACCACAACACAAGAGTGCCATGAGACACACAGGGGCCACCTGCGCCAAAGCAGTCAAGGCATTGCAATCAGGGTCTGGAGATGGTTGTGTGTCTGATGTGTCTCTGTCTTCTTTTACAAATGGGTATTATTGTTGTTTTTAAATAATGCTCAGCCATTTTTGTCTCATCATCCACAAAACAGCCAAACAAGATGTGTGGACCAAAGTACTCCAGCAAGCAACTCTTTAAAACAAGAGGCAGACCCTCACACACCCGCTGTTCATACTGTGGATAAAAATGTTTTGGAAGAGATTTGAGAGAAGCTGATCTGCACATTCATCCTGCTTGCTACATCCAGTGTAGATAATGAGACAAATCTGATCCTGACAACACCTGCCATAGTGCCTCAACACTGCCCGTCATCTAAGCAACAAAGGAAAGGTGATTTGGAGATTGCAGAGGAGTCAAAAGAGGACTGATGTGGTCTACCATCACATCTCGACCTGTATTCAAGGTCGCTCATTTTCCAGTCTGCTTCAGCTGGCAAACAGATTCTTGTGTCCTGCATAGGAAATCAAAAGTGGTTATTGCTCACTCACGTGCAGTATTGTAAACCAGCATTCCTTTGAAAAACGCCCTATTAAGTGAGTGTAGTAATGGTGTGACGGGATACCATAATAGCACTTTCCAACTGTCATGAAAGTTATTTTATTCACATTAGACTTGGACAGGTACAGAAATGGCCATGGGGTATCTGAAGCCGCCTCTAGCAGTTGCCTCAATATCAGCACTCTCACCAAACTAGAGCAACAGATTTTGAAATTGGAGCTCTGATAATTTTTGCCCCTTGGAGAATCTGTGCATGGTGATATTCTCTTCAAGCCAAAATCCCATTGCTGAGTGAAACTAAATTAAAATGTCAAAACCTATGAAGCTGTAGGAAAGCAAATGCAGGTGAAGAGATGTTGCACTCCTCCACCCCAAAGGGAGGTCATACCCCACATTTGCGGCCATAACCTTACAGGAATGTCAAAACTGAAGAATCCAAAACAATGTAGAAAATCAGATTTCAAGTGGTATTTTTCCCCTTTGCAGTCACTGCTGATCCAATCATTCCGTCAGCTGTCAGGAGTCCCCGCCAACCTAGCAGTTGTTATGGCTGTTTCACCCAACAGTCACCTGCCTGACCACAATATCCCATATTCTGAGCGTGTTTCTAAATCATTGTTTTTTATATTGAAACTAATGTTGTTTGTGTTGCAAGAATGCTGGAGTTACACTCCAGAGAAACTCTGCTGTCCTTTCCCAGCACCTTCTGCATATACTGCAGTTACACACCATTTTAGACCCTCAATTACCTTTTGTGTTCTTTTGAATAAATCCTAAACGGGATTTGTGTGACTCACTCTACTCAGTTTCTTCTAAACAACCACAAAAGAGTGGACAGCTTAGGTCTTCAACAAATTCACTGCCACAGAAACTGTCCCCCTGACCCATTGCTAGAGCTAAATGCCTCTCTATGTTCTCTACATAGCACCCAACTACCGAAAACAACTGCTGAGAGAAATCTGCTGTATGTAAAAGTCACATTTTAGACTATCCTCTGAACAAAGAATTCATTCAGATCCTGAGCCCTTAAACCAAACCTGGTGCACTTAAATTTAGATTCTTTTTATCCAGTTACTTTCCCTTTGTCATCCTCTGTATACTCTGCTTTCATTGACTGCCCACGCTTTCTCACAGCTTAGTGCCTTGTTTAGTTCTTCCAGTTATGTTTGGTTGTGAAAAATCTTCTGAAACTGTATTTCAGTACTACTTAGATGTCCCAGCAGATTCCAAATGTGTAAACATATTGAATTGTAAATTTAGAACAACCTCCTCTCTTTGGGCAGTCAGCATGCTCCATTCTTGTTTACTAGTAGTTAGGGCTTATAATTCTTTAGTGAAAAATCTCTTCTGCAATCTGTTGAAGAAGCAAATGAAAGACTTTTTTGGTCCTTAGTTTGTTCGTAACCTTCATACTAAGAAAAAATATTTGATCCTCCAGCAAGGGGCATCTTTTTCCTATGTAATATGTCTGAGATGTCTTGATTCTCCAAACCTCGCTCACCTTTGCTCTGCATGCCAGTCTCCTCATAGTTCCAAGCACCTACATTCTAAATCTTTCATTGGTAGATTGCTTTTTCCCCATATAGTTTTGGGAACACCGTTGTGACATAAGATTTGGGAAATGGAGAAATGACTGATTCTTTACAACATTCTATGACCTGGTTCACCTGTTTCCAGTATTGGGTCTGCACAAGGATCTATGATCGAAAGATATAGCATGGTGAGCCGACACTCAAAAATAATGGGGTTTCCTCATATGGTTTAGGCATGTGTAAAGGTTACAGCTACTTTCCCGCCCATATGATCTATCCAGCAACACACCTCAGAGCAGTACACCCAGTTTAGTGCCAACCTTATTGCATCCCAGTCGAACATTGCACCCACTACCAGCAGTCAGGTCAGTCGCTGAGTTTCAGCAGACTATCCAATCAGTGTCTATCCTTAAGTAAAGTCCATCAAATCAGAGTGCCTCCCTATTAGTCACCTTCTCAATCACCATGCTCCTAGTTTTGAAGAAGTTTCACTCAATCTGTCCAAAACGCACTTTTCATTAATTAGCATTTGCCCCTATGAAGAACACTTCAGCTTAGTCCTAACTGCAATTTAACCCACAAACACAGTCACCTAACCACAGCTTATCCAATCTTTGTGTTCACATAGCTGTTTTCCTTCCAATAAGTATGTCCTTCTGAATGCAGGTCATTTACTCAGTGTATCCACCATGTCCTTGTTCATATAACTGTAGACCATCCTATCAGGGATATCCCTAGCTACATACCAACCTATCAGTTTTCATTTAACAGTAACTCATCCAATTATTACATCCACATAACTATCCCATGTAGTCATTGTATCCACCTAACTGCAGTCCATCCGGTTGTTCCAGGAATTCCATTGGCACTTCTACCGAACTGTGGTCCACTGAATCAGCATTGCTGCCTAACCGCAATTCATTTAGTCAGGATATCCATCAAAATGTGGACCATCCATTCAGCCTGAATGGCTAACTGTAGTCCATCAATAAATATATCTTCCTCTTTGAATTCCATTATATCAGACAAAGCAGTTAATTTTTCTACATAGCTCGAGACTCTAAGTATTTTATTTGTCGATATGGTTGTAGCATTCCACCGCCCTGATTTATCGCCTCCTTCCTTCCATCAATCTTCTAAAGGACATTGGATGTAGATGTCTATCACTCCAGCTCAAAAGTACACTATGTACAGGACATACCTGCAGCACATAGTACAGAAAGAGTGATCAAGGTTTAGTTTAAATATGGTGTAGAAGCATGTCTCCCCATATTAATGGCAGAATGCCCCATATAGCTTCAGTATTGCAAGTGCTGATTGTCCTGGTCAAAGGTAGTCAATGCAGATTTATGATGTCACTTTGTGCACTATTCTTTTCACTGAAACTGAACAGTGAATGCCCAAAAATCGTGTAATTTGGGATGAAAACTAAACACCTGGCACCAGTGTGACACATCGATACCAAAGGGGATGATGGACAGAGCGTTAGAGCAAATCAAACACTCACCCCCAGTCAACTGATCTGGGTTTAATCCATCATCATTCTTTAGCTCACTCCACCACCCCAGTTCAGACATGGCCATATGCAAATCAGTCTGACCCTGTGCCTCATGGGAACAGTCCAGCCCGAACTGCCAAGTCATGTCTTCCCTGGACCGGAAACAAGCATCCTGGGACCGGTTTCGGGTTCAAAACCCTCATCAGCCAGGCTATCTTGAATCCAGTGGCAAAGTGAGCAAGGGCCCCACGTCTGGGCATACCCTGCCAACTTAGGGCGAACAAAGCGATACCAAAGGGGATGATGGACGGAGCATTAGAGCAAATCAAACACTCACCCCCAGTCAACTGATCTGGGTTTAATCCATCATCATTCTTTAGCTCACTCCACCACCCCAGTTCAGACATGGTCATATGCAAATCAGTCTGACCCTGTGCCTCATGGGAACAGTCCAGCCCGAACTGCCAAGTCATGTCTTCCCTGGACCGGAAACAAGCATCCTAGGACCGGTTTCGGGTTCAAAACCCTCATCAGCCAGGCTATCTTGAATCCAGTGGCAAAGTGAGCAAGGGACCCACGTCTGGGCATACCCTGCCAACTTAGGGCGAACAAAGCGATACCAAAGGGGATGATGGACGGAGCGTTAGAGCAAATCAAACACTCACCCCCAGTCAACTGATCTGGGTTTAATCCATCATCATTCTTTAGCTCACTCCACCACCCCAGTTCAGACATGGCCATATGCAAATCAGTCTGACCCTGTGCCTCATGGGAACAGTCCAGCCCGAACTGCCAAGTCATGTCTTCCCTGGACCGGAAACAAGCATCCTGGGACCGGTTTCGGGTTCAAAACCCTCATCAGCCAGGCTATCTTGAATCCAGTGGCAAAGTGAGCATGGGACCCACGTCTGGGCATACCCTGCCAACTTAGGGCGAACAAAGCGATAACAAAGGGGATGATGGACGGAGCGTTAGAGCAAATCAAACACTCACCCCCAGTCAACTGATCTGGGTTTAATCCATCATCATTCTTTAGCTCACTCCACCACCCCAGTTCAGACATGGCCATATGCAAATCAGTCTGACCCTATGCCTCATGGGAACAGTCCAGCCCGAACTGCCAAGTCATGTCTTCCCTGGACCGGAAACAAGCATCCTGGGACCGGTTTCGGGTTCAAAACCCTCATCAGCCAGGCTATCTTGAATCCAGTGGCAAAGTGAGCAAGGGACCCACGTCTGGGCATACCCTGCCAACTTAGGGCGAACAAAGCGATACCAAAGGGGATGATGGACGGAGCATTAGAGCAAATCAAACACTCACCCCCAGTCAACTGATCTGGGTTTAATCCATCATCATTCTTTAGCTCACTCCACCACCCCAGTTCAGACATGGCCATATGCAAATCAGTCTGACCCTGTGCCTCATGGGAACAGTCTAGCCCGAACTGCCAAGTCATGTCTTCCCTGGACCGGAAACAAGCATCCTGGGACCGGTTTCGGGTTCAAAACCCTCATCAGCCAGGCTATCTTGAATCCAGTGGCAAAGTGAGCATGGGACCCACGTCTGGGCATACCCTGCCAACTTAGGGCGAACAAAGCGATACCAAAGGGGATGATGGACGAAGCGTTAGAGCAAATCAAACACTCACCCCCAGTCAACTGATCTGGGTTTAATCCATCATCATTCTTTAGCTCACTCCACCACCCCAGTTCAGACATGGCCATATGCAAATCAGTCTGACCCTGTGCCTCATGGGAACAGTCCAGCCCGAACTGCCAAGTCATGTCTTCCCTGGACCAGAAACAAGCATCCTGGGACCGGTTTCGGGTTCGAAACCCTCATCAGCCAGGCTATCTTGAATCCAGTGGCAAAGTGAGCAAGGGACCCACGTCTGGGCATACCCTGCCAACTTAGGGCGAACAAAGCGATACCAAAGGGGATGATGGACGGAGCTTTAGAGCAAATCAAACACTCACCCCCAGTCAACTGATCTGGGTTTAATCCATCATCATTCTTTAGCTCACTCCACCACCCCAGTTCAGACATGGCCATATGCAAATCAGTCTGACCCTGTGCCTCATGGGAACAGTCCAGCCCGAACTGCCAAGTCATGTCTTCCCTGGACCGGAAACAAGCATCCTGGGACCGGTTTCGGGTTGAAAACCCTCATCAGCCAGGCTATCTTGAATCCAGTGGCAAAGTGAGCATGGGACCCACGTCTGGGCATACCCTGCCAACTTAGGGCGAACAAAGCGATACCAAAGGGGATGATGGACGGAGCGTTAGAGCAAATCAAACACTCACCCCCAGTCAACTGATCTGGGTTTAATCCATCATCATTCTTTAGCTCACTCCACCACCCCAGTTCAGACATGGCCATATGCAAATCAGTCTGACCCTGTGCCTCATGGGAACACTCCAGCCCGAACTGCCAAGTCATGTCTTCCCTGGACCGGAATAAAGCATCCTGGGACCGGTTTCGGGTTCAAAACCCTCATCAGCCAGGCTATCTTGAATCCAGTGGCAAAGTGAGCAAGGGACCCACGTCTGGGCATACCCTGCCAACTTAGGGCGAACAAAGCGATACCAGTGTGACACATAACAACAGTGATATAGTTGTAAAGTTAGTCAATCAAAAGCAGACTAAGGGACATTGATGGCCACCATCATATGATTTTCAGAATAATGTCAGCTTCCCAGTGGTGAGCAAAGAAAGGTGATAATCTCTTGCTGTTAACTGATATTACCTTCTTTTAATTTGGAGATGCAACCCTTCAGCTGACCCCAGGACCTTGCAATCCAACTACTGGCCATTTTTAATATCTCTGGGAAAAAATACATTCTCACCAATTTGATGCCTCTCTCAGAACGTTTGAATGATGTTTATTACTTCACATAACTATTAGCTGGGTTAAACAAATCAGTTTGGTGATTAAAGGCATTTCCAATTCTAGTTGATGGTCATATGATTACCTTGTGGTTGAAAACATTCTCTGCTAACTATTGCTATGACCTATCTTTATATTTGCACAGTGTGATAAAATCTCCTTTATGTAAGAATGCCATTGTCCACTTCTTTAGGATATGATCATAGCTTGTGACAGCCACCCTTTAAACTAATCTGGTGTCTTAGCCTTGAATGTTTATAAAGCACTAAACTTGATTCACACACCTGAAGCACAGGATTGAACATCATGTTCTAAAGCGGCAGTGACAAAATGGCTTCTGTGGCCTTCTTTTCCATGAATATAGGATAACATACCCTTCTGTATAAGGTGGCATGTTTATGCCAGGTCGAGACTCACTCACGAACTCATATGAGTGTAAAAGCTTATTTCAGGCTGCAGTTCCAAGCATGGACATGCTTTCTGAAAAGCCCTAGAACTCTCACACAGTAGAGTGCAAAAAACTATGGCCCCCTTTTGAGATGTAAACAAGCTAGAGTTTCAAGGATGGCTGGCCTTTCTGAGAAGCTATACACATCGACCACACTAGGGTTACATGAAGAAAACAGGTTTTTGTCACAATCAGGGAGGGACAGGCCTTACGAGAAGTCAAGAATCTCTCTCAGGGTAGGGTTAGAAATCGTCTTGACTATTCTTGGATTCTTTCTTCCAAGGTAGAGATAAGAGGACTGGACGCCCTGTGAAACAACTGAGTACTCCAGCCGTAGGGCTAGAATGAGGTATGGGCCTTTTGAGAAGTCAGCAAACTGCCCAAGGTTAGCATTACAAGATAGGATGGTCTTCTGATAAGTCAACAAAGCAGAGAGGGATAAAAATGACAAGGAGATGCAAGTCTTTTTAGAAGTCGTTGATTCAACTCCTCCAAGGGAGAGGTGTAAGGAGGCACTGAATTTCACTGAATCTTACCACAGTAAAATTGAAGGGGAGATGGGCATTTTGAGAATGTATTAACTGAGATGCTTCAAAGTACAATGACAAGAATTCACTGAACCCTCATGCGCCAGGAGGACTCTGCCAGGCTACAGTTACTGCCATATCGATGCACTCTTTTCTTTGTGCAAGATGAACTAGGAGGTTAGTGAACATGATCCCAGAACACCCTGTGACTTCAGTAGTTAACTGATTACTGTATAGCACTCATAGACGAAAAGTGGTTTCATGGCGCTGAAACGTGACAACCTATAGTAGTACCAGTTGATACATTTTTTACCAAAAGTCAAATTTTCATGCTTTTCCAGATAGTAAAATGATTTTGGAATTAGCTTTACACAACAACTAGAAGCCCAGAATAGGTGAGGGGGAGTGGATTTGTCCATTATTCTTTTAATTTGTATTTAAAGAAGCTTTCTATTCAATCTCAGTTAGATCATCCTTCTGCAAGACAAAGGGTACATTAGGGGAAAGAGATCAAGTAACAGTATTACACCAAGAGTCAAGAATTGACTCTATCCATTCTTCTTTGATTTAATCCGAGGTGCTTTTTTTTTTGTTTTGTTTTACCACATCCAGTGTTCCTTTCTAAAAATAAATGCTATTAGCTATGAAAACATGAACTAATTTTAGATTCGACCCAGTCCCAGTATTAAGGATCACCTGTCCCTTAGAGGTCATTCTTCTGGTATTTATGATGCCTTTATACTGAAGACAGTTGTAACCAAATATGTCATTCTGTGAATGGCTAATTCAACCGATTCAAGTCTTTTTTTCTAAAATGCGAAACTGATCTGTTATTAGGGATGCTGTAAAATTCTACAGTAACATGCTGTGTATAGATAGATAGATAGATAGATAGATAGATAGATAGATAGATAGATCATGTGAAAAAGCTATTTGACAACCTTTGGAGTGATGTGAGATTTGTAAAACCTCAAACTTTTATTGGATTGAGTTATTTTGATCATTAAGTACGCATTGACAAAGTTACATTTAAGAAAAGAAAATCCTTTTAGATAAGTTGTTTTTCAGATATCACCTTAAACAGAAATAATACTCCTTTATTAAATGCTGTAAATCACAGGTGTTACTCGTACACAAACTTATGGTGATCAATTAATCCACCTCGCGGATGAGATGTCCTTGCTGGGATTTGAACTTATGGCATGCATATCACAAACTGATATCAGCATCCAGTGCTTAATTCGCTGAACCATTTTGCTGGCACAGTTGCACTGTTGCAAAGGCAGCTTTAGATATTATACTATCTCACCATGTTGAGTTGAACTATTTATAATGTAATCAAATTCAAACTGGTTCATGAAAGTGTGTAGGACCATTCGACAGCCCCACATACCAAAAGCACATTTGGCAAAGGATCAGTAGATGTTTGTAAATAATTTGTTACTGTCATCATTTTCCAGTGCCATGAAAGTCAGTGAGAAGCCCTCTAAACTATTAGTGGTGGCATTCTCATTCAATTCAATTTGAGTGCTACACAACCACACAGGCATATGAAGATGGATATAAAGGATCCATAGTGGGTGGCTACATACGCAATACTCCAGAAAGCGATTCTGGCAATGCAAGGGGCAGGAACATGCAACATAAATATCTATAGAATAGAATGCAATCAGTGTTCAGCATCATGGGGTGTAGATGACGGTGCTGGAATGGTCAGTAAACCATTGGTGATATTGCAGTATCATCATTAAAAGAGGTAGAACTAAAGGTGTTTTCCATGTCTTGGGCATCACTGCTGTCTTGTCAACCTTAAGTGCCCAGAGATGTAGGGCTGGCGGCTGTAAACATGTCTACATGTTGGTGATTTGCAGTATTACTGTTCCTGATTGTCAGGAGAGTAGAAGCTCCGGGCTGTATGCATGGTGGTATCATCATCCCTGATCAACAGGAGAGGTAGAGTTGTAGCCATGCAAATGCCTGTAAACTATTGGTGGTGATGTCACACTTGATTGACAGGCAAGTTAGATCTAGGTGAACAGCACATTTCTGTTTCGTTAATGGTTGTATCATGATTTGTGGTTTACAGGAGACGCATACATGAGTTGACAAAGTCATTCTTCATTGAGAAGAGCAATAGAGCTGAGGAGGTGTTGCTAAGTCTGTAAATTATTGGTAGTGTAATTCTCATTGTTGATTGACAGAAGAGTTAGCGTTGGGGGTGTGGTTGTTTTTATGTATCATTGGTGGTGTTATCATTCCTGGTGTCAGGTGGGGGAGTCTCAGGGCTGTGTTTGGCATGCTTCAAAGGGCCACAGTGCTGTGAACAAGTCTGTAAATTATTGATATTGGTAGTATCTCTTTGGATTGTAGGGAAAGGTGAAACCAATGGTTTTCTACAGGTTTCTAAATTCTTGGTGGTCATATGATCATTCATAGATGTAAAAAAAAAAAACAGGGAGGGGACATGCGCTTGATGGTATCACCATTCATTATTGCTAGGAGAGGTAAATATGTGGACTGTGTGTGTGTCTATAAATTATTGATCCTGATATCATTTTCAAGTGCACTGAGAACTTAAGCGTGGTTAACAACAGTGTGCATTAGTCAGATGCTATCACTAGAATTCAGTTTCTGTAAACATTGAGATGGGACATCAATCTTTACATTATCGTAGGGTTGTATGAATGCTGAGTGTCAGAACTTTTAAAGCTGGAGGTGATGCATATGCTGGTAAATTATTGTTGGCATTATCATTATCAAAACCTGAATAGATTCTCTCTCTAGAGGGACTGTTGTTCTGTTTCCTGCTTGTAAATTGCTCAGTGAATAAGAAATGTGAAGTTTTAGATTGTCTCTGGTTTCTATATCCCAACTTCAACACTAAGCTGCGAGTTTGTAGTTGGTGGATGATATCAGAAGGGGAAGTCGTAAGCAGGGGACATATGGTTCCTCTGTTTTACATAAGATGTAATGACCACCAAGGTGGGTGGTAAATGTTTCTACTGGCAGCAAACACACAGTGTACACAGATATCAACTTAGTTCTACCCAGTAGCAGCTAACAGACACAGCAGACAACTTCTCAACTTCTCAGGCTATTTAAAAATACTTTGTGTAGGAGGCCCTCTGGGTTCAAAAGAGGGAGTTGATGTAATGTAGACCTTCCTTTGGGACAAACTTGCCACCAATTACCAAATCCCCACCTGATGTCAGTGAGACCCACTTATTTCCCATGAAATACTGCCCAAATTAAGAAGACTGGTGTTAACCTGGGTGGTGATCCCCTCACATTACTGAGGCTAAAACACCAAATTGGTATTTGAGGCCAGCATGGTGATGGAGCAGGGATATTGGCATGGGCCATGTCCACACGTAAATGTACCGAATTCTGCCAAGCTGTTAGCTTCATCTGTAAACAATTTCACCCCATGGAACTCACCTGCCAAATCTTCAGGAAGGACTTTAGTAGGTGGTGTGCATTACGCAGATGTGTATACGGATACCACCAGGTGGTAGACCTCACCAATTACTGTAACAAAGGCCGTAGTCTTGTAGGGTGCTGCAGTTGAGAAAAATTGAAGATCTATTTATCTGTAAACCTGAGCATCTGTATATCTATGTAATACATGAGGCAGATAGCTGCTAGAAGTTATACACGCTTTGTGCTCCTTGATGGACATCCAGCTGAGATCATAAATATTTCTACATAAGTCAACCCTGGCAGCAAAACAGCAACCCACTCGTCCACTTTCTTCAGAGATATCAGTCCAACCCACTTGTAGTAATGTGGCTCTGGCAATCGCAAGGTATTTTGGGCAGTCTCAAGGTATTTTGGCCACTACATGGATTTTTTTGAATTTCCGCCCCTTTGTGGACCCCCATGTAACTACACACTTGCTCAATGAGTTCATGAGTTTTAGGCCTGTAGCGCCTAAAAGCACAGCATTAAGATTTACGTGAAAGAAAGAGTTGGAATACGTCTTAGTAACATTGCAGTGGACATGTGCAGCAGGCAAAGTGTTAACAATTTCCAGCATTTCCCCTCAGACAAAAAAAGCCAGTAAATTCAAGAAAAAGAAGGTAAACTGGTTTGGACCATGTGCTATTAATTTAGATGCTTAAAAGTGGAAATTATGGGAGAGGTCTGAATTCGAGGTGTGATAGTTGTTGCGGGTCAACATTACATCAGATCAGACTAACCTTTCCAGAGAGGCACAAAAGCAATCACGGTTTTAGTTTATTTACTCATTAATGCCACTGGGAGGCTGTGCTCAGGAATTCACTCAATGGGGTGCCCGGGGTTTGATTGACAGACCTCTGTAGGGGCCTGGGAAATAAACTGGTTTCTGAACTAAAGAAACGCTGGCTTTCAAGCCGGAGTTTCCTTGGACAATGTCTTTTTTATTATTTATACAACATGCAGTTAATTTATTTTCAGCTGTTGCTAATTTAAACGGAACACAATACTTTGTTTAAAAGATGTATTCAAATGCTTTAAAAATGCTCAAGAATTTCATTTTTTGTTGTTGACTGTAATAAAATGATGCCTGGAATCCTTATGTCCTGGATTTTTTGTCTCTTTCCCGGAAAGGGCACATTTTGGGTCGAGCGCACTGGCAGGGTTGATTTCTCCCTCTTCTTCTCTCTTTTCCTGGTAATTCTGGAAACAACTGCCTTTATGCCGTACTCACTCACAGTGTCTATTACTTCAAGTGAAAGTTGTATTGTGATGGGAACGGGGTGTGGTGGAAGGTGCTCAGCGCGGACTTGGGTTTACCAATGTGCCAGGGGTGGAGCAGGTGACGTCACACGATCTGTGATCCCCAGTGAAATAACAGGGTTAGACCCCGTCTCAGCAATTCCTTCTCAGTGATCTGTTTGTTGCTGCAGGGCTGGAGAAAGAGCAAGGGGCGTAAATCACAGAACGGAAACAGCCCTCACAGGCTTCACTACTTTCTTTTCTTTTCTTCTTGACTGTTGAGACCATGGGTAGCACAGGGCAGTGCTATGGGTACTAAAGGGCATGTCAGTTGTGCCAACTGCTACCTCTGGCTTGCTTATCCTGATTGCCTTTTATGGGTCTGGGGAGGTGTGGACAGTCGCGGCCCTATGCAGGTAAGTGCGGGGGGAATGGCGGGGGGAATGGCGGGGGGGGCTGAAGTTGACAGCCGATGGATTAGGATTTATTTATTTAATAAATTTTTCCTATTCCGTCGTCTGTCGACTTCTCCTCACCCTCTAAATGGGGCAGTGAGAAGGAGGCTCTTATTCATAAGGTCAGGTCGTTCCACACTTTAGGAGCGCTGGCTCGACCACTGGATCTCGTTTTTCGTATGAGTGGGATGTGTGCCAGTAGGAGGCCAGATAAGCGGAGGTGTCTAGGTTTGTGAAAGCAGATGCGATTGTTGAGGTATGCTGGGCCAGTGTTATGTAGTGCATTGAAAGTGTTTTTCTTCCACCAGCATTCCGTCGGGTCAAAAAGTCATACAGTCCCCTTCATAGGTTCAGGCTACACCCTTGCATAGCTTATTTCAGCCCGTCACTGACCTATAATGTTGACACATGGCACTAGTGTGCCAATGAATGTTGGTGCAATGGTACATTTTTTTATTTGCAGAAAATAGTGGCCCTGGAATATGGCCAATCCGACCGTGCACATTCACCCCTGGCTATAATAGTGGATCCGTTGGACATCTTTATAAGACGGGGAGAAAACCAAGCTGCCAAGCTCCCCTGCTTATATTTGTGAAAGGTACATACAACATGAGACTCACAAAACATCTTAACACATGAAATAATTGTATGAGAAAGCCAATAAATCTGCAGTTTATTTCCATTTTAAGACAGGTTTCAATCTTCTGCATAGTTTCCTCACAAAAAAGGTTGGTACTAAGGGGGCTACAGCTGTTAGTTGAGTGACCTGAAAACAAATGTGGAAGGAATGGGGTGTGAATGAGATGTATATATTGTTATAAATTTTAGAGTGTTTTATACCAGGACCCAGACATGTAAGACCGAGGGAGACCTGACTCTATTCCAGGAGTATGGTAGTGTGCTGGATGGAAGCTACAGGTAATATGCTATATATAGAATAGTCCTCAGGAGACATATTAAACAGTTATAACATATGTTTAGAGTGTTTTCAATTCTAACTCAAATGACTTTTTTTATTTGGTGCAAACAAAAGTATCAATACAAATATCAAATATGTTTTAAACCAATTCACAATCAAGCCTGTGTAGACATTGTGGCCCAGATTTACTAGATAATCACATAGTGCAGTGCAGCAGCTGCAAATGCTGCGCTGTGTGAGAAGGAGAGAGCAGGAGAGTGCCATATTTACAGAAATATGGCTCTCTCCTCCCCTCTCCCTAGTGCTGGTGCAGAAATGTTCTGCTGTGTGCCACGGACACACCTTTGCACCATAGTGCAATGGTGTCTCTGAGCCTAGAATAGGTTTAGTGCTGGAAGTATACCCTTCCAATGCAAAATACTATGCTTAGACTAACTTTAAACCTTTTCCCACTTTGTGTGCCTGTACAGTGCAGCACACATGCAATGTTGGAAAAGAAAGGAGAAGTGAAAGCATTTCTCCTTCAAAGGTGCCTATTTGAAATGGGAGCAGTTTTTTTTGTCAAAAAACCCTGTCTACTTTTTTAAGTAAATAGGGTTTTATGTCAAAAACCTTGGGTGGTTCCATGGAAAAATGCATGCACCACCCATGGAATGGCCCCTCAGAGCTAAGTGATGCAAGTTTACCTCTTGGCCTTCAATGGTTAGGGTCAGGGCATCCTCGCCGTCTACAAGATAACGTCACTATCTCTGAAGTTCATCTGGCGGGCTATGATCAGGCAGGGGGCCACCCCCACGAGTTGGGGGCTCGCCAGGATCCTACGCACCCATTCTACTGTATAGAACTGTGAGGGGTGGACGTGCAGGACTGTCTTTTCCAGCCATTACTCCACAAAGAGTTCCACACTTGGCCCCTCTGCTTTTGCTGGGACACCCACAAGTCTAATCTTGTGTTGACGGGATCTACCCTCCACATTTCTAGTCTGCTGGTTAGTGCCTGTACCTTCTTTGCCATGGTAGAGCATTTCTGTGTGAGTTCCTTAACATTTGGCAAGGTGGTGGCTAGTTGGTCCTCTGTTTTCCTTGATGCTGTCCACCAGTTTTTTATGATCTTCATGAAGGAGGCCTACCTTGTTCACAACTGCAGCAATCTGCATTTCCAACTAAACCTTTGTGTCCCTTATAGCCTCCAGGATGGTCGCCACATGGGCAGCCAAGGGGTCTGTCTGCCTTCCCACCGCTGCTTGATCGGTCCCCATTTTGACCGTACGAGTGTCTGGTGCGCTGCCCTTGACTTAGCGGTAATTCCCCATCACATTCACAGCGCTTCCTCCAGAGTTCGCTTTGGATGGGGTAGTCGCAAGGCCCAGGATCCAATGCAGAAGGACATCTCCGCACCCTGGTTGTCCTCCCTGACCCAGTGCAGTCAACACTCCCGCTAGTGTTTTCAGAGGTGTCACAGTTTTTGCCACCCCCCACTCAGTTGTCTGTTGCTCAGTGGGACCCACGCCAGGCCCAAGACAGGCAGGCTCTCTTCCACCGCCAGGCCATGCCTGCGTGGTCTTTTCTTATCTTTGCACTCTTTTGCCCTTCTTTATGCCCTCCTTCCATCTCCTAATGTTCTTTTTTTGTAGGGGTGGGGAACATCCTCCCCAGGATCTGTGTTGCAAGTCTTTTTTGTCTTCAGTAGTGAGGACTGTCCCAGGCTGCTGTCAATCACCACTCACTCTCCCTCGGTCCTTCCGGCCTCACCACGAATCAGGGGCCAGGTGAGATCCAAAGCCGACCTGTTTGGCTTTCTGTTGGTACCCAGACAGCCTCCTGTGTTCCCTGTCAGTCGCGCCTAATTTCAGGCTCTCAGCATTGTGTTCCCCTGCGAGTGTCCACTATCTTGACCGCTCGGCGTCACCAGGAACTTTAGGGCTTGGTTATCTCCCCAGGAGCCGCCTTTTCACTTGCCCGGATGCCTCACGTGGCATTTTTCAGTCTTTTGAGGCCCACTGGCCCCAGAGACCTCCCTGTGAACCGATCAGTGCTCCCTGGCGATCGCCATTTTGGGCCTCTCTGCTCTCGGAGGACACTCGCCTGCCCCATTCACTATTCACCGCCAACAGGTGTTACCAGTCAGACCAATCCGTACACCGGTGCTGTGGGCATCCGCTTCCACTCCCCAGCGGCACGTCTCATGCCTAGAACAGGATATCTTGCCCCCAGGGCCTCTGTTGGACTCCGGAGCTTCAGAGAGGCGCTGCCTACACCATAGCCCGCCAAGCCAGGCCCTCAGGAACACATTTTTTAATGCAACTGTTTTCAACACATAGCTGCAAATATTCTTAATTTGTAGTCTGTCATTTGAATCTTTACACTTTATACTGAAATACAGATCGGAAAAGGTATTTTTATATGAACATCATACAAATGGATGCATTTTAAAGGGTGTGCACCATGAATATCAAACCAATCATTTCAGCGGGACAGAAAATTGAGGACAACATACCCAAAAATAAAATATCGACACGCAAGTCAGTCTAGATTTTCTATACCTAACTTCACATATTTGGACCTACAAGGTACATATATCTTCAAGGTATGTAGATGTGATGTTAGGAAAAGTGTATCTATACTTCCCTATATGCCCTTACCTTTTGATATTTTGTCCCTTGAAATTCTGTCTTCAATATTCTTGAACCACAATATTGTGATTGTTGATATTCAGTAGTACAACCACATGAAAGATATGAAATATTAAAGCATTATAAAATTAATACTTAGTTATGTTATATTATGCAGATTTGTAGAGCGCACAATGACCCGAAGGGCTGAGCAGGTGTGAGTCTAGGCAAACCTAGGGCCTAGTGGGACTACTCGAAAAGCCAGGTTTTCAGTTTCTTGCAGAATTCATGAAGTGAAGAGGAGGCTTATGTGCAGCAGCAGGCCATTCCACACTTTTGGAACAATGTAGGTGAAGGCTCAACTGCTGGATCTGGTTTTTCCGTAAGCATGGTATGTGTGCAAATAGGACTTCGGACAAGCAAAGGTGTCTGGAAGGTTTGTGAAAGCAGATGCAATTGTTCAGGTATGCTGGGCCATTGTTATGTAGAGCCTTGAGAGTGTGGGTGAGGAGTTTGAATTGTGTTCTTTTGGGTGGGGAGCCAGTGGTGCTCCTTCAGGTGTGGTATGATGTGAGTGTAGCATGGGAAGTCGAGATTGATTCTGGCTGCCGAGTTCTGAATGGTGTGAAGCCTCCTGGTGAGGTTTTTGTTGATCCAGGCATAGAGGGAGTTCCTGTAGTCCAGTTTGCTTGTGATGCGGGCATGCATGACGTTTTCTGGGTGGTAGTTGAGAGACATTGGAAAATCTTCCTCAGCATGTTCAGGGTATGGAAGCATGAGACTGTGACAGCGCTGATGTGGGCGAGTCATGTTGAGTTTGCTGTTGGTGACAGTCCAGAGGTTCTTGGCATAGGTGGTGTGGATGGGTGGGGTTGTCGGCCCTGGCTCTGCAGGCCACCAGGTGGAGTCCCATAGTGAAGTGCTCTTCCCAAAAATCACGATTTCAGTCTTGTCAGTGTTCAGCTTCAGACTGTTGGTCTTCATCCAGTCATTGAACTTGATCCGGGTACTGGGCATCTTGTCTGTGAGGGAGACAATGAGTTGCAGGTTGTCGGTGTAGAAGAGGACGGTGATGTTTTGGGAGTGCATGATGCTGACTAGAGGATCATGTAAGTGTTGAAGAGGCTTGGGCTCAAGGAGGATTCTTGCAGAACTCCGCAGATGAGGCTGTAGGAGTCTGAGGAGTACGGAACACTCACCCACATCCTGAACATCTCCATCTCCACCTTCCCAGATGTGTGGAAACATGCAGCGGTAAATGCTAAATTTAAGTAATCTTCGGCAGACCCAACTCAACTAGCAAACTACCGACCATTCTCCCTGCTACTTTTTCCAGCAAAGATCATGGAGAAGGCCATAACCGACAACTCACCAACCACCTCGAAAGACACCAACTTCTGGATCCCTCATAATCTGGATTCTGCACAAACCACAGCACAGAAACCACACTCATTACAGCCAAAGATGATGTCAGGATGCTCCTTGACTGAGGAGAAACAGTTGTCCTTATCCTGCTCGACCTTTCCATTACTTTCGGCATGGTCTCCCACTTCACCATGATCAAAATTCTCCACGAGTCTGGCTTCCAAGGCTCCACCCTCAACTAGATCTGCTTCTTCTTCATGGGAATAACACAGAAAGTCAGCATGAAACTATGCACGTTGGAAGACAGAAATTTCATCTGTGAAGTACCCCAATCCCAACCCTGCTCAGCATCTACATGACACCACTAACAGACATCATCAGATCCTACAACATCAACATCCTCTGATGACACCTAACTCATACTCTCCCTTTCAGACACGACTCCTGTGACCAAGACCAACTTCAACACCTGCATGAGTGCAGTAGCAACGCGGATGAGGTCCAACTTCCTCACAAAACCAAAGTGGTGATCTTCAGAAACAAAACCTCCCTGTGGGACTCCATCTGGTGGCCGTCGGACATCAGACCCGCTCCACCCCCTACCGCCCACACCAGAAATGTTGGAATCATCCTGGATGAAAAATAGTACATGACAGCATAAGTTAATGCAGTTAACTCCACCTGCTGAAGATGTGAAAAATCTTCAAGTGGCTACTGGAACACTAGAAAAACAGTCACACAAGCCCTCTTAAAAAGCAGACTGGACTAAGGCAATGCAATTTACACCAGAATTAACAAACAGCTCCTGAACATATCCAGAATACTGCAGCAAGACTTGTCCGAAACCTCCCTTGATGCCCCCACACCACTCCACACCTCAAGGAACTCCACTAGCTCCCCATACACAAAGCACTCACTTCAAACTCCTCACACACACCTACAAGGCTATCCAGAATACTGCAGCAAGACTTGTCCGAAACCTCCCTTGATGCCCCCACACCACTCCACACCTCAAGGAACTCCACTAGCTCCCCATACACAAAGCACTCACTTCAAACTCCTCACTCACACCTACAAGGCTGTACACAACATAGGCGGTGCTTTCCTCATCACACGCATTCACTTCCACCAACCCTCCTGGCACCTTCACTCAGTTGGTCTCTCACTTGTGCACAATCCCCGCATACACAAGAACAGAGCGGAAGGTCGTGCCTTCCCACACATTACAACTAAGACTTGGAATGACCTCACTCACCAGCGGAGGTCCACTTTTTCGCTCTTTGATTTCCGCATGAAGCTGAAGACCTGGCTCTTCGATTAACTTCAGGCAAACCCCGACTACTCACTGACAAGTGTATGGATACCTTCACAGGTGATTAGCATGCTATAAAAATCTACATAGCATAGTACGGTGTCAGGCTGACTGACTGGATCCTTCCAGTCAGGAAGGAGCAGATCCATCGGAGTGCGTGTACATAGATTCCAATGTCATGTAGGCATTGGATGAGGACGGGGTGGGAGACTGTGTCAAACACTGCAGAGTGGTCAAGGAGGATGAGGGTAGTTGTGTCTCCTCAAGAGTCATGCAGATGTCATGTGTTGTAGCAAGGAGGGCAGTGTCTGTGCTGTGGTTGGGTCTGAAACCAGACTGAGTGATGTAGAGGAGTTGGGGGTCATTGAGGTGTTTGGTGGAGTATTGAAGGAAGTGACCCGATTAGGGTCACTCGGCTCACTCGCGACCACCTCTCAGCCTTCCTCACAAATAAAGAATCGGTCAGACAGTAGAGAATACAAACCAAAGGTATTTATTGGAAGTACACTCAAGTGGAGTCCGGTCTGACCAGCCTCCTTGGATTGCTGCAGAGGGACTGACTTCAGCCAACATGGAGTTACATTAAGTACATCTCAAACCAATGAAAGCACAGCCCAGGATGGAAAATTCCAGGCTCACACAGCTAAAACAAAGAGGTACAGTAGGATAAGTTTCAACTCTAAGGCTGGGTACATGCTATCTATAAATGAAGGTCATCTGCCCGTGCCCGCAGCTGGACTGGTGGCAGAAGGTCTCTATCTAGTGGGAAAGGTATGTGCTAACGAGGACAATGTACTCAGCGAGACAGTGTTAAACCTTGAAGAAAAAGAGGAAAAAAACGAATGGAGACATTTCTCAGCAAGCTAGGGTTAATTTCAATCACGGTTCAAAATGGCGGCTCAACTTAAAATGGTGCTGCGAATGCTAACTTTACATAGAGCAATATGCAAGCAAAACGAGTGCATAACATTTACATTTCAACAGACCCTCCTTTTAGCAGAAGCTAACCATTTGAAGTTGAGAGAAAATGGAGTGTAGCATGGCATGTATATAACAAACAATCTTCAGAATTCAGAGCAATCCATGTATTCAGCATCAAGGGAAGATGAGTCCTCGAATATACCCTCGTCTATCTGCATAAAACTATCTATTTCTTTCTGAGTCATAATCACAGCATGGGTATCATGGATGGGCGTCTTCTGCTTTGGGGTGAGAAGGGTAACACAATAAGAGCAACAGGCCGGGAGACTTTGTATATAGATGCAACATGTGAGGAAAATACCAGCGACCACAGCTAGGAAAGCAAGGATCTTCCAACCCCAGGACGTAAACAGACCCCAAAACCACCCAGATAGGGTCCAAGTACCATTTTCCTGGTGAATGTCAGAGGAGAGTCTGTGTAATTTCTGTATGGCAGCATAAATGTTGGGGGCGTGGTCAGGTATGTATACGCAACAGCTACTACCAATGACGTGACAGGCCCCTCCCCGATCAGCAAGGATGACGTCTAACACCATCCGGTTTTGTAAGGTAACGAGTCTCATAGCCTGAAGCTCAGCAGTGATATTGGTCAGAATTCCTACTGTTGTATTAATGACCCCCTGTACAACTCTTGTGAGCCGACGAATGTTGAGGCTATTAGACATGGGGCCCCAAAAGGGTACAATACCCTTCATGGGATCTTCAAACTGTTGCAAAGTGGTATCTGTCTGATCTATATCTTCTGTGTTAATAACTCTTCTAACTCGGGGCAAATGTACACTCCGACGCTGCAGCCGATGGTCTTTATGGTAATTGGGAGGAGCAACATACACTGGGGGAAGAAGGAAAGAGAGGTAACACCTGCCTGACCATTCCCTAGGCAGCCAGACATAAGCCTGGGATCCACAAATGTAGTAGACATTAGGGGGCAAAACCAAAGGTGGACTATTAACCGTGCTAAGTTGGAAGGTAAAATTACATTTGCTGTCCCCACCTCTACCTCCCCCCTTCCCTGAACACACAAAGCAGCTGTGGAGCTGACCACAGACACCGGTATTGGCTTATCCCTAGTCACATTACGGTCTTGGAAGGAGCGGAAGTACTTAGATGTATTGAATTTCTGAAAATCAGCCATTTCCATCTGAAGCCATGTGTAATTCTTCACCTTGTCATATTTGCGCATACAGGAGTTTGGGGACAAAGTACCAGAGATGTTTAGTCCTGCCTTACCTATGGGAATAAACCCATGATGGAAACGTATATAATCAGTCACAGTGTTAGAATCAGCAGGGGTCATAACCTGACGGAGTGGTGATGGAAATGGTGGTGTACCATTACATGCAATTCGAACCAGCCCTCACAACTTCCAAGGTATGACAAAGGCATAGACAATAAATTATCTCTCTTATGAGTAACTGAGGGGAGCAGCCCGCAAACCCAACAATTAGTCATGTTTGTTATATTATGAGCCTGATGCAGCATTTGTATAAAAACATTATCAGTGTAAGTCTTGCAATGTTCTCCTTTGTGGGGGATCAAAGTAACAAAGATATGTTCGGGGGGAATGGGTGTTGTACCAACCAAAGAATGCACAGGATACTTCTCATCCAGAAAATAGGATATCCCCAATACATCTATTAGTGCAATGACAACTATTGATGCAAAAACTATTTTACTTTTCGTGAACCAGACCCGCTCTGGGCGTGGAGGTGCAAATGGTTGTTCTTCCTCAGTAATGGGCCGACCAAGCGGATACATTGCAAAGCAAGGAAAAAAGTAATGCAGTGGAACTGGTGACAAAGAAAAAAAAGGGGGCAAGTGTTCCCAGTGTCCGTCTGAGTCTCACTGGTAGACTCCTATTGTTCATCAACATTGGTGCTCTTGAGCACTGGCGGTGGAGCTGTTCGATCCTAGCTCTTGAAGAAATCCCACGTCGCACAGGATAATGTACCCCCCCCTCCAGGGGAGCACGTTCGATCTATCCTGTCCAATGTTCGAACAATGCACCAATCTCACCTCCACTAAACTACTGTTGCCTGACTTGCGCAGTCCATCCCTGCTAATCTGAATTCTCCTTTGGTGCACTGTTCCTCCGTCGGTGGCGCAAATTGTACCTGGCTACTCCAGGCACAGAGGGGTCGGTAAAAAGGGGCTCAGACACAGAGGGGCCAGTAGAAAAGGGCTCTTGAATAGCCTTGATCTCTGGGGGCACTGCTGCATTTAGTACCTCATTGTTCTCGACCTCCATTTGGGTCCAGGTGAGCTTGGCATCCGAAAAGGGGACAAATCGTGGAACTTGCTCCCACTCCGAGTCCCCAATTCCTTCTTTGACCCACTGATCATAAGGCAAGGGTAGAGGCACTCTGCGGCAGTGTAGCCTATGAATCCAGTTCTTTCGGCCGGTAACCTTCACTGCAGTGCGGGTGGCAAGGAGGATCTGGACTGGTCCCTTCCACCTCGGCTCGAAGCTCTTCTTCCTCTGATAATTCCGGATTAGAATAAAATCACCAGGCCGAATATCATGTCTTGGCCCCTCGGGTACTGGCGGGAGAGAATCCTGGATCTGTTGGTAAATAGAACGCAGACTTTTAGTTAACTCATACAGATAGTCAACTAACAGAGGATATTCAATTTTAGAAAATCTACGGGGATGCCCCAGACATTTGCCGGGCGCCCGAACACGACCTCGTAGGGTGACAGTCCTGTCTTAGAATGCGCTGTTGTTCTTGTGGACAAAAGGGCTAATGGTAAAGCATCTGGCCACTACAACCCTGTGCTTTCTTGAATCTTTGCCAATTTCAGTTTGAGAGTACCATTGAATTTCTCAACCACACCTGCTAACTGAGGGTGATTTGCAGCATGAAATTTTTGTCTGATATGTAGTCCCTCACAAACTAACTGAATGACCTTTGCATTAAAGTGGCTTCCTTTATCACTCCAAATCAAACGGGGCAAGCCGAAGCGAGGAAAGAACTCCTTCAGGAGTACTTTTGCAGTCGCTATGGCTGTGTTCTCTTTCGTGGGATAGGCCTCGACCCATTAACTGAATGCACAAACCACCACTAATACATATTTCATATTGTTGACTCAATTCATTTCTATGTAATCTATCTGGAGGACCTCAAAAGGGAAAGTGGGAGGTGCAAAATTACCAGGTGGCGTAGGGGTACCTTTTCCAGGATTGTGCATCATGCACACCATACAATATTTGACCAAATGGGCGGCAGTCTTTGGGATATTATCATTTTGCCATACAGGGTCTAGCAACTTACAAATACCTTTAGCACTGATATGAGTTGGCCCATGTGCCATGGTGACTATGGTAAGAACATATGCATCTGGTAGCATCCATCTCTGTTTCCCTGACTTATCAGTCCAACACCCCTCCTCATCCAAACGTGCTGTGCTTTCCTGCCTTACTGCTAATTCCTCAATCGTTGCCTCACTTTGTATCTCCTTGACACTTTCCAGCGTATCCTCAAACATGGTGACCTCGGGCACCCACCTAGCGGGACCTGCTATAAACATCCTTTTCATCTTCGTACGGGCTCCTTAGCTGTCTGGTCTGCAAAGGCATTCCCCTTACCCACATTGTCAGTAATTGTCTTGTGGGCGCTGCACTTTACTATCGTTAATTTCCTGGGGAGTGTCAAAGCTGACAAAAGCCTATGTATAAGGGGGCCATGCTGGATCTTCATCCCATGGGAAGTGAGAAACCCTCTCTCTGCCCAGAGCCGCCCAAAATTATGGGCGACTCCGAAGGCATACTGACTGTCAGTATAGATATTGACAGCCAGTCCCTCACTCAACTCACAGGCTCGAATAAGGGCAACGAGCTCTGCAGCTTGGGCCGACTGATAGGGAACTCGTGACGTCTCAACTACCGTGGACAGTGTAGTGCTTTGCATATGCGGCTGTTGTAGTGCCATCTGGTAGCTTAAAGCGAGAGCCATCGACATATAGTTCTCCTTGGGGGTGAGATAAGGGAACATCAGTCAAGTCTATCCGTCCTTTCGTCTCTTCCTCCGTTTGGAAGATACAATCATGTATGTCAATTTTCTCACTCTCAGAAGGGAGAGGTAGTAACGTGGCTGGGTTCAGAGTGGCACATCTTTTAATAGTGACATGTGGTGCAAAGAGAGTTAGCTCATAACCGGTCAGACGTGCACTGGTGAGGTGCTGTGTCTTGGTCTTATTCAAAAGAGTATACACAGCATGGGGCACCATGACTGTGAGGTCAGTATCATGTACGAGCCCAGCCGATTCCCTTATAGAGACGGCCACAGCCGCAACCGCTCTTAGACAGCTCGGGAGGGCTTTTGCGACAGGGTCAAGAAGGGCAGAAAAATAAGCACACGGCTATTGCTTACCTCCAAAGGCCTGTGTTAAAACAGAAAGCGCACAACCAGCCGTCTCGTGTACGTACAGCACAAACAGCTTTGCATAATCAGGCGTACCAATCACAGGCGCAGAGCAAAGCCAACATTTAATTGCTCAAAAGACTGCTGACATTCAGGTGTCCATGGCAAGGGTTCATGCACATCTTTAGTGGTTAGTGCGAGCAGGGGTTTTGTTAATAACGAATAGTTAGGGATCCACTGACGACAAAAGGAAGTAATGCCAATTAAAGCGCGCATTTCCCTTTGAGTTTTAGGGATAGGCATTTTAACAATGACGCTGATGCGCTCAGGGGTCAATCTCCTACCCTCCTTCGACAGTAGGTGCCCCAAGTAGGTGACCTCCTGTCGACAATATTGAAATTTGGAAAGGGACACTTTATGTCCGTGGTGTGCCAAATGCAACAACAATTTAACCGTACTGTCTTTGCAACCCTTTTCAGTGTCAGAAGCGATGAGAAGGTCGTCTACATATTGGAGCAATACATTACCTGGAGAAAGCGTAAGGGAGTTCAATTGAGCTTTTAAAGCTTGACTATATATACTAGGGTTCTCAGTATAGCCCTGAGGAGCTTGACACAATCTAAAACTTCTGCCAGCTAGGGTAAAACCGAACAAGTACCTGCTATCTGGTTGGATCGGAATACTAAAGAATGCATTTTTTAGGTCAATGACAGAGAAGAATTTAGCAGTAGAAGGAATCATCGTCAAAAGGGCAGTAATGTCAGTGACCACCGGGAACTGTGGAACTACTATTTTATTTATTTAGCGCAAGTCAATCACAAAACGATAAACATCTGAATGATCATCAGAGGAGCCTGAAGGTGCCCTCTTAAGAATGGGAAGAATAGGGCTATTGCACACATTAGCAGTCGACTCCTCAACAACTCCTGACTTAATCAAATCCTGTATAATTTGTAACAAGGCTCGCTCCCCTGCCTGTGGTATTTTGTACTGAGGAATACGAGGCAAAATGGCATTGTTTTTAATTTTGATAGAAACTGGGCGTATCTGTAATAGTCCTACGTCCATGTCACCCGTTGCCCACAAGTCACCCATTGCCCACAACGTGGGTGCACATCCTTAAATTCAACAGGTAGGGGCGCATCTTTGGACAGACATTGCTTAGTACTGACCACATTCGGCCCCATCGTCATGTAAACACCTTCCAGGGAACAATAAATAGTAGCATGCAACTTCTTTAATAAATCTAAGCCCATCAGATTTTCTCCGCAATTAGATGTCAACAAAAATGGCGAATCCACAGTAAAAAGGCCTATAGTCAGTGTAAAAGGTTTGGAAATGGGGCTCAAAACTGGTACACCAGAAAATCCTACCGAAACATTATTATGGCCAGACAAAGCTGCCCCGGGGTCCAGTGAACGAGAAATAGAGCTATTCATTGCACCTGAATCCACCAAAAATTCCTTAGCTGAGCCCTGCAAATCTGCAGTAACATAAGGACCGCACTGATCTACAGGTATCTGAACTGGTCCCTCACCCTGTCCCTGGCTGTCCTAGCTGTGAGACATACCTGTCACCTCGTCTATATCATAGCCATCATGATAATACTGGCTGCCCCTATTGTCATCGAAGTAGTTACTATCCGGGCGATCCTGTAACGTTGCAGTATGCTGAGCTCTGTCCTGTCCACTAGCTCCCCGACCCCGAGAACCTCGTCCTCTACGGGCCGCAACTTTCTGCAACAACACTGGACACTCGCTACACCAATGTCCCTCCTCCTTACAATACGCACACTGATTCAGCCCTACAGGCGTAGTATTCCGGCTAGTGCGAGGAAGCTGTCGGGCCATACCACCACATCCTCTACCATTCCCTTGAGAAGCCTGCTGCAACAACACCTTCGTCTTCAATTCTTTATGCTTTTTCTCCACCTTCTCCTCATTTTCCCTGTGCTCATAATACTGTGCCATAATCAAAATTACAGAAGGGGAGGAGGTAGTCCAAGTGCTCTCTGAGGCCTGTAACCGAGTCGCGATCTCAGGAAGCAGGTTCGTAACAAATCTATTAACGAACAATCGGACACCCCCTTCCACCGACAAATCCTGGCCACTAAAATCCCAAAACATGCCTTCAAACCTAATGAAAAAATAAGACACACTCTCATCCTTCTTCTGACGACATGCCGTTAACTTGTCCCAATCTAGCCCAAATGGTTTACCACCGAACTTTGAGAGTTCAGACGCACATGCCGCTGCCTCGAAAAGGCCTGGAGGAACACCAAATCCACAGAAGCCCACAACAACTTCAGAGCCGCCCCCAACTCCCACCATCAACTCATCAGAGAAACGAGGAAAAAAGCGATTGAAGACAGAATCTCCACCCATGCGCACAACAGCAAGGAACTCTTCAGCACCATCAAGGAGTTTGCCCAACCCACCAGCGAGTCTACCGACATCCCTCCCTCACAAGACCTCTGCGACAAACTCAGCACCTTTTTCCACCACAAAATCAAGAGCATCTACGACAACTTCGACGAAGGCAACCAACACACTGAACACTCACCAACCACCCCCGACACCCGGAAACCAGCGATTGAGGACTGGACAGCCCTCACCACCAAAGACACACTGAAGACAATGAAGTCAATCCACTCAGGGGCCCCCACGGACCCCTGCCCCCACCACATCTTCAACAGAGCCGCCGACACCATCGCACCCATGCTCTGCCACACCATCAACCGCTCCCTGGCGACCGCCTCGTTCCCCGACGACTGGAAACACGCCGAGGTCAACCCCCTCCTAAAGAAACCCTCAGCGGACCCCACCGACCTCAAAAACTACAGACCCATCTCCCTGCTCCCGTTTCCAGCGAAAGTCATCGAGAAAGCCATCAACAGCCAACTCGCCACATTCATTGAAGAACACAACATCCTCGACTCCTCCCAATCCGGCTTCAGAAAAAAACACAGTAGGGAAACCGCCCTCCTCACCGCAACAGACGACATCTGCACCCTACTGGACAAAGGAGAAACAGTAGCCCTCATCCTCCTCGACCTATCAGCGGCGTTCGACACAGTCTCCCACCGCACCCTAATACGCAGACTCTACGACGCAGGAATCCAGGACAAGGCCCTCGACTGGATCCGCTCCTTCCTCTCCGGCAGGACGCAGCGGGTCAGACTCTCCCCTTTCCTCTCGGACCCCACACCTACCACCTGCGGAGTCCCCCAGGGCTCCTCCCTCAGCCCGACGCTCTTCAACGTCTACATGGCTCCACTCGCCCCCATCGTCAGAACCTACGGACTCAACATCGTGTCATACGCAGACGACACCCAGCTCATCCTCTCCCTATCCAACGAGCCCAACACCGCCAGACGCAACTTTTGAGAAGGCATGGAAGCCGTCGCCAAATGGATGAAAAACAGCTGCCTACAACTAAACACCAACAAAACAGAAGTACTCATCATGGGCCCAAACCCCGATGACTGGAGCGACACCTGGTGACCCGCCGCCCTCGGAAACCCGCCAACCCCCACGGACCACGCACGCAACCTGGGAATCATCCTGGACTCCGAGCTCAAAATGGACCGCCAGATCAACTCTGTCTCGTCTTCCTGCTTCCACACACTCCGCCTCCTTCTTAAGACCTTCAAATGGATCCCCCTCGAACACCGAAAGACCGTCACTCATGCCCTGGTCACCAGCAGACTTGACTACGGCAACGCACTCTACGCCGGAATAAACAAAAACCTCACCCGCAAGCTACAGAACATCCAGAACGCCGCCGCAAGACTGGTCCTCAACCTGCCAAAACACTGCCACATCTCCCAGCACCTGCGCACACTCCACTGGCTCCCCGTCGAGGCGAGAAAGATGCTCACCCACGCACACAAGGCCCTCCACGGGACCGGACCAGCATACCTGAACAGCCGACTCAAATTCCACGCACCCCAAAGGACCCTACGATCAGCCCAGCTCTCATACGCCGTGGTCCCCTGCACCAGTAAGACCAGATCGGGAGGCCGCTCCTTCTCCTTCCTCGCGGCCAAAGCATGGAACGCCCTTCCGCTCCACCTCAGACAGACAACATCGCTCCCCATCTTCGCAAGAAACCTCAAAACCTGGCTCTTCGACAGATCCCCTCCTTGATGGCATGGAACCTGCACCCCCCCCCACCCCTAGCGCCTTGAGACCCTTACGGGTGAGTAGTCGCGCTTTAACAAACCCCTGATTGATTGATTGATTGAATCTACCCTTCTCGGTGGAATAAGAGAATGCATATACGTAATAATTTGGCCAGGCAAAGCTAGTATCTTGGCCTTAGGCTTCTCACCAGGCTTCCTCTCCTGGTGCCGCGCTTTGATCTGATCCCAGGTACCACCCAATTCCACAACATGGTCCTGTGTGTGCACCTGTCTCCAAATATCAACGGGCACCAGTAAACCAAAGAACATCTCAATATCCGCAAGCGTCATCACTGTTGATGAAGCGGCCTCAGTCAATTCCTTATAATATGCGGTTGGCTTTTTCCTAGGGTCAGGCAACTGAGTCTTAAGGGATAAAACTTCACTCCTTTTCCATGGAGTGTAGACCCACTGTTTTTGGAATCGGGCCTCTACCCGTGGTCTAGTAACAACGTTATGCTGATCCCGTAGCTCTGGTATTTCAGGGTGATATATGTGGTGGACTTCCCTCATCAGAAATGGGATACTGCCGTTGGGCTCTTTTCAAGCAACCTACCCCAATAAGCGACCAACGCCGCAACATTACCAAAAACTTTACCGGGTGCCATATCAGCAGCATATACATGATCCCTAATATCATAAATGATCTGGGGTGCAACATCATTGAAACATTGTTCCCACAATCTAATCAAAGTAGCCGACATGTGCTTAAGGGCATGCTGCTGCACAAAAGGCTCATAATCTTTCATCACTCTCCACACATCTTCCACCCTGTAAATGGGGTTACGAGCCCACTGGGCAGCCTGATCGGCTACTATCTTTTCTCTTCATCTCCCACATCTGATCGTATCAATATCCGCCCCAGTCATTCCCTAGCAGTTGCCCGGTCTCCGTCCCCTAGTCCACGTACTGGCGTTCCGCTGCTGAGTAATGTTGGGGAATGTAGGAACAGGGAAGGAGTAGCGACAGACGTAACAGGCACCAACGTCGCTGCCGGCTGCGACGTAGGTGTAAGGGCTGGAGAGAGAGATGCCGAAACAATAGGCGTAGCAAGGAGACTGGCAGTCATTGTAGCCGCAGAAGGCGAAGTCAAAGAAAGGACAGGAGGCGCTGTGGCCGAAGCAGCTTGATCAATAGCAGAAGAAACAGAAACAGCTGAGACAGAGGAAACAGATGACTGAGGCTGGGGCATGGCTGGGTATATTCTTTGTGGGGCGTATGGGGTAGAGGTCGAGTATCTAACAATTCCTCCACAAATGTATCATTTTCTTATCGGGCAACATAAGACTTTTCACATTGTAATCGAAATTTCCTATCAGCACACTCTATTCCTTTTTCTATTTCCTCTCTATCATGCGCTGCAGCTTTTTGAGTCAATGTCTGCATTCTCCCCTTCCGGGCCTCTTTCTCTGCTTTCATTCATCTCTGTTTAGCCTCCTTTTGCCATGTTCTGAGGGAATCAAACATCAACTGCCTACTCCTTTTCGCAAACAATTTTTCCTTCAGGAAATTAATTTTCTGTTCATCAAAAGTGCCCGTCAACGCCCACTGCAACTCAGCATTGTCCCTCGTATATTTGTGCCATAACGTACTAAACATAATAGGGCCAAGGCCATGTTTTACGTACATGTCGAAATTCAGAGTACCTTCTGGAGGCGCCGGCTGACTTTCTTCCAATTGAGCATCAGTAGAAAAACAACGACAGCCCAAACAAAACAACTTACTCAAACAAGGCATTTTTAAAGAAAACAAGTTCACTACTTATGCCTAACAGATATTTGCAAGTATCTTTACCAAAGTCGGTCCTCAGACCTCATCAAATACAAATCAAAGTGGTACCATGTTCATAAAGAACTCAAACAAATTCAAGCGCTTGTCCAAAGACGGTCCTCAGACTGCATCAAATACAAATCAAAATGGAGCCATATCGGGTTCGGAGCCCCAGATTTTGCACTATACGCCTATAGCGCACAGGCCCAGTTTTTACAATACTGGCAGTACCCAATACCATTCAAACCACATGTGGCCATTGAAATAGATAAGGTAGCACCTCTTCCCCTGAACACTGCATTGTATCAGGATTACAAACGCCCACGGCAAGAAATTGACACTACTGAAACGTTGAGGTGGGCATCGCACGGCTTACGCAAACGTGCGAAAACACACAGACTGTATGCGCCCGCCATGCCGTTAGCACACAATCCACTGATTTCCCCGCTAATGGACAGAAACGCTCAGACTAGGGCATGGCTAAACAAAATAATAACCGGCGGTGACCTATAACCAGAAGGGCAATTCCTAACGCTCCAACAAATGTGCAACGCACCACAACCATCGGCGCTAGACACACTCTTATACTACCAGATACGGGCGGCATGTCGCGCTAGATACACTACATTCCCCACTGCCCCACCACCATTGCCTGCACTGGAACATATATTAACTGTAGACTCCTCCCGCAGACTGGTGACTCGCATATACACCATCACTCAGAAAGAATCCCCAATCGTTGTCCCCCAATCACGTAAGGCTTGGGAGACGGACATCGGTGAGGAAATTACAGACGAGCAGTGGAACTTCTGCTGCGGGCAATTAGAGCAGCTGTCCCCGAATTATAGATTAAGACTAATACACTTTAAATATATTCACCGTTTGTATCGCACTCCGCCGCAATTACACCGCATGGGGCTGCGGACAGATGCGTCCTGTTGGCGATGCGGGAGCCCCGGGGTGACATTCTTACATGTAGCCTGGGAGTGCCGGACTATGGCCACATTCTGGACTAAAACACTCAATCATATAGAGACTATCACTGAGCAGACACTGCCGAGAACCCCCATAGTGACATTGCTGGGATACGTACACAATATCCCATCCTCAGCAAGAAGGCTTACGGCACTACTTCTACTGTTGGTAAGTGGCATTGCACTGGGGAGCAGTTTCGCCCCCAACCATAAAGGCCTGGATCAAAGATTTAACGTACTGTAGAGATCAGCTGACCTGCTACTGGGAGCTGCTACCAGCCAGATCCCGCCCCTAAGACATATGGGCCCCATTTATGAACTGGCTACATTCCGCAGATGTGGACGACCTATAGGGGTATCACGTATCACAAAGGGAACTTAAAACATGTCCCTGTTGACAGTCTGCGTGAGGGGCTGGGTAGATTGGTTGCAGTAACGGGATATGTAATGTGTACAATCAAAATGTGGGTACCTCCCCAAAAACAAAAAAAAACAAAAAAATGATGATTGGCGCTGAAAACGAGAGACTGGTAATTTCATTGTAATGGTTATAATACTAATACTGGTAATAATACTGTGTACATTGCGGTACGGTTTTCGTTTTTATTTTTGTTTCATGTTTGCGGATGCCAATGGCGCATATCCACAAAGAACCAAAGTAAACTCACCTGGTGCACACAGGTCAAACAAGTTTGTTCTCCACTGCCGACTCTTCAGACCAAACGGTCAGATCCAAGGGTTTTGCCGTTCAGGACCCCAGTCGGGATGATCGCTGGACAAGGCACCGCCCGGTCAGACAGACAGGGCAGCTGCGAGTACAGGACTCTCTCGTGGAGGGATCCCCGGTCCGCACGTCCGACCCGACATGGCCCCGACCTCCTCACCCGTCCGCGGGTGAGGATGGGTCACCCGATGGAGTCCCTGTTCGGGTGCCAAATGAAGGAAGTGACCCGATTAGGGTCACTCGCGACCACCTCTCAGCCTTCCTCACAAATGAAGAGTCGGTCAGATAGTAGAGAATACAAACCAAAGGTATTTATTAGAAGTACACTCGAGTGAAGTCCGGTCTGACCAGCCTCCTTGGATTGCTGCAGAAGCACTGACTTCAGCTGACATGGAGTTACATTAAGTACATCTCAAATCAATGAAAGCACCGCCCAGGATGGAAAATTCCAGGCTCACACAGCTAAAACAAAGAGGTACAGTAGGATAAGTTTCAACTGTAAGGCTGGGTACACGCTATCTATAAATGAAGATCATCCTGCCCGTGCCCGCAGCTGGGCTGGTGGGAGAAGGCCTCTATCTAGTGGGAAAGGCATGTGCTAACGAGGACAATGTACTCAGCAAGACAGCATTAAACATTGAAGAAAAAGAGGAAAAAAACGAATGGAGACATTTCTCAGCAAGCTAGGGTTAGTTTCAATCACGGTTCAAAATGGCGGCTCAACTTATAATGTTGCCGCAAATGCTAACTTTACATAGAGCAATATGCAAGCAAAACGAGTGCATAACACTTACATTTCAACAGTATTTGTTGATGATTTTCTTTAAGACCTTGGCCGAAATGGTAGCAGGGAGATAAGTCTGTAGTTGCTGAGCGTTGAAGGCTCCGCGGAGGGTTTCTTCAGCAATGGGAGCACAGTTGCATGTTTCTAAGCAGTCGGAGAGGTTGTGGAAGAGGTGACGGCATTCAGAATGGGTGTGAGCATGGCTCTGACGCGCTGCAGTCCTCTGCAGTAGGCATGGTGGGGGCAGGGGTCCCATGGGGCCCTAAGAGAATGAGAGATGCAGTTTCCTCTGAATTGACGATGAGCCATGTTATTAACATTGGTTCTTTGGATAAGATCTGGAGGGGTTTGGTGAAGTCTGATTGGTCCACTTGCAGGTTGAAGTTGCTGCAAATTGTATTGATTTCATTGCTGAAGAATTTAAAGAGATTGTTGCAGAGGTTCCGTGAAGGGGTGATCTAGTTGGAGATGGCCACTGGTGAGGGAAAAACCTTCACAATGGTGAAGATTTCTTGGCTTCTATTGGTGCTAGCATCGATGTTTTTTGCCAGAGGCAAGTGTTTGGTGGTCTGGATCATTTGCTGGCTGCATCTCAGGGTGTATTTGAATGAGCCCCTGTCTGCATTGTCCTGGCTCATTCTCCATTCGCACACTTGTTGTTTGCAGTCGTGTTTTATCAGTCTGAGTTTTTCCGGGTACAAGCTGGCCTGAGGTATATCTGCGTTTGAGTTGGCACAGGAGGTGATCCAATTGTTGATATTCTTGAAGGCTTTGGAGAGGCTGTTTGGGTCGGTGGATTTTGAGAGCAGTGGTCCAGTTCTCATCAGTGTTTTGCTGTTCCAGTTTCGGCAGTCTGGTCTGCCGATGGTGCATGTGCATTGAACTTAGACAGGGATGCTGAACTTGGTGTGGGTGTGGTCTGTCAAGAAGTCTGGTGTGGGCTCGTTGACTCAGATGTTGTTGAAGGTGGTGAAAATAGGGTCCAGGAGATGTCTGGCGACATTGATATGCCCCTTAACTTCAATGAGTGCTTTTGAGTTGTGGTCAGCGTGGTATTCCAGGTGGAAGTTCAGGTCTCTGAGTAGCGTGTAATTGCTAGCATCGAGAGTGTGTGGTGTGGCAAAGTCTGTGATGGTGTTGGTGAAGTTGGTGCACAGTCCTGGTGGTCTGTAGATGAGAGTGCTGCTAAAGGTTAAGTTGGCTGTGACATGGAGCTTGAACAACAGGTGTCCCATGTTGGAGGATGATGTGTAGGTGGAGGTGGGCCAGCTGATTGCGTTCTTGTGGATGACGGGGATTCCGCCTTTTAGCTTGTGAATTCTGTCTTCCCTGGAAATCTTGTAGCCGTAGCTTTGGTGATGTTCAGTGTCGATATGGGGTTCAGTCAGTGAATAGAAGTAGTGAATAAAAAGAATGAAAAAGGAAACAATGTTAACAAGACGTTAATGTTTTTTCCAGCTACCATAATAGTAAGTGGAAGTATGAGTTTATATTGTACAGTCATAGCCATTGGAATTGTGTCACAGGAGCACCAAATTATGTGGCAGGGTTGACTAAGTTATGTGGCAAGAAAAGCCAAATTGACCTCTTCCTCACACTCTCCAAATGCTTAGAAACTTGCAACTGTGCTCCCATTGCTGAAGAAAGCCTCTGTGGACCCTTCAACGCTCAGCAACTACAGACTTATTTCCCTGCTACCATCTCGGCCAAGGTCATAAAGAAAATCATAAAAGGAAGCCTTGGTGCAAAGCGATGTTTGTTGCAAAAGCGATATTTCCAAATTATTCTTCAGAATGCAGAACATACTTTTATAGTATTACTTTATTATTTTGTGATTTTTACTCATGGCAATACAACTAAATACAGAAATTAGCAGCTGAAAGATGACCAGTTAACCTTTGCGAAGGGCTTTCCACTGCACGCAAACACATATTGCAACGTGTTTAGTAACTTTTGATCTGATTGAGCTACTGAAACAAAATATTTTGGGGTTAAAATCTGCAAATTATGCAGCAGTTGATGGATTATGTAGAAAATGCAGTAAATCCATACTTATGCGAAAAAAGCTGCAGCCGCTGACTCTGTCTATAGTGAAACAACACATGCAATGTGCAAGGATTTACCTATATCAAATGAAGTTAGCATAGATAAAGCTAGTTGATTGGCCTTCACAGCTTAAACATATTGGCACACAACAAACTCATATTCATTGAGACATGCAAACAATGGTGTCCAAAATAGGCACAAAATGTTGGATCCATTCCATATGTTCAGGATGGTCACATAAAATAAATTTACATACAATGACTCTGGGTGGAACTTGCAAGAAATTGGATTACTAGTTGTGTTAGGTGACTACCACCTCAAGGAATAATCACAACTCTTGTCAGAACCACTAAATTAACCTGAGCTCAACCCCCTGGTGGCTGTGGAACAGAGCAGACAGGCTTAATTTAGAGCAATGTGTAAAGGATTTATGTAGTACCAAAACAGTAATATAGTCAAAATGCGAAACAATAAAAATCTCAAAACCAAATTAGAAAAATACAGTAACATTTAATCAGGGCCACCGGTATTATGCAATTGAGTGGCCGTGGCAATTTTTGCATAATGATAGATTTGCCGCATTTGCCACATAATCCATCATCTGCCACATAATCTGCAGATTTTAACAAAAAATTGTTTCTAGCTAAAACTGTTCAAAAGTTACAAAAAATGCTGCAAAACTCATTACTGCGCAGTGGATGGCCCTTTGCAAAGGTTGACTAGTTACATTTGTGTTGCCTATTGCTATAATTGGGTGTTAAACTGGTACTGAGGGGCAACCAATGCCCAGACAATGTTAACAAGTCTTAAAATCACAAAATAATGACGTAATACTATCACAAAATGTGCCGCATTATGCAGCATAATTTTCCTTTCCTTGCCGCATAATTTACTCAAACCTGCCACATAATTTGGCCCTCTCCTGCTGCATAATTCCAGTGGCCCTGAATTTAATAAACAAAATGACATCAATATAACAATATAACAAAAATCCAAAAATGGGAATTGGAGATATGATTTTTTTTTAAGTTTGAAGTAGGAATAGTGCCAAAAAGTGCCAGGCACCAATGACAGTTCATAGTCGCGATAGACTGAGACCTAGGCACAATTTCAGGTTGGCCACAATGGAGCAAAATCGGGTTTGTCCATGTCAAAGATTTTAGCTACTGACTTAGGGCCTGATTTATACTTTGCCGAATGGGATACTCCATCACAAATGTTACAGTTATTCTGTCCATCGTACTACAATTACATTATATCCTATGGCATTTACAATACAGCAGACGGGATATCCGTCACATTTGCGACGAAGTACCCCATCTGCCAAAGTCTAAATCAGGCCCTTAGTCTTTTAAGTCCCAGTCAACCAAGGAGTGGACTTCTAAAGCTTCCTCAGGGGAAGCACTTAGAGACTGACAGGGTGTCAGCAGAGGCCAACAGCACGGTCCAGTCCAGATCTAATTGCCACTGGTCAGCTGGGTACTTCCAAGAAAAGGCATCTTGCAACTTGTTGTCTCCCTGAAGGCACACAGGAGGTCAGCCAAGTGTTCCTTGGAGTCCACTTTTTTGTCCTGGGTACAGGAGGGAGTAGGTTCAGTCCTCAGGTCACAGGCAGCAGGTCCAGTCCTCTTCTGATCTGCCACAAGTTCAGGAAGTATTCTGAAGAGGGTCCCTGGGAGTGCCACATTTATAAATAACACGAAAGGTGAGCTGTTCCCCAATAAAAGGGTGTGGACAACATGTGACAAAAGTGAAGGATGAGGGAAATACTCCTTTTCGGAACTAAAGTCCTCACACACCCAGCAAGCTAGGTGTCATGCTTCATCATATGGACTTGCTCCTCGTCGGGTCGGCGCTGCAATACCCGACGGGCACCCATCAAGGGGCTCTTTGGCGGAGATCTTCAGTTCCTTGCCGTATGGTGCTGTGGGTGTGAGGGCCCTAGAGAACAGTGTAGATGTGATGTGAGTAAGTGATTATAAAAAAGGTTGGATAATCCAAATAAACTTTTTATTAGGGTGGCTATCCACCTTATTAAAAGAGAAATGGAGTGGCTGCTCTCTGGCGCAATGGTCCAGCGGAGCAGAACTCAACTCTTACAAAGTGGTCAACATGTTTCATGCATTGCGGTCAATACTGATCCATTGCATTTCATCAGGACCTAGGTGTAAAACTATCTACACTTGGTGGTGGGTGGAGGAGTTCCTACCTACCACTCTTCGTGGAGACGAGCACGAAGTCCCGCCAGTCCTAGTTGTAACCTATCTGGAGGGAAACACTCACTCCATTCGGTCTTGTCAGCTCCAGACACCAATGTGGTGGTGTCCTGTCCAAGGAGGACATATGCCGGTAATCTACCCGCCGCAGAGCTGGAAAGCCGGATACATTTATACCTGGCACCAGAAAGTGGGTAGGCGGGACTCCTGGTTGCTCCATAATCATTCGGGTAAAGGTTCCCAGGGGTATCCCTACCCTATTTTTCAGATAACATCCGGGCAGCAGTTCCTGTTTGCCTTACTGTGAACAGGCCCAAAATGGCAAGTGTCAGGGCATTTTTAGGATGGCGAATATTTTTGGCCACACTAAACTTGTGTAGGGGGTGTTCTCTGGTAATCCTAGTGTCGTCCCACATCTAACACTAAAATGCAGTTTGAAGCAGGCAGTGTACCCACAACAAACTCAGAGAGTCTAGTAGGACAAAAAACCCTTCAAGCAGAATTTGACAGTGTGGTGTCACAAGATACCATCAGCCCCCACTCTGAATATTTTGTGGGGTTCAGGGAGGTCATCTCTGCTCATTTAGGTCAGCCTATTGTTTGTCTCTGAGATGTATTTCACATCTAGTTCACACATATTCAAGGTTGAGCACAGCCCTAGAGCTGGCCTGAGGTTTATGCTAAATAGCCTCCTAACAGTTCAGGAGGGTACAGGGTAAGTTTCTAAAAGTTAATCTTTCTTAATATTTATTAAAAATTCAACTTCACCACTGAATTGCATTTTTATTAACTATTAAAAAAATAGTTGTTTCATTATTTTACTAGCTGATCTCTTTCCAGAGTTAGCAGTATTAGTATTTTAATCCGCACTCTGGCTTTCTACTTAGGATACATAGCTTTGTGGGCCTTGTCACTGTAGGGACATGGTAATAATATTTTTTAAATGTGCCAGTTTAAATACTATAGACCCTACCTTTTGGGCTGCAAGGCTTAAATAGGAGTTACTTACTAATATTTAAAAGGGATGTTTTTACCTCTCGAAAAGGATTATTTGAACAGGTTGCACTACCGATTTTACAATGCAGCAGTCAGGCTACACAGGGTAGACCATGTTTGTGCTGCAGTCCACAAGTGACTTTTAACTTCGAGGCTATGGGCTTTTTACACCACATACCAGAAGCTTACAGGCAAGTTAAATATTCCAATAAAAAATAAGCCATTTTAACCATGGCTTCAAACAGATAGGCAATAATCTGGGGACATCATGCAAAAGATGGTCATTTCCTAAAGAACTATTTTACATCGTGAGTGTATATCTTCGAATTTGACAAGAATCTAGCATTCCTGGTCCTACATTGTACACCCCGTCTTAAAACCTTAAAACAAACACATAGACCAACCAACACACATACAATAGTTACTCAAAATACAACAAATGCAAAATCACTGATCCAAGCAGACCAACAAGCTTACAGTCATCTATGCACACAGACTACAAGTGCATGGCACAAGGTGAAGGCAGCACTGTGATCACTCCAATCATGTAGCAGGGACACTCCAGGATGTACATCACCTGAGTACTGGAACACATGATACAAAGTGGATAATGTGGAGTGTACTGGCTAATGTCTCAAGATGGGTAGCCACCTCATTACATGTCTTCAAAGGCGACAGTCCTAGGCTTTCATGTGACAATCTAATGTGTTCTGGATGTTGTAGTGTTCGATTGCTTAAGTTAAGCTAATTAGACTAAAACACTGGATAGTGATGATTCTAGGTTTAAAGACCAGGACTGTACACAGTTACCAGGAGTCCATTGAGTGAGGTGGCCTCACTGAGTGATTCTTCTAATGTGTGCACTGAATTACAGATTCCTCTCGACAGTGCGCTGAAAGTGCAGAACTTTTTATGAGCAGTGATGAAAAACTATGAGCGCCTCACATTTTGCAGATGCTTGAATGTAAATAATCTAAGATTTAGAAATTAAGCAAAATATGATTAACTATCAGTTAAGAGTGTAGGTGGTCTAAACATTTTCCATGCAGACACCTGTAGGTGGAAGGCCAACATAACAGTTACAGGTTAGGAGACCTGCCAATTTGGGAACATCTACCATGTGAGGGAAAAAGCGAGCCGTCAGAGCAGTCGCCGCCGGCATGACTCGCGGGCGGGGGGGGTGGGGATTAATAAAAAAAAAATTTTTTTACTTCCCTTTGCCCGCCCGGTCCGGTCCCCCATCGTCTCTGCTCCTCACAGGAAGCAGGCAAACTCCCTCCCCTCTCCAAAGCCAATCACAACGCTGCAGCGTTGTGATTGGTTTATTTATTTATTTCAAGGTTTTATATAGCGCGAACAAGACCCTTGCGGGTATCAGAGCGCTTTACATGGCAAATGAACGGAAACAGGAACAAGCAAAAAAATCTAAATAATGGTGATTCCAATACAAGGTGCTCAATAATACAGACTAGTAATTATATTACAGTAATAAGTAAATAAATCAAGTGAATTTAGCCATGAGTATTGCTTTCACGTCTTTTTTAAATGAGGCCGTGGAAGGGTTCAGTCTTGTTTCGGCGGGCAAAGCATTCCAGAACCTGGGAGCCATTCCAGAGAAGGACCGGTTGTAAGTTTTCTTCTTGGCAAATCGTTGTGGTCTCAGTAGAAGATTCATGGAGCTCCTGGAGGCTCTATTACCAGAGGAGAGTACTAGTTTCTGAGCTAGGTAGCATGGCGTTTTATGATGTAAGGCCTTGTGCGTCATACATGCAATTTTTAAATGAATTCTAGCCTCGAACGGTAGCCAGTTGAGGGCTCTAAGGTCTGGAGAAATGTGAGAGTTTCTTTTTGAACCTGTGATGAGTCTCGCAGCTGAGTTGACAGCGGCTCTAAGTGGGGCTGTGGTCGATCTGGGGAGGCCGCATAGGGCTACAGCCCCATATTCCACTCTTGGGATTACTAGAGCTTGAACAGCTTGTTTGAGGTCGTTAGCTGGTAAGAAGGGTTTCAGTCTTCTCAGGGTGTTTATGTGGAAATTTGCTCCTTTTGTGGCGGCGCTGATATGTTTCAGCATCTTTAAGTCTCTGTCCAGTGTCACCCCCAGCGATTTAGCAGATTCGACAACGAGAGGTTGCCTATTGAGTGCTGTTAGGTGCTTCATCCAATCGAGGATGATGTGAGATTTATTGGGGGGGGCGAATAGGAGGAATTCTGTTTTTAGGGAGTTCAGTTTCAAATGGTTTTCGGCCAACCATGTTTGAGTTCCTTGTAGCGTTGAGTTGAGAGCTTTGATGTCCTCCAGTGATTGGATCTTGATGTATAGTTGGGTGTCGTCAGCGTACATGTGAAAGTGGACATTGGAGAGACTGAGAAGTTCGGTGAGTGGCTCCATGAAGAGGTTGAAAAGTGTGGGTGAGAGGGAAGAGCCTTGCGGTACTCCTAACGAGACTGGCACGGGGTTAGACAAGGCTTGATTGACCTTGAATCTTTGAGATCTATTTTGGAGGAAAGAAGTAAACCAGGTAAGTACAGACAGATAATCCCATTCTGTGTCTCAGGAGCTCTAGCAAATTGTCGTGTTTGACGGTGTCAAATGCTGATGAGAGGTCGAGTAAGATTAATAGGCAGGCTTCATTTTGATCAAGAATTTTTAGTGCGTCATCTATTATGTGGGTCATGGCTGATTCCGTACTGTGACCTGCCCGGAAGCCTGATTGATATTGGTTGAGTATTTTGAATTGTTCAATATGGTTGCTAAGTTGTATGTGAACACATTTTTCCAAGAGCTTGGCTAGAGTGGAGATGTTGGATATCGGGCGATAATTATTTAAGTCTGCTGGGTCGGCTGTTGTCTTCTTTAGGATAGGGGATACCTGACCTGTTTTCAGGATTTCTGGAATGGTTCCTTGATAGAGGGAGGTATTTATAATCTTGGTCCAGAGAGGTAATAACAGTGGAATGAAGTCTTTTAGGTAGTTAGCTGGGAGTGGGTCTGTGAAGTGACTGGAGGGATTTAAGGCGGTTAGCATTTTTAGTATAGTGTCCTCACTGTAAGTGTAGAAGGAGGACCAGGATGCGTTGTTTTTGAGGTTGAATATTGTAGAGCCTATGACTGGGGCATCTGTCTGGGCCAATGAGGAGTTCTTTTGCGGGGCAGGAAGGGATAGAAGGTCATTGAGCAGGTCGGTTTTTAAGGTTTCTGACTTCGTGATGAAAAAGGAGGCAAATTCCTCACAGTTGGGTAGGGTTTCAGGAGTAGTCTTGGGGTTGGTGGGTACACTCTTGGTTTGGGCTTTGATTAACTCGAATAGTTTTTTGGGACGGTTCTTGGCTAGGTCAAGTTGCTTGCTGAAGAAGTCGGTTTTAGATCGTCTGATCTTTCTAAAGTAGGAGTTTCTGGTGGTTCTTAGTAGCTTGAGGTGGACAGCTGAAGGTGCAGATCTCCACTGTCTTTCCACTGATCTTAGTGATCACCTGTCTTCATTCAGTCTATCGTCAAACCAGGGTTTTGAATCTTTTGTGGTGATTCTTTTAAGTTGTAAAGGAGCTATGTTGTCTAATAAGCTGTTCATGGAATGGAAGTAGTGGTTGGTCAAGCCTTGTACATCTGTTAAGTCTTCCGGGGGTTGTAGGATGTTATGATTAGAGGTTGCGAGTAGGTCGGAACCGACGTTTTTTAGATTACTCTTCCAGACCTTTGTTCTTGGGGGTTGTATTGAAAGTCGTTTGACTGATCCCATGACATGGAATGTAATGATGTGATGGTCTGACCAATCACAGGGGAGGATTGAGTCGAGCTGAATGGAGTCAGCTTTGGCGATTATTAAGTCGAGGGTTGAGCCTTTGTCGTGTGTAGGGCTGTTACAGATTTGGTTAAGATTAAGGTCTGAGAGGAAGGCTTTGAGGCTATTGACCCCTGGGTCGTTCTGGTCCTCCCAGTGTAGGTTGAAGTCACCCAAGAATATTTGCATAATTTGTTGGCTGTCATTGTAGCTAGAATATCCATGAGGTGTTCTATGAATGTGAGGTTCTCTCCTGGGGGGTGGTAGAATGTATGTAGTGAACATATTTGTTTGTTATTACTAGAGATGTTTAAACCAAGGTATTCACAGGAGGATAATGCAGGCGCATTGGAGTTACTAACTGTTAGATTGCTCTGATGTATACAAGCGATCCCCCCACCCGGCCTATCAATTCTGTCTAATCTGATAATGTCATAGTTCGGGGTACTAGTATGTCCAAGATAGGTGTAGATGAATCCTTCAGCTATGTTTCAGTCAGGTTTAAGATGTCTGGTTCGTTGGCTAGTAAAAGGTCCGCTATATCGGTCGCATGTCTATGTGCTGACCTGCAATTTAGGAGCATGCATTTTAGCCGTGTTTTGTTGGGTGCTGTAATGGGCTCGAGAGGGATTCGCGTGAGATTGTTTTCAACTATGCCTCTGGAAAGGTGTCTTGTCGCTCTGTGGGTGTTGATAGGGATAGATTGGATTAGGGAATCCATATGTAAATTATCTGGGTGCCCAGTGTTAGGTGAGAGGTGTGATAGCTCGTAAGAGCCGAGTAGGGAGAATAGGTTGTTCAATGATAGGGTTTTTTTCATTCTGATTGGGCGGGATGGGGCGTTGGGGTATGGCCTTGTACTCCAACTTTGGGGCTCCTGATTTTGGGAGTTTGCGTGTCGTGGGTGTGTGTGATTCGAAGATTTGATGTGTGGGTATGTTCTGAAGTCGGATATGGGGCGCGCGGGCTTGGGTTGCTGAAGAATCAGATTGTGTAGTGTTTATATGTCAGCTTTGACTTGTTGAAGAGATAGTATTATCTCGTCTAGTCTGGGGTCTGGAGTGAGTGTTGCCTTATTTAATGGATGGACTGTGAGTAGGGGAGATGTAGGTATGTCTAGTATGGATTTTGAGGGGAGTCGTAATCTGGAACTTTGTGATGAGATCCATCTGTGTGGTTATCTTTGTGTAGTGGTTTTATTGTGTGGTTATCAATGGAGAGGGGGAGTGCAAAGGCCAGATGTGGTGGGGTCTGGATGTGGGATGTGTAGGGGGCTGTGGTAGAAGAAGTGGTGATAGAGGGGATGGTTGCGACGTTAGGATGATGGGAGGTACGGGTTATATGTGTGGTTGGACCCGTGTGAGCATTATTGTTGTTGAGGGAGGAATACGAATGGGGGCGAGGCGTGGGGCCTTGGTGAAGTGTGCTGGATTGGTTGGGGGGAGTGAGTGGAACGGTGGGAGTATTGGGGCCGGGAGATGGAGGGGGAGGTACGGCGGGGTGAGGGGTGAGGGGTGGTAGGGGTATTGGGAGTGAGTGAGGCCGTGGGAGTGGTTGTAGTGTTAGGGTGCGAGTGGGGTTTCGGTCGGTATGTGTTGTGAGACCGGGCATCAGTGGTGGGTGTATGTGTAAGGGGGGACCGCATGGTATCCTGCTTTAATGGGGAATCTGGTCGGGAGTTGGAAATTGCTCCGTGATTGTGATTGGCTGGGGGGGTGGGGTGTGTTCTTGTAACTTGTTCCCTGATGCGAGGAAAGATATTATCTAGAAGGTTTAGGTTACGGTCTGATGATTGCATAAGGATGATCCCATTATGATAGTTAGTGATTGTAGCTGCCGCTTTGTAGAATGGGGAGGGGATGATAGCTAGCGTGAGTCCGTGCGCTGTTTTCCTCGTGGAGGTGACCGTGAATAGAGCGAGAAAGGCTTTTCTCCATTGGGCTCTTCTTTTAGTATAGAAGATGTTGTCATTAGTAATATGCCCCTGGTTACTTGAGAAGTAGGGATCTGAGATTGGGGTTTCAGGGTGCGCTTTTAGGATGTTATGTTTAAATCCTTTAGCTGCTTTTTTTGTGAGGTTAGGGGGGTATTTAATGGAATATGTGTGGCTGCCTGTGCGTTCCATACTGCTGGATTAAGCTTGTAAGAGGGGGAGGATCCTGGTGGGGTACATGCGCTGTTTTGCACCTTGGGGAGGGGGTGGCGCTAGGTCTAACGTGCAGAACCTTCACCTTTGTAATTGTTGGATTAGGAGATGAGGATGTTGTCAGTGTTCTTTGGGAGTCCATCCGTTTAGAATGTGCCAGTCCAAGATGGCCACCCTGTTTACTATCTGGATCTATCCTTGCGACGTAGTCCATTTTCACGATCCATTAAGAGTCCTCCTAGGGTGTGGTCCTTTTTTTATGTCTACCAACATAGTGGAGATTGGTCCTTTCTTTATTTTCCAAGTAGTGAATCCTATGGGGAAGTCCTATGTTTCTTTCTTATATATTTAAACCATGATTAGCTAGTCCTTTGACGCTGTTTGGAGTTATTGCGGCCATTTTGAGTGGTTTGTAGAGGCACTGGAGTACTTCCCCGAGAATTTTGCTTCTAAAATGGGTTTCCCGCTTTTGCCCTTCAGTCTGTGGAAAACCCATGTGCCCCCACAGTCAAGAATACCTCTCTGTGCTCCTCATATTATGCCCCGGTGAGAGATGTTTCAATGTGGCGAGCGTGTGCATAGTGGGCCCAATGATCCAAGCCCGCTTATAAATGAAGCACAAGTTATGTGCAGAACCTGCAGTCCTGATGCGCGCAATGACTAACCTGAGTCACAGGTCCCGATGTGTCCTTGAGTGATGTGATGCCCACGTTAGCACTTCTGATCGTGGGTTAGCCTCTGCTCATGGTCGTTCACTAGCGGGGTGGGGGAGGCGCCAAAACCTGTGTCTCTACCCCAATTTCAACGACGCGCCGTCCCCGAGCCTCTCCTCGCACTGAAACGGCTCAGCAGCATCCCACCTCACGGGCGATATGCCTGCGAGGTTACTTTAGTAGTTCGGTTCTCTCGCTCCTGTTTGCCGCCTTGCGTGATGGGGGCAGCTGCCAGGAGCTGGCGAGGCTATGTCGGGGAAGTAGCGATGCACGCCAGCCACGAACTGCAACTCCAGTTCACCCCCGTCGGACCACCGCCGTGGCCATCCTGCCAGCTGGGGGCGATCCCGTCCTCAGGGATGTCCAGCTATCTCGATCTCTGGGTCCTGCTGGAAGCCTTCTTTTGTATCTCCTTCCCCCTGGTCACAGATTTGATGGAAGGGGGAACGCTGTGGGGGATCAGCCCGGGGCCCGTGATGCGTGACGCCTGTGTCCCCCAACCGATGTCCGCCGCAGGGGTAGTGCAGTCGGCGTGTTTTCCAATCGCGCAGGGGCTATCGAATCTTAAGTGAGATCCGTCGATTTTAATATGTCGGTTGCGCTGAAAATGGTGAAGCTCATTGTTTCCGGCCCTCTAACTTTGCTCCGCTGTTGTCGAGGTAAGCGATGTAGCTGCTCCTGTTACTTGTGTTGTCAATTGATCGTTACAATGCGTCCGGTAGAGATTCCACTGGGGCTAACAGGGATATCACGGAGATTGATCCCAAGCAAGCGGAGCTCTCCTAGTAAGCTCCTCTCCCGTCGGCCATCTTGGCACGCCGACCACACAGGCGCCTATGGAGAGGCCATTTTCTCCATGTAGGTTGCATGCAGCCTACATGGAGAAAAGGCAGAGTGCGTATGACTGGTTTGGTCGGCCCTGGGGCCAACCAAACAGTCAGCGCCCTCAGAGTGGGCAAGCCACTCTTCCCCTTTCCTAGAGCAGGACCGCCCACCCGCCCGCCCGCAACCAAACCCTTCTGCTTTCTCGCAGTGCGAGAAGCAGAAACATAAAATGGTATTTATAATACCATTTTATGTTTCTGCTTCTCGCACTGCGAGAAAGCAGTGGGGCGACGCTACTTGCCCACATGGAAGAGCCGCCCCTGCCTCAGAGGGTGAGGAACCTGGGAATGGGGGTGGGGCTTGTCGGCCATAGCAACGTGAGCTGCTATGGAGGAATATTGGAGTGGGCAGGGCCAAAAACAATAAAGTCTTCTGAGCTGAAGCCACCTCCGTGTGCATCCCAGTTCATATTTGAGCTGGAAACCCACTCTGCGAAGGGGTTTCCAGCTCAGCAGGTGCACTTGGTATGATATTGACTCTTTGGGGGTGACTGTGCAAAATGGGCCTATACTGTGTGAAACATGGTGGCACCATGGGAGTTCGAAGATTTGGACCAGTTTAGTCTTTTCAGCAATGAGTATGGTACTGCCCCCCCCCCCCCCAAAGACCAATGCCCACCACTTTGCATTTAAGATCGCAGTTCGTATACCTTTCTTGTCAGACTTCGACCACTGAAGGTAGAGCAAATGCTTCTCCCTCTTACGCGCTGTTATGCTACAGCGGACATGAGCTGCACAGTGAGTGCCCAGGCCGAGCCCCTCTAGATTCATTGATTGAGATGCACACGTTTGTATTTGAAGATGATTGGAGAGCAATATGTACCACACACTGAAATGTATCTGATACGTATAGAATTATACAATACAAATAATAAAGCGTGTTATAATAACACGGGTGGCCCGTGCTGATTTCAAACTGCAATATTTGTTTAAAAAAGAAAGACACATTTTACCTGATAAAATGCCATGGTTACACTGCAAATATCATTTAGCTGCTAAACAAACAGAATTGTTTGTTGTTGAGAGCGGAAACGCTTCTGAGTTACTGAAGCATGTCCAAGATTAATCAAGTGAGGTGAATGAACAATGCCAAAAATCAGAGATGCCGGTGTTTAGTGTGGACTTAGAGGAGGTGCTGAAGCTGAAATTAATTTGTGTAAACACAAATTAGATAAGGCAAGGGAACAGTACGTGCAGGAAGGGGAGGCTGCCAACTGAACTGGCTGATGAATGGAACTGGGCACCGAGGAAGATAGGCATCTGGAGCAGCTTAAAGAATATTATAAGGAAAGACTGAGGCATTAGATGAATTATAAACGGACCAAGAACAGCTTATTTTGCAAACGTGGTAATGTAAACAGACAAATGAAAAAAATCACACTCTAGAGTTGCATAAACTCGCAGTGCTTCCAATATCACTGATGAACAAGTGAGAACATTGGCTGGCACATTTTAAAACTGAATGCATACAATATCTGTGCAAAAAGTAGGCACGGAAGTCGTCGAACGAATTTCTGAATGTGGGGAAATGTGATAAAAGTTCTATTAATAACTAGACAATGTAGTAAATTGGATTACTGGCTAAGGCGGGTGAAACCCTAATCAAGCAAACCACAATTCCTGTCAGAGTGAAATCACTAGCAACCCCATATTAACCTGTGCTTAACCCTCTGGTAGCTTGGCACAAAAGCAGTCAGGCTTAACGTAGAGGCAATGTGTAAACTATTTATGCAGCACTTTAAACAGTAATAAGAAGAAAACACAATACAAGAAAAAATCGGACACACCAATTTAGAAAAATAGAGTAAAATGTAATATGTTATTTGAGACCACAACGACAAAAATCCAATTAGTAGAGCCGAGATATATACTTTTAAATATTTAAGTGAAAATAGTTCCTAAAAGCACTAATTGCCAACTGTGGTTATCTGGTCGCACTAGAGTGGAACAAAGCCACAAGTGCAGGCCGACAGCAATGCAGTGCGGGCCAGATACATTGGCCAAGACAGGCCCACTGAACAAAGTACCTTAGATCCTGGTTGCGGAGCATTGCAAGATCTTGTGTTGAGGATGCGATGCGTCATGCAGAGACGGTTCTTATGAGCTGTGGGCTGTGAATCTGGGGTCCTGCGCTGAGGATGCATTGTGCAGAGGTGGTTCATAGGAGTTGCAATGCAAGCCCTGTGTCAGAGATTTGTCATGCAGAAGTGGTTCTGATGTGGAGCTGTGATAAAATATAGGCGTGCTACATCGGTTCTGCCCAAGAGACCAGAGCTGGGCTGGCAGAGCATCTTCAGGTCCATTTCCAAATATCCAGGGGTGTGGTGGCACCACTTGGGGGGCAAGACTCACGCAGACAGAGTCCAGGTGCTGGGTTCAAGGTGGTTGGAGCCTTTTCTGTCCCTGAGGCTTTGGAGTTCCTCTGGTGTTCCTGGGTTCAAAATGCAGGCCCAGTTCTTCTCACTCAGGCAGCAGGGCAGTAGAATAGCAGTACCCCTTGCAGCAGAGCAGCACAGCAGTCCTTCAGAGTCTTCCACAGGTCCAGAGATGTACTGAAGAGTTGGGTCTGAAGGTCCACTATGAATACCTGGTGCCTATTTTGAAGTGGGAGAACCTTCTAGACTCCTCCCTCTACAGAGTTGTATGGGATTTCCTGCCTCCCTGCCCTGGCCCCAGCTTGTCTCGCGGCACAAAAGACTGGGGTGAAACCCTTTGTGAGTGTGCTGAGGCAGAGTCTTAGTGATGTGCAAGTGTGGTAGGTGACAGCTCCGCCCCCTAGTAAGTCAGAGATAGTCAGAGATAGCCCATCCTTCCAACACCTATTCCCCTCTTTGCCTCAGTGTCTGGGAGTAATACACAAAGACCAACTGCCAACTTCATCTAGTTATGTGACCCAGGATACAGGCACCAAATGGTTAGGACAAGAAAAAGGCAACTTTCTAAAAGTGGAATTGTTATAATTGTGACTTAAAATCCAACTTTATCATTAAAGAGGGTTTTTAATTACATTACATTAATTTAATAAGGTAACTCACTGTTATCCAATGAGAGAGGCAGCCCTTGCAGTAGTGAAAAAACAAATGTAAGGGTTTTCACTACCAGGGCATGTAAAAGTTAAAAGTGAATGTCCTTCTTTTCAAAACTCTACACCCTGCCCCATGGGTGGTTAAGGGCCTAACCTAGCGGCAGTGTCGGACTGGCCTATAGGGCAATCAGGCAGTGTCCGATGGGCTGAGCTGTGAGATCTGTGTGTGGGCCAGTTTTTTAGCAGTTTGTGGGCCTGCTTTTTGGCCAAGTGGACCATTTATTTTACTGTTGATTTCCCTAGTTGTGAAAGGCAGCGAGTCTTCTAAGACCCTCAATGCTGCCCGGTGCAGGGTTCCACCTCTAATTCACTTTGGGTTCGCTATCAAAATAATGAGGCAAGCGCTGGAAACTGGAAGACAAGAAAAAGGTTTATTTCTCATGAGGAGATCACGTCAACTGCAGACACCGGGATGTCTGAGGGAGGTGTTCTGCTGATAACTCCTTTGGCTCTTCCTTTTATACAGGTTTGACACAATGCATTGGTTTCATCAACATGGTTACATAAGCTTGGGGTCCCCGCCCCGGGCAGGTTGTCACACAAGCCCAACAGTAATTCTCTTCCCACCCAGGTCAAACAGACAATCTTATCTTGCAGCTGGACCTTGCTTCAGGGTCTAAAACATGTGAGACCGGCCAGATCTAAGAGTCCGTTCTGTTGATAAAAACAGGTCCCATTGTTGGTAACAACAAGTCTTGCTGTTTGCAGTGCAATAAATCATGTTGCAAGAGTCTTTTTGGTGTTTGGAACCTGTTTGTGTAACTAGGTGCAGTGAGGGGTAAAGTGTCCAAAGGTTTGCCTGAAAACAGAGATGAGAGGAAAAACGAGTTTGTGGCAGCAAGTGGCGCTGAGGTTTGTTGCGGCAAATAGAGTTTATAGCCCCCAGCACACGTACCAGGTCGGTCAGAGGGTCAGAGGGATGCTAGTAAGGGCAGGGTGAAACAAAGGTGACCAACAGAGTACAAAATGGCTGTGATAGATTAAAATGACTGCAACTTATGTGCACATAGAATTCCACCAGACAAGATGGCGCAGGTAATGTTCACGATTGTCGTTTTGCTTTTAACAGTGGCCCCTTTGAACATAACTAGCCAGCTTGTCAGTCTATTTCGATCTCCATAATGTCCTGTATCTCTTGATCATACATTACTCTCATTTTTGTTAGCTGAGTGTCCATAGTCTTAGGGTGCAAGGTAGTTATGCAAAGAGAACACAAAGGTGGTATACAGTGTATACCCAAACAACAACCACATATTGTTAATACTGGGACCAAGAGAATCATTGATATTTTCCAACCCCACTCCTTCAAGATGCCCCAAAGCCAACTTCCAATTGTCCAAGTCTCTGATCCTTGATGAATTTCTGAAGATAGTCTATGGAGATGTTCGATTGCTTCATAGACAGAAGGTGAATTATCAGGAATGTATACACAGCAGCTGGCACCGATGATGCGGCATGCTCCTCCACGGTCCGCTAGTACCACGTCCAGGACCATGCGATTTTGCAGGGTAACCAGACGGATCGCTTGGAGCTCAGCAGTGTTGTTGGTGAGGATGCCAGCAGTGACGTTCAGGGCGGTCTCTACCGCTTGGGACAGATGTCTGATGGCTCGGCTGTTTGCCATCGGACCCCATAGCGGGACGAAACCTTTTGCTGCGTCGAGGAACTGTGATGAGGCAGAGTCTGCTTGATCAATGTCTTTAGAACGCTTTTCTCGATGATGCTCTGCAGGGGCTGTGTAGGTTGGTGGCAAAACAAAGGCGATGTAGCACGTGCCCCCCAGTTTCTTGGGAGCCAGGTGTAGGCTTTGGTTCCACAAACAAAGTACATATTGGGTGATGCAACAAGCGCTGGGGGGTTGGCAGTGTTCAAAGTCCTTACAATGCTACAGGTGCTGTGACCCACATTCTTAGTCCCACGGCCTTCAATGCATACAAGGCCAGAGACGTTCACCACAGATAGGGCCACAGTCAGTGTTGCAGCAGTTCTTTTCTTCAGGTAGGAAAATGTGGCTCTGTTAGGATTATTGAACACTTGCATTTCCACTCGTTCTTTGGAGGGGACATTAATCTGGAATGTCGCATTGAAGGTGTGAGGGCAGAAGGGGCGGCTGTCCTTCCTGTTTTGTTTCGCCAGAACTCATTGTAGAACTGGGCGATTGTTCCGTCGGAAGTGGCATTGTCTTTGTAACTTTCTTGTAAGAGCATCATCCAGGCAAGGCAAGATCCGTGAATAGAAAAGGGCGAAGGGATGAAAGGGATGGAATGTTCAGTGGCATGTGGTAACAGCCCACAGACCCAACAGTTGGTAGCATTGGTGGCAAGATTGTGCTGGTGCAACATCTGCACGAAAGAATTATTCCAGAATTCTTTGCGTCGTTCTCGGAGATGTGGCGGTAGTGATACCAGGTAGTGTTCTTTCTTGGTGGTTGGTTGCATGGTGGGTGGCAATGTTCTGTATGCAGGTGCATTCTCTTCAATGATCCAGAGTGCGACCATTAGCAGGAGACAGGTGAGAAATGCGGCTACAAGTGCAATTGTCTTTGTGCTGTGCAGGTTAGCAGTCTTGGTGTCTTTGCGGTGGTTTTGCAGGTGTTCAGTTTCTTCCATCATCTTCGAGGAGCTCAACAACTGTTAGGACCACAGACTTTTGTCTGGCGCTTTCCTGGTAGCGTTGTTTGACTGTGCTACTGATCTGAGACCTTGACTTAGTTAGTGGCCTGGTCGTTGGAGCTCCCTCCTTTCGTCGATCTTAGGTTGTACCCTTTCCTGGATGGCACCGTGGGGTCGGGAAATTCTGATAGTTCGAGGGTGTCTTCTTGTGGGTAGCAACTCAGAGCTGGTCGGTCTCTCGCGAGTACTTCCTCTTGCACCTCCACCCCTTCACAGGTTGCCAGGGTTGGAGGGACTCGTGCAGCCAGTTTCGTTTTCCTTCCACTCGGAGGGCAGTTCGGGTGGTGATCAGGACTTGCCAGGGGCCCGTCCACCTAGGCTCCAGATTCTTCGTTCTTTGGAAGTTGCGAATCAATACATGGTCGCCTGGCTTTATTTCATGTCCCGGGCCCCTGGATACGTCAGGCAAGGCTTGCTGCGCCTGTTGGTGGATAATTGTTAGCTCGTTTGTCAATTTATGCAAGTAATCCGACATTAATATGTTCGGGACATCGTTAATGGAGGTGGGTCTTGGTGCCGCCCAAATGCTCATAGGCCTGCCGAAGACCACCTCATACGGGGTCAGTCGGTGTTTGGTTGGGGTGGAGCGCATCGATAACAATGCCAATGGGAGGGCGTCGGGCCATTTCAACCCGGTTGTGGCAACTATTTTGGCTAGTTTTAGTTTCAACGTTGCATTGTGTCTCTCTACCAGGCCCGCTGATTGGGGGTGGAAGACGGCATGGAACTTTTGTTTTACCCCCAACCCTCTCAGTATGTTCTGTATCACCTCGGCTACGAAGTGGGGGCCATTGTCGCTCCATAAAATTCTGCAAAGGCCGTATCGGGGGAAGAATTCTTTCAGCAATACTTTTGCAGTGGCTAAGGCGGTATTGTCGCGGGTGGGATATGCCTCCACCCATTTGCTAAAAGCGCACACAACCACCAGGACATATTTTAGACCAAGGCATCTCTCTAGTTGAATGTAATCCATTTGAAGGATTTCAAAGGGGTGGTCAGGGACTCCAAACCCTCCCCGTGGTACTACTGTCCCCTTCCCTGGGTTGTGTTGTAGGCAGACTATACATTGTTGTACTAGGCGTTTTACAGATTCTGCTATCTTGACGTTATGCCATACTCTGGTGATTAGTTCAATCATGGGGGTGGAGCCTATGTGTGCTGGTAAATGTGCCATGGTCAATATGGGGATGAGGTAGGCATTGGGTAACAGCCATTTATTTCCGTCTTTAGTTCTCCAGCAATCTTCCTCGTCTTTTAGTCCCACCTTTTCCCACTCGGTCAATTCGTCTTGTGTGCCTGTAGTCTGTATGTCCCTTACAGTGGTCCTAGCGTCAGTCCATCGTTCAGCTTGTGACCTGGTCACATACATTCATATCGTAGTTCTGTCTCCTGCCGTGGCTCGGGCAGTAACGTCTGCTAGTGCATTTCCCTGTCCAATGAGATCAGTCACTTTCCTATGTGCTTGGCATTTTATCACTGCTAACTTCTTGGGGAAGAGGACTGCTTACGTCAAGGCGGAGACTAAATCTCCATGCAGGATGGGTGTACCGTGTGAAGTCAGGAACCCTCTTTCTTTCCATAAGATCCCAAAATGGTGAACCACTCCGAAGGCATATTGGCTGTCGGTGTATATGTTAACTGTCGTGTCAGTCACTAAGATACATGCTTGTGTGAGGGCAATGAGTTCTGCAGCCTGGGCTGAACGTTGGGGAATACGGGCTGTCTCCAGAACGGTTCGGGCTGTGGTGACAGCGTATGCAGCTGAGGTGGTGCCGTCGGAGAGTTTGATGCACGAACCATCCACCCATAGTTCTCCATCTGGTTCTAGAAAGGTGGTGTCTCTGAGATCTATTCTACTCTTTGTTTGTTCATCGGTTAGTGTCACACAGTCGTGTAGTGGAGTCACGCTAGGATCATTTTCGGGTAGGGGTAACAGTGTGGCTGGATTGAGGGTGGTGCATCGCTTTAGGGTAATGTGCGGTGTTACAAACGTTGCTCACTACTTCCTCTACCACCCCAGCCTCTACCAAAGAGTGTATGATCTCTGTCAGTGCCTTCTCACCCTCTGGCGATATTTTGTACTGCGGTACTTTCGGTAGGGTTGCGTCCTGTCGTATTGTTACGTGTACTGGGTCAATCATCATTCGTCCTACGTCTGAATCAGCCCTAGCCCATAAGTGTGATGGCAAAGTGTCCAGTAGGGATGCGTCAGTCTCGGAGATGGGAAACATGTGCTGAGAAGGGTTCTCTCTATGGCGCTGGGGGTTGTCATACAGGACGACACGCACTCCGTCTGGTGAGCATCTGATAGTCGCATGGAAGTGTTTCAAAAGGTCGAGACCCATAATGGCGTCTGGGGTGTTGGAAGAGAGGAGGAATGTCGTTTCGACGCTATTGTTGTCAAGGTTAAAAGGGATCGGTCGGGACAAAGGGTTGGTGGAGGGCGTACCGTCAAATCCTATTGAGGTCACATGTGAGCCTGACAAGGGTGCCCTTGGAATCAGTCGTTTGGATAGTGCACTACGTGTTGCTCCCGTGTCTACCAGAAATGGCGACTTTGTGCCCAGGACCTCAGCGGTAACATAAGGGCCTTGCTGATCAACATAGAGCTCGACTGGATCCCTCCCTTGCCCCTGGCTGTCCTATGCAAAGTCGTACGTATTGTCATAATCTGTCTGTTGGTACTGATTCTGTTTGGGATGGTCAAATGTGTTCACTCTTCCTGGCCTTTCCTCGCTTGCTTCACTCGCGTACCCTCTCCCACGTCCTCTTCCTCTCTGTCCACTTGCTATTTCCCTCGCCCCTCTGCCCCTACCAGCTCCTAACAAAGCTGGGTATTGGGTTTTCCAGTGTCCATATTCTTTGCAAAATGCACATTGATCCTGTCCTAGGTCTTGGCGTCCTACATATGATGACGATGAATTGTTTCTAGGTGGCTGTACTCTAGGGGTATTCTGCTGGTATCCTCCCCTATATTGCTCCCTTCCTGTATTCGCCCCCTGGAGTTGAGCTACCATTACCTTTTCCTTCAAGTCCTTCTTTTTCCTTTCTGTAGCCCTGTCATTTTCGTTTCTCTGATGCTCATAGTACTGGGCCATTTGGAGAATGGCCGCCGGTTTAGATGCTGCCCAACTACTTTCGCTGGCTTGTAATTTCTGGGATACATCTGGCAGTAGTCCTTTGACATAGTTCTGCACAAATAAGTGGTGTCCGGTTGCGGTGGACATGTCTTGTCCACTGTAATCGGAGAACACCGTTTCAAATCTGGAGAAATACTCTGAGACATCCTCTTGTGGTTTCTGGCGGCACGCGGTTACTATGGACCAGTCTATCTTTTTCTCTGGGATCAGCGTTTTCACTTTCTGCACTATTTTGTCAGGGAGGTCCAATATTGCTTTAACCGGTTTTTGACCAGGGTTCCGCTGTTTATCTAGTGTGTTGAGTTGTTCCCAGGTATGACCAAGCGGTTCGGTATGGTCTATTTTCCTAATCTGTTTCCACACATCTGCTGGCAAGCATAACCCGAAGAACAAGTCTATGTCGGCAAGTGTCATTATTGTTGATCCCAGAGCGGTACCTAGCTCGGTGTAAAAGGCGGTGGGGTTCTTTCGTAAATCCGGTAAAGATTTACGGAACGTCAAAATGTCCTGTCTGTCCCATGGTTGATACACCCAATTGTAGACTACCCTTCCTCTAGCGTCTTGATGGTTCATATCGTCATGAGTCCCTTGTCCTCTAGGAGGTACCCAATAAGGGGCAGCTTCTTTTATCGGCATCATGCTATCTGGTTTTTCCACCGGGGGTCCTGCTATCTTAGATGTCCTGTCCTTATCTATCCGTCCTTGTTAAACGAGGTGACGGAATACCTCCAGTGTGGATGAAAAGAGTTCTGTAACATCGTTGTCGCCTTAATCTCCGGTGTCTACATTCCTATAGAGAGCCACTGGCCGCTCGGGCCCTACATCTTGGTACTTCTCTTCATATGCAGTAAGAGTGTGGTAACAGAGACGTACAATAAAGTATCGTTTGCGGTTTTCAACATAGGAGTTGCATATGTCAGTTACATACTCTTCTGTCTCCTTCCTATCTATGAGGGATTTAACTATTTTATCAATGCCTGCTCGCTCTTTTTACTTAATCGCGGGACCCTGGGCGCTCCTTTTTCTTTTGATCCTACCTCTACTACTGTATCCTTTGATGAGGCATTTGGTGTGGGTGACTCGGTGGGAGCAGAGGCGGTGGAGACTGAGGCGATCGGGCCATCTCCGGCTATACTTTGGTGGTCCTGGCGTTGTACTACGGGATGAGTAGGGGCGTAAGGGGGTGGCATGTATATGATTGGGGGACCTAACAATAAATCATCATCTACCCTTTGTTTTGCTGGTAACTTGGGGTAAAGAGTCGAGGGCGTTCTAACAGGGCATTGACCTGATATTTTGATTCCTGTTCCTTTTTATCGATTTCCTTTTCTTTTAGTTTTTCTTCTAATCTTTTACAGGCTTGGTAAGCTGATTTTCGCGTTTCTTTATCTTGTTTAGCTTCGTCCCTTTTCTTTCTTTGAGCTGCCTCTTTTCGCCATAAACCAAAACTGTCAAACATGGCTGGTCTAGTTTTCTTTTTGTGGAGAGCTAATTCTAACGTTTCTATTTTAGCGGGATCGAAAGATCCCGTCAGTGGCCACTGATTTACCCGGTCCTTCCTAGTGTATTTATGCCATAGTTTGCTATAAGCTATGGTGGCTAATCCATACTTTACGTACATGTCCTTGTTAGGGGTGCCTTCCGGCGGTGCCGGCTGACTGACCTCTAACGAACGGTCTGGTCCAAAACAATTACAATCAAACAATCTAGAGAAAACAGGCATGACGTATTTATCGGTCAAAAATGAATATCTCAATCAATCAATTTAGACAAAAAGTCTGCACTACCTGTCCTTCGCTGCCTGCAAAGAGAGAGAATATTCCTATTCTTCGTTGTTTGCAAGCAGGGAAATGTCGCAAATAACTCAATATAAAAAAAGGAATACTAGTATTTCAATCAAACTATTCAATCAATCAATCAATTTAAGTTGTTTTTTCACGACCTTACCCGGACCGTATGGACAGTTCTTCGTCTTCCCCTTCCAGCGCCTGGTTGTCCTCTCACTCCAACAATCAATGCGGCGTTCCTCTAAGGTCCCAGTCAGGACCGCAGGTCACTCGAGAGAGGTCCGTTCGGAACCGGTGAAGTTCAGTCGATCGGCAGCCAGACAAGGGTCTTCTCAGGCAGGTATACCCCAATCGTTTAGTCGTTCACTCCGTCGTTAGGACCTCTCTACCGGACCCACGCGTCGCTGATGGGCCCCTACGTTTGGGCGCCAATTTGTGAAAGGCAGCGAGTCTTCTAAGACCCTCAATGCTGCCCGGTGCAGGGTTCCACCTCTAATTCACTTTGGGTTCGCTATCAAAATAATGAGGCAAGCGCTGGAAACTGGAAGACAAGAAAAAGGTTTATTTCTCATGAGGAGATCACGTCAACTGCAGACACCGGGATGTCTGAGGGAGGTGTTCTGCTGATAACTCCTTTGGCTCTTCCTTTTATACAGGTTTGACACAATGCATTGGTTTCATCAACATGGTTACACAAGCTTGGGGTCCCCGCCCCGGGCAGGTTGTCACACAAGCCCAACAGTAATTCTCTTCCCACCCAGGTCAAACAGACAATCTTATCTTGCAGCTGGACCTTGCTTCAGGGTCTAAAACATGTGAGACCGGCCAGATCTAAGAGTCCGTTCTGTTGATAAAAACAGGTCCCATTGTTGGTAACAACAAGTCTTGCTGTTTGCAGTGCAATAAATCATGTTGCAAGAGTCTTTTTGGTGTTTGGAACCTGTTTGTGTAACTAGGTGCAGTGAGGGGTAGAGTGTCCAAAGGTTTGCCTGAATACAGAGATGAGAGGAAAAAGGAGTTTGTGGCAGCAAGTGGCGCTGAGGTTTGTTGAGGCAAATAGAGTTTATAGCCCCCAGCACACGTACCAGGTCGGTCAGAGGGATGCTAGTAAGGGCAGGCTGAAACAAAGGTGACCAACAGAGTACAAAATGGCTGTGATAGATTAAAATGACTGCAACTTATGTGCACATAGAATTCCACCAGACAAGATGGCGCAGGTAATGTTCACGATTGTCGTTTTGCTTTTAACATAGTATTACTACAGGCATTGTCTGCAGCAAACACAAATGAATGCAATCTCCCATACTTTGTAAAATACCCATACAGCATGCCTTTACAATTTCAAAATTGGACTGATCTGCAAATGTGGGACACTTTTCTTTTGGTATCTAGCTCGCTAATGGGGGCTACTTTTATTTTGGTGTTCTTGCCTAATTTTTTTATTATTCTTTATACATTGCACCCTGCCCTATGGGCTGTTTAGGGCCTACCCTAGGGGTGACATATATATAAAAAAGGAAGTTTTAGGCCTTTATTTTTCCAGGTTGAATGGCAGTTTAGAACTGCATGCACAGGCTGCAATGGCAGGCCTAAGGCTACTTGTGTGGGTGGCACAATCGGTGTTGCAAGCCCACCTGTAGCATTACATTTACAGGCCCTGGGTACATGTAGTGCCACTTTACTAGGGACTTATAAGTAAATTAAATGTGCTAATTGGGTGTAAGTCAATTTCACCATGTTTAAGGGAGAGAGCACAAGCAATTTAGCACTGGTTAGCAGTTGTAAAGTGCTCAGAGTCCTAAAAGCCAACAAAAACTGGTTCAGAAAACAGGAGCGTGAAGGCAAAAAGATTGAGGATGACCCTGCAGATAAGGCAAAGTCCAACACACATAATTTTTTTTTATTATTATATTTATTGGGTTTTATCAATACATCCATGAGTCTTACATATATATTCAATGTATTCCCATAACTCAACAATGTAACATTACAGTTACAGTGCATACTTGTTCATGTCATTCAGTACAATCAATACAATGTGCATCCCACGACCATCCCCTAGCAGACCAGCAGCACCCTCAGCAGTTCTGTCAGAACCCAGCATCACCCTCGGATACCAACCACAGACCTAGTACTTGACTTATCGGAAAACATCAGGGTTCTCCAGTAGGTATGTTGTTACAGGGCTCCAAATATTTTTCGGCCTGGATGCAATCGGGAGCTCCTCAGCATAAATATCTAGCTGATCTCTACAATGCACAAGATCCTTAAGCCACGCCTTCACTGTCGGCACCGGCTTCCACACCAGTTTTTGGCTACCAGTCTCTTGGCCAGTAATAGCGCAATAGCTACCAGTTTACGATAGCTCTGTTGAATTGCTTTCAGAAGGCCCAATAAACATGCCAGCGGCGTGCATTCGACCTTCTCCATAGTCATCTGTGAGAGGAGTTGCGTCACTTTACCCCAGTATAACGCCACATTTTTGCAGCCCCAGGCTAGATGCATAAAGTCAGCATTCTCCACCCCACATCACACACAGCATGAGTCCTCACGTAACCCATATCGGTGCAAGCATTCTGGCGTATAGCACATCTGCTGAAAATACTTAAAATGTATTATCCTTAGGTTGCAATTCGCTGTGAGGCGCCCAGTCAATGCACAGCACGTGACCCAATCTTCCCATGCCATCGGCATATCCAATAGAGCATTCCATCTTTCAAACGCACCAGACGTGATCATTGGGTTCTCGGCAAGAGAGGCAGTATACAGTCTGGTTATTAGGCCTTTCCTATCTTCCATGGACAGCAGCACCTGAAGTGCATTCAGAAGCCTCGGCTCATCCGGGTACTCCGGATAAGTCATACGGATTGCAGCACGCAGTCTGACATACGCAAAGCCCAGCATAGCAATGTACTGTTTGTTTGCAGTGAGGGCAGCTAAAGTTATAAATTTCCCATTTGGGTATAAGTCACCTAGTGTAGCCACCCCAGCCTTCTTTAAAGTGTCCAATGGTCCCCGTTCCTGAGCAACAGAAATACCAGGGTGCGCATCCAACAACAAGGCCGGCGCATATAGATAGTCCCTTCTCGCTCTCACCCGCAATTCCCTCCATGCACAGTTAGTGCAGGTCACTGTATTGATGTGCATCCTGGAGTTGAGGGGGCGTTCATAGAGCAATACCGTCGAAAGTGGAGTCGGGTGGACGTCATCCGCCTCTACCGCCAAATGCGGTAGAAATCGTTGCGGAAAGCACCAGTAATGCGCAAAGTGTGCCTGCGCACAGAGATAGTATAGGCGCATATCCGGCGCTCCAAAACCACCCCGCTCAAATGTTTGCACCAGTGTATCCCAACTGCATCGCAAGTTCTTCCCCGCCCATACCAGTGTCGATAATCATGCCTGAAGCGACTTGAAAAAAGCTTTAGTCAGTACTATGGGGAAGTTCGTGAACAAATACAAAAATCTAGGTAAAATCGTCATCTTTATTACTGCGATGCGGTCCGCAAGGGACAGTGGGAGGTGCATCCACCGGGATACCTGGTCTGTTAGCGTCGCAATTGCTTGTCCATAGTTCATTTGCACCACTACCTCCGGATCTCTATGCACCCAAACCCCAAGGTATTTGACAGATTCTCCAGCCCATGTCCACGGGAACTCCAACTCGCAGGACGTCGTACACTGTGTGAGGGGTAGTATTAATGACATCCCAATTTATATTGAGGCCTGAATACCCTCCAAACTTTACATACGCTCTAAGTAGGGGGTCTAGGTTCAACTCTGGCTCCCGCACATAAAGCAGCATATCGTCTGCATACAAAGATATGGTGAGCAGGCGCTGCCGGAACCCCTGTAGTGTAGCTCCTATTTCCCTAATAGGCTCTGCGCATTGGAATAATATACCCTATAGGTTTGACATAGGACTAAGGTCAATATGTCCCTATCGAGTATGTTAAACTTAATTACTTGTGCCAGCTAGCTCAGAGGCCACTAGAAACTCCTTGACAAACAAGAAGGGAGTAGTTTCTGGCAGCCGCAAAACATAACAACTTTGTTTCCCTTTAGAATCAGAACGTGTCCCAGAGTCGTGGAAACAATAGATAACTATTTCACTCAGCTCAATCGTGCATACTTAGTTTTCCTCAAAGTTACACAGAAAGAATAGATGGGCGTTTCAATAAAAGATTTATTGAACAGTCTTGTTTATCGTGTAAGTAAAATGTGCTGTTACGATCACAAGACAGTATGCAAGATAAATAATGTACAGCGTAAGCAGTAGAAATAAATAATACTGCGCTAGCATGATCTTTAGTAGATATTCATTTACATAAATAACATATACTAAAAATGCGAGTACTCATACGATGCGTTTCTAAGCTAGTTCTACCCCAATGTACCTAACCTAACCTAGGTGTAGGGAGAGGTATGAAGTAGGTGAAGTATTCCTTACTATGGTATACTAAGAGTATGTTAAGCCTAGTATGCCTAGTATGCCAAGAGTCCCTCTAGGTTTCTAGTCAGCTCCATACCTGGAGAATGAGAGAGGTGGGAATCTCTTGCCAGACTCGAACTCCAACACCCCGCGAGGGAAGTCAGATCACTGGAAGCTGGACTCTCTGCGTGCAGGGATGACAGCGTCTTCTCAGTGCGTCAGGCCTGGAAACGGGCTCCTCTGAAGTCGAGGTCTCCTCTGATTTACAAGGGCTAGGGAAGGTATATTTATACCTGAGAGGTACCTCAGAATGTTAGCATTGACGTGAATCGGACAGCGGAAGACGTCATGAATGAACCCCTAAGGTATAACGGTTCATGCATAATAGATGAGTCCTTGAACAAATCAATAGTCCTGTGCTAGGGAAACTCCCGAAGCCTAAGGGTCTGTTCTTCAAGAACTCGTTGTGACGTTAGGGTGGACGGATGTCGGAGACCATGCCTGTATTTGGAGTGCACGGTTTAATGCCTAAATAAGGACTGGGATTTTATGCCTATATAAGGGCAGGACGAATTGTGCCTATATAAGGACATGATACAGGAAAACCTATATACGGACACCCTAAGAGGAATACAACACCCCAACGCCGCCTGTTTGTGCAGCTGTCTAACTTTATAGGCCAGAGGCTCCAGCACAAGAGAAAAAAGCATTGGTGACAGCGGGCATCCCTGCCGCGTCCCCCTGCATATTCTAATAGGATCTGATGCAAACTTATTGACCCTAATCCTCGCCGTCGGCTCAGCATATAGCAGACGTATCCATTGCAGAAAGGGAGGAGGAAGCCCATACGACTCAGCACTGTGAACATATAGCCCCACTGTATGGAATCAAAAGCCTTGGCAGCGTCAAGCAACACCGCCGCAGCCTTCATTTCGGGGTCTAATTGATGCAATGTTGCAAACAAAGTCCTCAATTTATGTGTCGGGGACCTCTTCTGCACAAAACCCGACTGATCTGGTAGCACCAGTGCGGGTACCAGTGGCTGCAATCTCATTGCTATTATTTTAGTGAGGATTTTCACGTCAATATTCAATAAAGGAGAGTGGCCGGTATGATTCACAGAGCTTAGAGTCCTTGTCTGGTTTTAATAGCATGACTATTAGGGCCTCACGCAGCGTGGGTGGCAGGATCCCGCTATCATATGCCTCCGCATACACCTCAACAAGCTGCGGGGCCAGCTAGTCCGCATATGTTTTGTAAAATTCACTAGGCAGACCATCTGTGCCCGCCACCTTACCATTTGGCAATTTTTGTATAGCCTCTTTGACATCATCTACTGTTAGAGATTGGAGAAGGTATTCCCTTTGTCCCGAGGACAGCCATCCCAGTGCCACATCCTCAATATAATCAACTATCTCCCTCTCCATAGCCACCGGCCGGTGTGCATATAAGCCGTCATAATACTCAGTAAATACTGATAATATTTCCTGTGTCATGTATCTCAGCTCTGAGTCTTTATCCACTATCTCAACTATATGACCCTGCTCTTTATGTTCGGGCAGTTTTGCAGCAAGCGTCCGCCCCGCCCTACCGCCTTCCGCATATGCTCTGGCCGTCCAGCGTCTAGACATATAGTGCACCTCCTGCTCTGCAATTTCGGCATGTTCCGTAGTTAGCTCTCTTATTCATACAAGAGCATCGGGTGTCGGCTGCAACTCATATTGCCTTTCGAGATTTTGGAGCTTACATTCTATGCTATTCAGCGACCCTTGACCTTGCCAGGTAGGTCGCTCCCCCACCACACAGCTCCGCCTGTGTTGTCCGCCCGCTGCTGCTGCTGGTAAGCTCGCCCCTCCGCTTGTGGCCTCGGTGCCCGTATTTCTTGCTTTCTGTCTCTCCATCTTTCCTTCTGTGCCCCTCGCTGCTCCATTGTACTGTGCCCGTATTTCTCTGTTTGTTTTCTCTCCCCATTTTTCCTTCTGTGCCCCTCGCTGCCCCATTGTACTGTGCCCGTATTTCTCTGTTTGTTTTCTCTCCCCAGTTTTCCTTCTGTGCCCCTCGCTGCCCCATTGTACTGTGCCCGTATTTCTCTGTTTGTTTTCTCTCCCCATTTTTCCTTCTGTGCCCCTCGCTGCCCCATTGTACTGTGACCATATTTCTCTGTTTGTTTTCTCTCCCCATTTTTCCTTCTGTGCCCCTCGCTGCCCCATTGTACTGTGACCGTATTTCTCTGTTTGTTTTCTCTCTCCATTTTTCCTTCTGTGCCCCTCGCTCCCCCATTGTACTGTGACCGTATTTCTCTGTTTGTTTTCTCTCCCCATTTTTCCTTCTGTGCCCCTCGCTGCCCCATTGTACTGTGCCCGTATTTCTCTGTTTGTTTTCTCTCCCCATTTTTCCTTCTGTGTCCCTCGCTGCCCCATTGTACTGTGCCCGTATTTCTCTGTTTGTTTTCTCTCCCCATTTTTCCTTCTGTGCCCCTCGCTGCCCCATTGTACTGTGCCCGTATTTCTCTGTTTGTTTTCTCTCCCCATTTTTCCTTCTGTGCCCCTCGCTGCCCCATTGTACTGTGCCCGTATTTCTCTGTTTGTTTTCTCTCCCCATTTTTCCTTCTGTGCCCCTCGCTGCCCCATTGTACTGTGACCGTATTTCTCTGTTTGTTTTCTCTCCCCATTTTTCCTTCTGTACCCCCGCTGCCTCTCTCCATTCCCGCCGCTGCGTCCCCTGCGGCCCCGCCCCCCTGACTGCCCATTCGCTGCCCCTGCCTCCCGCCTCCCAGCTGCTCCTCCCTCCCACCTCCCCATATATGGCGGCCGCTGTGCGGCCGCGCCGCTGGCGCGCCGAAGGCGCGCCTAAGGCAAGCCCGTCTGCGCCCGTCCGCGACTGGACCGCGCCCAGCGCCAGAACCCCTGGACCGCGCGCCCCCCGCTCCAGCCTCGAGGACCGACGCCGATACGATGCCACCACACTCCACGCCCTCAACCCCGGACGGACGCACAACTGCTTCAAGGCCGCCCCGAAACGCACCCATGGTCCCTTCAGCTGCCGGAACTGCAGCTACACCAGCATAAGAGCCACCGAGGCGCCCGCCAAGAAGGACCTCAACCACCTCCGGTGCATCCTACTGAACACCCGCTCCGCACGCAAACACGCCGTCGAGCTCTGGGACCTGCTCGACACATCATCACCAGTCGTCGCCTTCCTGACAGAGACCTGGATGAACGACTCCTCCGCCCCCGACATCGCCATAGCCATCCCAGACGGCTATAAGATCACCCGCAGAGACCGCATCAACGCAGTAGGAGGAGGAATCGCCATCGTCCACAAGAACACCATCAGGGTCTCGACCAGCACCGACGACACTCTCAGCACCGCCGAACACATGCACTTCCAGATCCACACGGACCCCAACACCACCCTTAGAGGCACCCTTGTCTACAGACCCCCTGGGCCCCGACCCCAGTTCAGCGACTCCATCGCCGACTTCATCAGCACGCACGCCCTGACCTCTACCGACTACATCCTCCTCGGAGACTTGAACTTTCACCTGGAGAACAACAACGACAGCAACTCCACCACCCTGATCGACAGCCTCGCCAACCTCGGCCTGAGCCAGCTCGTCACAACACCGACCCACTGCGCTTGCCACACGCTTGACCCCATCTTCTCCTCAAGCTCCCACGTCTCCTTCAGCCACACCACGGAACTCCTCTGGACTGACCACCGCTGCATCCATTTCACCTTCCAGAAACCCACCACACACCACCGCACCCAACAGATCCCACGCCGCTGCTGGAGCAAAGTCACCGAAGACCAACTCCGAGCAACCCTCGCTCTCAGCCCTCCCTCCGACCCATCCAACACCGACGACGCTGCCTGCAACCTCAGACGATGGATGGACGACTGTGCCAACACCCTCGCCCCGCTGAAAAAGCTCACCTACAGCGACACCACCAAAAGAGCCAGCTGGTTCACCGCGGAACTCCTAGCTTCCAAGCGTACCTGCCGGAAACTAGAGAAGAAATGGCACAGCGATAAGACACCGGACAGCCACACAGCCCACAAAGACGCCATCCGTAACCACCACCACCTCATCAGGTCCGCCAAGAGAATCTCCTTCAAAGACCGCCTCGACAACAACGCACACAACAGCAAGGAGCTTTTCAACATCGTGAAGGAACTCTCCAATCCCAGCTCCAACACCAACGACATCCCGCCGTCGCAACCCCTGTGCGATTCCCTCGCCACCTTCTTTCACCGCAAGATCGCCGACATCCACGACAGCTTCAACACCCAGACAACCCCAACTAAGATCGATACACCAGACCCGCCACACACCATCGACCACGACCCCCTGCCAGCCTGGGCCAGCGTGAACATCGAGGACACCATCAAGACCATGAGCACAATACACTCCGGCTCCCCGTCAGACCCTTTCCCGCACCACATCTTCAACAAAGCCAGCAGCTCCATCGCGCCCCACCTGTGCAACATCATCAACCTCTCCTTCGAGACCGCAACCTTCCCAGAGAGCTGGAAACACGCAGAGATCAACGCCCTACTCAAAAACCCAAGGCGGACCCGAGAGACCTCAAGAACTTCCGGCCCATCTCTCTGCTTCCGTTCCCAGCCAAGGTCATCGAGAAGATCGTCAACAAACAGCTAACCCGATACCTCGAAGAAAACAGCATCCTGGACCCATCCCAATCAGGGTTCCGCAGCAACCACAGCACTGAGACTGCCCTCATCGCCGCCACTGACGACATCAGGATCCTGCTGGACAATGGCGAGACCGCAGCCCTCATCCTGCTGGACCTCTCCGCCGCCTTTGACACTGTCTGCCACCGCACTCTACGCGCACGCCTCCACAACGCAGGGATCCGAGACAAGGCCCTGGAATGGACCACCTCCTTCCTCGACGGCTGAACCCAGAGAGTCCGCCTCCCACCTTTCCGATCCGAAGCCTCCGAGATCATCTGCGGCGTACCCCAGGGATCGTCCCTCAGCCCAACACTGTTCAACATCTACATGGCCCCGCTCGCACGCATCGCCAGACAACACGACCTCAACATTATCTCCTACGCCGACGACACTCAACTGATCCTCTCCCTCACCAAGGACCCCCTCGCCGCCAAAGCCAAACTCCATGACGGAATGAAGGCCGTCGCCGATTGGATGAAGATCAGCCGACTAAAGCTGAACACGGACAAAACGGAGGTCCTCATCCTCGGCTCCAACCTCTCAGCCTGGGACGACTCCTGGTGGCCAACGACGCTGGGAGCAGCCCCGACACCCACCGACCACGCACGCAACCTGGGAGTCATCCTCGACTCAACGCTCTCCATGACCAAGCAAGTCAACGCAGTCTCCTCCTCCTGCTTCAACACCCTCCGCATGCTTCGCAAGATCTACAGGTGGATCCCGACAGACACAAGAAGAACAGTCACCCAGGCCCTCGTCAGTAGCAGACTAGACTATGGGAACGCCCTCTACGCGGGAGCCCCGGCCAAGCTCATCAAGCGACTACAACGCATACAAAACGCCTCCGCACGACTGATCCTCGACGTACAACGCCACAGCCACATCACCCCCCACTTGAGGAACCTGCACTGGCTCCCCGTCGACAGGAGGATCACCTTCAAACTCCTCTCCCACGCACACAAGGCACTCCACAAAACTGGCCCAGCCTACCTCAACAGACGACTCTTCTTCTACGTCCCAAACCGCCAGCTTCGCTCCGCCGACCTCTCCCTCGCCACCGTCCTCCGCATTCGAAGAACAACCACCGGCGGCAGATCCTTCTCACACCTCGCCGCCAAGACCTGGAACACCCTTCCACTAAGCCTACGAAAGACCCAAGACCTGCTGACCTTCAGGAGGCTACTCAAGACCTGGCTGTTCGACCAGTAGCAGCATCCCCCCCCCCATCCCTCTCCCCAGCGCCTTGAGACCCTCGCGGGTAAGTAGTGCGCTCTACAAATTCTGTGATTGATTGTTTGATTGATGCCTGCCATCTTATTGCGTAGGGATCTTAAAACGCTCGCCTGCACTCCTATGCATTCACCACGGATCGTCACTTTAAAAGCTTCCCAGAGTGTTCCTGTCTTCTCTACCAACCCCTTATTATCCTGAAAAAAATTACTAATGGCCGTCCCTATTGTAGTGCGGAACACCGGGTCTAGCAAGGACATTGGCTGCAATCGCCATTGAAGTGGGGATCTAGTGAACAGCGGAACTGCCAGTTCCAATAATACTGGGGCATGGTCAGATGGCGTTCTAGCCAAATGTTCCACTCTCACCGCCCATGCACTCACTTCTTTAGATAACAGCCAATAGTCCAATCAGGACCATGAGCCGTGCACAGAGGAAACAAATGTACCCACTTTCACACTTAGGTTTCTCACCCTCCACGCATCAACCAACCCTTCTGCACGCATTATCTCTTGTACTGTGCGAGCCGCTTGCTTCCCGTGCCAGTCTTGACAGCAGACCTATCTATTCCCGGGTCCAGATATACATTAAAATCACCGCCCCAAATGACCAGGGAAGGAGGAAGTAGACCCAATCGCCTCCAGACCTCGCTGTAGAAGGCAGGGTCATCGACATTCGGCCCGTACGCATTAATCACCACCACCCTTGACCCTCCCAAGGTGCATTGTACCAGCAGGAGTCTACCCTGGTTGTCCAATTCAGTACTAATAAGCGTAAATGGAGTACCCTTTTTTACTAAAAGCATGACCCCTCTAGAGTTCGCAGAATATGACGAGGCCACCCTGACAGCCGACCACCGCTTCCCCACATTCTGCTCAGTATACTTGGTCACGTGGGTTTCCTGCAACAGGGCCACTTGGACCGCACGCCTATCTAAACATGCTAACACCTGCCTAATTTTCTGGGGATTGTTCAGGCCCCGAACGTTCCACATCAGCATTTTAATCATACCTCCTAGAGGTGCCATTTATATACTCAGGTCTTATACTCGGTCGTGATGCCACCCCCCCAGCCAGACAGTCTGCCAGACACACGTACACAGCCTGCACTGCATTTACAACAAAAACAGACCCAAAACATCCCACCCCCACCACTTCAGCCGACCCAACTCGCCAAAGACATTCCCTTTCAACATAACTTTGTGCACACAACAAATCGTACACCAACAAATGCATTCGGGGTGCTCCCATCAGGGGGCCACTAGTGCCTGTAAGTCCCCTCAAGGTTACAAGGGAAGTGGCCGAGGGTACCTGATCCAGCGGCGTACTAGCAACAGATACTCCACTACCATATACTCAGCTGGGCCCATACAACTTGCTTCCGCTCGCTCTAAGTAGACCACTGGAACTTTAGTTTTATAATGATTCTCATACCTCAAGATCTAGTTATTGCTTCTTTAACTAAACCTTTCACTAATCAAACAGTTCTTTCCTCTGGTCAATGGACCAGTTAGGTGGAACTAGTTGATGGCGATAATTAACATAACTTATTATACATTTCTTGATAAAAATAAAATAATGACAGACTCGGTAAGTTTTAAAATCTTTATCTAAATTAAGGAGTTTTGAACCATCTCGAAGCGTTTCAGTACAAACACCCTCATTCACGAGAGTGCCAATTCAATAATATTTCAGATAAACATTTATCAATTCAGATCCACACAATAACTATGCTCAGAAAGAAGAGGATAGAGAGAAAAAAAGAGCAATTGTCAAAATGATGAATTTCATAGTTACCAAAGTATGGTGTGAAGACCAACCCCCTGGCCAAAGGGCTGGTAAGGGCCTCCTAGGACAGATCAGGAGACAAAGACTTCAGGAGAGGAATCAGGACAAGAATACTTCACCTCTCTAGATACCGACGACTACGTCGCACCCCTCTATGACACTCTCTTCCTCCTCGTGGTTCTTCCGCGATCTTCTTTCTAACCCACCCAAATTAAGTAGATGGTTCTGCATTCGATTTCTTCATCAGCATTTCAGAGCATCAGCACCACCTCAGCACCAACAGCATCCCGAGCTCTGCATCGCCTTCGCCCAATAATCGCTTGCGTCAAGCTCTCGTGTCAGCTCTCTCCCCAATAAGCTCTCTAAATCGCCCCCTAACTAACTAAAACTACCTCAATTATACCTTTCTATAGCCATGTACCACCCATTAATGTTTCAATTTTACAAAATACTAACTTCTGATTGGACAGGCGAGGGGGGATGATCATCACACCATGCTTATACTTCATTTATTTCTTTGAAACCATTGTTTCCAAACTCCTCCCCTCAAACTTTTATTCCGCCCTTCCTTTCCGATACATCTTTAAACTTTATTAATACAAATGTAACAGTTTTCTCGAATAAGTTCCTTCATATGAACTCTTCCCCCTCATGTTCCCAGGGTACATCTCCGCCGACCTTGGACGCGTGACAAGTCCTTAGTCATCCTTCCAAGCTTCCACACCAGGCGCGTGCGTTGCACCACGTCAGTCTGCTCGACTCAGACAACTTTAACAGGCCCAAATACGCACTAATAATAAAGTCAAAAGGAGAAATGTTATTCTCAAAAATAAATGTATACCACCAACCTCTACTCTAGCCCATACCATTTATTATTTCTCTTTCTGCATTTGCGTTAGTGTAAACTCATTTTCTAATTTTCAGCAAGCAGGTGCCATGCATGTGAGCTTTCAAGCGGCCATTTTATAGCTCTTTGCGCAAGCGCCAGAATTTCCCTCCAAGCGTTATTTTGTCATACTACGTAGGTGCAGTAGACGCATGCGCAGTAAAGATTCCATGTTAAAATGCATTCTAGTCCTACGTCCGTGTTATTGCAGTTAGTAAACACATAGGCAAGCTTCATTCTTTTCCCGCGTATGATGAAAATGCGTATTATTAATCACAAAACACGTTGTTAGTAATTCGCTAGTAAGTTAAACGAGAGGATTGCTTCCGAGCAAGTCTCATGTCCAAGTCCTTGCTCCATCAATCCCCTCTCTGATGGCATATTAAGCCATCACAAAATTTCCCATCCATCCCAGATACCAACTTTAACACTTCTCAGTTTTCTCTATTTGACCTCCCAACTTTTCATCAATGATCTCGTTTCCTTCTAAATCTCGCATCTTCTTATATAACCTGCCTTTTATTTCTTCCAAGCGTATTTCCTCGTACTTTCTCTTTCGTGTCTGTCCCTTTCCTTTTCTATTCAAGTGTACCTTTTCTTTCGTACCTTTTCTACAACATCTATATGTAATCATTATTAACATCACTATCGTTATTATCATAACTAATGGTATTATTATCTGGCCTAGAAAACTTTTCCCAAAATCAACAAACCATTTCCCTATGGATGTTATACTTTTTGTTAGTCTTCCCCATATACTGTCAACCTCCAGTTGGGTCAAATCTTTATGCATTCCCGTAATATTTTCAATATATCCTTTAATTTCTCTGCTCTTGTCCGGAATATAAGTGCAGCAATGTTGAACTTTTAACATGCCACAGACTCCACCTTCTTTTGCTAACAATATATCAAGAGCAAGACGGTTCTGTAAAACCATTGATCTAATTACAACCATTTCTGTGTTAATCATTAAAAATCCTCCTGCAGTATCTGTAGAAAGACGATCAACTATGGTTGATAACTTACAAATTTTCTGTGAATTTAGGATGACTCCAACTGAGGGTATCAGTGCACTAAAAATATCTCCTACAATTTCAGAAAAACTGGCTCTTCTTCTTCGTGTTAGTCCATTAGAATTTCCATTGGTTCCACTGATTTTATCTACATGATAAATTTTTGGAAAAACTATTCCAAAATAACAGCTTCCGTACCATCTTGCAGGTAACCTGTAATAGGCATTACTCCCACAAACATAATACACTCCTGGAAATACAGGATCTGTTCCCCCTTTTAGTCCCAACCCTCCTAGAATTAGGAAGTTGTGTTCACATTCACTGGAACCAATGTAATTATTGTTATAATCTGTCTTTAATCTATGGAGGCAGAATTTTCCCCTTTTCACAAAGTCCAGGGACATCGCAGCATGAGCCTCGCCACTTGCATAGATTCCCTCCTTCCCAACCCATGGAGGTACATGAGTTTTCTGTGTAGTTGCCTTCTTCATTAAATCCGGTCTCCTTTCTTCTACTAAATCCCAAAAATCTTTTTCTTCTTTTCTTAATGTACATGTTAAATTATCTTTGTGTGTCTGAACTAAATCTATTGAACTCATTGTTATGAAAAGTTCGCCCATAAATTGTGCGTTTTTACTACTAGCTACTGGATTCATATTCTTTCTAATAGGAAGTTCAGAAAATACTACATCTAAATTAGAATAAAAATACTGCAATCTCCCTGTAGTGTAAAATAAACTTGATAACATACTACATGACACACCATAAGTTAAAGGTATATGGTGATATGTAATCCCTTCTGATACTGATGAGGGTAATTTCATACAAACATAACAATTGTTAATTTCCATAGTGCTAACATACTGAAATAACAATTTAATAAACACATTAGAGGACGTATTATAGTCTGATTCATTATGATAGTTTGCTTCATCTTCCACTCCTATTTCTAATTTAGTTTCTCTTAATCTATCTACCTTAACATAGGTATCTGTATTATTCTCGTTACTTGTTTTCATTATTAAAGGTACTCCTACTGTTAGGAATAGCCATCCTAATGCTGTTAATAAAATACTACAAAAACAAAATCTAAGACACCTCCTTTTTGCTCCACATTTTGGTTTTCCGTTAACTTCATTGTCGGCCATTTTATTACTGAGAAAATGTCTTTTCTCTTATCTTTTTCCTTTTTCAATCTTAGCTTTTCTTTTTGTTCTTAAGGAGGTTTCAATTGGCTTTCGTCAATTTGTGCAATATGGACTTCTTCTGTCTCATCAGACAAATCCAGGGACTCAAATTCCTCAAGAATGACGTATGTCCACTCTGGAGCCTTATATTTTCTATTTAGATTTCTCAATCTTGGACTTCTTCGAGTTATTTTCGCTAAGGTTTGTTTAGGTCTTGTTTGACTTGTGACTTCGTTCACTTGTTCTGGTCTCTTATCAGATTTTCTCAGATGATATTTTAATTTCTTTACTCCAGTTGGCCAATTGTCTCCTCTCCTGACTCTTTTAATTTGTACTGCGTTTTCACCTTCTTTATCCCCTTGTAAGGTTCTTTTTATTTCATTTGTTCTGGGCACAATCTGTTCTATTTCTCTGATTTCTGTGCTTGTACCTTCTTTTGCTTCTTCCTGCTCAGGTTCTACCGAATTTTGTTCTACTTCTTCCTGAGCTTGTTCTTCTAATTCTGTCTGATCCTGCTCAGGTCTTACTTCAAATCTTTCTTCTTCTGCCTGAACTTGTTCTTCTAACTCTATCTGGTCCTGTTCAGGTCTCAATTCAAACTTTTCTTCTTCTGCCTGAACGTGTTCTTCTATTTTTCCCTCCTTAGGTTTGTTTGTGTCTCTTTCTGTTTTCACCTGAGTGTGTTCTTCTTCCCCTGTCTCTTCCTGACTACTTTCTTGTCTTTTCAGTTCTGTTCTTCTTCTGTTTTCAATGGCATCATCAATTATTTCAATCACTGGGATCCATTCTTCCTGACTTATCTCGGGCTGTTCATCATATGGTTGTCTTTCAGAATCTATCACTCTAGATCCTTCAACTTCACAGTTTACAACTCCTGACGCTTCATCCTGCTCAGTCAGTGGTGGCTCTTGTTGATCTGATGGGCTCGGTACTCTTCTGGTATGGCTAGCGTGAATACAATTGGGCAAACCTGCACACTTCAATGCTGTGGTAGTGACTAGTATGACTTGCCTTGTCCCACCTTGGTGCTAGACACGATTTCCTTGCGTGTTTCTTCACTAGCACCCAATCTCCAGGATTCAAATCATGCACTTGATCTGGCTGTCTTTCGACTGCGTCTTCTCCAACCTGATGAGAGATAGAACGCATCATTTCAGCCAATCCTTTGCAATAGTCCAATACCAGATCATCAGTTATACTCATTAGTTTATTTCCAGGAATAAACGCCTGTCTCATGGCTCTTCCCATGAGAACCTCATGTGGACTCATTCCTGTTTTTCTGTCTGGAATGCTTCTGAGACCCATCAATACAAGAGGTAATGCATCTGGCCATTTTAGCTTTGTGGATGCACACACCTTTCCCAATCTTGACTTGATTGTGCCATTCATTTGCTCAACAACTCCAGAAGCCTCTGGACGATAAGCACAGTGTAGTTTTTGTACAATATTAAATGCAGCACAGATTAATCGAATTATTTCATTATTAAAATGAGGGCCTCTATCTGATTCCAAAGTGACCGGAACACCAAATCGTGGCACCAACTCCCTCAACAACAATTTTGCGACTGTCATTTCTTCTAGTAGGGTAGGCTTCCACCCATCTTGAGAAAAGGCATACTATGACAAGTACGTATTTCAATCCGTTGCAGGGGGGTAATTCAATGAAATCTAACTGTAATCTGGTGAAGGGTCCTTCTGCCTTTCCAATTTTCCCCCAGCTTACCACTGTCTTTCTACCTGGGTTCTGCTGTTGACAGGTTAAGCATCTTTGGCAAAGGCTCTCTGCGACTACCCTGAACTTCGGATTGTACCAACTCTGTCTGAATAGCCTGATCATTGAGTCTCTCCCTATGTGTGTTGCTCCATGGTATACTCTCGCCATTTTTGAAAGCAGACAATCTGGCATGACTGGTCTTCCATCTAGATACACCCATACTTCATCATGTGGTCTTTTGGTACAGGCTGTCTTTATCCAGATTTCTTTTTCCTTTTCCTCAACTTCTTCCTGCAATTGTCTAATCTCATCCCATGTCTCTGGTACTGAGAAGTACATAAGTTGGCATCTGGTTTCACCCGTTTCAATTTTTCTGTTTATGGCTACTGCATTTTTAGCGCAGTATTTCGCCACTTGGTCAGCATAATTATTGCCAACAGTCACATAGTCATTTCCTGACTGATGTGCAGTGCATTTTACAACTGCTATTTCTTTTGGCAATTGTAATGCTTCCAACAAATCTTTTACATTTTTGCTGTTTCTGATAGGAGATCCTGAGGAAGTCAGAAATCCCCTTTGCATCCAAAGCTGGCCAAAGTCATGCACAATCCCGAAATTATATTGACTATACGTAAATATGGTTACTCTCCAATTTTTCCCCTTTTTACATGCCATTGTCAAGGCAACCAATTCAGCTACTTGTGCAGACTTGACCCCAGGTAAACAGGATGCTTCAATTACCCCCGAAATTTTGCAAACAGCATATGCAGCACTTAGACCTCCTTCTTGTGTCCTAAGGCAGGAGCCGTCTACAAATAACTCATGATCTGCTTCTTTCAATGGTGTCTCTCTTATGTCTGGGCGGGGCTTCGTGCATAACTCAGTCACGTCTAAGCAATCATGATCACTTTCATCTTTTACTTCCTCATCACAGGGGTCTGGCAATAGGGTGGCTGGGTTCAAAATCGTACAACTTATCACAGTCACGTTTTTTTCAGCTCCCAAAATCACTCTTTCATACTTTGTCAAACGGCTAGGAGTGAGGTGCTGTGTTCTTGTTCTTGTCAAAAGAATCTCAACCGAGTGTGGAACGAATACCTTTACCGGATGTCCCATCACTATCGACTCACTTTGCTCCAGACTCATGCAAGTAGCAGCTACTGCTTTTAAGCAGCCAGGCAATGCTGAAGCCACTGGGTCCAATGTGGCTGAAAAATATGCCACTGGACGCCGACTCAATCCATGTCTCTGTGTTAAGACCGAAAGTGCACAATTTTCTCTTTCGCAACAAAACAAAGCAAAGTCTTTCATATAGTCTGGCATGCCCAAGGCAGGAGCCTCACACAAACAATTTCACAATTTCACAAATGCCTCTAGGCAGTCATCATTCCAATCAATCGGATCTTTTGCTCGTTTCCGAATCATCTGTATCAATGATTTCACTAACATAGAAAATCCATTTATCCATTGTCTGCAGTATCCAACCACTCCCAGAAACATTCTAATTTCTCTCTGAGTCTGTGGCAATTGCATTTCTTTGATTATTTTTATTCTTTCCGGTGTCACCTTTCTAACTCCTCTTTCTATTTTATGCCCTAAATATCTTACTTCTTGTCGACAGAGCTGTAATTTTTCTGGAGACACCTTGTGTCCTCCTTCAGCCAAATGGTTCAGTAACGCAATTGTATCTGTGACACAATCTTCTCGCGTTTTTGATGCCACCAATAGGTCATCAATGTACTGAACCAGAACAGAATTTCCAGGCATAATCAATGATTCTAGCCACTTTTTCAAAATCTGATTAAAGATTGAAGGACTTTCTGTGTACCCTTGATGAACACGACACCATACATAAATTCGATCTTCAAATTTAAACGTAAAAAGATACTGGCTGTCTGGGTGCAAAGGAATAGAAAAGAACGCTTGGCATAAATCAATTACTGTGAACCATCCTGCATTCCATGGTATCTGATAAAGGATCACTGCTGGATTTGGCACAATTGGACAACAGGGAATTACAATTTTATTTATTTTCCGTAGGTCCTGCACTATTCTGTATTTTCCGCTAAGCTTTTTCAGTCCCATTATTGGCGAATTACAGGGACTACTCATTACTTCTTTTAAAATACCTTGTTTAACCATTCGTTCAATTTCTGGAATAATTCCTGCTTTTACTTCTGGACTCATTTTGTACTGTCGGGTATTTGGATACACTGCACCTTCCTTCACTGTCACTTTAACTGGGTCTATATTCTTCATTAGCCCAATGTCTTTTCCTGTAAAATCCCACACTTCTGGATTGACTGTCGTTCTTAACTCTTCTGGCAATTCATTCTCGGTTATTAATGAAAACATTTCATCTACCTCTGTTCCCTGTTTGGCCAGCATCATCTTATTGACAACGTCCTCATCGGGGGTTTGGAAAGCAACACCATCCGGTGTACAATAGATCGTGCAATTCATCTTGCACAAAAGATCTCTTCCCAACAGGTTTACGGGACTGGAGTCGCATACTACAAATCGATGCATTTCTTTGAAGTTTCCAATGTGCACCTCCATTGGCTTTTTGATAGGGGTTCTAATCTGTTGGTTAGATATGCCTACAACTTGGATAGTTTCTCCCGAGAGGGGTAGGTTTGGGATGTCTGCTGTTCTCACAGTAGACCTGGTAGCACTAGTATCCAATAGGAAAGTTATGTCTTTACCTTCTACTTTCCCGTCAACAAATGGACCTGACTGATCTACCGGCAAGGATGCGCCAAGCACGCACTCCTCTTCCTCCCCCTCAGGCACCGTCATTGTGCAGTATCTGAACGTTCTTCATCATTCTGCAAAAAATATTGTGCAATTGTTCTATTATTCTTACCACTTTCTCCTTGAAATCCGGTGTTCGCACTGAAACTTTGATGGTTCACAAAATTTGGCATAGGAGCTGGTGGCACCTGATATTGTGGAGTGACTACCTGTTGCTGCTGATTCATAAGTACTTCGTTCTGCATCTGTGGGATTACATTTTGATTTGGCCCATTATTATTATTCTGAGTACTCTTACACTCGTTCTTCCAGTGTCCAAGCTTTCCGCACGCATGACAAGGAAACTTTTTTTTCGCTTCTTCTCTGTCCATTCGCCCCTTAAATTTATTACCATTCGCTCCTTGATTATTCTGACTGTTCTTTCACTTGATTATTATTTTGCTCATTTGCCTTCTCTTCCTGCTGCTCTGCCAATTTAACTTGAGCCCACATAATTTTCTCTTTTAGCTTCCTTCGCCTGGCCTCTATGTCATCTCCGCAATATTTCGCGTACTTTAGAATTTCATCCACTGTCTTACTTTGCCAATACAACATGTGCTGCTGTATCATCTGACTGATTTCTGGTTTCAAGCCATATACAAACCGATACACAAAATGTCCCATATCTTTGTCACCAATATTCTCAAAACCACTATACTGCTTGAACACCTACAATAACCGTTCATAGTACGCGTGTACAGATTCATTTGGTTCCTGTGTTGTTCTATCTATTTTTACCCAATCTGTTTCTTTAGGAGGGATTTTTCCTTTCAAATACATAATCACTTGGTGATACTTTTTCATCACTTCTTCCGACGGTGCTCCTGTTTTTGCATCTCTAGGATACTCCTCATTAGGCCAATCAATTGTGATCTTACATTCTGTCCATAAATCAGCAGGTACCACTATGTCAAATAGACCATCCAGGTCTTTCAATAACACCTTTGAAACTTTTACAAACCTCTCTACCTGTTTGTACCACTCAACTGGCTTTTCTCCCAACTTTGGAAAATCATTTGTAAACGATAAAATATCTTGTCTACTCCAAGGGACATGAACATATCCTCCTCCAGGAACCTCTCTCATTGGACACAATTTTTCCACTTTTCCTGATTCTCTTACTGGAAATGCAGCTGCTGCCTCTCTCGCTTGCACTTCTTCTTTCTTTCTTATCCATCTAATCCTCCATTTATCAATGTCTCCCCATTTTCGCAAAATGTTCATTAATTCTTTTATCTGTAACCTTTTTCCCGAAGCATTCACACTTTCTAAATCTTTATCAGTAAAATCCACTCGATAGGGCTACTGTAACAATTTTGATTTCCCTATGTCTATTCCAATATCTGAAGCAACTTCAGTTAATCTCTCATGAAATAGTCTTGCTCTCCTAGTTATACTCTTACATAGAAACAATAATTCTTCATCATTGTAAACGTTTAATCTTTCCGTACCTACACATCCTGTCATCATCTCTTCCAATTCCACTTTCAATCTACTGATATCCAAAAGCTTTGGTATTTGGTTCCGATTATCCCTTTCCTGAGCCCACCTCTCTATTTCTTCAGAGATAACTACTGTTGTACCTGAAGTTCCAGCCGGAACCAAAGGTCTTCTCTCTCTCAAATTCATAGGCGTAACTCTCTTTTGAGTTTCCGCATGAGGTTCCACAATAGGGAGATCCGTTAATGAAATAACCAACTCACTTTCACTAACTTGATCATCTGTGATCACTACCTCTTTTCTAGGATCACTTAATGGAACTGTCACGAGTTGTGGTTTCTGGCAAATCTTATTATCCCCATATAATGGGATTACTGGACCAATGGTTACTGGTACTGTCAAAGCTTCAGTATTTAAATTCAATTGACTTATCCTTTGTACTAGTTCTTCCCTAGTTTTGTTCAAAGCTTCTCTTTCATTATCTTCCAACCCTCTGTTGTATGATGTCTCATGTAAAATCTGTGGAGTTAATGGTATTCCCATTATGGGCGCACTTGGGACAACCTTACTAGCTGCTTCTTGATACGGTGGTGGCAGTGGCGTAACGAAACGTGAGGGGGCCCCCCTGCAAAGTACAAGCAGTGGGGCCCCCCACTCTCCGGACCCAGTAAGGAGCTTGCAGGCCAGGTATCCACTGCCCGTGCGCAGTGCCGGAGGGGCCCCCTGGAGCTCGGCCATCCCCCCCCCACACACACACACACCATGGAGGTTGCAGGGGCTATTGTTACCCCACTGCTTATTGCCAAGGTTTCTAGAAAACCGAACTCCATGTTCTAGAGTTATCTAGAAAATGCTAATTTGTATAGTAAAAGAGAGCCCTAATCGGAGTGCAGTAACCCTATGTCCCTGGGTCCTGGTGCCACTGTTCCTGCTGCTCTAATGATAGCTATGTCCCCTATTTTAGATGACTGAAGTGATGTGGCATAGGTTATAAAACTGGGAATGTAGAGGGTTGCTTTTGCAGGTTTACAAGTACAAATCTGAGAAACGTTTGCTTGAGAGGTGCCTTCTTAACTTGAGTATTGTTTACCCTTTTACAATTTTGGATCCCAAACCTTTGTGTATTTTCTGCTTCGTTCCAAGTACCCGCGAAGGAAAGTGCCCATGAGCTGAAAGCATTCCTACCGGTTACATCCAACCTGACTCTCCTTGATTCTTTCTTCTTCTTGGCTGCCTTAGCAGTCAGACACTTACAACCCGGTTAATGTTTGTCAGCAGTGCATTGAAACTCCATCACCTGACCTTAAAGATCCTGCTAAGTTAGTTGAGCTGTTACTTTCAGAATGTATTAATCTAGCCCTGGAGCCATTACATTGCTGGGGTTGGGCTTATTTCAGTACTTTATTGTTAAACGAAAACAGGATCATCATAAGTAAGCAGCTTGAGAGGGCCTATCAGATTGTTCACAGTAACCAAACTGGTATTATCAAGTAAAGCACCTCCCAAAAATATTCACATCTTAAACAAAGCAAACACCACTTAACCACAATTGTGCATGTTATTAGACATGCCATCACCAATGGCACCGCCAGCGGCTGCCACTGGAGCTGCATCCTTCACACATTATTCCCCAGACAATGCTGTGTGCTCAGCCCTTGCAGCCTTAGTTTCCTCTCTGAGCTGAGCACTAACCCTTGAGACTGCTCTAAAGGACTCCAACTCCACACCCAGTCAACATTGATCTGTGTTACTAATGAAGGTATTGCGCTGAGTCCCTTTTTCCCTGCTCAGAAGCATCTAATCCAGAGTGGATGAAGATCCAGTCTTTCTCTGAAGAGAAGGTAGCTGAGCAGGATATTTAAATACCCACAAACCTTTATGTCACATCTACATTCCCACAATCCTTTCTTCTATTGCTGCAATCTTTAAATGCGATTTTCAATAATTAGGCTGACTTTTCCTTACATTGTAACATATTCCACGTGTTTCGTTTATATTTAAAATAAGCCACTGTACCTTTCAAAGGTTTATCTTTTTCCTGGGATGACAAGCACTAACCTTCTTTTGTAAAATAAATAAATAATAGTAATACAAAATTTATAAAGCGCCTGGTTACTCCATACGGAGTGTTCCTGCACTAGAAATTAATTCTCCATTATAGAGCCAAAATGCACAGTCTACCCGCCCTAAATTTGTTTAAAAAGCCAAGTCTTAAGTTTCTTATGAAAGACTAATCCTGAGCATTCCTGTCTCAGATCCAGAGGCATAGTGTTCCACATTTTGGAAGCCAGAAACTAAAGGAACATCCTTCCATGGGTGCTTTTTTCATTATAGGGATTATGGTGAATGCAGCTCCGGCAGACTTAAAACTTCTTCTGGATTGATAAGGCTTCACCAGAGAATATAGGTAATAAGGTCCTTTATAATTCAAGATTTTATGGCAGAAGCACATGGCTTTAAAGGACACTCTCTTGCTTAGCGGGATTTAGTGTAGTTTAGCAAGGGCTGGTCCCATGAAGGAGCGTCTCGTGATGTTCAGCAGCAAACTTGCTGCCGAATTCTGCACCCTCTGGAGCTTTCTCAACCTCCCTTGTGTGGCTCCGAGATATAACACATTACATTAGTCCAGTCTGGACAAGGCCAGGGCCTGGACTACTGTTTTCCTGGCTGCTTCACACGGAGAAGGCCCCTGATCTTGTTCAATGTTTTTAGGATACCAACACATTTCACCGCGAGGCTGGCTGTCTGGCTGTCAAATGATAGATTTTGTCAAACCATATGCCTAGGTTCTTCACTTTCGGCTAGGGAACAGGTACTGGTCCAAGTGCGTCTGGCCAAAGACTGTCAAAACTCTGAATCTGACATTTGTTTGCAGTTTACGTGTCAGTGAAATGCCCTGCTCAGCAGTCTGGAGAAGCACAGCCTGAAAAGAACATCCCAGATACTGCAAGGAGTGCGCACTGTTTGGCTCCAGCACACCTCAAAGAGTAGCTCCCGGAGTGGTGTGATAAGTGAGCCATGCCACCTCCATGTAAGGTGGAAACGGAGCCCCGGCACTATTGGAAGGACCCCCTCTGGTGTGTTTGGGCAGTGGTGGTACAGATGGAGAGGTACTACTCCTCCTGGAGCTTCCCATCCTGATGACATGCCATCAATCATGGCGACAGATAATCCAGCCACCAATTGACTGCCCTTTGGGCTGTTCAAAAATGTGAATGACATTTCCAGCTAACCAGTGACTGTAGGTGGCAGGCCCATTGCCCCAGTGGGCACCATTGCGCCAAGAGTGCTTACAGTATGTTAAGATTTGCTTCCATTATGCCACAGAAAGCATTACGGAGGACACCATTGTGCCAAGTATTCCCACATAATGTTCAGAATTACCATCATTATGCATAATTAGATTTGTCCCATTATTCATTATTAGTATATGTTTGAATATGCACATCCCTCAATAATCCTTAATGCGAGCTCAGAGTTGCATCATCACTCAGTAATCCTAACTGCATACCCAGATTTGCACTATCGCCCAGTAGTAATCAGTACATGCTGATGTTTTCACAGTCATTTAGAAATGTCGACTGAATGGCCACATTTGTAGCATCACTCGAATTCTGTTTTATGCATGGATTTAAATCATCACTTAGAAAGCTTGTGCATGATCACTTTTGCAGCTTCGCTGAGAAATATTGACTGAATGCACTCTTTTCAGAGAACTGAGATCTTTACTCACTGCCATAAGCATTCGCCTCAAGCCTGGGCTTGAGCCGTCTGATTCTACCAGTGCAAGATTCTAAGGGACCATTTAAGTGTCACTCGTAACCCCCTAACACCTCTGCACCCAGAGTTACTGGTATCCCGAGTATTGATAGCTTGGGAGAGAGATAGAGGGTGGGATGTATGTATTTTGCTTTATTTCTTAATCGTCTAAGCTCTGGCACACAGTTAAATCTTAAAAACATAAAAATGAAAACATTTACACATCACCTTGACCGCTTTTCTTGTCTCTGTTTCTAATTGGAAGCCATCCGTACATTACTGTCGCCCGTTACTCTGCCTGCGCCATGTTAGTCTTGGTAAATGAATGCTTTTAAATGGAATGTACCCTTTCATTGTTCTCTTTCCAATGTGTTTTCATTATCATGATTATGAATTATGGAAAGTTATTTTGTCTGTTCGTCGTCCTTCAAGGGTTCTGTCGACATATACTATTCCTACAACGAAGTGATGGTGTTTAAATCGAATCATTTATGTTGGTGAAATATATACAATGTACATTTCACAACTGAAACAGTAATACCAGATGCAGTGTGAAACTGAATGTTACTTCAAAAGGAGTACTAAAGTGGTGCAGAGGTATGTAGAGAGCTGAGTTGAGATAGAGTTGGGCGTGAAATTTAAAGTTGAAGCCTGGATCTGGCTCAACTCGAGGTCCCATTGGGACCTTGAGCCCATACCGAGCCGAGCCTTCATGTGCCTTCTGCCTGCCACCCTCGCTCTACCTTTATGGACAAAGAGGTGAAAACAGAACCTTAACATTTGAGATAAAAAGGAGAGACAAACAGATACCCATTCAGTGAATGATTTGTATAAAGTGGAACCAGAACACTTGGATTCATTGCGGCTTCCCCCGTAACTAAATTGTGTGATCTTAGGCAGATATTTCTTTTTACCTACTTTTTCTTCACTATTGCATATGAAAGCATCTTCAAAAACGTGAAAACTGTCTTGCCTCTTAGTTCATTAATAGCACTATTGCCAGGGTGGGGGCGGGGCAGAAATGGTTATAAATTCAAGTTAAAAACTATCACTTTTGATAAGTACGTCTCAGACAGTGTTTCCATGTGATTTATAATGTCACAGCTTCCACTTATTCAAGAAGTATGATTTACATGGCAAACGTGTTGGCGGCTCGACTCGTGCACGGGCTCTAAAAACCACCCAGACCCTTGGCTCGGCTCTGTCTTGGCTCGCACTGTTAATTTGTTGGATCGCTCACCTCTAAGTCGTGGATTCATCTACCTACCTTCCATGAGATCAGTCATAAGTTATTGTCCGTTTACTCCCTCAAAGTTCCATGTTTAACTTTCCAATGATGTGTTCCGAGGGAATAGTCCCATTGTTTCCCAATCCCCAAGGACTGGGCGCGCGCTCCAGCCTTCCGTGGGTGACCTTAGGCCTGACTGACGTGAGCAGTGGTTGTCCGTTCGATTCCCTGACTACATTCTATGACGTTTATCACAAACAACATTGTTTCTTTAATTTATGGACCAAATGAAACTTCGAGTAGAAAAAAGGTAACGGATATATTTATATGTAGAATGTGTAGAACTGTGTCATGGAGAGCCCCCCTCTCATAGCTGCCAAGGTTTCAGATTGCTATGTGTGACATTTTCATAATTTCAGTGTGATTAGGAGTGACATTTCAATGACCATGAGTGACACTATCTCGAGAGCAAAATAAAGCAATGAATAAGAGGGAAATATATAAATATCAGAATTTACAGCCATTTGAACAACGAGAAAAAGATTTTAAAACTGCTGCAAACCATCACTAGCAATTAGAGGGCACTAGTGCCCTTGTAATCTGATCGTACTGTAAAGCTGGGCATGACGGCCCCCTGCTGGAGAGATCTTGTTTTATTTGGCGCAGGCGCCGCCCTTGGCGCTATAATGAGGCAAATTGCATGCAGTGCTAGTCGATTAGTACGGCACCCCCTCCCTCCTGACGCTGTTACACTACAGTATTGAACACTAACGTGCCACTGTTGAAGAAGAGAGGCTGCTTGCTGCACAATAATTCCTAGAGTACATGAGGCCGTGGGCAGCCCAGAATTAATCCAATTTTATAGCAACCAAGCGCAACTTCATACCTGGCAGACATGGGACGTGAGAGAGCCGTCCGTGCTGAAATAAGTGTAAAGGCGTGCAGCGGTAAAAATCAAGTAACTTTAAGTGCTTGTGCTGCAACTTCTTGCTGCTTGCGGCGGCACTCAGTGGGACAGTCTAGCCATTGATGGGCGATAAACTAAGTGACCCTGAGTGAGTGTAGAACGATCAGACACAGGGCAGAGGGAGCAAAAAGACTGCACAGAGGGGCTCTCACCAAACAAGCTCCTTCTGGCACCCATCTGATACCAAATTCCCGCCTGTCGGGACCTGCAACGGCAACATTAGAGATGCTGGTAAATAATTGAACTCCGCAAGGATTGTTACGTCGAGGGGATGTGGAGGGTAATTTTTAATTAAGTCTTGCTGGGGTTCACACTGTAAACTTAAAAAAAAACCTTTCTTTTCTGTCCCACAGCATGGCAGTGTGAACCCCACCTGTCCCCAGAGTGAATAAGTAATCACTTACTGCGGCGCCACCCGGGCAATGATTTTAAGGGTACTCACCAGCTGCACAGTCTGCTCTGGGCTCCATCGCAGCTGCCACGGTCCCGTTAGTCGAGAGCCCAGTCGTCGGGAATCACAACGTAGATTCATTATAAATTTTACCGCGGCGGTGCAAGCATAACTACCATTTGCCGCACAGAAACTTTGCTGCCTGACCCCTGCCCTCCTGCGCCACAGGCGCCAGCAGGACGTGACGTACCACGGCTATCGAAAGTCGGCTGTTGACACTGGGCGCAAACTATTACATTGTAGCCTGACAGCTCCTGAGGAAGTCCAACTGAAATGCATTGGGGGCAGGCGCAAATGCCAATGCATTTCAGTTGGACTTCCTCAGGAGCTGTCAGGCCAGGGTAAAGTGTTGAGGGGGCCCCTGGAGCTCGGGGCCCCCCGCACCTTGAGGGGCTGCAGGGGCCTTTGTTACGCTCCTGGTGGTGGATTTTTAATTAAAATATCCTCTAATAATTCATCATCTGATTCTCCATATCCTGTCGAATTCATATGTTTCGTTTTCTCTATACACTTTCCTCCAGATTGTTCCTCAGCCATCAACACTGGATATAACCCTTCTGATACCATAGCTCTCCTCCACTGTTTCATCTGCCCTTCTCGTGTCTCATGCAAATGTCTCGGAAAGAATCCGCTATATCTTCCACCTCTGCATTTCTCTCGTTCATATGACTCAGTCTCCCATTCTTCCAAAGCCTCATATTGAGTTAACCTAGGTCTCGGTTCTAAATCATTCATTTTCAATCTCAAATTCTGAAAAATCCTCCCATTAAACATACCATCCTTAGGAAACGCTAACACACCATCATCCTTCGTGTACTCTACCCAGTTTTCCAACCACACGCAGGTATGATATCCTCTTTCCATCATCATAAAAGATGCTGGTGTCTTCGGTGGCGGAATAGGAATGCCCTCTCTAGTCAATACAGGCTTATCCTTAACAAAGAAATTCTTTATTCTCTTAAAAATTGACATCTTTCTTGTCTCTCCATACATCTTCGAAGAACGGTGTAGGAAATTGTATTCCGCAAACCCTTGAAATCTTCTACCTGTACGTCTTGCACTGACAGTCAAATCAAAATCCTGCATACAATCCTTCTCTCCTCCAATCCTGCCGCGGCTTCTAACTAAGTGTCCAATCAAATCAGGCTCACACTCGTACTCTGACCAATGTCAGCGCGGCCTTTTCCTGATGTCAGTTCTGCTCTTCACTACTGACCCCTACTTTACAATGCTGCTCCTGTCACGCGCCCGCTGCTTCTACCAATCCCAGCGCGGCTCTCTGTGACGTCAGTCCTACTCAGGCGATTTCTCACCCCTCCTTTACCAAGCTCCTCCTGTCACACGCCCGCTGTATCTACCAATCCCAGCGCAGCTCTCTGTGACGTCAGTCCCACTCCGGCAACTGACCCTCCCTTTGCAAGGTAATATGAAACTTTATTTCTTCGAAAATTCTTTAAATTTCTTTGTTATTAACAACGTAAAAACATTCGCTACTCTGTCTGTTCCACTAAATCAAAAGGATAGTTTATTTTCTTTCACTGCGAGTAAAACCTTCCGCTTACTCTTCACCTAAGCTCCAGAGAACCTGCTACTCTTCCGGTATCTCCCGTTAGGGAATTTTGAGACCGATGTTTCACCAGCGAACTCCTTTTGCTGCCAATCTAGCTTAGAAGAACCTGCTACTCCTTCAGGGTTACCCTTGCTAGGTGATATAACGCCTAAAGTTTCACCAGCGAACTCTTTGCTTTCAACCACTCTCACTTTTATACAGAAAATAGTCCCTAGTTTAACACTGCCAGCCCTACCTAGCTTCTCAGTGTTATTCCAACAGACGAGTAACCTCACTGCAGTGTGGTTTCTATCGCCACCTGCTATTCATTCCCCGGGAATTTTCCAGACAACATAGAAACAGGACACTAACTCTTTTGTTAAAACATTAACCAAAAATCAATAATCTATACTTATCACCAAACTTGTCACTAACAACCATAGCTCTGCTACCAGAAAATTGATCCAGCGGCGTACTAGCAACAGATACTCCACTACCATATACTCACCTGGGCCCATACAACTTGCTTCCGCTAGCGCTAAGTAGACCACTGGAACTTTAGTTTTATAATGATTCTCATACCTCAAGATCTACTTATTGCTTCTTTAACTAAACCTTTCACTAATCAAACAGTTCTTTCCTCTGGTCAATGGACCAGTTAGGTGGAACTAGTTGATGGCGATAATTAACATAACTTATTATACATTTCTTGATAAAAATAAAATAATGACAGACTCAGTAAGTTTTAAAATCTTTATCTAAATTAAGGAGTTTTGAACCATCTCAAAGCGTTTCAGTACAAACAACCTCATTCACGAGAGTGCCAATTCAATAATATTTCAGATAAACATTTATCAAATCAGATCCACACAATAACTATGCTCAGAAAGAAGAGGATAGAGAGAAAAAAAAGAGCAATTGTCAAAACGATGAATTTCATAGTTACCAAAGTATGGTGTGAAGACCAACCCCCTGGCCAAAGGGCTGGTAAGGGCCTCCCAGGACAGATCAGGAGACAAAGACTTCAGGACAGGAATCAGGACAAGAATACTTCACCTCTCTAGATACCGATGACTACGTCGCACCCCTCTCTGACACTCTCTTCCTCCTCGTGGTTCTTCCGCGATCTTCTTTCTAACCCACCCAAATTAAATAGATGGTTCTGCATTCGATTTCTTCAACAGCATTTCAGAGCATCAGCACCACCTCAGTACCAACAGCATCCCGAGCTCTGCATCGCCTTCGCCCAATAATCGCTCTCGTCAAGCTCTCGTGTCAGCTCTCTCCCCAATAAGTTCTCTAAATCGCCCCCTAACTAAAACTACCCCAATTATACCTTTCCATAGCCATGTACCACCCATTAATGTTTCAATTTTACAAAATACTTACTTCTGATTGGACAGGCGAGGGGGGATGATCATCACACCATGCTTATACTTCATTTATTTCTTTAAACCATTGTTTCCAAACTCCTCCCCTCAAACTTTTATTCCGCCCTTCCTTTCCCATACATCTTTAAACTTTATTAATACAAATGTAACAGTTTTCTCGAATAAGTTCCTTCATATGAACTCTTCACCCTCATGGTCCCAGGGCACATCTCCGCCGACCTTGGACGCGTGACAAGTCCTTAGTCATCCTTCCAAGCTTCCACACCAGGGTGCATGCATTGCACCACGTCAGTCTGCTCGACTCAGACAACTTTAACAGGCCCAAATACGCACTAATAATAAAGTCAAAAGGAGAAATGTTATTCTCAAAAATAAATGATTTCACTGTATACCACCAACCTCTACTCTAGCCCATACCATTTATTATTTCTCTTTCTGCATTTGCGTTAGTGTTAACTCATTTTCTAATTTTCAGCAAGCAGGTGCCATGCATTTGAGCTTTCAAGCGGCCATTTTATAGCTCTTTGCGCAAGCGCCAGAATTTCCCTCCAAGCGTTATTTCGTCATACTACGTAGGTGCAGTAGACGCATGCGCAGTAAAGATTCCGTGTTAAAATGCATTCTAGTCCTACGTCCGTGTTATTGCAGTTAGTAAACACATAGGGAAGCTTCATTCTTTCCCCGCGTATGATGAAAATGCGTATTATTAATCACAAAATACGTTGTTAGTAATTCGCTAGTAAGTTAAACGAGAGGATTGCTTCCGAGCAAGTCTCATGTCCGAGTCCTTGCTCCATCATACCTATTAACTCAGCGACAAGTGTACTTGCTTACAGTTTAACATCAAGCCGCCCCAACGTCTTACGTTATGCTTGACAGTCTGGTTAATGGGACATATAGAGAAACTGCCAGGCCTCTCTCCAGCGCGGCACCTTTATCCTGTCAGCAACCCCAGCATCATGCACAACAAAGAAGGGCAGCATCCCCTGTCACCTCACTCGTCATCGGATTGTGGATTCACTGGACTTTTCCTGTTGCGCTGCAACGTTTTTACATACTCCATTGCACTCTTGGGAGTCACAAAGATCTTCTGTTTACCCTCCACTTCGATACACAGCCGAGCAGGATACAGCATTGCATAGGTAATGTTCTCTGCCTGCAGCTTCTTTTTCACTGGGAGATATTCATGCCTTGCCGCCTGTACTGCAACGGTAAAATCCGGATAGAACTCGATCGCATTCCCTTCACATGTTATCTTTTGTTTCTCACTTCCTAGGCGCAACACAGTGTCCCTATCATTGTAATTCAGGAGCCGTGCAATCACCGGGCACAGCGGGGCCCCCGGGACTGGCTGTGCGGCTAGCGACCGATGAGCCCGCTCCATCGGCATCGCCGCGGAGAGATTTTCAGGCCCAAACACCTCCTTAAGCATCGTCTCAATATAGATCTCCATCCGGCCCGTGTTGGTGGACTCCGGCAGACCCAAAATGCAGACATTATACCGCCACAATCGCGCCTCCAAGTCTTCATTTTTTGCCTGGATTACGGCTAGCACCTTCTCCATATTCAGGCTTTTGGCTGTCACTGTTTGAAGACCATCTTCCATCGTCGAGATGCGCTGTTCCGCCTCCCCCAATCGAGCTCCTTGCTTATCCAACCACGTTGCAAAATGGTCCATGCGCATATTCAATGCATCGATTTTCCCATTGATTGATTGGACGCTGTTTTGCATCACCAGTAGCGTTGTCTCGAGTACAGATGACCCAGCCTTCGGGGGGTCCTGCTCCAAGTCGGATTGGTCTCTCTGCTGTGATCTAGAGGGTTTACGGGCCTCAAATGTAAGGCACATTTGTTGTTTGTCCGTCTTCCCCATAGTAGGCCAATTATCCACTGCTCGCCACTACTCAACTTTCAGCCTTTTAGTTTAAGGCTTTGCGCGGTCTAGCAGGTCAGCAATGCAGGCCTGGGTTAGCCCCCGCTCTCGTGCACTGCACTGTTTGCCGGTTTTCCTCAGATTGAGCCCCAATATATCCACAGCTCACTCTCTCTACCTGATACAAAGAAGGGCCCTCACCATGTGTCATCCTCCGACAGCCTGTGAATTCCAGCGATTTATCTCGCTGCGGCCTAAGCCAGCTCCAGACACCCACCGCAGCCAGTCGTGAGTTGTTTGGGCCCGTGCCAAGTATACACTATTCCTTCTCCGCCTTTGCCTCGGAACTCACAGGACCCACAGGCCCAGCCTCCCAGTCCTTTCAGCACCAGGCCACGCTATTCACTATCACACCCTGGGGCTTTATTCTGTTGCGAGTCACCTGCACAGCAAGCAGGCCACACTAGTCAGTAGATCATCCATGCCCAACGCAGTTCAATGCAGCAGTTCAGCACCGGTAGCACCGGCCAGGTCACCAGGCACAGCCACGCATCGCACGCCGCACCGGGCCGTTCCGCACTTGCCTGGGGGCCCCAATGCAGACACGGCTCCCGTCACTGTGCGGCAAGCAGGCCTCTTGGGCAGGTGGGGCCCCTCACACTCCTTACTCGCACCTGCTGCAGTTATTGTGGCGCTCCCACCAGATGCCTCCGCTGCTCAGGGGAACACTCACTCCCGGCGCCGGGGGCCCCGCAGCTCACCTCGGCTCACGTCCGGCACCGCCAGCACCCTCACAGGCCTCCAGTAGCCCTGGCGTCACATCGCGTCCCCGGCAGCCGCCATCTTGCCGCCGCGATGCGCGCTCAGGCCTCCGACTGCAGTTTCGGATTGCTGGCACCTCAGGGCCGTTTACACTCCGCTCTGGGTCCCAAAATGTGCTGCCGGTAGCCTCCGTCTGGTCGGTGGCAGACATCTTTGGATGCACCACTTTTAACAGGATTATAGACGGATAGTCACACTCGGCCGGCAGAGCCGCTTCAGAGAGCTGCCATCTTGCTGCCGTATATTTAGTGCCCCCCAACACATATAATAAGTCAAACTAATGACAAACTAATGACAAAGGCAGAAAATTAGTCTGAGACTTTTCCTGATGGTAAGAAAAATCCAGTTACGAGTGACGTTAAATCATCGGACTATTTAAACGGCCAGATGTATGTATCAGGCCCTATTTTGCAGCCAGTATTTTTGCAATCAGAAAATAATTTTACAAATAACCTATGTACTAATAGGTAGGTTCCTGAAATTCGGATTTTGAGTGGGTCATAATCCTACTACATGCTCGCAAACTGTGACTCATTCCAGTTGGATCACAAGCATGGTGGCCTTCTAGGATCGCCTTTCAATTAGGTAAACATTTTTTTTTAAATGCAGCCCATTTTCCATAAAGAAAACAAGTCTGGGTATAAAAACAAAATCTCACCTTTTATTAACTTTGTTTGAGAGTTGGAAGTGTTACTCTGGCCCACTGCCTGCTCCCCAGAAAACATCTTTTTAACATTCACAAAGGTGAAGGGGTAACAGAGACCCTCTTCCCTTTTGCGAATGAGGCAAACCTCCAACTTGTCAATGTTTTGCAATTGCATTTTAGTCACAAAGCATTGATATTTGGCATCCTGGATTGCTATTTGTAAGAGACGCCTACAACAAACCCCTTCCAGACAGTGATTCAGTATGGAGTGGGAATCCCATCTTTGGAGCCAACTCATAAAATTGGATTCGTATATTCTAAGAAGCCTTTTTGTAGTTGCAAACTCTGAATTGGATTGTTTATGGCTATAAAAATGCTTTATACATCTGGCCCTGAATCTGAGCGCACCACTGATTAGTTCCTGTCATCATGTTCTACAAAGCCGTGAATAATTGCAAACCATATGGGTTAGTGCTAACTGTGTCCAGAGGTATAGAAGGAAGGCTAAAACAGAAGAAAGGATAGTAGACTCACATGCTTCCCAACCTGAAAGATACGCTCTTTATCTTACATTTTCAAACAGGGATACCTCTAACTCCAGATATGTCACCAAATTCCAGAGTTTCGTTAGTGGAAAATATAGTTTAGGAGTTGTTGTCATTTACGTTTAAGAATAATACAAAGAGCTAAAACAAAATGCAGCAGGTCTAGAGACTGTTGCAGGCAGGCAGTAGGAGATGGTGAAGGTCTCTGAACATGAATGTGAGCCTGTTATACTCATGAAGGCCTTTGATGAGATGAGCCGCTGAGTATAGGATGTTCTCCAGTTGTTTCAGGGATACTGACAAGCACAGCATTGCCATCTTTGAGATGAAAAGTTCTGGCACAAGCTGAACCATTCTGAGGTCCAATTCTGGTAAGGAAGAGCTTCATTCTGTGGAGCAGGGTCCGCGGGTGCCAAGCATTCTCCATCTTGTGTACAATGTGGGTCCTGAAGATGATGTTTGTTTCATGTGGAATTCAAAAACTTGACACTGTCAGCGAATCATAGAATTAAGCCACCAAGATGTTCTTTGTAGCCACTGGGGAAGAGTACAGATTCCATCTTGGTGGTGTGGGCTTGTGGTAGCCCTAGACACCCATGCACAAATTATGGAAAGGCAGTCCTTAAGATGGTTAATGTCGCTGCTGTAGAAGGGGTCTAGGCAGAGCTGGGTGACATCTGTGCACTGAAGAATATATACGTTTTTGTCAACCAGGAGGATTTTCAAGGACACCATTTACAGGTTTAGGTTCAGTGTTTGGAGGCCGGAGCCTTAAGGCACCTTGCACATCACACAAATGCCCTTGAATCTGGAGGAACCCATCTGGACTAGCTGGATTTGATCTTCAGAAGTAATGTTAACCACTATATGATTGCTCTACCAAAGCTCATTTGGAGTGCAAGTGTGTCAAGTAGGGCATGGGCGGTCAACAGAGTCAAAGCCTACAGAAAGGTAAAGCAGGACAAGAAGGCATGCATCTTTGTAGTTGGAAATTTGCAAAACGCCACTGACGACTTGGTTGTGGCAGTCACCATCCTACACTGTGGTCTAATTCTATACTGGTAGCCTTACAGGGTTGGTATTACTCTTGATCTTTCATTGAAGCTGGTTGGCAACGCCCATCTTGATGATGGTCTCTTGGAAATGCAGATGAGTAGTCAGTTGTAAATTAGCAAGGTCCAGTGAGCATGTCAGATTATAAGACTCAGGTGCATGTTCAACAGTATGATGTCACATACAGAAACAGTGTCCACCCACAGGCATCATCAACTCCATCTGTGCATATTGTAATGACACAGCGTGCGTTGAGGAAATTCCAGCTCTACGTTTTCTTTTGCGACCGATTGCTATAAATATTGTGTGATGTGATACTTGAAAAGTAACTAGGACAGGACTAGAACACAGCAATAAAAAAAACTCAATGCAAGCACAGCCTGGTACACAAGGTATAAATTATAACTACAGAAATAAGCTCGCCTTGTGGCAACTCCACCCTGTCAGCTCACCTTGTGACAACTCCACCCATGTATTCTACACAAAAGTGAAGGGGTGAGGGACTCCGACCCCTCTACTCCGGCCCCCCTTGCCTCAACTTGAACACACCACAAGGAGTAGAGAGTGATAAAAAAATCTGTTTTTGTGGTGGCACGTGCTATGTGGCGAAATACTGCCCTCACTCACACAGTTGTGTGACATGCTTCATCATAGGGCTGCTTCAGTACACCCCTGCGCATACCAATGACTGGAGTGGAGCAATAGGGTAGGGGAAGACAAGACACAACATATAAAAATTATAGAACAGTATGACTGGGATCACCGAAAGTGAAAGTGCAGTGTGAGTTAAAACTAGCTCGGAGGTGTCGCTATGCGTAAATGTTATTCCTGGACCCTCTGGCCAGGATTAAAAACATGAAGGATGGTGGTGACTGGAAGAGATTGTGAACTCCTTACACCCCTCCTTACTGCCAATTTGTCGACATGTTTCAGCCGTAGTAGTGTGCCCAGAGTATAGGGTCACGCCGGCCTTCGTCAGGACCTTTCCGATCCCAGGACCTAGGTCACCTCGGTATCTGGACTGCGGAAGCACCAGAACTAATAGTTCCTGCACCGAGGTATCCCCTAAGCAACACTCTCCCGTAATACTATATGGAAGAGAAACAGAAAACACAGATAGGAGAGGTTACTATTAATCATTCCCTCTCGTAGTTTTGCTTGCCACAGCGCATCAACAATTGTCAATCCACCACAAAGCGGGTATATTGCCCGGAACAGTATCCTTGATTAGGGATAACATAAAGTTACTCTGTAATGTGAATCTGGTATAAATTCACCTACTAGAATCGTAAGCGTAGATCGCTATGCGTATGTACTCATTCTTGCCTCTCTCACTCATAATCAGAAGGTTACATGATGCCTTGTCACTTACCGAGTTTACCTTAGAACATTGCTAGAACTGGCGAGAGACCCACTGTAGTCAAACTCTGGGGGAGACAAATCAACAAGGAGACATATGTAGTGGTTAGATGGTCATGTGCCACAGTATAATATCTCCAGCCAGGTTTGACCCCAATGGGTGTTTGAATTAACAATGCTCGTATCAATCCGTATCGCCTAAATGCCACGGTTCTTAATGCCCTATATAGGCTAGTGAGGTAGCGTATGTGCAAGAGTGTCCTAGGGTACTCCTATTTCCACATCGCTGTTCCCTACAAATGCGGCGGTATCTGCTCTCGCCCTAGATTTCGTAATAAGTTCGGTATCAGAGTGCGTTTTCCTTGAGCCCCCTTAGTATAGATACAGACTCTGTCCGTGGTCCGGTATTCTCCCCCGCCCCCCTCTCCTTACTTCACCAAGGTGGGTGCTCCTCCCTCTGACCGCTCGTCTGCTCTCGCCGTGGAGGTAAGCGGGAGCACAGAGGTTTCTATCTGAAATACCCCACCCGGCGCCCAGCTTCCCGTCACGCGTAGCCGGGTCGTGGTCAGCATCTGTTACGTCGATGACGTTACCCCGCAACGTGTTACGTTGCTAGGGCAACGATGACGCTCCTCGCCTTTTTCTTTTTCTCTTCCCGGTTGCATAAAACTTTATTGCAACACGGGTGGAGAAGGCCCTTTTGCTGTTATATCCTGAGTTAGATATCTCGCAAATGGCCCTCCTCTCTTTTGCATATACTACTCGACAGTATCACGCAATGCTATGAAATGAGGGGTGCTCATATATTTTTTTAGTGTATACTGCTTGACCATGTCACGCAATGTTTTGGAATGCGGGGTGCTCATTAAATTGAATGAAATTATTTTCTAATCACCCATTGTAGCAACCAGAGTAAACGGAGGAGAAAGGGGGCAGTTCTTTTTATATATATATATCTCTCTCTATATATATATATGTGTGGTGGGTTCTTAATAAGAAACCAGTGTCAGAGCTAATAAGAAGAGGGGAGGGGGGGCAATGTCATTATAAATAGAGTGATCATCTACCTGTTGAGGGTTTGCCACGGAATGTCATCATTCAGGCCCACCAGGTGACTCTTAAGACGATAAACCCATTTTTGTTCCCTCAGGAGAAGAGCTCTCATTTTGTCTCCTGTGGTAGGGCTCAGTCTAGGTTTTTCCACTACTGTCCACGCTATATCTTCAATAGTGTGTTGTTCCTCTAAGTAGTGTGCTGTGAGTTTTGTGTTTGATCTGAGACACCTGATTGTACTACGATGTTCCATAATGCGTGTCTTCACTTTTCTGCTCGTCATTCCCACGTATCGTTTCTCGCAGGGGCATGTAATGAGATAAATCACAAAATCAGAGTTACAGTTCGTGTGTGTCCTCTGCTCCCAAGGATAGGTCAGACCCACATCTATGGTTTTTGTATTTTTTGTAAGATGCCACACACTACACGAACCACATCTAGAGTGTTCTCAGAGCGGTGGTAGTCCACCTGTTGGCTCTGTCCCCCTCTGTTGTAGTGTGTTTGGTCTGGTGTGTACCAACATGTTTTTTAGATTTGCACTCCTTTTAAAAGAAAAGAGGGGTTTGGCTATATTCATGCCGTTTTAGTTAAGTGTGCGCCAATGTTTCAATATCATTTGTTTTATTTGGTGTGAGGCCGTGTTGAACGTTGTTACACACACTGGTTTGTCTATTGGTGGTCGTTCAGTTTTCTCCAATAGGTTGTCCCCGTTAGTATTAGCTGCTCTTTTTCTGGCTTTTGAGATCGTACGCCCGGGTTATCCTTTTTGAGTTTATTCGTGAGGAGGACTGCCTCTTCCTTGAAAGTGGTTCTCTCAGTGCAGTTTCGCCTTAATCTGAAGAACTGACCAACAGGTAGGTTCTCCCTTAGTGATTTCGGGTGAAAGCTGTCATATGCTACCAGTGAGTTCTCATCAGTGGGTTTATGGTAGACCCTGGTGGAGAGTTTCCCCCCTTTTTGGTTCGATGACTAAATCTAGAAATGGTAATTCAGTTTTAGTAACTATGGATGTAAAATGAAGTAGGGGGTTCCTGCTGTTGAGCCAATCTAGGAATTGGGTAACCGAGTGTGCATCTCCCTTCCAGATCACCAGGACGTCGTCAATATAACGGCGCCAAAGTCTGATGTTATTAGACTAAGGGCTTCCAGTGTCATAAATCATGTTTTTTTCAAATGCTCCCACATAAAGACCGGCTAGACTAGGGGCAAATGTGTTCCCCATGGAGGTCCCGTGGGTCTGCAGATACAATGTTCTCTCAAACTCAAAGAAAATCCTTGTCAAGGCTATTTTTGCCAGGTTTAAGATGAAGGCTCGTGGGGTTTGATATGTCCACTCTTCCTCAAACAGGATATCCTCTAACACCCGTAGGTAGTGGTGAACCTCTCCTCTACAACTCTGACTGAATCACAAGAAAATCTTCTCAACAAGGTTCTGGGCTTTGTCACGACCATCATGCTGGATCACTTTCAGATCCGCCAGGAGTTAGCAACTTTTTTCAGAAGTATCAGATTGAAGATCTTTTTTGAGGGTGTGGAAGAAAGAAACAATACTTCAAGGGACACACCACAGCGCCCGAAGTCTACCTTCACACCCCAGATTGCAGCTTTACCACAGGAGGTAGCGACCTTTGAACAAGCAGTCATCTATGACATTGAAAATTTGCAAAGACGGAACACACTTCGTCAACATATGAGGCAGACTACCTTATTAGAGATCAACCAAAAAGACCCTACTTCTATATATTGCCAAAAATCCACAAACCAACAAGGCCACCACCCGATAGGCCCATCGTGTCGGGCATTGGCTCCATTCTGGAACCTCTAGCACAATTTTGTGATTTCTATCTGAAACCCCTGGTCCAAAAAATGCCGGCCTACTTACATGATACACGCGATATCCTTAATTTGATCAAAGATATGGATTTCAACCCTGTGAGCGAGTTCCTATTGGGTTTAGACATCGAGGCCCTATACACCAATATTCCACAAAGGGAAACCCTACGGGTGTTAGAGGAGATCCTGTTTGAGGAAGAGTGGACATATCAAACCTCACAAGGCTTCATCTTAAACCTGTCTGAAATAGTCTTAACAAGAAATTTCTTTGAGTTTGAGGGAGCATTGTATCTGCAGACCCACGGGACCTCCATGGGGAGCACATTTGCCCCTAGTCTAGCCGGTCTTTATGTGGGAGCATTTGAAAAAACTATGATTTATGACACTGGAAGCCCTTGGTCTAGTAACATCAGACTTTGGCGCCGTTACATTGACGACGTCCTGGTGAGCTGGAAGGGAGATGCACACTCGGTTACCCAATTCCTAGATTGGCTCAACAGCAGGAACCCCCTACTGCATTTTACATCCACAGTTACTAAAACTGAATTACCATTTCTAGATTTAGTCATTGAACCAAAAGGGGGGGAACTCTCCACCAGGGTCTACCATAAACCCACTGATAAGAACTCACTGGTAGCGTATGACAGCTTTCACCCGAAATCACTAAGGGAGAACCTACCTGTTGGTCAGTTCTTCAGATTAAGGCGAAACTGCACTGAGAGAACCACTTTCAAGGAAGAGGCAGTCCTTCTCACGAATACACTCAATCAAAGAGGATACCCCGGGCGTACGATCTCAAAAGCCAGAAAAAGAGCAGCCAATACTAACAGGGACAACCTATTGGAGAAAACTGAAAGACCACCAATAGACAAACCAGTGTGTGTAACAATGTTCAACACGGCCTCACACCAAATAAAACAAATGATATTGAAACATTGGCGCATACTTAACTCAAACGGTATAAATATAGCCAAACCCCGCTTTTCTTTTAAAAGGAATGCGAATCTAAAAGACATGTTGGTACACACCAGACCAAACACACTACAACAGAGGGGGACAGAGCCAACAGGTGGACTACCACCGCTCCGAGTACACTCTAGATGTGGTTTGTGTAGTGTGTGCCATCTTACAAAAAATACAAAAACCATAGATGTAGGTCTGACCTATCCTTGGGAGCAGAGGACACACATGAACTGTAACTCTTATTTTGTGATTTATCTCATTACATGCCCCTGCGAGAAACGATACGTGGGAATGACGAGCAGAAAAGTGAAGACACGCATTATGGAACATCGTAGTACAATCAGGTGTCTCAAATCAAACACAAAACTCACAGCACACTACTTAGAGAAACAACACACTATTGAAGATATAGCGTGTACGGTAGTGGAAAAACCTAGGCTGAGCCCTATCACAGGACACAAAATGAGAGCTCTTCTCCTGAGGGAACAAAAATGGGTTTATCGTCTAAAGAGTCACTTGGTGGGTCTGAATGATGACATTCCGTGGCAAATCCTCAACATGTAGATGATCACTCTATGGATAATGACATTGCCCCCCCACCCCCCTCTTCTTATTAGCTCTGACACCTGTTTCTTATTAAGAACCCACCACACATATATATATATATATATGTAGATATATATATATATATATATATATATATATATATATATATATATATATATATATATATATATATAAAGAACTGCCCCCTTTCTCCTCCGTTTACTCTTGTTGCTACAATGGGTGATTAGAAAATAATTTCATTCAATTTAATGAGCACCCCACATTCCAAAACATTGCGTGACATGGTCAAGCAGTATATAGAAAAAAATACATGAGCAACCCTCATTTCATAGCATTGCGTGATACTGTTGAGTAGTATATGTAAAAGAGAGGAGGGCCATTTGCGAGATACTTAACTCAGGATATAACAGCAAAAGGGCCTTCTCCACCCGTGTTGCAATAAAGTTTTACGCAACCGGGAAGAGAAAAAGGAAAAGGCGAGGAGCGTCATCGTTGCCCTAGCAACGTAACACGCTGCGGGGTAACGTCATTGATTTAACAGATGCTGACCACGCGCCGGCTACCACGTGACGGGAAGCTGGGCGTCGGGTGGGGTATTTCAGATAGAATCCTCTGCGCTCCCGCTTACCTCCACGGCGAGAGCAGATGAGCGGTCAGAGGGAGGAGCACCAACCTTGATGAAGTAAGGAGAGGGGGGCGGGGGAGAATACCGGACCATGGACAGAGTCTGTATCTGTACTAAGGGGGCTCAAGGAACACCCCCCCTCTGATACCGAACTTGTTACGAAATCTAGGGCGAGAGCAGATACCGCCGCATTTGTAGGGAACAGCGATGTGGAAATAGGAGTACCCTAGGACATTCTGGCACATACGCTACCTCACTAGCCTATATAGGGCATTAAGAACCGTGGCATTTAGGCGATACGGATTGATAGGAGCATTGTTAATTCAAACACCCATTGCGGTCAATCCTGGCTGGAGATATTATACTGTGGCACATGACCATCTAACCACTACATAAGTCTCCTTGTTGATTTGTCTCCCCCAGAGTGTGACTACAGGGGGTCTCTCCTTGTCTCTCGCCAGTTCTAGCAATGTTCTAAGGTAAACTTGGTAAGTGACAAGGCATCATGTAACCTTCTGATTATGAGTGAGAGATGGAAGAATGAGTACATACGCATAGTGATCTACGCTTACGATTCTAGTAGGTGAATTTATACTAGTTTCACATTACAGAGTAACGTTATGTTATCCCTAATCAAGGATACTGTTCCGGGCAATATACCCGCTTTGTGGTGGATTGACAATTGTTGATGCGCTGTGGCAAGCAAAACTACGAGAGGGAATGATTAATAGTGACCTCTCCTATCTGTGTTTTCTGTTTCTCTTCCTTATAGTATTACAGGAGAGTGTTACTTAGTGGATACCTCGGTGCAGGAACAATTGGTTCTGGTGCTTCCGCACTCCAGATACCGAGGTGACCTAGGTCCTGGGATCGCAAAGGTCCTGACGAAGGCCGGCATGACCCTATACTCTGGGCACACTACTACGGCTGAAACATGTCAACAAATTGGGAGGAGGGGTGTAAGGAGTTCATAATCTCTTCCAGTCACCACCATCCTTCACGTTTTTAATCCTGGCCGGAGGGTCCAGGAATAAAATTTACGCATAGCGACACCTCCGAGCTAGTTTTCACTCACACTGCACTTTCACTTTCGGTGATCCCAGTCATACTGTTCTACAATTTTTATATGTTGTGTCTTGTCTTCCCTTACCTTATTGCTCTACCCCAGGCGTTGGTATGCGCAGGGGTGTACTGAAGCAGCCCTATAATGAAACATGTCACACAACTGTGTGAGTGAGGACAGTTTTTCGCCAAAAAGCACCTGCCGCCACAAAAACAGATTTTTTTATCACTCTCTACTCTTTGTGGTGTGTTCAACTCCACCCATGTAGCATGGAAAATATCTGTGTTACCTACAATTAAGCCCTTAACATGGCACTGTGGTCTGCCTCTGCCTGTGCTGCGTGCATGGGCTGCAAGTCCCTACTGGTAATGCACTGCATGTCGCAGATGTTCTGGGAGAAGTTGCAGAGCAAGACTAGCAAGGCCAACATTTCCAGGCTCTCAACTTGTGAAGGACACAGCAATCCCTCATGCTATCACAATACCACCAGGCGTGCCACGTTCACCACGCGTCCAGGCAGTATTAGCCTTCCTACAAGGCAGCCGCAAGCAGCCACCCACGAGAAGGCCTATGCCAGTCATCATTGCATATCGACCATTGCCACAGGAGTGAAGTGTTGGCATGGAAATGTAGGATTATAGTGCAGGCCATGCTTCAAGTACAGCAAAGACACTTACACGCAGTGAAGTTATTGTGCAGGAAAGTGGGTTCTGTCAGCAGCAATGTGACAAAGGGCTTTTAGATGTTAATGTGCGCTGGCAATGACGTGCAAGGCTACCACAGTACTCTGTGCTGCGGTCCACACAGATTCAAATGTAAAGAATTATCACCAACACTACATAGAAAAGTGGCGTTCAGGGCTTCGGTGGGCCTGGAGACAGGGTTGCTACTGTGACTGCAAACCTCTTGAGACAAACATTCACCTGCAGATTGAACTGGGCGCGATAGTGGAGATGTTTCACCGGGCCTAGTACCAGTAACATGATTGTTTGAAGAAATGCAAACAGAAAATTCTGCAATCAGACTGAGCTGCGAGCGTTAAAAGAGAGGAGGTCTCAGCAGTACATCTGTTCTACAGGGTGTGGAGGGTGAAGGCACTTCGACAGGGGCAAGTAGCGCAATGCCAAAGGAGGAGACAGTGACATATGACTTCCATAATATGCAGACAAAGCTATTGTTTGTATTTGATAGTTTTCATAATATTGTTGAGTGCTCTCAGCCATTGACTTCATTGAGTGCTGGCCAGGACTCGACACTGTTGACATGTCTGGGCACCTGTGAATAAACAGGAAAATATGTTTACAAAGTAACATAACATTTTGTTCATGTGCATTTCTTATCACAGTACCTCAGCAGTAGTCCAGTTTTTGGGCACATCTGTCCTGCGTGCCCTATCCTATGCGGTTCTCACTGCATTGTTCCCAAGGGATGGTGGGTGAGAGGGGCCACACCATCATGATGTGAATCAACATTTTTGGGTTGAATAGGTAGACACTTCCCAGTGGCAATGACATGCAACAATGCACATGTGGCTGTGGTCTTACAACATATCTCTGGTTTGTACTCAAGTGCACCACCACTTTTGTGTAGGGAACAGAATCTGCCTTTCAGTATGCCAAATGTGCAGTCCAACACAGATCTGATCTGCTTGTGCGGAGTGTTATATATCTGTTCAATCTGGGTCTGTGGGTTCAGGTAGTATGGCATGGTTAGAGAGCACACAGACTGTAGCCTACAATAGGTATAAAAGGGGCTAAAAGTCTGCCGGCATGCATTGGCTAACATATTGGGTGGACAGTGGAACTGATTTACTTAACAACCACCATTCTCTTAGCATTCCTCTGGCAAACTCGTAATAAAGGCATAGTGGAGGGACATGTATGAGTCATGTGTGCTCCCAGGATAAAGTGCCACAATGTCAGTGAAGAGGCACTCTGTGTTGCATACTACTTATATGTCCAAGCTGGTGCATCCTCTAGATATATTCACTGTTTAAGAGGGGGCAGCAAATCAAAGATGGGTGTAATATTCAACAGCTTATGACATGGAAATTTAGCAATTCTGTAATATTGCACCCAGGCCCTCTAGAATTGCTGTGGTGTACTAGGAAAGGCTAAGTGTGCATTCTAGACAATACCACATCCAATATATTCCTAAATAACCTCAATAAGGTGATCTTGGAGATGCCACCATTGACAGCTACTGTGCCTTGGCATTTTGCTTACACAGGCGGGTGTTTTGTGCCCACGACCTGTTCATGTGGGGGTGTTGGCCTGGGTGTGTAGTGTGTTTCGGCTAAGCACAAGCCATAGCTCTTCTGTGAGGCCTACCTCTTAGCTTGTGCTTGCCATAAATGTCCTCCTTTATTTGGCCTTCACAGTGGGACTCTCAGCCTGAAAATGCTCTCCCGTCCCTGCTGGCTTCCAGAATTCACATGAATCTTTCTATAGCATACAGGCCAACAACTTTGGAAATTTGTAGTACATTTGTGGTCTCTTTTTAGGTCGAGCCTAGGCAGTGCACATGCGCTGCTGCAAGACCTGCTGAATTCCATACAGGACTTTGCTCCCACCTACTGCCTTCCCATTGGATTAGTGCAGTGTCACTCTTCTTTGCAGCTTGGTTGATGCAGTGATGTCACTTCCATTTTTTCGTGAAGCAGCACCGTACAAGTACAGTTTTCCTATGTTTCCATGGTTCATGTGTTGTTGAGGAGAACTATTTTTTTACAATTGTTGCAGCCCAGCATGCTGGGCTGTATCTTCTAATATGGGGGCTGCGCATTTCTTTTGTTCTGCGCAGCTATCGAACTATCTTGCTTTGGTGTGAAGCCACAGGATCCCTCTGCTGCACCGAGTCGGTCAAAGCGCGTCACGACTTCAGTTGGAGCCGTTTTGCTTTCCACACACAGTATTTCTTTTGTAGGTGCAGCGTTACCCCTTCAGACTGATAGAGCGCAGATGTGCTCTTTAATTTGTAGGGGTGCATTATAATCATTAGAAGGTTGAACCTGCAATTAGTCGTATTAAAATAATGGTGTTAGAGATGTGATGTAATAATATGAAAGTGTCGTGTTCAAGTTGCATTTACATAAGCTGTGAAAGGTGTTGCATACGAAAACAGTTCATGTCCAGCCAAAGGCCTAACGTGTAGCGAATTGTGTATGCTACTTACGATTATTTACGTTTTGATGTGCTCATGTAATGTATTGATTTAGTAATGCTCAGCAAGCATTTATTCACATGTAGTTTCCTTAGGCTTGTATGCCATTTTTTTCTTATGTTGGCCTAAGAGTGTGGGCCTGAAAATGTATTTTACCCTGGTTGCTCTCTATTGGGTTTAAACGTGTAGGTTTGAAATTCATGTGCATGTTGAATTTGTTCTTTCTCACTAATTTCTGTTGCAGGTGGTGAATTCATCATTGTTAGTTAGAATAAAGTTTTTGTTCTAGGAGTTAGGCTGGAGAAGCAGTGGATACAATAGGCGTATGAGAAGCTGATATCGGGAGACGGTGTTCTTTTTCGCTGTAACAGTCCTGGTAAGCAAGGTCATCGAGCCAGGAGCTGGGAGAGCAGAGTTGGAGTGAAAATTCACCTATGAGAAGATGCCCAGTGGGATGGGTCGATGAGGAGACCCCAGTGGGCGTGTTTTGTGATCTTGAAGTTTGAATTAGGGACAGTGTCCCGAGGGTGGAGGAAAGGAGAAGATCGGGAGACATTAGGAGAAGAGGAGTATCTGAGAACGAGCTCTGTAGCTTGCGCTACTTGACCCATTAAAGTGAGTGCACTTCTTAGGAAGTCTTCACGCGCTGACACCTTTACTCTTTCCTAACTTCCTGGGGAGAAAATGCTAAGTAGGGAAGTCACCATAGTGATAGTGTAGGGATAGATAAATGCTTTTCACTTACGAACCTGTGATTAAGTCTGATTTAGACGTGGGAGCACTTATTGCCTGCGTTCTGTTTCTGGAGATTGTCATTCTGTTCATGCCTCATCGAGTCAACTTTGTTCGTAGATTTGGTTTTGTATTAGTTTTGATGTATTTCTACAACCTCGTTCTGAGGTGTTTGTACGTCCAACTATTTTTGGCTTTGTAATAAACAGACTAATTTGGAATTCGGAGTCTGTGATTTGTCGGAGTCATGAGTTATTGGGCCCATAGATATTTGAGTGGACAATTGTCATAAGGTATCTCTTCCCTCTACACTGCTAAGCAGGAACCAACGGTCCATCCGCCAGAGAGTGTTCCAGAATAAATTATAGTTGGAACCTCAGCCCCATCAGTTGGTAGCAATATCGGATGGTTTCCTATTGGAGTGATGGAGAGAGCAATCTAGAATGTAGGGGAAAAGTAGTGGTAGAGCCCCAAAAGGTCCCAGAGAATGAGAGCACAGAAAGTCGAGGATGGAGAACGGCGGAGAAAGATGGAAACCGATGGAGAATGATGGTGCAGCGAGAACAACGGTTAACGAAGTTGTGAGTATGAATAGGGATGTGTTTTAGATTGCGGTAATGATTTGATTGTGTGATGTCTTGCGGAGTTGGGATGAGAGTCCAGTGATTGTGGTTTCGGGCTGAGCGTACGCAGTCCATGTGATAAGATTTGATGATTTTGCTGATTTGATGTCAGGCTCGACGAGTAGCCTAAGATCCCGGGATAGAGATTTGTGGTGTAGAAGACACTCAGTGATGTAATTGTCTGACCAGTGTTTGTGGGAGTCGTGAGGCGCTATCGACAAACCCACCCGTGATAGGGAAACGTGCGTCAGAGAGAGTGACAGAATCGCGTGGGAAGCTAGTGCACAAGGGCTGATCAGAGCAATTCGAGTGGCCAACGCAGGTCGTGGGTCACTGTGTGTGGATGAACCTGAGCGATTGGATCCTATCAGTTCGTTTACAGGACTGTCCGGCAGTTCGTGGGCAGATGGTCTGAGGTGATTGTCTGGTTGTTTCGCGGACAGACAGTTGCCAGAGTTGAGGCAGACAATTACTTGTGAGACTGTCCGGTCGTTTGGTGGACAGACAGTCGATTATGTGACTGTCCAGTCGTTTGGTAGACAGACAGTTACTTGATTCTATGAGTGAGGTGTGTGAATGTGCAGAGTGTGATTGTGAAGGAGGGTGAACCGCTGTGAGGAGGAAGAGTGACGTTGAGGTGTGCCGCACTGCGATAGGTTGGTTGGTGTAAAGCCGCGCTGGGATTAGTGGATTGTCATCAGGAAGTTGAAACGAAAATATCGGTGGGGAAATCGAATTGATTTCAAAATGCGATGTTTTAGAGTGTTACACGACCTTTGTAGGGGGGGATAGAGAAGTAGTGACTCGAGAGGGCGAGGAAGCACCACCCGAGGACACCCCAGCACATTATATGGCCACAAACGTAGGACTCCATTCTATATTTTGGCTCAAAAATTGGCATAAGATTTCAGAGAACGAGGGAGAACTGGCTTTCCCGCGTTATGGTTCTTTTAGATTAGAGATTATGTACCAATTGAGGGTAGTGATGGTTTCACTACGGCTCCACCTAGACCAACACAGTTTGAGGCGTTAGATGCATGGATAAGAGCAGCACATGCAAGGAAGAGGGATCGGAGTCAGGAGAGAATAAAGAAGTCGATGAGAACACTTCAGGATGCACGATGGGATGCGCAGACAAAAAGATGGAGGATAAACACCATTGAGGGAGAAAGGTTGTTTCCATTGTTAGTGAAAGCAGGAGATGCTCGCAAAAGAAGGGAGGAGGATGACAGTGACACTGAAGAGAGCTTGCTAGAAAGATTATTGGCAGAGTGTCCTCCACCATACAATCCAGATTCAGAAGAGGGAAAATGAGAGATTGCAGGAAATGTGGGGAAATCACAGGTGGACCCTAGTGCAAGAGTAGTGGGAACAATCTCAATGGAAACGGCAGGTAGTGGGACACCAGCACTGAGGGAGACAGAGATGAATGGAGCGAATTCCGCTTCACGGTTGCCGGATACCCTTACGGTACCAGTCACCATTGGACCTATTGTGTCAGTGTATGATCCAAATAGGAGAGAAGACGGCAACCAGTCACGGTCCGGAGTAGGAGAAGGGGTCAGCCCTGGAGGGAATGGTACTGTAGGTGGACACGATCCATTCTTGACACCAGTAGAGACTAGCACTCCCTTGCCAGCTACCGCAGACGCTTCTAGGGGTCAGAGTGGCTCGAGTGTAGTAAGGTCAGTGTCCCTGGTGGACTCGCGTTCGATTTAATGATGTGGGAACCTCCGGTCAGGGGGCCTAATGGAAGAGTGACGACAGGAACTAATCAGGGAATGCCTGGGAATCAAGTTACTCCACAGCACACAGCAGAAGGAAACACCTTTAGGGGTCAGAATAGCGAAAGCGAAGAGTCGAGCGGTGCGTCAAGTCAGGTAACAATCAAAGCTGCTATAAGAGCTAAGGTGCTGGATGTGGTGAGGCTAAAAGTAGAAGTGGATGAAAAAATAAGTGGAAACTTACCCTTAGAGAGGATGGAGCTTTATGAACAAGACAAATTGTTGTTTGTGGCGAAGGATGTCACTCGAAAGGCAAGGAAAGCACACGAGAAGTTGACAGAGTTAGCACGAAGGTATGAGGTGGATCTGTCCAAAACGAAAATATTGCAGGGAAGCCACAGGTTACAGTATAGTGACCAGGAACTGGAAGAGAAACGAGTTATAGGACTGAAGACCCATATTCGAGAACTCGTGCATGCTTGACAAGTGGGAAGAGAGGTGGTCCAAGAAAAAGAGTGTTAAGAAAGGGATAGGAGATACACCACCTCCGGGGGGAGGGACAGCAATAGTAGAGGCTTACCCACTGCGAGAGGTACAAAGTGGAGGATACGTACATGTGCCTTGGAGATGGGGTGACTTGGCAGCATTTACAAATAATTTTCCTCGGCTGAGGGAAAACCCAGTTGAATGGTATAAACAGGTTGATCGGTTTGTGAAGATTTCAAAGGTGTTATAGGTTGATTTGAATACATTGTTTGACATCGTTGTGCCCGGTGATTTGTGGTCAGCATGTAAAATAGCAGTTGAATGACCATCTTCAGAACCATATCGAGATCCTGTAACTCATGGTCCTTCACCTATGGTGATGAAGAAATATGATCAGGTAATCACATGGTTGCAGTCCAAAATTTCTCCACAAGATATCGACTGGGTCAAGATTGATCGGACGACCCAAGATCCCAAAGAGTCAGTACATGAGTATTACGAGAGGCTCTTGCAAGCCTTTAAGCAATATAGTGGGTTGGACACCCTGGAGACAAAAGATATGGGACAGTTAGTTTCCAAATTTGTATTAGGACTGAGACCAGGGATTAGCTTCATGATTCAGCAGCACCTGATCTGTTGGCAGAACAAGTCTGTGGACAAGATTCTGCGATATGCTAGATACTGTAGTGATGAGGTGGATTCGAAACATCGGAAGCTTAAGGACAAACTCATGCTAGTTCAGATGAAGAATGCGGATCAAGTACAATCTAGTGGGGGAACGTTGGGAAGGAGACAGGGAACCCATAATGGAGGGACACAGAATGCAGGATAAGGAAGAGAGAAGCCCATAGATCCTAAGACAAGGATTGACGTGGGTACTTTAAAGAAGATGACCGCATGTCATTATTGTCACAAGATCAGGCATTGGAAGCGCAAGTGTAGATCGAATCCAGCTAATCAGGTTCAAGAAGAGGAAGTAGTGCAAGTACCTGAAGTTGCAGATACAGTAGCCAGACCCAGGTCAGTGTATGGGGGAAGCTTGAATCCACAAGCGCAAGTTCCCCAGCCACCAAGAGTTCTGCAAGGGAATCGAGTATACCAGCAGATGCCCTTCATTGAGACTTTGGACGAGTTTAATCCAGACCCGTTACAATGACGGTGCCTGAGGGGGGAGGAAGATTGTACCCTTGGAGCAGTCTTGGAGGTAGACCAGAGAGGACCGTATGTAGAAGCAGATGTTGACGGTCCTCCCATCACAGTCTTGATTGACACTGGTGCTACCCGTTCTACTGTGAAATCAGCAGTAGTCCCAAACCTACCCCTCTCGGGACAATCAATCCAAGTTGTCGGAGTAGCGAACAAGAAAATGACTAGTCCTTTGACAGATGCGATCCCTGTAAAGATAGGGACATTTCAAGATCGCCACCAGTTTGTAGTGTGCGATTCTAGCCCAGTCTGTCTATTAGGTCGTGATCTCTTGTGCAAATTAAATTGTACCATCTATTGCAAGCCCAGGGGAGTTGAGTTGCAGACGCTGCCTTCAAACTGGCAAGTCAGAACCGCTGTATGACTGCATATCCTTTGCTGACTACCGAGGAGTTGCCATATGACTTGAGAGATTGTCGATTTTTTTCCTGGGATTTTACAGGAGAAGAAATAGGTCTGATTCGAGGGGTTGAGCCAGTTAAGCTCCAGATCAAGCCGAACGTAGAATTCCCCAGAACGCCCCAGTACAACTTGACACCGGAAACAGTGGCGGGAATTAGACTAGTTATTGAGTCCATGATCGAACAGGGCATTTTGAAGGAGATAATGGGGAGCCCATGTAACTCCCCCATCATGGGATTGCAGAAGCCTAGTGGAAAGTACAGAATTGTGCAGGACCTGTGAAAGGTCAACACAATTGTAGTTCCATGTTGTCATGTGGTACTGAATTCATCCGTGATTTTATTCCAGATTCCCTGCGAGGCGGAGTGTTTCACGGTGATCGATTTCTGCCAAGCGTACTTTTCGAAACCCTTGCATGAGGAGAGCCAATTTTTAATCACTTTCCGCCTGGAAGACCGTGTGTTAACCTGGTGTCGTATCCCACAAGGGTATACTGAGAGTCCATCGATCTTTAATCAGATTCTGAAAAAGAATCTTGAGAGTATGGTGCTGCCACAGAACTCAGTTCTTGTGCAGTACATAGACGATCTCTTGATTGCATCCAAGACACAAGATGCGTATAGGGTTCATACTGTTGCATTGTTGAATAATCTAGCAGAAAACAGGCATAAAGTGTCCCCGAGCAAACTTCAGTATTGTCTGTCTTAAGTTCAGTATTTGGGTCATCGGATTGAGAAGGGCAAGAGAAAGGTGTTACAGGATCGAGTCGAGGCAATCATGAACATGACTGTGCCTACCACACAGAAGGAAGTCAGGATGTTTCTGGGAATGGTTGGCTATTGTCGTCAATGGATTCCCAACTTCTCCTTGAAGGCAAAGCCTCTGCAGAGGTTGACGCACAAGGATGTGAGTGATCTGGTACCATGGGATAATGACTGTTTGCTTGCCTTCTTAGAGCTGAGGGACAGCCTATGCCGCGCTTCGGCTCTGGGGATGCCAGACTACAACAAAGCTTTTTCATTGTTCTGTTGCGAAAGAGAAGGTTGTGCACTTTCAGTACTCACACAAACACATGGAGGTGTCCGTAGACAAGTTGCTTACTTTTCAGCCACTTTAGATCCGGTGGCTTCAGCGTTGCACGGATGTCTCAAATCTGTTGCGGCAACAGGTGTCAGCATTGAAAGATGTGAAGGTATTGTCATGGGTCATCCATTGATTGTACATGTGCCACACTCTGTTGAACTATTGATGACCAGGACCAAGACGCAGCATCTCACGAACAACAGACTCACACCCTACGAGCAAATTATACTTGCCTCGGAGAATGTGACTCTGAAGAGGTGCTCCGTAATGAATCCTGCTACTTTGATGCCATTGTCAAATTTTGATGAAGTTGAAGATTGTGAAGACCATGACTGTCTCGATGTGACTGAACTTTGCACCAAACCGAGACCTGACATTGTTGATGAATCTCTGCCTTTGTCTGACGAAATATTCTTTGTTGATGGTTCATGCGTAAGAGACAATGCAGGTTGTTTGAGAGCAGCGTTTGATGTCTGTACCATCACAGGAGTGGTGGAAGCCGCTTGTTTAGAAGGAGTACACGCCGCACAGGTGGCTGAAATCATTGTCTTGACGCGCCCTGTTTGGCCGCAGATCAGATCCGAATCACTATCTATACCGACAGCCAGTACGGTGTTATGTTTCATATAGGTACCCTAACATAGGCCCGGGTAATATCATACACCTTCACCTACATTATCTCCCTTACACTACACAGTAACGAGCCTTTAGAATTGAACCTTTACCTAGTTCTAGTCCTGGGCGCAGAAGGAGGGTTTTCCCTGAACAATAGCGTCCTATAACTTCATCAATGGACTCATACAGTATGAATGAATATTCATGAGGGTTCTTGGAAACCAGGCGGGGGCTACACCACCTGCATGATATCTACGTACAAGGTTCATCCCATACGTCATCCTCAAATCCAACAATGGCTAATACAAGAGACAAGGGACAAAGAAACCCTAGATACTTTTTGTATAAATACAGCACATCTTGCTAGGGTTACTAGAGGGACCCAAGACTTCCAGGCCGACACACTGACCAGAGACACTGAGGCTCCTGCATGCAGACGCTCCAGCTGACAGTGGTCTAAAACATCCCTTGCGGGGTGTCCAACTCGAGACCAGGACGGGGTCCCACACACACTCTCTCCAGGTAATGGGGTTTGACCAAATCCTAGAGGGATTCTTGGCTTCACACCTACTCACATGCTAGGTACACTTAGGTACATCTAGATAGGCATCGTAGGAGTACGCTCATTTTTATCAAGCCTTTTATATTCATGTATGAATTCATGATTATTGCAAGATGGTAGAACTGTACTATCCTTTTATTTTCACTGTACTGCTAATCATATATATCTGCTACTGTCTAACGGTTGTTGCAGCACATATATTTTACACTAGAAGAACAACTGTGCAATAAATTCTTATTGTAACACGCCCGACTGTTTCTTATGTGTAACTCTCCGAGACCGAATAAATGAGCACGAGTGACTGAGCGAAAAGTAGTATATTGTTTCCACGATCCTGAGGGATCAAGGTTGTCATGTTCTGATGTTGCCAGAAACTATTCTCTCCCCAATAAGAGGAGACAATAGTGACACTGTGAGCTAGTTAATGCAAACAGGCTAACATTTTCGGTGGGTGTGCTCAGAGTCAGTCTGCCACCAAGCCCACAGTTCATGTTATCCGAACGCGCAGATTCTGTATAGGTTATATATAGGAACTACACGACATGGTGCCGCCAACGTTGGTTGGGTACTTATTTAACAGTAGAATCTGAGTAGTTCAGTCGTGCTATTCTCAGAGACCCCTACTCACAAAACACCAGAGACGTCTGGAGTGGGTGGGCACAAACTGCGCCACAGCTGAGTAGGCTAAAAAATCCTATCTATTGGCTGTTGGTTAATCAAGCTTGAAGGACACAGTGTTCCTAAAAATTGTGCATAAAACCTTATCTTAGTTCCCTTGAACAAACTTCTTCTTTACAAAAATGACTGAGACAGGAGATGACCCAGTAGTAAATCTACACATATCAGACGGAGAAGAAGATTTGAACGCAATTCAAATTGCACCTAAATTCAGACGTACAATCACTCTGAAAATGTCAGGAAATGGTTTATCAGCTAGGGGTGGCTTAGTAGTTTTCGTGATTGAGGCACACGAATCAAACAAAACAGAGGTATTTTATGCTTGGGTTACATTCCCAGAAGCAGATGCGAGAACACAGACATTTCACTACTATACAGAAGGAGATGCACCAGTGGAATATGGTCCGTTTGAGGACGTAGAAGTTCCACTCACGTACCAGGAACACTTATACTGGTTTAAAGGCGCCCTACCCCATATAAGAAGTAGAGTAAGATTAGGCCCGCTCGGAGGAGAGGGGGCAACATGGCCGATATTAGCGGCTTACACACCACATCCTGACATTGACACAATACCACAGGTAGACTTACTCATACAACACAAGGATTTAATTAAAATCTACAGAAACTTGACACAATTCGTCATGAGGACTTTCACAGTCCAACCAGCAACAGTTGCAACAAATGGTACTCAATCTCAGGGTACAGCAACTAAAATCAAACCACAAACATTTCACGCGGTAATTGGTAAAATGCCCACAAAATGTGAACAAATACCATTCTGGGTAGCTCAGAATATAACGCAGCTAGAGGCAGTATTCCCGAATACTACCCCGTATGAAAAACACAGAATGCTAACAATCTGCTTGCCCATGGGGATAATACCACAATTAGAGGATTGTACCACTTGGGGTACAGTCTTTGCTGCCATTTATACCAGAACTCATGGTATCCCGTCATTAGCTGTAGTACCAGATGTATTAAGACAAATACAAAACGAGTACGGAGCAGAACCTGCCCTAAACTTAGGGTTGAAGTTTCTAGGTAACTATGACCAGGTATCAGCCATAATACTAGCTAATATTAAAGGGGAAGCGGCTTCAGTGGCAATCCGCCAACGCCTAAGGGAGTTCAGTCCGTTAGATCAACAACACGAACTACCTAAAATAATTGAAACTGCATATGCAGAATTAGGCAGAGACAGTTTAGGTGGGAAAGCTTTAAAACCACAACTGATGGGCAGTTCTGAAAAGGACACTACCAAGCAGACACCTGCTTCTTCTAAAAAGAAGTGGGATAATAAAAAAGAACAAAAATTTAAAGGAAACAGATTTCAATCCCGAGGCAGATCTCCCCCACAGGAGCCCTCTGAAAAGAGGTACAACCTCAGGAATAGGGATAATATTAGGAAACCTGACAGGTATCAGGATACTGATACACGTTCCTCTCGTTCCTTTCAGGGCTCAACGAAAAACTCAGAGAGAGAAGGACGGTCAGAACATAAAGAAGAGCATACAAAGTCCAGAGACAAGCAGCACGCTCAAGACCATACTTCCAAAAAAGAAGAAAAGCCAAAATAAAGAAGAAAGTTGCAGGTCTAAAGATCAGACATGCCCAGAATTCTGAGGACACAACTTCTGAACGGGGAATGGGCTCAGACGATGCTAGACAGCGCGGCAGAAGTAACAATAGCTCGCCAGAACCTGATGGAATTTCTGGTGACAGCGGACTTCAATGATTACATCATGGTGGAAACACCAGATACAAGGGTGAGCGTCCCATATAAGTTACATGAAATAACACTCCAAATGGAGGGGGACAAGCCCAGGAAAGTTAAAGGTCTCTTTTGGAAAAACCTAAAATCTGGTTATGACATCCTATTAGCTGAACAAGATTGGCCGCCAGCATTTGTTATGGAGTGCCCTAGGGGAGAAACGGTAATTTTTCCAGCATTTTCCGACCTCGTTCCCATTCTTCTTAAACATGCATATGCTTGGGAGTGGGCAGTTGCCCTAGCTCCAGCATTGTACAAAAATCATGCCGGATGGGATGAAGATTCAACCCACCTCGTGATCCCGTTAAAAGTTTCACAAAATGCACAGAGACAATATCCAATAAAGCAAGAAGCTAAAAAACAGGTCAGGGAGATCTTAGATCAACTTGAATACCAAGGGGTGATTGAAACATGCACCTCACCAATGAACAATCCTTTGTTTCCCGTATCAAAACCGGACAACTCATATCGTCTAGTTTTAGATTACAGACATTTAAACACTTGCACTAAGACATTCGCTGTCCAAAATGCACACAGTGCCGCATTAATGAATAACATTGTGCGGAAAAAATACAAAACTACACTTGATATCTCAAATGGATTTTTCTGCCAAAATATAGCGCCTGAAAGCAGGTATTTGACTGCATTCTCAGCGTTGGGGTCACAGCGACAATTTTGTCATCTCCCTCAAGGGTATAAGAATAGCCCGGGGGTATTTTCAGCAAAAGTAACTGAGTTACTCCAAAATTTTGATGAGGAAGCATTGTCCTATGTAGATGATATTTATCTGACGGACGATGACTTAAAAAGGCATTTGACAAGGGTGAGCACCATAATTATGGGATTTGCCTATGAGGGCTACAAATTTAATTTAAAAAAATCAAAAATCGCCCACCTCACTGTCCTGTTTTTAGGATATCAGCTTTCAAGTGAAGGGAAAAGTCTGGCAGCTAACTTTTAGAAAAGTGTGCGCTGCTCCAACCTCCAAAATCATTAAAAAATTTACAATCAATACTGGGATTCCTAAATTTCGGCAAACATACATTTTGGATTACGCAGAAAGAGTAAAACCTTTCTACGACTTAATAAAACCTGACTTTTCAGTTAGACAATGGACACAGGAATGCACAAGCATCCTACGTTCACTACAAGAAGACATGATAGCTTCAAAACACTTACAGACGCGGGTAAACGTACGCAACTTAGTGATCCGTGTAATAGCGGGTCAATGCGGGTACACCTACTTAACCTTCAATGAAGGCGAAACGGTACCAATCGCTTACAAATCGCACCTGTATACAAACGCAGAGATGTGTTTCACTTCAACAGAAAAAATCCTGACAGCAGTTCAGACCGCTGTAGCAAGAGAAAGAGCACTGGCTCAGGGAAAGCGCATAATTGTCGTAACACCAGTACCAGCTTTAGAAGCTGTTACGAAGGCTAGCATTCCAAATGCAAAAGCCTTACATCCGAGATGGATACAATGGGCTAATTCTCTTACTGCAATGGATGTTGAATACAGATTTGATCCAAGTCTCAAAACACAAGCATTTCTGCAATACGAACAAGAATATCCTCTGCCGAATTAAATCTTGCCTCTAGATCAGTATGAATATATTATTTACACTGACGGATCTGCTCAACCGGCCATAGGGAGTAAGCAACAATACAGCGCAGCATGTGCAATCGTTAAAGGGCGCAGGCGGGATGGAAAATTCCATCCAAGTTGCACCAAAACGCAATCTCTAGGAGACTGCACGGCTCAGTTGGCAGAGTTAAAAGCACTAATACTAGCACTGGTGAATACAGATCACGAATTCCCCACACTTATAGTGTGTGATTCCTTTTACTGTGTACAATCATACAATGAATATTTACATCATTGGGAACAAAACGGGTTCAAGGACGTGAAAGGTGGCACAATTAAGCATAAAATGCTATGGGAACAGGTAGTTGAGTTGAAGAACGAACTACCGAGGGCTCACATGATTCATACACTGAGTCATCAACCTGATGGCGTTCACGTTGGAGGGAATTCATTGGCTGATGAAGCCGCGAAGGGGGCTGTACGCACAGCTTCCGTAGCTGCAATCACTCGTTCTAAAACGAGGATAGACGGTGAGATTATGGTGGCTGTTATTGCTTCAAGCAAAAACAGCGGAGCAGTACCAAAGAAATTTCTACTCAAGTACTCTTACAAGTTAGATGCAAACAGCATTCCATATGCTCAGATTCCTGGAGTGGGGGACAGAGTAATAACAAATATGGATCGTAGACAAGGGTTGATTATTGCAGCACACGAGGGTTTGGGCTCTGCGCATACAGGCGTTATAGCGACTATTTCATTGTTGAAACAGCGCTGCTGGTGGCCAGGTCTAACAAAACAAACTAAAGATTACGTCTTGAAATGTGACATCTGCCAGCATATGAAAGGCTCCACCAAAGCACTCCCGGCACAGACACCGTTATTAAAATCAAACAGACCTCTCGCTTGTGTATATCTGGACCACTGCGGCCCCTTACAATCAGATGGGGCTTACAAGTATATCATGGTTGCAGTGGATTCATGCTCAAGATTCCTATGGGTTTGGCCTTAGCGCTCGGCTGACGCTCGAACTGTTATCAAAGATTTGCGAGTCTTTATCGGGACATAGGCAGTTGGCACGTTACATTCTGACCATGGCCCAGCGTTTAGCTCTCGGGCTTACAAAGAGGCCATGGAAAGTATGGGCGTAGCATTGCGGTACTTCTCTCCGTACCATCCTGAGGGAAATTTGGTTGTGGAGAGGAAGAACCGGGACCTAAAGCAATCTTTAACAGCTAGGGTATTAGGCAAGGGCGGTAGTTGGGTCAATCACATATATGGGGTACAGCGAGCTCTCAATAACCAGCCAAGAAGTTCTCTAGGGGGTGTCACTCCTTACGAGGTCCTATTTGGGACAAGAATGTGGGTACCTGATCTTGATAGTGAAAGCACAGTGGCGGATGAGAAACCATTTGATATCCATGATCGTTTGACTGTTTTACAGGATCTAAATGAATCCAGGACACGACAAAGTAACGTCCTCCAGAAACAGACCGCCACTGGGGAAGTCAAGGCAAACACGGCAAGACCTGTCTGGATCCCAAAGGTCAGGATCTAGTCAGAGAGAAAATAGTGGACAAAAAAGAATTTGGACCATCATACAGAAAGCCTGTACCTGTCCTAGCAGTTCAAGGAACAAGAACTGTACTTTTGCCACCTCTTGCCGGAAAAAAGGAGAAAAGATTTGTCTCAATCGACTTAATCAAACCGCACTATGTGGCCGATACTGAACAGTAGGCCTCGTGGACTCCACAGTAGCAGACGCCCTCCTCTAGCTACCATCCAAGAAGTTCAAACAGAAAGACTCATCACGTTCAAAGAGTCTCCTGTACGGAATGAAGGACTATGCATCAATGCTATGGAACTCGTTCCCCTTGAACCGGAAGTTCATCTTCAAAATTCAATTAAAAATAACACACAAGTTGCAATTAGACCAAATACAGACGTCTACGTCAACTTGCCTCGACAAGAGCAAAATGCGATTTCAACAAATCCTGATGCAATTCCTACAATTGATCAAACTGCTTCTGGCTACTTCATGAACTTTGATACGTTTTCTGTGGATCCAAGTGATCCTGAAACGACGCCAGCCCAAAAATCACGCAAATAACAAGCTAAAGACTTTCTGAACTTTCTCAAAAAGACTTACCTGGTATCACCTTGGGTAAAACTCTGGGTAATTACTGGGATACTATTTTTTATTTTCTGGTTAGGCTTAGTTATAAGTTTTAGCATGCTTATCAATGGGCGATATCTTCAACAAAGACCTGCAGCCGAAACAGTAAAATTGATTATGAAACCACATCAGTCCTCACATCGTGAACAAAGAGACTTGTCATCAGTGAACATTACAGCAGTTCCTATACCGGACGGCATAGTATGGGACAAGGTTGATTTCGATATATTCGGTCCTACTGAACTTTTAAAAATTTCGCATATATTTAAAATTTCATTGAGTGATATCATTACCTCGAGTACATTTTCTGATGATTGGGACTCTGAAACTGTTAATAATATGTTGTCTGATTTAGAGAAAGCTGCCGCATTTCCGAACACTGAAATGTTAGAAGGTACTTCAGACTATGACACTTTGTACTGTTACCAACATTACGGTCATCATTTCTTGCACAAATCTATATCACCCAGAAATGTGTTTTGAGTACCACCAGTGGGAACATTGCCCTACACCACCAAAAGGTAGTTCGCATACATTTGCACAGAAGTTTTCATATTTTTCAGGGTTTAACACCACTGACCCAACCTCGTATTATTACAAAGTTGCACTGAAAATTATGTTGACAAACACCAAACAGATATACTTTGTTTCCTTTATCACCCAATTGTCTGAACAGGGTTTTGACCTATGGAAGGACACAATAGATTTAAAATCAGTCTGGGGTTCTAGAGACTGGCAAGTCCAGGGAACAGAGGCGCTATTTAGAGCATGCCTCATTCCACAGCAGATGATATTTCTAAATGACACTGTGCAACAGACGTCCTGTCTTGGACTAGCCAAAAACAAGGACCTGAACACACCTCGGTTTCCAACACCATCACAGATGGAGGGGTGGCAAAATTCAACTTCACAAGAAGGGGCAACAGTAGATGACATTTTACAGTACAATAGATCAGACCCTAATTGGAAGAAATGGGTGGTTTGGCCTTTAGACATGAACACATGTCAGAAAAGATTCGGGGGTATAACCGAAGGGTTCAATATCCACAGGCCAGACCCACGCTATGTACAAAGAGAACATCCAGGGGTAGTGACGCCCTACAGTGTTGGGAAGTAGTGCCTTGATTGGCTAGAGACCTCAACACTCACAGAAGTGAAACAACACTTGACCTTACTCACACAAGACATGGATCTTAGGGATTTTTTACTAGGTCCCAGGAAACCCCGTCAGAAACATTTCATATATGCTGGCATTTATGCTGCCTACAATGAAAACTGGAAAATATCCCAACAAGAGGCCGCAGAGAGAATACGGGAAAAAGACTGTATTAACTTAGAGAAGGCATTAGCAGTAGTGGATAATGGGTTAACAACTTTGACCTCCAGGATCTATACCTTAAGCAACATTGTATCTTCTGCGATAGACATACTGGAACAGGATTTAGCCATATTACAACACGGGCATTCTCAGTTACGTTCTATTATGCTGTTAAGCTGGACACTGCAATCTTTGCGTGAAGGCTATGTGCCTTGGCGTTTTATCAACAGTACGTCTCTGTTTTCTGAATACAATCTAACAGATAAACAGGTAGAAATGGCACAAAGGGGAGCAAAATATACAATGTTGCGCATTGAAAAACTGGACAGATTACCATTTACGGTAGCGGAATCACCATCAACGGAATGGCTAATCCATGGCCACATAACTCTACCGGTCACTACTTTTCAGTCTCAGTATTGCCTTGAGCAAAGGCAGACAGGCAAATATGAAAAATTGGGTAAGGAATACATTAGGGAATCTTGGGAATTACCGTACAGATTTCGATGCCTAAGTGGGGTTCGAGAAGTGTTTCTAAGCGGTACAAACTGCAAGAACGCTTTAAGCGGTTCTCTCATGTGCCACGATATTTCCCTGCATGGAGATTGTAATGGTTCAGTAGCAAACTTGTCCTGCCACATGAAGGACTCCAGCGGCCGTGATTACTCAGGTATTCAGGCTGCTCTCGAATGGGAGTTACTTGATGCTGAACGATCAAGGTTGCTGTGGGATGCTTCCGGGCATTGCCTAGCTGGTCACTGTGAACTCCAGGGTTACTTGCTGTATGCAAGTATTGTTTCCCCCAGTGAATACAGTCAGGGAGGCGCCGTTATGGCCTTCGTTGAATGTTTCCTTTATACAGTTTGATACTTTGAGCAGACTGAAAGCCATGCTTTTACAGCAAACCGTACCCTTAACCTCCGCTCGAGAGACCTTCGATCTACAAATCGCAAAGACCTCAACCGAAATACAGGCACTTATACGTACAAACTGCCCCTTTCATTTCGCAGAAATGGTGGGTTGTATCTTTAATATGTCTGATACAATTGGTATTGTACACCTATTTAAGACCATAGGGTCAGGATTTCTAAGCACCTTTCAGACAATCCTCGGAGTTATTCCAAATTTTATACACTCCGTATTGGGAAGCATTTTTGGAGGTCTTCCGCTGATCCTGCTTTCTATCGCAGGAATCCTGATTGTCATTTTTCTGCTCCACAATGGACGGCCCAATCACCAACGAGATGGCAAAAGCGCTCCTGGAGCGCAAATACCGTGAGCGCATGGTACAACATCTGGGCAAATACCGTGAGCACATGGTACAACATCTGGGCACACCTCGCCTACAGGAACTGAGTGCCTATTGGTTCCTATCGTTTAGACCAGTCTGGATGGACTGCATCTTACCTGTTCTTCGATGCCTGTTTTGTGGTGAAGAATGCGTGTTGGATCTCTGTCTGACACTTGCATCGGACACGCCTGCGGTCTTGAATACCAGGTTGGAACCCCTGAGGGCCCATGCTCGAAAATCCGCAGGTGCCTTTTACAACTGGGTTGAGCATCAGCTCTTCCACTAGCACTCAGGTTTCGACAACAGCACCGGCTGCCTCTACACCAGTTATTGGCAGCTCTGAACATCATTTGTGCTCCATTGACGTACTCTGCGAGGTGTTAGAAGGACCGACCTCTGCAGCGGCAAGCAACAACGATGTTGCGTCTCCCAGCCAGGACACTTAATCTATAATCGGCTCATCGTGTGCTGGGAAAGAATTCAGAATTTTTCTTTTAAATTTCAAAACTCAACTACATTTGGAACACTTCCTAAAAATTGACACTTTCGCTGGAAAAGCATGGCCTTCTGATGCTTGTAGGGGTTCGACTTATATAAACAAACTCAACTAGGACTTTGGCTTAAAGTGACATTTCCAATATTAGCTTTCGAAAATAATTTTTTCTTCCCCCCGATTAGACTGTTTTTAAATGGTTTTAATGACAATATTTTATGAAGCTCACTGATAGTTTTATGCGCTGCTACCTAGTAAAATCAGTAGTTCGCTAGCATTTTTATCATTGTTGACTGTTCGGAAGAGGAGTGTATGTTATGTTTCATATAGGTACCCTAACATAGGCCCGGGTAATATCATACACCTTCACCTACATTATCTCCCTTACACTACACAGTAACGAGCCTTTAGGATTGAACCTTTACCTAGTTCTAGTCCTGGACGCAGAAGGAGGGTTTTCCCTGAACAATTGCGTCCTATAACTTCATCAATGGACTCATACAGTATGAATGAATATTCATGAGGGTTCTTGGAAACAAGGCGGGGGCTACACCACCTGCATGATATCTACGTACAAGGTTCATCCCATACTTCATCCTCAAATCCAACAATGGCTAATACAAGAACCAAGGGACAAAGAAACCCTAGATACTTTTTGTATAAATACAGCACATCTTGCTAGGGTTAGTAGAGGGAACCAAGACTTCCAGGCCGACACACTGACCAGAGACGCTGAGGCTCCTGCATGCAGACGCTCCAGCTGACAATGGTCTAACACATCTCTTGCGGGGGGTCCAACTCGAGACCAGGACGGGGTCCCACACACTCTCTCTCCAGGTAATGGGGTTCGACCAAATCCTAGAGGGATTCTTGGCTTCACACCTACTCACATGCTAGGTTCACTTAGGTGCATCTAGATAGGCATCGTAGGAGTACGCGCATTTTTATCAGGCCTTTTATATTCATGTATGTATTTATGATTATTGCAAGATGGTAGAACTGTACTATCCTTTTATTTTCACTGTACTGCTAATCATATATATCTGCTACTGTCTAACGGTTGTTGCAGCACATATATTTTACACTAGAAGAACAACTGTGCAATAAATTCTTATTGTAACACGCCCGACTGTTTCTTCTGTGTAACTCTCTGAGATCGAATAAATGAGCACGAGTGACTGAGCGAAAAGTAGTATATTGCTTCCACGATCCTGTGGGATCTGGTTTGTCATGTTCTGAGGTTGCCAGAAACTATTCTCTCCCCAATAAGAGGAGACACTAGTGGCACTGTGAGCTAGCTAATGCAAACAGGCTAACATTTTCGGTGGGGGTGCTCAGAGTCAGTCTGCCACCAAGCCCACAGTTCATGTTATCCGAACGCGCAGATTCTGTATAGGTTATATATAGGAACTACATGACAACGGGTTCGGTGTAGTTCATGATTTTGGACAGCTATGGTCACGGAGAGGATTCCTAACATCATCAGGGTCCCCGATCAGGAATGGGGAACATGTTCACAGGTTGTTAGACGCCTTGCAGCGTCCCAAGAAAATTTCGGTGGTTAAGTGTGCTGCCCATGGGAGGAGGGGACGATTTTGTGACCCTTGGCAACAGATATGCCAATGAAGTTGCCCAGTTTTGTGCTGAACAAAGATGCATCTTTACTGGGGATTACACGGGAGAGAGCACAGAGAGAACCGAGCTCAGCATGATGTTAGCCATAGCAGATACTTGGGATGAGATCAAGCGTCTGCAGGAAGAAGTGTCAGAGCAGTAGGAAGCTAGTTGGATCAAGGCAGGATGTGAAAAGAGAGATGATGGCATTTGGGTTTCGGCTGATGGTCGAGCTGTGTTACCAGACGATTTATTGAGCCCTATGGCTAGACAGATTCATGGAGCAGTTCATGTTGGAAGGGATGCAATGGTGCGAGTGTTTCGACAGACGTGGTTTAACCCACGATTTTGCGTGTTTGCTGAAGCAGTGTGCCATAGATGTGTGACTTGCCAGCAGATGAATGCGGGGAAAAAGACTGTGGTTGCACTGAGTCACATTGGGAGATCTGGAGGTCCCTTCAACAGAATCCAACTTGATTTTATCGAGATGCCTAGGTGCAATGGGTTGAGATACATTCTGGTGGTAGTGTGTGTTTTCTCACGTTGGGTGGAAGCATATCCGACAAAGAGGTGTGAGATTCTCACTGTAGCAAGGCTGTTGCTTAGGGAATTAATACCACGCTTGGATTTCCGACCTCATTGGAATCGGATAGAGGAACTCACTTCCATAGTGAGATCATGAAACTGCTTTGCACCGCATTACAGGTCGATCAGAGACTGCATTGTAGCTACAGACCTGAGGAGTCGGGTCTAGTGGAACAAATTAATGGGACTCTCAAGATGCGCATGGCCAAAGTCTGTCCATCCACGTCTCTGAAGTGTCCTGATGCTTTGCCCTTGGTGTTGATGAGTGTGCATAGCAATTCTGATAGGAGGACAGGACTCTCGCCCCATGAGATCCTTATGGGGAGCGCAATGCGATTACCAGCAGTGCCATCTACAGCATTGATAAATATCACAGATGATTTGATCCTTGATTATTGCAAAGGACTGGCTGACGTGGTCCGTTCTGTGTCTCACCAGGTCGAAGCTGCGACTGCCACGACATCAAAAGATCTCTGTCACGACCTGTGTCCAGGGGACTGGATACTGGTGAAGAAACACGTGAGGAAGAGCTGCCTTGATGCTCGCTTGAATGGCCCATACCCGGTGTTCCTGGTAATGAACACCACTGTGAAGTGCCGGTGCCTACCGAACTGAATTCACGCTTCTCCCACCCGTAGAGTTTCAGCGCCCTCGGACGAAACAGCTCCTCTCCCTGCGGAAAGTCCAGCTGTGGTTGCGAGGCCACTGGGGGGACAAGCCAAGCTGTGAGGGTCGCTGAAGAGGCTGGCAACACACCAGAGCAAGCTGAGGGGGGTCACGCTACACCAGGCCCAGACAGTGACTCTGAGGGAGATGGTAACGGTGTGAGTGAAGTAGAGTCCAACTCAGCAGAGAGAACTGGTGTGCAGGAGGATCAGGTGCAAAGGAGGAGTGCAAGTCTCGTGGATGAAACGTGGCCTGGGAGACAAAAGAGACAGAACCTGAGACTTGCATCTGAAAGAGACCTTGCCCCTGTGACTGAAACATCTGAATCAGAGCTGAGTGAAACTGAGCAAGGCCAAGAAGGCTTGAGGTGATCGAGAAGGGCAAGAGTGACTTGCCGGAGATACGCTGCTCCAGAGTGGACTTACGAGGTGGCACATGCCGGGAGTAGCGGGAAAGGGGAGACTGAGGTCTTCGAGAGTTGTCAGTAGAGTTCCCGAATTGAAAATTGAGATTGAACTAATAGTCCTTGGGTTGGAAATAGCAGGAGTATTAACAGTAACTGTACCGAATCCTCCAGTGTTGAGTGGCATGAGGAGCTTGGTTCTGAGGGATTTGACCTTTCCGACCTTTGGATATCAGCCTCCAGCTCAGGAGATTGCAGCTGTTCGTCTTGAAATCTTGCATCGTGTCATTGCTGAAATTGGTTCTGAGCTTCTGAGAGACTGATAAAAGAACTGTGAATTGTAAATAAACCAATTGCTGCCTGAAGAAGATAACCTAGGCCCGAGTGGAAGAAAAATAAACTTATGGATTTTCAGTAGAAGAAGAAAGAGGGCTAGGGAAGTCTTTTGAACTGTGTAAATTATTGTGCAATAGACTTTGAGTTTGGTTTCCGGAGCTGCAAAGGAACTGTGAATGAACTTTGTTGGTCCACACTTGAAGGAGGAGAAAGAGACTTTCGAGAAATCCTCTTGCTGAGCTAAATCGAATTCAATTGAAAATGGAGCCTGGAAATCCGAACCATAGATCAAAGTGTGTAATAGGGACACTAGTAATAGGTGTAATAGCTATAGTGATTATAGTGTCTGTAAAGTTCTCACATGATGTAGAGGTTGATGGGGTGGGAATGAAGGAAACATCCATACCAGCTACTTCTACTACATTAAGAGCTGAAAAAGCTATGCTAGAGAAAACTAGTCGCATGTTACACGTAGATTTCTCCAAAGGTGAATATACGATGAATGCCTATGCGAAACTGTTGTATGAGTATGTGAACACGATGGATGTGAGGGATTGTTATGTGTGTATGCAGTTGCCTGCATCAGTGGAAGAGGGAATTAGGTATCATCACCTCCCACTGACATATGGTATCACATGTAGTTTAATGTTTAGTATGTTTTATGGAAAGGGACACTATGAATATTATTTCTCCAATTATGATGCAGTGTTGTCAGAAGTTCCAGCTTATAAGCACCTCAATAAGTATGATTATTATAAGCAGGATGATAGATTGGGGGGTCACGCTACACCAGGCCCAGACAGTGACTCTGAGGGAGGTGGTAACGGTGTGAGTGAAGTAGAGTCCGACTCAGCAGAGAGAACTGGTGTGCAGGAGGATCAGGTGCAAAGGAGGAGTGCAAGTCTCGTGGATGAATCGTGGCCTGGGAGACAAAAGAGACAGAACCTGAGACTTGCATCTGAAAGAGACCTTGCCCCTGTGACTGAAACATCTGAATCAGAGCTGAGTGAAACTGAGCAAGGCCTAGAAGGCTTGAGGAGATCGAGAAGGGCAAGAGTGACTTGCCGGAGATACGCTGCTCCAGAGTGGACTTACGTGGTTGCAGATGCCGGGAGTAGCGGGAAAGGGGAGACTGAGGTCTTCGAGAGTTGTCAGTAGAGTTCCCGAATTGAAAATTGAGATTGAACTAATAGTCCCTGGGTTGGAAATAGCAGGAGTATTAACAGTAACTGTACCGAATCCTCCAGTGTTGAGTGGCATGAGGAGCTTGGTTCTGAGGGATTTGACCTTTCCGACCTTTGGATATCAGCCTCCAGCTCAGGAGATTGCAGCTGTTCGTCTTGAAATCTTGCATCGTGTCATTGCTGAAATTGGTTCTGAGCTTCTGAGAGACTGTTAAAAGAACTGTGAATTGTAAATAAACCAATTGCTGCCTGAAGAAGATAACCTAGGCCCAAGTGGAAGAAAAATAAACTTAGGGATTTTCAGTAGAAGAAGAAAGAGGGCTAGGGAAGTCTTTTGAACTGTGTAAATTATTGTGCAATAGACTTTGAGTTTGGTTTCCGGAGCTGCAAAGGAACTGTGAATGAACTTTGTTGGTCCACACTTGAAGGAGGAGAAAGAGACTTTCGAGAAATCCTCTTGCTGGGCTAAATCGAATTCAATTGAAAATGGAGCCTGGAAATCCGAACCATAGATCAAAGTGTGTAATAGGGACACTAGTAATAGGTGTAATAGCTATAGTGATTATAGTGTCTGTAAAGTTCTCACATGATGTGGAGGTTGATGGGGTGGGAATGAAGGAAACACCCATACCAGCTACTTCTACTACATTAAGAGCTGAAAAAGCTATGCTAGAGAAAACTAGTCGCATGTTACACGTAGATTTCTCCAAAGGTGAATATACGATGAATGCCTATGCGAAACTGTTGTATGAGTATGTGAACACGATGGATGTGAGGGATTGTTATGTGTGTATGCAGTTGCCTGCATCAGTGGAAGAGGGAATTAGGTATCATCACCTCCCACTGACATATGGTATCACATGTAGTTTAATGCTTAGTATGTTTTATGGAAAGGGACACTATGAATATTATTTCTCCAATTATGATGCAGTGTTGTCAGAAGTTCCAGCTTATAAGCACCTCAATAAGTATGATTATTATAAGCAGGATGATAGATTGGGGAAGTATTTCATACCTACAGTAACCTTAGATACAGCTTATGCTCATCGCCACAATCTAACGTGTTTATTGACTGATGTAGAGAAGAAATTTGTAGACCAGGTAGAAGATAGACATAGACAATTAATGGTTAAACCTACTAATAGGAAAGGGAGATTTGATTGGACCAAGGAGGAGTTAGCTCACAAGGCAAAGGGGAGTTACGGTCCAATAGCTTTGGATTTTGCACAGAGAGGGAAGTTATGTATTCGACAGGTCCAGACTTACTATGACAAGATCTATGTGGAACAGAGTGTGTGTGATCACTTATTCACAATTGAAGCGTCAGCAACAACGTTTTTGCAGGAAGCTGTGCAAGTGGTGCCAAATGTGTATTTTGTGTGTGGGAAGAATGCGTCTGTGTGATTGCCATTGAATTGGTATGGTACATGTTATATAGCTGTTGTCTTCCTGAAGATCTATCATATTGAGGATTTGGAACACTTGGAAAATGGAGACCATCATAGAAGGAAGAGAGGTGCTGGTGCAGGAGAGATTGTGGGAGATGTCTTTGGGGCAATGATACCAAGTTTAGGAGTGGTTCTGAATGATGTGAAGATTAGAAGGTTGGCAACCATCTTGGATAAGCTATTAGCGAATACAGCTCAGTCTTTGTTACTTGTAGATGGAGAGATGGTGTTGATAAGAGTGATGGTGATGCAGAACCGCCTTGCATTAGATGTGTTGTTGGCAAAGGAAGGCGGAGTCTGTAAAATGTTGAAGGTTCAGGAGTGTTGTACTTTCATTCCTGTAACAGCAAGGATTTGAAGAAGTACATAAGTAACATTACTGCAGTTCATTTTGAGGTACATGAAATGGCAAAGGAAGGAGTTTGGACGAATGTTGGGAAAGGATTTGAAAAGATTGGAAGTTGGGTTGCAAATCTTGGAAAGGGTATCCTTGGCTACATTCTGAAGCCCATCATTATAGTGGTAGTCTGTGTAATTATTTTGTTGGGGATGGTGAGGGCCTACAAATGGCACAAGGCACGACAGGCTGAGAGATCTCTTGGGAGGCGAGAAAGGAGAATGGAGAGACTGCAGGACAGTCACTATGAGAATCTCAAGAATTTAGAGAAGTTCCGACAGGGTAGAATGGCTATAACTTCTGTTTAGGTTGGTTCTTTCTCCAGGGATGGTGTTTCATAGTGATGACACTAGTCATCAGAGGGGGATTGATAGAGCGCAGACGTGCTCTTTAATTTGTAGGGGTGCATTATAATCATTAGAAGGTTGCACCTGCATTTATTCCTTGTCGTATTAAAATAATGGTGTTAGAGATGTGCTGTAATAATATGAAAGTGTTGTGTTAAAGTTGCATTTACATAAGCTGGGAAAGGTGTTGCATTCGAAAACAGTTCATGTTCAGCCAAAGGCCTAACGTGTAGCGAATTGTGTATGCTACTTACGATTATTTACGTTTTGATGTGCTCATGCAATGTATTGATTTAGTAATGCTCAGCAAGCATTTATTCACATGTAGTTTGATGAGGCTTGTATGCCATTTTTTTCTTATGTTGGCCTAAGTCTGTGGGCCTGAAAATGTATTTTACCCTTGTTGCTCTCTATTGGGTTTAAACGTGTAGGTTTGAAATTCATGTGCATGTTGAGTTTGTTTTTTCTCACTAATTTCTGTTGCAGGTGGTGAATTCATCATTGTTAGTTAGAATAAAGTTTTTGTTCTAGGAGTTAGGTTGGAGAAGCAGTGGATACAATAGGCGTATGAGACAAGCTGATATCAGGAGACGGTGTTCTTTTTCACTGTAACAGTCCTGGCAAGCAAGGTCATCGAGCCAGGAGCTGGGAGAGCAGAGGTGGAGTGAAAATTCACCTATGAGAAGATGCCCAGTGGGATGGGTCGATGAGGAGACCCCAGTGAGCGTGTTTTGTGATCTTGAAGTTTGAATTAGGGACAGTGTCCCGAAGGTGGAGGAAAGGAGAAGATCGGGAGACACTAGGAAAAGAGAAGTATCTTAGAACGAGCTCCGTAGCTTGCGCTACTTGACCCATTAACGTGAGTGCACTTCTTAGGAAGTCTTCATGCGCTGACACCTTTACTCTTTCCTAACTTCCTGGGGAGAAAATGCTAAGTAGGGAAGTCACCATAGTGATAGTGTAGGGATAGATTAATGCTTTTCACTTACGAACCTGTGATGGGCTTTTTCTACACCCATTTCTTTGTTTCTTTGGGAAATACTTAGATCATAACCTCTCAAATATGCCCTCAAGAGACAAGCTGTGTGCGTTTGTTTCCGTTGCATTTGCTTTTAAGTGTGAGGTTCCAGGACGCCTCCTGTCAGGATACTCGATCCAAAGGAGGCCTGATAGCCCCTTAACTTCTGCCTTTATCTTTGGCCCAGCTGGAGATGAAAAAAAGCCCCAGTCGCTGCCTGCACGTTGCTGCTGGGAATGGAAAGCAGACAGCACACAGGCGCTGCTGAACGTGTCCCGAGGTCTGAAAATTACACTGGGACAAGTTCAACATTTTACTGTGGGGCCCTACTTCTTGGCAGGGTGAACGGCGTCCACCCTGTGAAAATAGTGGGTGGACGCTGTGTACTTGTGTGTACCCCCGACTCGTGCCCTGCTCACGCCTCTTGTACACTCCAACATCTTTCTGCATTTTTATTCCGTCGGCCTCCTGGCTTTAATATGCCTAAAAGCAAACTTAGCCATAAAGCTTTGTGAGTGTTGGGTGAGGTGTGTACGGTATTCTTGCCACAATATTTAAAAATAAAATGTCATGTGCCACACACTGGTGTAAACAGGCACTTTGAAGAAGTTTCCTGCGCACGGACAACATACATCTTATTTAAATGGACCCGGGACGAGGGGCACCAATTGAGTTTAAACACACACGCAAAGATGACAGGTTTCTTATTCAGTGTGAGAGCAGGGTGAAGCGGGGCACCGTCCACGCCATAAAAGATAATGAGGTGTCACAGAATGATCACGGGTAACCACTTAGAAGCATAGGAAGTATAGAAGATTGTGGCATAAATTACACAGGAAAAGCGCATCAGCCCAAAATCAAAATGGGACACCCCCGCAGTTGCAAAGCATTGTATGACGCATTGAGGACACACCTACAAGAAATCATCTGGCTACACGGTGGCCGTACAGAGAGGCAACGCGCAAAACAAAGAGAATGAAATATGCGCACTGTATGCACTAATAAACAGTTTGGATCCGTAGCTTTGTTAAAATAGTACATCAACGGTGCCTGTTATTAATAGGGTGACCAGATTCCCAAAAGAAAAAACCGGGACAGGTCATAAACATAGAAGTAGGACTACAGTTTACACTGGTGGCTGGCTAGATCTTGGTGGAGGCAGTGACCTCTGACTCCAGTGAGCAGGGTCATGCTGGCGGTTTGGACATGCTGTTGCCCCCATGGCTGGCATAATGACATTCTTGCTGCGTTGTAGAAAGAGAAGGGAAATCCCGAGAGAAAATGTCTCTCTTTAAAGGATTTCCCTTCTCACAACTACCTCATCTGGAGTGACATCACGCTGTAATATTTCGAGAAGTGAGCATGCGCACATCTTTTTAACACCAGTGCGTACTCAGCCACTACTCAAAAACCGGGACATTTCTGTGCTCATCCCAACCACTATTAAAAAACCGGGACATTTATTCAGTTTGGAGGAAAGTGTCGGGACACCTGGACACTTTGCGAAAAACCAGGATGTCTGGTCACCCTAGTTATTAAAGACCATAAACGATAGACGAAAAAATACATTCAAGAAACACTTTATTTAAATATAAATTGCCAAACGCTAAGTTCAAGTGGAGGAGTTAGAAGGGCAGCTAATTGGGCTTTTTCTACACCCATTTCTTTGTTCCTCTGGGAAATACTTAGAGCATAACCTCTCAAATATGCCCTCAATCTAGGATGTCACCATCTCAGCTCTGTTCAAGTTCTTGCAATTATACTCGCAAACACGCCTCTGCCGCTTGATATAGGGAATCAGGGCGGTGCTTGGAAATGTCAGCTAGATGAAAAGAGAAAGTGGACCAAGTGACGAAAAACAATCTGTCAGCCATGTTATAAAGGTGGTGCCTTGAGTGCTGCCAAACTAACTGTGATCGACTCTAGCTATAAGATTTTCCCGCAATACAAGAGCATTGGCTACTTGTACCTATCGTATAGTCTTATGTATTTCTGTTCTATTTGTATCCTTGTAACACTGCAGTTTTCTCTGTATATTTGGAAAAGCCTGCTTATGCTGTTGTATTCCTCTTAGGGTGTCATAAACGGGCTTTCCAGAATCATGTCCTTATATAGGCACAATTCGCCCTGCCCTTATATAGGCATAAAATCCCAGTCCTTATTTAGGCATTAAACCGTGCACTCCAAATACAGGCATGGTCTCCGACATCCGTCCACCCTAACGTCACAACGAGTTCTTGAAGAACAGACCCTTAGGCTGCGGGAGTTTCCCTAGCCCAGGACTATTGATTTCTTCAAGGTCTCATTTATTATGCATGAACCATTATTCCTTAGGGGTTCATTCATGACGTCTTTCGCTGTCCGACTCACGTCAATACTAACATTCTTAGGTACTCTCAGGTATAAATATACCTTCCCTAGCCCCTGTAAATCAGAGGAGACATCGACTTCAGAGGAGCCCGTTTCCCGGCCTGACGCACTGAGAAGACGCTGTCATCCCTGCACGCAGAGAGTCCAGCTTCCAGTGATCTGACTTCCCTTGCGGGGTGTTGGAGTTCGAGTCTGGCAAGAGATTCCTACCTCTCTCATTCTTCAGGTATGGAGCTGACTAGAACCTAGAGGGACTCTTGGCATACTAGGCATACTTGGCATACTAGGCATACTAGGCTTAACTTACTCTTAGTATACTATAGTAAGGAATACTTCACCTACTTCATACCTCTCCCTACACCTAGGACAGGTTAGGTACATTGGGGTAGAACTAGGTTAGAAACGCATCGTATGAGTACTCGCATTTTTAGTCTGTGTCATTTTATGTAAATGCATATATGCTAAAAAGATAATGCTATCGCAGTATTATTTATTTCTACTGCTCACCCTGTACATTATTTATCTCGCATACTGTCTTGTGATCGTAACAGCACATTTTACTTACATCAGAAACAAGACTGTTCAATAAATCTTTTATTGAAATGCCCGTCTATTCTTTCTGTGTAACTTTGAGGAAAACTAAGCATGCACGACTGAGCTGAGTGAAATAGTTATCTATTGTTTCCACGACTCTGGGACACGTTCTGATTCTAAAGGGAAACACAGTGGTCATGTTTTGCGGCTGCCAGAAACTACTCCCTTCTTGTTGTCAAGGAGTTTCTAGTGGCCTCTGAGCTAGCTGGCACAAGTAATTAAGTTTAATATACTCGATAGGGACATACCGACCTCACTCCTATGTCAAACCTATAGGATATATTATTCCAATGCGCAGAGCCTATTAGGGAAATAGGAGCTACACTACATGGCGCCCAACGGTTTGGTAAGGCAGTAATTCAACGTTAGATACTGAGTAACTCAGCCGTGTTTTTTCTCTCAGAGACCCCTACCTATATACTCCAAAAGACGTCTGGAGTGGGCAGGGTTAAGTATCCACCAAGGCTACATAGGGCAGTACCCTATATATTAGCTGTTTTGGTTTGCTCAACGTTGAAGGATACAGTGTTCCACAAATATTGTGCACCTTATCTTTGTTTCCTTGAAACTTGTTCTACATTTTTTCAAAAAACAAAATGACTGAAGCCGCCGAAAACGGTGGAGCTGCGGCTGATCCAGCCCAAGCAGCATTTTTTAACAATACCGGTTTAAATGAAGCCGAGGAGGGTGTCATTGACATCGCTCCAAACTTAAGAAGAGCCATTACTCTAAAACTTATAAAACATGGCCTACCACCAAGAGGAGGTAGAGCAGTTTTCGTGATAGAGGCACACGAATCCTTTCAGACAGAGGTATTCTATTCATGGGTAATATTTCCTGAATCAAATTCAGTAACTAAAATGTTTCACTTCTACAAAGAAGATGAACCACCAGAGGAATACATTCCTTTCGAGGATATTGAGATTCCATTAACATACCAGGAGCATCAGCTCTGGTTTAAAGGCGCCCTAAAACATCACAGAAACATTACCAGGCTCGGTCCACTAGATAGACCAGGAGCAACATGGCCGATTCTAGCCGGCTACACGCCTCATCCTGAACTTGATATAATGTCAGATGAGGAACTACTTACTCAAATCACAAGAATTAATAAAAATTTACAGACAATTGGTCCAATATGTCATGCGGACTTTCACAGTCCAACCACCATTAACAATTCCAAATCAAACCCCTCACCAGGGGAATACACTAAAAATTACACCACAGACTCTATACGCAGTCATGGGTAAAATGCCCACGAAACGTGAGCAAATTCCATTCTGGATAGCTCAAAAAATTACTCAAATCGAAGCAGTATTTCCAAATACTAGCCCGCATGAGAAACACAGAATACTGACAATCAGTTTACCGATGGGGATCACACCACAACTGGAAGACTGCACCACTTGGGGCTCAGTCTTTGCTGCCATCTATACTAAAACACACGGCATTCCGTCAATTGCGGTAATACCTGATGTCCTGAAACAAATTCAAAATGAATACGGGGCAGAGCCTGCTCTGAATTTAGGTATGAAATTACTGAAAAATTTCGACCAGGTCTCAACAATAATATTATCTAATATTAAAGGGGAGGCAGCAGCAGTGACGATCCGCCAAAAGTTCAGGGAATTTGATGTTACAGAACATCAAACTGAGCTACCAAGAATTATAGAACAATCTTATGCAGAATTAGGCAGAGATAGTTTGGGTGGAAGACCAGTGAAACCAAAACTGTCAGAAAGTCCTGAGAAGGACTCAATTAAACAAACTCCTACATCTTCTAAAAAGAAGTGGGAGACTAATAAACAAAATTCAAATGAGAAACGTTCTCAATCCCGAGGTAGGTCTCCTCAAAAGGAGCCCTCTGAAAGGAGGTATAACCTCAGGAATAGGGATAATTTGAGAAAACCTGATAGGTATCAAGATACTGATACACGTTCCTCTCGTCCCTTTCAGATCTCATCACAGACCTCGGAAAGAAGAGGACGATCAGAACATAGAGAAGAACGCGTGAAATCGAAAGACGACAAACACGCTCCTAAAACTAAAACAAAACCTCAATTCTCCAAAAAGAAAGTAGCAGGTCTGAAGATCAGACATGCCGAGAATACTGAGAACACAACTCAAGAACGGAGAATGGGCTCAGACAATGCTGGACAGTGCAGCAGAAGTCACAATAGCTCGCCAGAACCTGAAGGAACTTCTGGAGATAGTGGACTTGAATGAGTACATTACAGTAGAGACTGTAGACACCAGGGTTAGTACTCCACAAAAGTTATATGACATAACACTCCGGATGGAGGGAGATAAACCTAGATAGGTGAAAGCACTTTTTGGGAAAGACTATCAAAGGGCTATGACATACTTCTAGCAGAAAAGGACTGGCCACCACAATTTGTCAGGGAGTGCCCACACGGCGAGGACATTATTATGCCTGCCTTCTCCAACCATATACCAATGCATCTAAGATATACATATGCCAGGAAATGGGCAGTGGCCCAGGCCCCAGCATTATATAAAAATCATGTAGGATGGGACGAGGACTCGCCTCACCATAAAATACATCTGAAACATGAACCAACTGCACAACGGCAGTATCCAATTAAGCAAGAAGCTAAAAAACAAGTCAGGGAGATCTTAGGTCAACTTGAATACCAAGGGGTGATTGAAACAGGCACCTCCTCAATGAACAATCCTTTGTTTCCTGTCTCCAAACCAGACAATACATATCGTCTAGTTTTGGACTACAGACACCTAAACACTTGTTCTAAAACTTTTGCAGTGCAAAATGCACATAGCACAGCATTAATGAATAAAATTGTGCGTAAAAATATAAAACCACATTAGATATCTCAAATGGTTTCTTTTGTCAAAACATAGCACCTGAAAGCAGGTACTTAACAGCATTCTCCATAATGGGGACACAGCGTCACTTTTGTCGACTCCCACAAGGGTTCAAGAACAGCCCAGGTTTATTCTCAGCGAGGGTAACGGAGTTACTACAAATTTATGACAACGAGGCATTGTCCTATGTCGATGACATCTATCTGACAGACGATGACCTGGAAAAACACTTGAACAGGGTGAGCACCATTATACTGGGTTTTGCCTCTGAGGGCTACAAGTTCAACTTTAAAAAGTCCAGAATTGCCCATCTCAATGTCCTATTTTTGGGATATGAGCTTTCAAGTGAAGGCAAGAGCTTGGCAGCTAACTTTCTAGAGAAGTGTGCGCTGCTCCAACCTCCAAGAACGCTAAAAAACTTACAATCCATCCTGGGTTTCCTAAACTTTGGAAGAACATACATTCTAAATTACGCAGAAAGGGTTAAACCTCTCTACGCATTAATCAAACCTGATTTTTCAATCAAAAACTGGACACAGGAACACACAGAAATCCTACGTTCACTACAGGCTAACATGTTAGCAACAAATCACTTACAAACACGTGTAAGTCAAAGAAATTTAGTGATCCGAATAATTTCGGGTCAATGTGGATTCACCTACTTAACCTTCAATGAGGGTGAGAAGATACCAATCGCACACAAATCCCATTTGTACACACAAGCGGAAATGCGCTTCAGTTCGACTGAAAAAATTCTGACAGCAGTTCAAACCGCTGTAGCAAAAGAAAGAGCCTTAGCCCAAGGGAAACGCATTATTGTCGTAACCCCGGTACCAGCTTTAGAAGCGGTCACAAAGCGAGCATTCCTAATGCCAAAGCATTACATCCAAGATGGATACAATGGGTTAATTCTCTTGCTGCAACAGATGTTGAATATGTTTTTGATCCAGATTTAAAAACACAAGCATTCCTGCAATATGAACAAGAATGTCCTCTGCCTACTGAAATTCTGCCTCTCGATCAGTACGAATTCATAATTTACACTGACGGATCCGCACAGCCCGCAATAGGGAGTAAGCAAGCTTACAGTGCAGCGTGTGCAATCGTTAAAGGTCGCATGCGAAATGGCATCTTCAGACCTATGGTCACAAAAACTCAGTCTCTAGGAGATTGTACAGCTCAGCGAGCTGAACTACAAGCATTCAAACTGGCACTTGAAAGTACAGATCGAGAATTCCCCACACTAATAGTGTGCGATTCCTTTTACTGTGTTCAGTCGTATAATGACTATATACAAAACTGGCTTGAAAATGGTTTCAAAGATGCGAAAGGTGGCACAATAAAGCACAAAATGCTTTGGGAACAAGTAGTTCAGTTGAAAAACGAACTACCAAAGGCTCACGTGATTCACACACTGAGTCATCAACGTGATGGCGTTCACGTTGCAGGAATTCATTGGCTGACGAAGCCGCAAAGGGGCTGTTCAGACGGCTTCCGTAGCTGCGATCACTCGTTCAAAAACAAAAATAGACGGTGAGATAATGTTGGCTGTCAATGCTTCGAGCAAAGGCAGCAGTGCAGCGTTACCAAAAAGTTTCCACTCAAGTACTCTTATGTAATTGATGCGAACAACGTTCCTTTTGCTCGAATCCCTGGAGTGGGGGATAGGGTAATTCCAAACATGGAACGTAGAGCAGCCTTGATTTATGAAACACATTTGGGGGAGGGTCTGTCACATCAAGGGATCTCTAAAACAATTTTGACGTTAAAAGAGATGTACTGGTGGCCTGGAATGAATACAGAAATTCACATATTCATCAACAACTGCTTAGACTGTAAATTACAGCGAGAGAGCCACCAGACACCATGCTGCGAATGCGGCAACCCAGTACAGACACCATTGTTAGACAGCATTAGACTATCTACGTGCCTGCGTCCTACTGGACAAAGGCATTCCCACAAATACTGAATCTAGGTTCCTATGGTTATGGCCTCAGCGCTCGGCTGACGCTCGAACTGTTATAAAAGATTTGCGAGTCTTTATCGGCACATACGCAATAGGCACACTACATTCTGACCAGAGTCCTGCGTTTAGCTCTAGGGCTTACAAAGAAGCCATGGCCAGTCTGGGCGTTGCATTGCGGTACTCCTCTCCATTCCATCCTGAGGGAAATTCGGTTGTGGAAAGGAAAAACTGGGACATAAAGCAGTCTATAACAGCTAGGGTATTAGGTTCGGGTGATGGGTGGGTCAAACACCTCAATGGGGTACAACGCTCATTGAATAATCTGCCAAGAAGTTCTCTAGGGGGGGTCACTCCATATGAGGTCCTGTTTGGGACAAGAATGTGGGTACCAGACCTTGAACACGTAGGCACAGTGGTGGAAAATAAACCGTTTGATATCAAAGATCGTTTGGCTGTTTTACAGGATCGGAATCAATTAAGAACTAAACAAAGCAACGTATTCCTGCAGCCAACCACCACTGGGGAAAAATCGGCGGTCCCAGCAAGGCCTGTCTGGATTCCAAAAGTTGGGGATCTAGTCAGAGAAAAAATTGCGGGCAAGAAGGAATTTGGACCTTCTTACAGACAACCAGTACCTGTTCTAGCAGTTCAAGGAACAAGAACAGTACTTCTGCCGCCCCTTGCTGGAAGAAAGGAGAAAAGATTTGTGTCCATCGACCTCATCAAACCACTGTATGTGGCCAATACTAAACAGTAGGCCTCGTGGACTCCGACCTAGTAGCAGACGCACTCCTCTTGCTACTATCCAAGAGGTTCAGACTAAAAGACTGATAACCATCGAGAATTCAGCTGTAACAAATGAAGGACTAAGCAACAACGCTATGGAACTCATCCCTCTTGACAATCAAGTAACAGTTCGTCCAAATACACCTGTCTACACCAACGTGGCAAATGATGAACTGGTTCCAGTGATTTCTACAAATCCTGATGCAATTCCAACAATTGACAGAACTGCTTCTGGCTATTTCATTAACTTTGATACGTTCTCAGAAGATCCGAGTGAACCTGAAACAACGCCAGCATCATTCAAACTCAAGCAGCAAGTACAAGACTTTATTCACTTTCTGAAAAAGACTTATCTGGTTTCTCCATGGATTGAACTCTGGATTACATCTGGACTTTTTGTTTTCCTGCTCTGGCTAGCTTTGGTAACAACTGTGAGCGTGCTTATAAGTGGCAGATACATCCATGTGAACACTGAAGGAAAAGACGTGAACGTACTTTTGAAACCTCATAAATCTTCCCATCGTGAAGCAAGAGACTTGTCATCAGTGAACATCACAGCCGTTCCTATACAGGATGGTATAGTGTGGGACAAAAAGGATTATGATATTTTCAGCCCGACGGAACAATTGAACATTCCACATTTGTTTAAAATTTCACTAAGTGATCTAATTACGTCCAGTACCTATTCAGATGATTGGGACTTTGAGACTGTGAATGACATAATGTTTGACCTAGAAAAATCTGCTGCATTTTCTAAAAATGAATATTTAGAGGGTTCATCAGACTATGAACAAATGTATTGTTATAACCACTATGGTCATCATTATTTGCATAAATCTGCATATCCAAGAAATGTGTTTATGTTTAACCAATGGGAACATTGTCCTACACCACCACACGGTAGTTCAAGTACATTTGCCAACAAATTTCCATATTTTTCAGGTTACAATACATCTGATCCAGAAACGCTTTACTATAAAAATGTAAACAAGACAGGACTGAAAATTATGTTAACAAATACTAAACAGATTTACTCTGCATTATTTAATGCCCAACTGTCTAGACAGGGTTTCGACTTTTGGAAAGACACAATAGACACAAAAACAGTCTGGGGTACTAAAGATTGGCAAGTACAGGGGATAGAAGCTTTATTTAGAGCCTGTATCATCCCTGAACAAATAATGTTTTTGAATTAAACTATCCAACAAACTTCTTGTCTTGTATTAGCCAAGATCAAAGAGATGAACACACCTTCTGTACCAACACCTGCCAGTGATAATGATACAAAGGCAGTGGTGACAGTTGACAATATACTACAACTCAACAGATCTAATCCTGATTGGAAAAAATGGTTGATCTGGCCCACAGACACGAATAACTGTCATGAAAGATTCCTGAATAAAACTCAGGGCTTTACTATTCATAGGCCAGACCCAAGTTACGTCCAAAGACAACATCCGGGGGTAGTAACAACATACAGTGTAGGAAAATTATGCCTCGATTGGCTGCATAAGTCTACACTACAGGATGTGAAACAACACTTAACCTTACTTAAAATGGACGCAGACCTTAGAGAATTCTTGCTTGGACCAAGAAAACCGCGTCAAAAACGTTTCATATATGCCGGCATTTATGCTGCCTATAATGAAGCATGGAAAGTGTCACAGATGGAGGCTGCAGAACGAATACGTGAACTTGATCGTATTAATTTAGAGAAAACACTCTCTGTGGTCGACAATGGGTTAACAACTTTGTCCTCCAGAATATATTCATTGGATGGCATTGTATCCTCTGCTATCGACATTCTAGAACAAGATTTGGCGATGTTACAACAAGGTCAATCTCAATTACGTTCTATAGTGTTATTAAGCTGGACGCTGCAATCTTTGCGAGCGGGCTATGTGCCTTGGCGATTCATCAACACGTCAGCTCTGTTTGCAGAATACAATCTAACTGATAAACAGATCGAATTGGCACAAAGAGGAGCAAAGTATACAGTGCTGAGCATTGAAAAACTGGAGAAGTTACCTTTCACAGTGGCAGAAAAACCAGCTACAGAATGGCTTATTCATGGCAAAATAACATTACCTGTGACTACTTTTCAGTTTCAGTATTGCCTCAGACAAATGCAAGCAGGCAAATATGAAAGGTTGGGTAAGGAATACATTAAGACATCTTGGGATTTACCGTATACATATAGATGTTGGAGTGGGGATCGTGAAGTGTTTTTGAGCGGTACACACTGTAAAAGTGCACTGAGCGGTTCACTTATATGTCAGGACATTTCTTTACACGGGGCTTGTAATGGTTCTGTGGCAAATTTGTCTTGCCATCAGCAGGGTACACCAGCTGCTGTGATTAATCCAACGTTTGGACAACTTTCGAATGGGAGTTACCTCATGTTGAATGATCAGAGTTGCTGCGGCATGTTGCCAGGCATCCCATATCTAGTAACGGTCAACTCCAGGGTCACTTGCTGTATGCAAGTATTGTTTCCCTCAATAGACACAGTCAGGGAGTCGCCTCTATGGCCTTCACTGAATGTCTCTTTTATAAGATTTGATACTTTGAGCAGAATGAAAGCCATGCTTTTACAGCAAACAGTGCCTTTGACCTCGGCCAAAGAAATCTATGATCTACAAGTAGCAAGGACTTCGGCTGAGATACAGACTTTAATACGTACAAACTGCCCTATACATTTCGTAGAAATGAGAACACGTATCTTCAACATGTCTGATACAACTGGCATTATACATGTATTTAAGAGCATCTGTACCGGTCTGTTAGCACCTTTCCAGGCAATACTCGGAATCATCCCGAACTTTGCACATTCGGTGTTTGGTGGCATACCATTAATTCTAGCACTTGTTGCCGGAATTCTATTTCTCTTCCTGCTATTGCACTATGGCCAGCCTATTCGCAGACATCACTCCGAGCGAAATGGAGAAAGCTCTCCTTGAAAGAAAGTGCCGTGAGCGAATAGTACAGCTATTGGGCATGACTTGTCTACGGGACCTTAATACAACTTGGTTCCTGTCATTCAGACCAATCTGGCAAGATTGCATCTTACCTGTTCTACGATGCCTGCTATGCGGTGAAGAATGTGTGTTGGACACCTATCTAACATTTCCATCAGCAACGCCAACGGATGTCGATACTTTGCTGGTCCCGATAACGGCCCATGCTCTGTGTTGTCCCCAGAGGCTGCCTATCCTGATGTCAGCATTCATTGAGATCTCACAGACGCTTCCGGCTGCTGCTGAGGTACGAGAAAGATCTACAGGCACACAGGTAACAACGGACGCGAACATTGCTACGGCAACCTATGCTGGAAGCGATGCTTCTCATCTTTGTGCAGTTAATCTACTACACGAGGTGTTCCAACTGACACCAACTACAGTGGATGATGTTTTGTCTATAGAAATAGATGATCTCATGTTTACACCAGACCCGTAAACTGACTCTGATTCAGCATACAGTGTTCCAGAGATGCAGTAACAATTTGGCCTTCATTTTTCAAAAACTTGGAACTCTACCAAAATTGAACTTTTGTCCCATTTTTCGAACGAAAATGGCACTTCAATCTGCTTAAAGTAGAACTAGCCTTATAGTACAGACTTCACGGTACTTCCAGGGGCACTTAGTCATCTTGTGTGTCTACAACAGTTCATTAATTTTCAAGACATGAAATGACTTTGATTTTAAGAAACTTATCGATCATTTTTTTGTCACATGTAAATATTACTGCTTCTTTCATTCATATTGCATTTTATTTGAAATGTATGCCTGAAATGAAAAGCAATGCTTAATATGTACAGTACCTTTTGCATTTTTAATATGTTTTTTAATGCTTTTAGGAAATATTTTTTAATATGCAGTACTCCATTTTAATGTTTAGCATTTTCAATGTTTAGCATTTTAGTATTATCGTACACACGAAAGTGGAGTGGGTGTTGTATTCCTCTTAGGGTGTCCATAAACGGGCTTTCCAGAATCATGTCCGTATATGGGCACAATTCGCCCTGCCCTTATATAGGCATAAAATCCCAGTCCTTATTTAGGCATTAAACTGTGCACTCCAAATACCGGCATGGTCTCCAACATCCGTCCACCCTAACGTCACAACGAGTTCTTGAAGAACAGACCCTTAGGCTGCGGGAGTTTCCCTAGCCCAGGACTATTGATTTCTTCAAGGTCTCATTTATTATGCATGAACCATTATTCCTTAGGGGTTCATTCATGACGTCTTTCGCTGTCCGACTCACGTCAATACTAACATTCTTAGGTACTCTCAGGTATAAATATACCTTCCCTAGCCCCTGTAAATCAGAGGAGACCTCGACTTCAGAGGAGCCAGTTTCCCGGCCTGACGCACTGAGAAGACGCTGTCATCCCTGCACGCAGAGAGTCCAGCTTCCAGTGATCTGACTTCCCTTGCGGGGTGTTGGAGTTCGAGTCTGGCAAGAGATTCCTACCTCTCTCATTCTTCAGGTATGGAGCTGACTAGGACCTAGAGGGACTCTTGGCATACTAGGCATACTTGGCATACTAGGCATACTAGGCTTAACATACTCTTAGTATACTATAGTAAGGAATACTTCACCTACTTCATACCTCTCCCTACACCTAGGACAGGTTAGGTACATTGGGGTAGAACTAGGTTAGAAACGCATCGTATGAGTACTCGCATTTTTAGTCTGTGTCATTTTATGTAAATGCATATATGCTAAAAAGATAATGCTATCGCAGTATTATTTATTTCTACTGCTCACCCTGTACATTATTTATCTTGCATACTGTCTTGTGATCGTAACAGCACATTTTACTTACATCAGAAACAAGACTGTTCAATAAATCTTTTATTGAAACGTCCGTCTATTCTTTCTGTGTAACTTTGAGGAAAACTAAGCATGCACGACTGAGCTGAGTGAAATAGTTATCTATTGTTTCCACGACTCTGGGACACGTTCTGATTCTAAAGGGAAACACATTGGTCATGTTTTGCGGCTGCCAGAAACTACTCCCTTCTTGTTGTCAAGGAGTTTCTAGTGGCCTCTGAGCTAGCTGGCACAAGTAATTAAGTTTAATATACTCGATAGGGACATACCGACCTCAGTCCTATGTCAAACCTATAGGATATATTATTCCAATGCGCAGAGCCTATTAGGGAAATAGGAGCTACACTACAATGCGATCCCACTACGTATTCAGGTCCTGAGGAAGCAGTTACGGTACATACCCCAACATGTAACACACTGTCACCTGCAATATTTGTTAAGCTTAAAAGAAAGCTCTTGATGGGGCTGAGGTTCCACCTATAATTTACTCTGGAACTCTCTCTGGCGGATGGATCGTTGGTTCCTGCTTGGCAGTGTAGAGGGAAGAGATACCTTATGACAACTGTCCCCTCAAATATCTACGGCCCAATAACTCATGACTCCGACAAATCACAGAATCCGAATTCCAAATTAGTCTGTTCAGTACAAAGCCAAAAATAGCTGGACGTACAAACACCGCAGAATGAGGTTGTAGAAATACATCAAAACTAATACAAAACCAAATCTACGATAACTCGATGAAGCATGAACAGAATGACAATCTCCAGAAACAGAATGCAGGCAAGGTACTTTAAGAGAGGCACACTTTTGACTTTGTTCAGTCCCTGTATATGAGTGCATGCACTGTAGGAATGTCAGATGTGTTGGTCTGTCCCAGTATTTACACAAATAACAATATAAATAGCACTATTTTATTTCTTTTGTAACATCATGTGCTTTGCAGGATACACCTTACACTTCTACACTACTTTGATTTGAATATGGGATTTACACAAAACACAGATCTCTCGAACAAATACGTTAACCTCCAGAGTTATCTCACCATTATTATTATTCCCTGGGATTTACTAGGCACCTCTGCAGCAGGTGCCTTAACCCCATAAAATATTTTAAAATCCAGACTTTGCAACCAATTAAGCAGAACAGATCTACTGCCGTGCTTCTCCTTGTTGCCAATTTCTTTGTGGCAACGTTTAGAAAAACATAATGTATTAGTTGAGGCCCAGAGTTTGCGTCGGGATTGCGCCACTTTTTGGCACAACCCCGACGCCAAATCTCATTTGTTAAATTTCCTAATGCGCTAACTCATGATATACCTTATAAACATGTGGGAGGTCTTAATATCTGATGTCACTTCTTGTGATGTCACTTCCTGTAATGCCACGTCGAATGTCACACACCGTGACATCATGCGCTGTGATGGCACGCGTCATGATGCCACTTGCATACTGCCTAACTTGGTTAGTCCCCCATTTCTTTTTATAGGGCTTGTGTCCTGGGCGTGAGTACATTAGTTTGTCACTGGCAATAAACTGGCAATAAGAAAGATTGATTTCATTCTTCTTTTTTTTTTGTTGTTGGTTAGGGAAATTGTTAAAAAAAGTTAATTTATCTGAAGCACTCCATGAGAATGTATCTGTTTTCCACCCATGGTCTGACGTGGGATTTTCTCCCCCACACGTATGCATTATCCTCTCTCTCCTCTGTGCTTTTGTTTGCCAATCTTGTCTTTTCTGTTGCCACGTTACTAAAGGCCATAAAACAATGGTTCCACATGGAAGTCTGTAATCAACAGCCTGGCTCTCCTATCCCTACCGTTAATAGCTTAGCCAGACCCAGGTACTTCATCACTAAAACCAATCAATAAACTAGTCACGTATATATACATCGATGCACACAGAATTTTACTATAGCACATCAGATACAAAGCTGACCCGCCCTGGGGCTGTCAGACTTGTGGAACCCATAGTTCTGCATTCATAATAAGTTAAATACATCTGAAGCTACCAAATGGTTAAAAGGAGGTGTGTGCAAACTGCTAGTATTATCTGCACATCAATACGGTCACCCTGCTTAAAGAACGCAGCTTTATTAAGGAAGTTAACACAACATAGGTTGGCACCAAAATTCGTTTTTCTTAGCCGTAGGACTCTGTGCTTTTTACCACTGCTACGTAGCTGCCAAGGTTTCAAATTGTTTGCTTATGTCTGACTTTTCCATGGTTTCAGTGCACTTATAATTAACATTCAACAGCCAAATATGTGACACCTTTAGTGACACTTTCTCGCAAGTAAATCTAAAGCAATAAGGTGCATGGAAAGGGACAAATATCAGAAATTACAACTTTTGTGCTATAAGAAGCTCTAAAAATATCTAGAAATTGCTAAAAACTCCTGAAATTGAAGGTTAACCCTTGTTTTACAATAAACACCAAATATATGCCACTTTTGGTGTAGCCTCTGTTATACTACGCATAATACAATTTTAAAACAATGCATATTCACAGTGTTTTCAGTCGCATGCTGGTGTCATGTAGCACTATAATACAGGAGTTACTATCCACCACTGCGCCAACAAGGACAAAATTCAGTAACTGCATTAACCAATTGAGGTTTCATAACACCTATCCCTCTGTATCTTCCTTTCTATCTATTCTATGCAGCTCTTTCCCCATCTATTCACTATGCAACATAATTCCACCACACAAATACACTCCACACAATTCCACAACTAACATTTCCAATACAACCCAAATATTTCCACTCCACACCACATACTACACTCCAAAACAAAACACATAGGTGAAAGACCTTTTCATTTACAACACCAATAGCTCCAACTCTCGCAAATGTGAGACCTATTGCATTGCAAATGCTTGTTATAGTTTGCATCTGGTTACCAAAGGCTTCGACTTGATGGTAATTTGGGAGTGGTAGTTGCTGTTTTTGCTACTAGTCACTTATTACAAATTTTGCTTACATACATTTTTGCTTCTTCATGATTTCCGATATTTATACATATATATATATATATTCACAAAACAAAGGATGCGGCACTCTTTAGCAGACTTTTTCGTGCAATTTATTTCAGATGGTCACTCCACCAACGCGTTTCAGTGAGGCTGAAAAGCGTTGGTGGAGTGACCATCTGGAAATAAATTTGCACGAAAAAGTCTGCTAAAGAGTGCCGCATCCTTTGTTTTGTGAATTAATACATTGGGCCTGGATCCGGCCCCTTTGCAGAGCACCCGCTGTTGAGCGCTTTCGGAACATAAGGATCACTGTTGGGAAATATATATATATATATATATATTATCTACTGGCGGTCGCCAGTAGATAGTTATAGTTAGGACCTATTTTCCATAGGAAATCCGCAACATTCTATTTGAAATAACTCTTGCGTCGGTTGACGAGTCTTCGTGAAATTTTCAAACTTTATGGCCCGCTCCGGTCCGCTCCTACCCTGAAAGTTTAGGGGTGATTCGTCAAGTGGGGGCCGAGAAAAAGGGGGGGTCCCAAAACGTGTTTTCCCCATTCATTTTCCCATAGGAAACTTTAGCCACGGCTACAGCCCGAACTGCTGAACGGAATTACACAAAATTTGGCAAAGAGGTAGTTCTTGGTTCAGAAAGAACCCTTTTTGTTAAATGGTGTAAATACGTTCAGTAGTTGCGGAGAAATAAAAAAAAATAAGAGTCAAAAAATCAATTTCCCATAGGAAACTTTATGCAAGGCTACAGCCCGAACTGCTGAACGGAATTACACCAAATTTGGCAAAGAGGTAGTTCTTGGTTCAGAAAGAACCCTTTTGTTAAATGGTGTAAATCCGTTCAGTAGTTGCTGAGAAAATCAAAAGTAAAAACACATATATATCTGGGCGGAGCCTAATCACACATGTCATCGTGAGATCTGATTGGCTGTCAGCACTTCATCCTGGAATTGCTGGCAGCCATCTTGGGACCAATATAAATGATAGTACCCCATTGAAATGCATTGTAGTGAATCGAAGATTTTGAGGGTTACCAAAAGGAGAACTATAAAGGGTGATAACAGACTTTAGTTACATTAGAATTCATTTGTTGATGGTACCATACTAATTTCAGGAATTGTGGTGTGTTCTAAGGTGATTTTACCCTGTGAAAAACCTTCTGCTGGGATATCATGAATCATGTTTGAGAGAAAACTATTTTCACATGCTTGTCCCATACAGTTTTGGAAGGTGCTCCAGAAGCTAAAATGAGAGCATATTTTCTGTAAATTCACATTATCTTTCTCAGTCATGTGAGAATGAAGTCTGACATTCTCAGTAAAACATGTACATCCAACAAGGGCAGAGACTGTCAGTTGATTCCTTTGTGTTCTACTGCAGCTTCCCAGAGTGTTCTAAAGAACAACTAGAGTGCTAACAGCCTTACCTATGACAAAAGTATGGCACACCTGAAGCCATCTTGATTGGAATAAACTGGTAACACTTAAAACATTTAATTTAAAAAGGAACAAAATGATGGGGTTCATCTTGTCATAGAAATTATGGTTAGTGCTCTGGAAAGAAAAATTAGGACATGTTTCAAGTGTGATCTCAAATATCTTCCTGTTATATTTCAACAGGAGCAGCCTGTCAGTTGATGCCTTTGTGTTCTACTGCAGCTTCCCAGAGTGTTCTAAAGAACAACTAGAGCGCTAACAGTCTTACGTATGACAAAAGTATGGCACACCTGAAGCCATCTTGATTGGAATAAACTGGTAACACTTAAAACATTTAATTTAAAAAGGAACAAAATGAGGGGGTTCATTTTGCCATAGAAATTATGGTTAGTGCTGTAGAAAGAAAATTAGGACATGTTTTAAGTGAGATCTCAAATATCTTCCTGTTATATTTCAACAGGAGCAGCCTGTCAGTTGATGCCTTTGTGTTCTACTGCAGCTTCCCAGAGTGTTCTAAAGAACAACTAGAGTGCTAACAGCCTTACTTATGACAAAAGTATGGCACACCTGAAGCCATCTTGATTGGAATAAACTGGTAACACTTAAAACATTTAATTTAAAAAGGAACAAAATGAGGGTATTCATTTTGCCATAGAAATTATGGTTAGTGCTGCAAAAAGAAAATTTAGTGCATGTTTTAAGTGAGATCTCAAATCCTCTTCTATTTCATTAGAACATTCTGACATGCAGACTGAAACAATCACTTTCAATACCAGCAGTAGACTTCCAGTTAACTCCTTGGTGAGCAGTAGCTTTACTACAGTGATCTAATGAACAACTAGAGTGCTAACATTCTGAATTTATGGCAAATGTGTGACACATCTGAATGCCTTCTTGATGGAATCAAAGTAAAAACTGAAAGCATTTCCTACTGAGGAGACTGCAGTAAATGAGGAAATTAGGAAACTTCATAACAAAGAAGTCTTCCAAGATGGCCACCAGTGAAAAAAGAGCCCAAATGTAGCACAAATATTACCCAGATGTAGCCCACATATAGCCCAATGACAAAAGTGTGCAAAACACTTTTTATTTTTAGTTTTTTTGCAGTTTTATGTAGTGCAGACTGGTCAGGTATTGGAGCGTTGCATCTTAAAACATGACCCCCTACATTACAAAAACACCACTGCACTACCCTAAACCCTAAAACACTACCCCCAGCACGACCCCTTCACTACACAAGCACCACTGCACTATCCTAAACCCTAAAACACTACCCCCAGCATGACCCCCTACACTACACAAACACCACTGCACTACCCTAAACCCTAAAACACTACCCCAACACCACTGCACTTACCTAAATCCTAAAACACTACCCCCAGCACGACCCCCTACACTACCCAACGACCACTGCACTACCCTAAAACATGACCCCCTACACTACACAAACACCACTGCACTACCCTAAACCCTAAAACACTACCCCCAGCACGACCCCCTACACTACACAAGCACCACTGCACTACCCTAAACCCTAAAACACTACCCCCAGCACGACCCCTACACTGCCCGAACACCACTGCACTGCCCTAAACCCTGAAACACTAGCCCCTGCACGACCCCCTACACTGCCCGAACACCACTGCACTGCCCTAAACCCTGAAACACCAACCCTAGCACGACCCCTACACTGCCCGAACACCACTGCACTGCCCTAAACCATGAAACACCACCCCTTCACGACCCCCTACACTGCCCGAACACCACTGCACTGCCCTAAACCCTGAAACACCACCCCCAGCACGACCCCCTACACTGCCCGAACACCACTGCACTGCCCTAAACCCTGAAACACCACCCCAGCACGACCCCCTACACTGCCCGAACACCACTGCACTGCCCTAAACCCTGAAACACCACCCCCTGCACGACCCCTACACTGCCCGAACACTACTGCACTGCCCTAAACCCTGAAACACCATCCCCAGCACGACCCCCTACACTGCACGAACACCACTGCACTGCCCTAAACCCTGAAACACTACCCCCAGCAAGACCCCCTACACTGCCCGAACACCACTGCACTGCCCTAAACCCTGAAACATCACCCCCAGCAAGACCCCCTACACTGCCCGAACACCACTGCCTTAAACCCTGAAACACCACCCCCAGCAAGACCCCCTACACTGCCCGAACACCACTGCACTGCCCTAAACCCTGAAACACCAGCCCCAGCACGACCCCTACACTGCCCGAACACCACTGCACTGCCCTAAACCCTGAAACACCACCCCCTGCACGACCCCCTACACTGCCCGAACACCACTGCACTGCCGTAAACCCTGAAATACCACCCCCAGCACGACCCCCTACACTGCCCGAACACCACTGCACTGCCCTAAACCCTGAAACACCACCCCCTGCACGATCCCCTACACTGCCCGAAAAACTACTGCACTGCCCTAAACCCTGAAACATCACCCCCAGCAAGACCCCCTACACTGCCCGAACACCACTGCCCTAAACCCTGAAACACCACCCCCAGCAAGACCCCCTACACTGCCCGAACACCACTGCACTGCCCTAAACCCTGAAACACCACCCCCAGCATGACCCCCTACACTGCCCGACCACCACTGCACTGCCCAAAACCCTGAAACACCAACCCCAGCACGACCCCCTACACTGCCCGAACACCACTGCACTGCCCTAAACCATGAAACACCAGCCCCAGCACGACCCCTACACTGCCCGAACACCATTGCACTGCCCTAAACCCTGAAACACCACCCCCAGCACGACCCCCTACACTGCCCGAACACCACTGCACTGCCCTAAACCCTGAAACACCAGCCCCAGCACAACCCCGTACACTGCCCAAACACCACTGCACTGCCCTAAACCCTGAAACACCAGCCCCAGCACGACCACCTACACTGCCCGAAAACCACTGCACTGCCCTAAACCCTGAAACACCAGCCCCAGCACGACCCCCTACACTGCCCGAACACCACTGCACTACCCTAAACTCTCAAACACCAGCCCCAGCACGACCCCCTACACTGCCCGAACACCACTGCACTGCCCTAAACCCTGAAACACCAGCCCCAGCAAGACCCCCTACACTGCCCGAACACCACTGCACTGCCCTAAACCCTGAAACACCACCCCCAGCAAGACCCCCTACACTGCCCGAACACCACTGCACTGCCCTAAACCCTGAAACACCACCCCCAGCAAGACCCCCTACACTGCCCGAACACCACTGCACTAAAGCCTGAAACACCACCCCCAGCAAGACCACCTACACTGGCCGAACACCACTGCACTGCCCTAAACCCTGAAACACCACCCCCTGCACGACCCCCTACACTGCCCAAACACCACTGCACTGCCCTAAACCCTGAAACACCACCCCCTGCACGACCCCCTACACTGCCCGAACACCACTGCACTGCCCTAAACCCTGAAACACCACCCCTCAGCACAACACCCTACACTGCCCGAACACCACTGCACTGCCCTAAACCCTGAAACACCACCCCCAGCACGACCCCTACACTGCCCGAACACCACTGCACTGCCCTAAACCCTGAAACACCACCCCCTGCATGACCTCCTACACTGCCGGAACACCACTGCACTGCCCTAAACCCTGAAACACCACCCCCTGCACGACCCCTACACTGCCCGAACACTACTGCACTGCCCTAAACCCTGAAACACCATCCCCAGCACGACCCCCTACACTGCACGAACACCACTGCACTGCCCTAAACCCTGAAACACTACCCCCAGCAAGACCCCTACACTGCCCGAACACCACTGCACTGCCCTAAACCCTGAAACATCACCCCCAGCAAGACCCCCTACACTGCCCGAACACCACTGCCTTAAACCCTGAAACACCACCCCCAGCAAGACCCCCTACACTGCCCGAACACCACTGCACTGCCCTAAACCCTGAAACACCAGCCCCAGCACGACCCCTACACTGCCCGAACACCACTGCACTGCCCTAAACCCTGAAACACCACCCCCTGCACGACCCCCTACACTGCCCGAACACCACTGCACTGCCGTAAACCCTGAAACACCACCCCCAGCACGACCCCTACACTGCCCGAACACCACTGCACTGCCCTAAACCCTGAAACACCACCCCCTGCACGATCCCCTACACTGCCCGAAAAACTACTGCACTGCCCTAAACCCTGAAACACCACCCCCAGCACGACCCCCTACACTGCACGAACACCACTGCACTGCCCTAAACCCCGAAACACTACCCCCAGCAAGACCCCCTACACTGCCCGAACACCACTGCACTGCCCTAAACCCTGAAACATCACCCCCAGCAAGACCCCTACACTGCCCGAACACCACTGCCCTAAACCCTGAAACACCACCCCCAGCAAGACCCCCTACACTGCCCGAACACCACTGCACTGCCCTAAACCCTGAAACACCACCCCCAGCATGACCCCCTACACTGTCCGAACACCACTGCACTGCCCTAAACCCTGAAACACCAACCCCAGCACGACCCCCTACACTGCCCGAACACCACTGCACTGCCCTAAACCATGAAACACCAGCCCCAGCACGACCCCCTACACTGCCCGAACACCATTGCACTGCCCTAAACCCTGAAACACCACCCCCAGCACGACCCCCTACACTGCCCGAACACCACTGCACTGCCCTAAACCCTGAAACACCAGCCCCAGCACAACCCCGTACACTGCCCAAACACCACTGCACTGCCCTAAACCCTGAAACACCAGCCCCAGCACGACCGCCTACACTGCCCAAAAACCACTGCACTGCCCTAAACCCTGAAACACCAGCCCCAGCACGACCCCCTACACTGCCCGAACACCACTGCACTACCCTAAACTCTCAAACACCAGCCCCAGCACGACCCCCTACACTGCCCGAACACCACTGCACTGCCCTAAACCCTGAAACACCAGCCCCAGCAAGACCCCTACACTGCCCGAACACCACTGCACTGCCCTAAACCCTGAAACACCACCCCCAGCAAGACCCCCTACACTGCCCGAACACCACTGCACTGCCCTAAACCCTGAAACACCACCCCCAGCAAGACCCCCTACACTGCCCGAACACCACTGCACTAAAGCCTGAAACACCACCCCCAGCAAGACCACCTACACTGGCCGAACACCACTGCACTGCCCTAAACCCTGAAACACCACCCCCTGCACGACCCCTACACTGCCCAAACACCACTGCACTGCCCTAAACCCTGAAACACCACCCCCTGCACGACCCCCTACACTGCCCGAACACCACTGCACTGCCCTAAACCCTGAAACACCACCCCTCAGCACAACACCCTACACTGCCCGAACACCACTGCACTGCCCTAAACCCTGAAACACCACCCCCAGCACGACCCCTACACTGCCCGAACACCACTGCACTGCCCTAAACCCTGAAACACCACCCCCTGCATGACCTCCTACACTGCCGGAACACCACTGCACTGCCCTAAACCCTGAACCACCCCCCCCAGCACGACCCCCTACACTGCCCGAACACCACTGCACTGCCCTAAACCCTGAAACATCAACCCAAGCAAGACCCCCTACACTGCCTGAACACCACTGCCCTAAACCCTGAAACACCACCCCCTACACTGCACGAACACCACTGCACTGCCCTAAACCCTGAAACACCACCTCCATCAAAACCCCCTACACTGCCTGAACACCATTGCCCTGCCCTAAATCCTGAAACACTAGCCCCAGCACGACCCCCTACACTGCCCGAACACCACTGCACTGCCCTAAACCCTGAAACACCACCCCCAGCACGACCCCCTACACTGCCCGAACACCACTGCACTGCCCTAAACCCTGAAACACCAGCCCCAGCATGACCCCCTACACTGCCCGAACACCACTGCACTGCCCTAAACCCTGAAACACCAGCCCCAGCACGACCACCTACACTGCCTGAACACCACTGCACTGCCCTAAACCCTGTAACACCAGCCCCAGCACAACCCCCTACACTGCCCGAACACCACTGCACTGCCCTAAACCCTGAAACACCAGCCCCAGCACGACCCCCTACACTGCCCGAACACCACTGTGCTGCCCTAGCACGACCCCCTACACTGCCCGAACACCACTGCACTGCCCTAAACCCTGAAACACCACCCCCTGCATGACCCCCTACACTGCCCGAACACCACTGCACTGCCCTAAACCCTGAAACACCACCCCTGCACCACCCCCTACACTGCCCGAACACCACTGCACTGCCCTAAACCCTGAAACACCACCCCCTGCACCGCCCCCTACACTGCCCGAACACCACTGCACTGCCCTAAACCCTGAAACACCACCCCCAGCACGACCCCCTACACTGCCCGAACACCACTGCACTGCCCTAAACCCTGAAACACCACCCCTGCACCGCCCCCTACACTGCCCGAACACCACTGCACTGCCCTAAACCCTGAAACACCACCCCCAGCACGACCCCCTACACTGCCCGAACACCACTGCACTGCCCTAAACCCTAAAACACCACCCCCAGCATTACCCCTACACTGCCCAAACACCACTGCACTGCCCTAAACCCTAGAACACTACCCCCAGCACGACCCCTACACTACCCGAACACCACTGCACTACCCTAAACCCTAAAATACTACCCCCAGCACAACCCCCTACACTACCCGAACTCAACTGCACTGCCCTAAACCCTCAAACACTCCCCCAGCACGACCCCCTACACTACCCGAACACCACTGCACTGCCCTAAACCCTAAAACACTCCCCCAGCACGACCCCCTACACTACCCAAACACCACTGCACTGCCCTAAACCCTAAAACACTCCCCCAGCACGACTCCCTACACTACCCAAACACCACTGCACTACCCTAAACCCTAAATCTACCCCCAGCATGACCCCCTACACTACACAAACACCACTGCACTACCCTAAACCCTAAAACACTACCCCCAGCACGACCCTCTTCACTACCTAAACACAACTGCACAATTTGTTACAGGCGTTGCAACGCAGGCCTGTGGTGCTTACTGGAAGTACCTAATGGGCTAGTTGGGCCCCAGGGACCCTCAGGATTCAAGGTGACCTAATCCCCCAACTTAAAACGCACCACGGGCGCGTTTGCACAGTGGTGAAGGGAGGGGCGGGGCCTCAGGTGACATGTGCGCAAACACGCCCTGTGGTGCGTTTTAAGTTGGGGAATTAATTCCCTTTGAATCCTGAGGGACCCTGGGGGCCAACTAGCCCACCAGGTACCTTCAGTAAGCACAACAGAGTTGCGTTGCAGAGAGGTGAAAAAAGGTGCGTGGCCTCGGAACGCCTCTCTGCAACTCAGCTCTGTGGTCCTAACTGTAGGTACCTGGGGGCTAGTTGGGCCCCAGGGACCCTCAGAATTCAAGGGGACTTAATCCCACAACTTAAAACGCGCCACGGGGTGCGTTTGCACACATGTCACCTCAGGCCCCCCTCCCTTCACCACTGTGCAAACGCGCCTGTAGCGCGTTTTAAGAGGTAGTTTTAATCCCCCTGCCCTATTATGTACTAGGGACTTGCAGAGGAGGTCATGCTAATCACAGGGGTACCCCAACGCATAGTGTTCCCTAGTGTATGTAGGTGTTTTCACTGTATTCTAAGTGTCTTTTAGCATAGCACTGGCTCTGGTTAGTCAGAGTCAGTTACCACCAGTACCCGTCTGAAAAAGTTGTGGGCACAGGATGATTTTGCAACAAGGCCTCTTTCTGCTCCTCTGTTGGTTCTTTCTGCACATCTTTTGCTTCTTTCTGTGCGTTTTTCTTCTTTCTTCACATGTCCTACCTCTGTAGGCATAGTTAGAAACTAGCATTTAAAAAAACCTTTGAAATTCACTTAAAAAATCATAGGTTTCAGGCAGGTTATAGTTAGAAATTAGCATTTAAAAAATCTTTGAAATTCACTGAAAAAACCATAGGTTTTAGAGACAGTTATAGTTAGACATTTCACTCGTACAAAACCATAGAAATTCCCCCGTTATAGTTAGTTCAGCTAACTATAACTCGCGCCCGCAATGCACTGCTGATGACGTCACATATTACATCACTCATGACATGGTCAGTGACATCACTGATGACATCACTGATGACATCTCAAATGACATCACTGATGACATCATCCATATGATAATTTCATGCATCTTCTCACACCCTAATATAACTTTTGATACACCCACTCTAAATTACAGACTGCCATTCTCAAAACCATAGACACTCCAACACCAAAAACTACATACCCACTCACTGATTCTTAGGTCTACACACACACATCCACTCACTCACCCGTACAGTCACTCATACTTAGTCACTCAGTACAGGACTATCATATGCACTCATGCACCTATATAAACACTCACACACCGCCACTCATCCATAGAGGTACTCACACACCTAGTCAGTCATGCAAAAAAACTTAATCACACACCCATTTACTCACCTATACAGTTATACACACACCAGCTCACTTACTCATACAAATACTAGCACATTCTTACGCTCTTATACAATCACTGATACAAGTACACACTCATCCATACAGCCACTCTCACAATCACACACTCTCACTTATAGCCATTTATATACTCCAACACACATATATACTGCCTTTCACATATGTAGTTACTCACACATGTACCACTGAGATATACATTCAATCACTAACACACCCATACACACACTCACCCACCCATACAGTCCATCACAGATGCACTCTTGAAACCATGCACCCAGTGAATCCACTCACACATCTATGCTCAGAGTCACACACACCCCACCCACACAAACACTCAGGCACCCATACAGATACTCAGACAATCAATCAATAACCCATGTAGACACTCATGTAGCTATTCAGAAAGCCATGCAGCCGCTTACAAACCAACAGACAGACGGATACAGACATTCACACAGTTTAGTCACTAACCCATGCATTCAGTAAGATACATTTAATCACTCACTTGTAGAGTCAGTCACTCACGTACTAAATCATCCATTCAGACACTTATACACCCACTCATTCTTCAATACGCCTTTCCCTATATATATTAAACATATTTAAACTTTACAGAAACACACAGTCACTGTATGATGTCATCAGTGATGTCATCAGTGATGTCATTTGAGATGTCATCAGTGATGTCATCAGTGATGTCACTGACCATGTCATGAATGATGCAATATGTGACGTCATGAGCAGTGCATTGCGGGGGCGCGAGTTATAGTTAGCTGAACTAACTATAACGGGGGAATTTCTATGGTTTTGTACGAGTGAACTGTCCAACTAACTATAACTGTCCCTAAAACCTATGGTTTTTTCAGTGAATATATATATATATATATCTTTGTTTCTCTTTTTCTCCCTCTTCTCCTCTGACTCTACATTTCTATGTACCCACCCGCCTCACTCAACTCTCTACCACACCTATTTCTATCTTACCTCTCTCTCTATATACACCTCTGTACCCCACCTCTCTTTCTAATGACCACCTCTCTCCAAAATATTTGTGCCTAAATCTGTGCCCCTTATCTGTACTGCAGCTCACTCTCACGCTAACACCTTGCCTAAGTCTCAACCTTTTTTCTTTTAACTAACTTTTTTCTCTTTCTGTCACACTGCATCTTTAATTCTGGCTGCCTCAAATTATTCTCTGTACCTTGTCACTCATTACCTAGCCTTTTTCTCCCTACCTCATTGCTATCTCTAATGCCCATCTCACTCTATTTCACCATCTCACTATAACGTTCTCTTAACTTCTCGGTCCTTCTCCTGTCTCCCACCCATTTTTTCTACTTTGCTGATTCGGAGATCATTGCCTTGTCAAAGACGTGTACACAAGGAAAGAACAGAGAAACGGCAAGGCAGGGGAATATTAAAAGGGCGTATATTATCATACCAGTTTCACCCAAGGGAATGAGTGACTACCCTAGTTTCTTAAAGTTTAAAGTATATTTCAATAAAGAGGGGCTAGGATTAGCTGAAATTAATGAAAGTTGTTCTGAAGAGCCAGCAGCCTCAAAATGTGTGCTGTCCGGGGTGCCAACAATTCTTAAGATGCCAATACTTAAAATGGCACCGGAAATAGAGAGTTTTTAAGGTGACCTACAAAACTAGGCATTTAAATAAGAGTTGACCTGATGCATGCATCATCACGCTTGTTACAAATTGTCTCACTTGATAAATCCTGAAATGCTCAAACAAAAGCCTGCTTAGGGATTCTGACAAAGAAAGTACATCCTGCAAAGGTGAGTAATTGCTATTAAAAACACTGTGGCTGAAATAATCTACGCAAGCCAATTACCTAGTTCCAATTACCTAATTAAATGCAAATTTGTTGTGTAATTTAAAGGATTTTCTCCAAAAGAATGCTGATTTATTTCCTCCTCCCTTGCTATGCTAATCAGAAAAGCATTATTTGCTCTGCAGAAAGGTTCACTAAAGTTATTATCGACATAGGGCTGTGGAAGTAGTTTATGAGTAACATGACATTAACAGTGATGACTATACAGCAGACACTGCAAGCTGAATTGCCTTTTTGTAGGAATACTTATTATTATAGGTCCCATCATATCGACTCTGAAAGGTGAACCTCTGGTTTGGCCCTTCTGGAAATTCAACCAATGATCTCAACATTGAAAACAGACCCTGCAGAGAGTCAATAGCTCAACTGATGTGTCTACCAAAATTACAATTAACGACTAGACTGAACAAAATCCCTCCCATGTGAAAGTACAATTTATCTCAAGTTAGGTCAGGAGTGGAAGATCCAAATTCATTTAAAATCTAAAACACCAAATTCTAGTCATAGTGTCTATAAATATTCCTCAAGTGACCTAACTACAAAGAGCTTCACAATGCCCATCTATTTTCAGTTCAGAAGGTTTTTCAATAGATATTTTTTTCCTAATTTTTAAAAAGTAAACAAACAGTAAGGTCACATATTACATGGATATATGACTGCGAGGGGCAACCTGAGCCCCCCCCTTTATAATCAAGGTTATTGATGAAGTTGATGAGCATCAGATGCATTATTATTGATTTGATGAGAACAGTCTTCGCACAGGGAGCGCTATGGACTGTAATAACAGCTGTTCATGTGGGAGACAGGTAAAATGAAGCAGAGCAATTATAATCACATCTCTGGGCCACAGGATATAATACACTTGTAATACGGTGGATGGGATATCTGTCACGCTCTTGAAAGAGTACCCCGTCTGCCAAACTCTAAATCAGGGATTCTGTCTTATTTCAACCATGCAATTTATGACAACCCTGTAAAATTCAATTTTCTCATTATTGCCCATTCATTCTGTCATCTCTGGTTACTAAGGTATGAGCCTTGTTCATCAAACCAATAATTAAGCGTATCTAATTACAAAAGGAACTTGGCACGTGAGATATAAATTTAATCTTAATCACTTTCTTTCCGCTGTAATGCTCTTTCTATCTTACTCATGCTGGTTTGTTATCTCTGTTTGTCTTTAACGCAAGTAGCATGACATCATAAGAGTTTATCAGACTGCCTCTATAGTCCCTCCTACATTGCGATGCAACTGCTGCAATTGCGGTCTTGCCCCCTTCACTAATTCCAGTCTCGAGGCAGCAGGTATCCGAGGCAAAGCAGCAGACTTCCATGCCCTGGCTATCTCCCTGTTGACCAGCAGCAATGTTTCACACTTAACCCTGGAATACATATTTCAGGCGTGCAAAGAATAATTCTCTTTGCTAGTGTTGATATTCATTAGTAATTTCGTCCATAATGACCTGCAGTGGAGCATGCCCATACTATGTAAAAAAAAGACCCTTTCTTGTCTCCAGCTCCCGGGACACCCACTCCAGACATGGGATAACAAATGTAGGGGTGTGTGAAATTTGTGTAACGTCCTTTGCATAATTAAGCAAAATTTGTAGAAAATGATGCAAAATTACATGAGAGGCAAAATCTGACATTTTGTGTTATATTTTAGTGCTAAATTCAAGATGCGGGGATGCGGTTGGCGCTAAAAAAAATTGCGCTAAATCACACAATGTAAAAAGCAGCCACTTGCATTCTGTACATTTGCACTGTTTCCGTGTTCCCACATTGGTATTTTTCCTCGAACAGCAGCCTTATTATGTGACCTAACATGATGCCATAATTTCGGAAACTTAAGGTAACAACAGTAATGCAAAATGCTGGAAATTATGCGAGATTAAGCCATCGTAGCAAAGGTTTTGAGCCTAGAAATAATCTAAACTGTCTCTGATGAATTAGGTAGATGCAGTGTACATAATTAAAATATATTAGCTTAAAACAAGTGTTTCTGAAAGCCTTTGCAAGATATCTCAGCACCAGCTCCTATTTTCTTTCTTTGTTAGCTATCCGCGACCACTATTTTCCAATTTAATTTTCAGATCTCCAAGACTTATTTTTGTCAGTTATTGTATTGTTCTATAAAACAATCTAATTTGCTTCCATCCCCCTCCCATTGTAAGCAGCATCTGCAAACTTCGTGTTGAGGTAACTCTTGGTTTTCCCAATCCCTTGTTAGTTTCTCCACTTGTATTACAGCACCAAAAGATAAGAACTGAGTAGCGAGGATACTTAAGTCTGTTTGAATGAAGAAATCAGTTTTCATGTAGGTTGCCCAAGGTTGCCCACAATCTAATATTAATGTTATTTGCTTTGATACTAAAGTTAAGAAACTCCACAGTTGAGTGCCTGAAGCATATATGATCTGGTCATTTGACATTTTCAGGCATCGCATCCAACAGTATTTATCAACGACCATTTGGGGTAATTTTGGAAGTTCTACTACCATCCACTATAACTTCTAATTTAGAGAGTGGGCTGATGTCTTGTTTGAGAAATTGGGTTAAAGATGCAATTCCCAAGCTTAACCATGTGGACTCTAATTGTAGCAGCCCTGAAAGACAGTACATCCCATAATCTGAGGCAGCGAGGTCACCTTCCTTGATTGCAAGTTGTAATTTAGTGAAGGGCTCTCTCTCTCTCTCTCTTCCCCTTACTCAGATCATGTTCGTCAGCATGAAATTTAATTTTTTTAAATCGAAAGTCGGTATTATGATCAGAATATTGGTAAATAAAGGCAACTAACATGAGAGTATAATGATTTTTGACAAGGTAGGTACTCTCCTTCTTATAGGCAACAACAATTGTCACTTAGCAAAGCATATTGAGTCTTTTGTTGCCACTATGGTTCGCATCAACTTTTCTTTCAGTTTGTCTCCAACCATGTGATATAGCTGGACACCCAGATATCTAAGCATCGTTATTTTCATTTAATCTCTAACTCAGATAGCATATCTCTCATTAGTAAAGCATAGTGCAGGAGGTATAAAAACTACATGTATTTTATTTACCAAGAGGCCACATTTTCTGCCGTACACTTCCAACATCTGCAGCATTGCATTCACACCTGTATCTACATCACGAAGAAACATGAGGACATCATAATCACATAGAGCAATCACAGGGGTGTGTCTACAAGTGTCTCTACCCTGTATTGGTGCTTGTCTTCTAATGTAGCATGCAAGTGGTTCTGTTGTCAAGGCAAATAGTAACGGTGATACCAGGCATCTCTGCTGGGTAATATGGCAAAGGTGAGAAATGACTGGGCTCGATTCATGCAGACTAGTGCAGTAGAAGTAGTAGATAGGAGTATTATCCAGGTTATTACCTCCTCACTCATTTGTGTCCCTCTCAATACACTAAAGAATTATTCCCATCCTAATGTATCAAAAGCCTTTTCAATGTTCATCAATACCACTGCAGGCATTGAATCATGATGTAGCTCTTTGCTGAATGTAAACTAATGTTTACTGATTATGGGATGTGTTATGACCTAGGACAAATCCCTTCTGATTGGAGTCAATTAAAAATGGCAAGACGTGGCTATAATCTATTCACTAAGCCCTTGTGCAATAGTGTATGAATGAATGGCTGAAAAATAACTTAAGCACAAGCGCCACCCTCAAGAGTGATCCCTGCCCTTGTGTCCAATATTATAGATGAAAGAGGGATAAAATCACAAAAGAAAAACAGTAAGAACTATTAAACAAGCGAAGACAGTTGCTTGAATAATGCTTTCAACAATTTGAGAAATTTGGAATAAAGTACTTCTTCCGTAATCTTCACATATAGACCATTTCAAATCTTTGCAGTATAAACAGAAAAAGATTTGTTCCAGCCCAACTTTTCCAGCTTTTGTGGATAGTAACTGAAACACAAAGTTTTAGATTTCAAAGTAAGGGAGGGCTGATATTTTTTACATTTGCTTTGCAAAAAGACTAGTGCATTCTGTACAAATTACTATAAGCCATGCAAAGACATTTAAATATAACATACAGAAATACTGTGTCACTGGATTCAGGCTATCCTGGCTGATGAGGGGTGATACCCCGAAACCAGTCCCAGGTTGCTTGTTTCCAGTTCAGGGAGGACCTGGGCTGGCAGTTCGGGCTGGATTGTTCCCATGAGTAGCTGGGTCAAGACTGATTTACATTTGGCTGGGTCCAAACTAGGTTGGCGTGGTGAGCAAAACAACGATGGATTAAACCTAGATATATTACTGGGGGTGAATGTTTGCATTGTTCAGCATTCCGTCCATCATCTGTTCTTTTAAATTTCTAAAAGTGGCATTTTCAGAATTGTGACTTAAAATCCGACTTTACCAATAAAGAGGGTTTTAAATTACAATTCTTTAGACACCAAACTCGGCATTCCTACTTGTTCACAATTGAAAGTTAGCCCCTATTAAATGTCATAAGGTAGCCCACTGTTATCCTATGGGAGAGGTAGGCCTTGCAATAGTGAAAAGCAAATTTAAGAGTTTTTCGCTACCAGGACATGTAAAAGTTAAAAGTACATGTCCAACTTTTTAAATTCACTTCACCCTGCCCTATGAGCTTTTTAGGGCATACCCTAGGGGTGACACTTATAATTATTAAAAAGAAGGTTTAGGCCTAACAAAAGGTTTATTTAACCAGGTTGAAATGGCAGTTTAAACTGCACACACAGGCTGCAATGGCAGGCCTGAGACATGTTTAAAGGGCTACTTAAGTGGAAGCACAAGCAGTGCTGCAAGTCCACTAGTAGCATTCAATTTACATGCTCTGGGTACATGTTCTACCACTTCACTAAGGACTTACAAGGAAATTAAATGTGCCAACTGGGTGTAAGCCAATTTGACAATGTCTTAAGGAGAGAGTACAAGCACTTTAGCACTGGTTAGCAGTGGTGAAGTGCGCAGAGTCCTAAAAGGCAACAAAAACGGATTCAGAGAACTGGAGGCCAAAGGCAAAATGTTTGGGGTTGAACCTTCAGAAAGGGTCAAGTCCAACACTAACCCAATTTATTCAACTTAACACTTCAGTTGATGATTACAAGGAAGATTTCAGCGACATCTCGAGTCTTGAAAACATGACGAGTAGGCTTAAATTCAGCTGCAGAGCCATACACAGTTCATGAAGGCCATAGGACTTGCCTACAAGTGACTGATATTCTATTCTATTCTAGACACTTATATAGTGCATTGCTACATGTAGGCCTCCCAGCGCTGCAAGTGTGGCTAAAGTGGAGACATTTACAAAAAGTACTCTGGAACAGCCAGGTTTTTAGTACCTTGTGGAAGAGAAGATCCTTATCAAGAACTCGAAGAGAGAGGGGGAGGGTGTTACACAGTTTAGATGCATTGAGTGTAAAAGATCGCCCCCCACTTTTATTCTCTTAATCAAAGGGATCTTAGCCAGAAAGGCTTTAGAGGAGCACAGTGATCTCCCAGGTTTAAAGAAGGAAAGAAATGATCTAGAGATCGCCGGACCTTTGCCAAACAGTGCCCTGTGTGCGATGCATAGGATTTAAATTTAATCCTCACCTCTGACATCTTCTGATCTTGTGAGAAACTACATCAACAGATGACCATTTGGCACAGCAGACCATTATATTGGTGGCTTCTTATTTCAAAATAATGTAGCAATCACATAAATCTCTGCTTGATGCTCTGCTCTCACCTTAAATCATCACAGCGGAGGGTTCATAAAGCACTGAGTGTACGCTGGCACTTATGAGGGCTATTTTATCTCTAGCCTTACTTATGTCTTGATATGTGCTTTTAAATAGTGTTAAATTCCCATGAGGACAAACAAGTACTTTTTGTGGAGTGGCCACATCAAGGTTCTGTTTTAGGTGAACTGAGGGAAGTAGAAAGCCCTCAATTATGTTTCTAAACTCTAGAACACAGGGCCTAATTTAGAGCTTGGTAGATAGGGTATTCCAACCCCCGGTCAGCCCACCTCATTTAGAGACAGGCTGACTTTAATGTTTTCATCAACAACACCTCAGTTGGCTCAGTTGATGGAAAACCTCCTCCAACAGCCTGACAGAGAACGGATTGTTGGAGAAAGGATATTACACGACCCACCCTGTTTAGAGGAGACAATCTAATGTTTTTTCCAATCTATAAATGCCAGGAAAATCTTGCAGTGAGGGACAGGAAAAAAAGTTTTTATTTTTCTGAAACATATTCCCACTTTGGCTGTTTCTTTCTGTAAAACAAAAATAATATAAAGGATTTGTGAATGGCCATCAAAACATACAGAGATGACTGCTGTGCCAGTGGTGATCTCTAAATTTGATGGACTGTAGTCTATCAGGATGGTAGAGGTAATGTGCTGCTCCACTATGACGAATGGAGTACCATCCATCAAATTTTAAATGAGACCCTTAATCAATCAATTAGTATTTGTATAGCACACTAATCACCCTGAGGGGTATCCAGGCGCTGCATGGGGTGGGACTATTCGAACAGTCAGGTCTTAAGGCCACTCCTGAATTCGGCGAGGGAGGTAGAGGTTCGGAGCTGGATGGGGAGGTCGTTCCAGGTCTTGGCAGTGAGGTGGGAGAAGGAGCATCCTCTGGCTCAAGTACGATGGATGCAGGGGACGGTGGCGAGGGCCAGGGAGGCAGACTGCAGGTGTCTGGTGGAAGGTTTTCTGCTCTCGAGTTGTAGAGGGCTTTGTAGTCATGCATGAGAAGCTTGAAGTGGCTTCTCATCTTGACGGGGAGCCAGTGCAGGCTACGGTGGTGGAGGGTGATGTGAGATCATCTGGGCAAGTCCAGGACGATTCTTGCTGCTGTGTTCTGGATAGTTTGAAGGCGCTTGAGGAGGAGGGTGGTGGTTCCAGTGTAGAAGGTGTTCCCATGGTCAAGTTGACTGGTGATCAGGGCTTGTGTGACAGTTCTTCTGGTGTTGGTTGGGATACATCTGACATCTTTCTGAGGGTGTTGAAGCAGGTGGAGGCACCCTTAGACTGATTGCAAAACTATTTGAGGAATCTTTGCCAGATGACCTTAGATAATTGCTACAGGTTTATTGGCTTTGTCAAAAGGAAGTCTGCTGAAAAAAAGCCCCAAACCTTATGGAAGGCAAAAGAGAAGTAAACCCAAGATAGCTTTTCATCTGAAAAGGTCAAAAATGGCAGAAAGACAAGCTAATTCTCTGACATGTTTCACTCCATGTTCAGATTCATCAAGTTGTATGTTCTACCTTATTCGAAACCATTCAGTAACATGTTTCATTCCACACTCTGATATATATGTTCTCCATGTTCTTTATCTTTAAATATATTTTTATTGCCATTCCATGTATATTCACAGAACACTGCCTTTAGGTAGTGTAGTGATACAGTATCTTCATCAGTGTCTGTATTTTGGATCATTTTTTGTACTTACACTGACCTTCTAGAGGACTGCTCCCTTTGCTGCACAGGTCTGCCTGGTAGCTGCTGCTGACCCTCTGGTCAGGAGTTCGAGTCCCTCCTCCACCCACAGGCTCCTCCCTGGTGGTCTAGAGGTGGGGCGTCTCTGCCCCTTTTTGCCTTTTCTTCTGCTTCTGCCTTTTTCTGCTTTTCTTTTCCTGTTTTTTGATCTCTCCGTCACCCTTGCTGCTGTGATTCCCTGTGGCACCACCCCCCTCCAGTGACACTTCCCACTCCCTTTATTTCCCGCCTCCCAGCTGCCCAGCCCCCCCACTACTTAATGGCGGCCGCTGGTGCACCAAAGGCGCGCCAAAGACAAGCCCGTCTGTGCCCGTCCACACCTGGACCACGCCCAGCGCCAGAGACCCTGGCTTCTCGGACCTTCCACCATTACGACACCAGCACCCTCCTCGCCCTCAACTCAGGACGCCATGCCGCCTGCCACCTCGCGTCACCGAAGTACACCCAAGGACCCTTCTCCTGCCGGAACTGCAGCCACACTCTCGCCCACCCCAACACGCCAGCTCCTCTCACCCCCCAGTCGACCAACAGCGCACCGACTGGCTCAACTGCATATACCTCAACGTCCGATCCCTTCACAAACACATCACAGAAATCTGGGACCTCCTCGACACCGCCTCTCCTGACATCGCCTTCTTCACGGAAACCAGGAACAACCCCTGCTCTGGTCTGGACATCGCCACCACTATCCCTGACGGCTACAAAATCACCCGCAAGGACCGCACTGACTGACCAGGAGGAGGCATTGCCACCATCTATTTCCAGATCCAGACCAACCCCCAACACCACCCTCCATGGTACCCTCGTCTACAGGCCGACTGGCCCCCACCCGCCCTCCCTTCACCGACTCTATCGTAGACCACATCACGCCCCAGGCTCTCACATCCACCGACTACATCCTACTCGGTGACCTCAACTTTCACCTGGACAACTCCAGTGACCAGAACACCACGTCCCTTCTAGAGAACCTCGCCAACATTGGACTCAAGCAGCTTGTCACCGCCCAGACCCACCAGCCAGACACACGCTCGACCCAGCCTTCACCGCCAGCGGGAACATCAGTTACAGCCACACCACGGAACTCCTCTGGATTGACCATCACTGTGTGAACTTTGCCTTCGCTACTCCCACCGTCCACCACTGCCTTTACCGCCCCCCTGTCGTAGCTGAAACAAGGCCACCGAAGAACACCTAACCACCTTCCTCAGCACTACCACACTGCCGACATCAACAGTCGCCAACACCTTAGCACGCAACTTTCACCAATGGATCTCCAACTGCGCTGACACTCTGGCACCCCTCAAGAAGGGACCAGGCAAGCAACACTCCAAGAAAGCCAGCTGGTTCACTCACGCCCTCTAAGAGTCCAGACGCACCTGCAGACTACTCGAGAAGAGATGGAGGAACAACAAAACCCCGGAAACCCACGTAACCTTCAAAACCGCCATAAACGTACACCACGTCCTCCTTAAAACCACAAAGAAGGGGGCGTGGTTAATATGGTGACCGAGTAGGATGCGTCTTCTCGTTGCTCCATCTCGCTGAGGGGGCCCATCCACCCATGCTTTGAGTTGCCGGATCAGAGATCCTCCATAACGCTGCACCAGACTTGACTCACCGGCCAGGACACCCAGAAGTTTCCCAGTACAGCGGATGCCCTGAGGAGACAGAGGATCGACTCAGGGATTGACTTTGGGGAATCGCTCCCGCCATAATAACATTCGCATTAGGGGGATCCCGAATGGAGCAGAGGGCCTGAATATTGCCTCTTTTGTGGGTGACCTCTTCCAGGCGATCTTAGAGACCCCCTCAGACTTGGAGATTAAGCTTGACCGCACTCACCATGTTGGTCCGAAGAGGCCCACCCCAGCACCCCCTGCTGACATCCTCACTTGTGTCAATGATTTCCAACTGAAGGAGCGCATCCTTAAAAAGGCCTGGGACAGTAGCCTGGTACAGTTCCATGGACAAAAACCTACCTTGTATCAGGACCTTGCCACGCCCACTCTTCAAAAATGGAGGGCATTCCGTCCGATTACGTCCCACCTCCGCTCCATTGGAGTTCCCTACTCCTGGGGTCATCCCTTCCGCTTGATCTTTCACCTCAATTGAAAGATCCATCAGCTCCGCCCACTCAAGGAGGCCTGCCAGCTGTAAGACATTCCAGCCGCATCCCCAGAGCGTTCGGCCGGGGGGCCGGGCGCAAACCGGGGAGCCCGCAGATGGAAGACCGCAGGCTGCTGCCCTGCTCGGCTCCACCCAGATCCAGAGTCAATGGCCAAAGAGCGCCGGGCCGTGTTGGCATCCCTCGGCGAGGATTCCTCTAACCCAGCGTAGCCTGATTCCTGCCACATCTCCTGATCACTGTTTCTGAAATGAGCCTGCTCTCCTTCCATCCTCCTTTCTTTATCTTTTCGAACGGGTGGTGGCGGCGGGATGGGGGGGCGGGGTGGGATGTCACTGGCCTCTTTCACCTCTCTCGGCTTCTTGCCCAGGACATTGATAATATTTACTTCATTGTGTTAAACGTTTGTTGGGTTTGTATTGGGATGTTTGGTCTCCCTCCACTCCTGGGTCCCCCTGGGGCAGGTCCCCCAACAGATACACCACTGTGCCACTTGCTGCACGGGGTCAAGGTCTCGATCCCCAGTTACCACACTCCCTCTCCCCAGACGGCAAATTCCATTAGATTCACCTTATAGTCCCTTTGATGGCCCCGAATCTTAAAATCATCCCACTAAACATTAAGGATCTCAATAACCCTGTCAAAAGGCACGCCATCCTATCTTACGTGGAGCACTCCGAGGCCCACATTTGCCTCCTGCAAGAGACTCACCTCCTCGCTGGCGATACCCACAGGCTCCGATCCAGGCATTCCCCCACCAACTCTTCTCTTCCCATTCCATCAAATCAGCAGGGTGGCCATCCTTGTCTCTTTTGCCTTCCCCGGGAAGATTGGTCCAAAGCAGGCAGAAATCAAGGGCAGGTTATTAGCTTACTCATTTTCGCTGGGGTCACACACCTTTACGGTAGGCTTAGTGTATGCCCCAAACGATGGTCAGGAGAGCTTTTTGCGCCCGGCAGCGGCCGAGCGGATTAGGTCGACTGATCGACTGTTGCTTAAGGGGGGGCGATCTTAACATAGCCTTCGACAACGCAAAGGACCGCTTGGCCCCAATGTCAGGGACAGTCTGGGGCTCTCTCAAAGGAAGGAACACAATGGCTGGAAGAGATGGGCCTGATAGACATCTGGAGGGCTCTACATTCAAACGCTCGGGATTACACCTTTTACTCCCACTTCCAGAAGACGTATGCGAGGATAGATTACTTCCTGGGCATCTCTGGTATCATATCCCATACTCAAAGTGTTGACATACTGCACTGTACGACCACGCGGTGGTGTCTCACACGCTCTCTCTTCCTTCCACCCGCCCTCCAACCAAGACTTGGTGTCTCCAGGACATGCTTCTGCACAGCCCTGCTGTAGTCCAGCAGATCACCACAGCGTTAAAGGACTTCCTTGACACGAATGGCAACCCCAAGACCTCGGTCACCACTCTCTGAGAAACCCTGACGGCGGTTATTAGGGGGGAGTTTATCGCGATTGCCTCGGCGGATAATAAGATACGCAGGGACAAGCAAGACCAACTCTCATGACAGGTCCAAGAGCTGGAGCGCATCCATCAATAGAATGGTGCTCCCCGAATCTGGCGACAGCTTGAGGCTGCGTGCACTCAGCTGTCCGGCATAGACTTGGACAGGAAAGAACACTCAGCGATCCGGTTACGACACATCTTCTATGTCGGGGGTAATAGATGTGAGAGGCTGCTGGCCAATAGGCTGCGGGCACAATGACAGTCGTCCAGGGTCTCGACGGTAGTTGACTCAACTGGAACGGAGCAGACTGAGGATCCACATATAGCCGAAACATTCTGCCCATACTCCGCAGACCTCTTTGAGGCGCAGGCACTCCCTCCGGATGCCCCTGCCTGTTACCTCTGGGAGGCCTCGACTCTGGACTCCCCGATCAGAGTTGAGGAAGTGGTGTCTGCTATCCCCCGGCAAAAGCCGCTTAAATTCCCTGGCCCAGAAGGGTTATCTGAGCTTTTTTACAGGACATTCTGCCACATTGTGGCTCCCATACTCACCAGAGTCTACAATGCTGTTGGGGTTTTCTTCCTGCATCAGCTGACCATGCTGGGAGCTTCTATTGTCGTCATACCCAAGCCCGGCAAAGATAAACGCCACTGCGCCTCTTATAGGCTGATTTCCTCTTTGAACGTTGACCTTAAACTGTTCAGTGGGATCTTGGCCTCGAGACTGACCCCTCTCCTGCCCGGCTTGATAGATCCGGACCAAGCCGGGTTTGTTTCCAATCACCAACCTGGCGACAATACGAAGATGCTACTCCATATTATCGATAAGGCACAGTGCTCAGATACAGAACGTATGCTGTTATCCATCGACGCAGAAAAGGTGTTAGGGTTCATTAGCCCTACCTGAGAGAGACCCTTCGGCATTTTGGATTTCCTAATCGGTTCACTCAGTGGGTCCTGAGCAGTTACAAGCGGGCCTCAGCGAAGGTGCGAGTAAACGGTTCTTCATAATCCGTAGAGATATGAGATTGGTCTGTCTGTTGTCTCCCCTCCTCTTTCATCAGTATATGGAGCCAATGGTTCAAAGGACACGCAATAGCCCTCTTATATCTGGGGTCCTTTTTAGGAGGGACAAACATACAGTCAGTTTATACGCAGATGACATTGTGGCAACATTGGAAGATCCCCTGGTTTCCTGCCCGGCCTTCATGGCTGAATTTGACCTATTCGCCCAGGCGGTGGTTTCAAGGTCAATATCCATAAATCCCAAGCCTCAATCCAACACTCAGGGCCTCCACGCTCTCCAAGTTACAATGTTCCTACCCTATTCAATGGGCCTCGGTCGCGGTCCCCTACCTTGGGTTGCAGGCTAACGGCGAACACTCAAGATACGGTGTCCCTTAACTTTATAGGCCTGCTTCAGCAAATGCAAGTGGATTTGCGCCACTGGAGACTGCATACCCTCGCCTGGCTGGGCCGAGTTGCTGCGGTTAAGATGGCTATACTACCAAAGATCCTTTTCCTCATTCAAGTACTCCGGGTGGAACCTTCCCCCCAACCCCCCCGGGTCTCTATGCTCTCTGCAACGGGAGATCGAACGCTTTGTATAAGCGGACAAGAGGCCTCGCTTGCATAGAGACCTTTGTTATAGGCCCCCAAGAGGTGGAGGTCTGGGGGTGTCGAATCTGCGAGCGTATTACTGGGCTGTGCAGCTGAGGACATTTGTGGATTGGTCACACGCTGAATCTGAAAAGCATTGGCTTTTCATGGATAGGGCTGTAGCGGGACAATTCCTGTGGAGGATTCCCTTCCTTCCCAAATCTGCATGCCCCAAAAGCCTATACTTGTCTCCTATTAGGCAGGCCCCTCTTGCGGCATGGGACAAAGTTGCTGGGAGTAGAGGCCTTACTTCATTCCCATCGCCGGTGACGCGCTTAGCAGATAATCCTGATTTCACTCCGGGCCTCTGCCCCGGGGCTTCACTCAGTGGAGACAGGAGGGCCGTAGATCTATTGGGCACTTCTTCGATGTGGCCGGCCCCCTGTCATTCAAGGAATTCCGCTTACAACAGGGAATCCCTAAATCTGAACGCTACAGGTACCATCAGATCAGACACTGGGTGATGCACCCCACGATACGGCCCCATGATCAACACCATCTCATCCCCTTCGAGCGGTGACTGCTAACCAAAACCTCAGATGCACACCTCATATCCGAACTATACGGCCGCCTTCGCACCCCTTTGTCTGTTATTAAATCTCCGGGTCAGAGGAGGTGGGAGTCAGAACTGGGCTGCTCCTTTCTGCAGCGGGAATGGGAGGATATTTATCATCGTGCACGTCATACTGCCCGCAATGTGGCAAGCATAGAGACAGCCACTAAAATCGCCACCTATTGGTATCTCACTCCCACCAGACTGCACAGGGGGACCCCTGCTAGTAGCGCCCTGTGTTGGCGCGATTGTGGTTCCCTTGGTACTCTGACACATCTGTTGTGGGATCGTGGACAATATTGATGCTCATCTTGACACACAACTGACCCGCTTCCCAGCTTACACTATTTTAGGTTTACCTAGTGCTCTCACATTCCCCCTTAAGTACGTAGGGGGCGACAGATAGGTTTGGCACTGGGAGTGGCCGTCAGAATATCCTTTCACACTGGGGGTCAGGGAGTCTCCCCACTCAGCTGCATCGTCTTTGGTATATCCTGGGTATGGAACGTATCTCTCTATCCCTATAAAATCAGGGGGCCTCGTTCCCAGATACCTGGTGCCCGTTTCTATCATTGCTTACCATGGAATTCTGTGAACTTTCATGGCCCAAATACCTGCGACTCACAGAGCCTCCACTTACTGCACCTTAGAGGCGACTGTGGTGTTTAGACACATATCCTGAGCTCAAATTGTGGATTCCCGGGGAGGTGGGGGAGGGAGAAGGGTTAGGGGGGAGTTCTAGGGTTTTTGATTAGAGTTATGCTTCAGGATTGTCTCCTGCCTTGTCTTGATTTGTCTCCCTTATTGATAAACCAATAAAGAAATTTAAACATAAAACCACAAAGAAAACAGCCCTCCAAAACCGAATAAATGCCAACGCACACAACAGCAAAGAACTCTTCACCATCGTCAAGGCATTCGCCAGGCCCGACACAGACGTCCTACCCTCCCAGGACCTCTAAAACAAACTCTGCACCATCTTTCACCACAAGATCAGGCAAATCTATGACAGCTTCAGCACCCTAGACCTGGCCACAACGCCTGTCACCACCGCATGCAACAACACCGTACCCCAACAGATCCTGCTCAACTGGACTCCGCTTACCACAGATGACATACTCAAGACCATGAAGAGCATCCACTCCAGAGCCCCATCGGACCCTTGCCCGTATCACATCTTCCATACAGCAGCCACCTCCATCGCCCCAGAGCTTTGCAGCACCATCAACGGCTCCATCGAAACCGCTACCTTCCCCGATGACTGGAAACACACCGAGATCAACCCCTTGCTGAAGAAGCCATCCGCCAACTTGACAGACCTCAAGAACTTCAGACCCATCTCCCTCTTCCCCTTCCCAGCCAAGGTAATCGAGAAGGCTATCAAGGCCCAGCTCTCGGAGTTCATCGAACAGAACCACGTCCTGTACATCTCACAATCTGGCTTCTGAAGCAAACACTGCACTCCTGGCTGCCACTGACTACTTCCGTTCCCTCCTCAACCACGCCAAAACCGCAGCCCTCATCCTACTGGACCTCTCCGCCGCCTTCGGTACCGTCTCCCACCACACCCTAATCACAAGACTATAAGACGCCAGCATCTGCAACAAGGCCCTGGACTGGATCCACTCCCACTCCTTCCTTACCGGCTGAACACAGCAAGTCAGACTACCTCCATTCCTCTCAGAACCTACAGAGATCAGCTGTGTAATGCCCCAGAGATCCTCCCTGAGCCCCACCCGCTTCAACATCTACATGGCTCCCCTTGCGGCCATCATCAGAAACCACGGACTCAACATCATCTCCTATTCAAAGACACTCAGCTGATCCTTTCCCTCACCAACAAACCCACAGCCACCAGAATCAAATTCCACAGTGGGATGAAGGCCGTGGCCACCTGGATGAAAGACAGCTGCATCAAGCTCAACTCAGACAAACCCGAAGTACTCATTCTGGGACACACCCTTTCAGCGTGAGACAACTCCTGGTGGCCCGCTGCACTGGGAACTCCCCCTGTGGACCACGCACGCAACCTCAGCATCATACTGGACTCATTGCTCACAATGAACCGCCAGATCAACACCGTATCCTCATCCTGCTTTTACACACTCCGCCTGCTTTGTAACACATTCAGATGGATCCCCACAGAATCCAAAACGATGGTCACCCACACACTCATCACCAGCAGACTCGACTACTGCAACGCACTCTACATCGGCATCACCCAGAAACAGCTCAGGAAACTACAGAATGTTCGAAACACCGCAGCCAGACTGGTCCTCGACATCCCCCGCTGCAGCCACATAACTCAACACCTCCAACAACTCCATTTGCTCCCAGTCAGCAAGAGAAGCACCTTCAAGCTCCTCACCCATGCCTACAAAGCTCTTCACAACCCAGGACCAGCATATCTGAACCACCACCTCTCATTCCACATACCAGCCAGACAACTCTGCTCTGCCCAACTTGCCCTGGCCACCGTCCCACGGATCCACAAGACCAGAAACGGAAGAAAATCCTTCTTCTACCTCACCGCCAACACCTGGTACACCCTTCCCCTCCATCTTAGGCAATCCCTGTCGCTGACCCAATGCAGGAAGGATCTCAAGACCTGGCTCTTCGACTGAACCTCGACGCCCAGACGGATCAGCAGCACCCCCCACAGCACCCTGAGACCCTATTTCAATGGTATTTCAATGCTGTTCCATTTTATTTTGTGAAATAACATTTTTTAACCACTTAATTTTCATGTTATTTTATAAAACATTTAAATAATTAAACAATACAACAGATATTCAGTGGCTAAGTTATGGCCGACCTAAATGAGTCCAAGGTCTAACCCACAATGGGATGACACAAAATGTATCCTGAATTATCAGCAGTGGCTCCACTAATGGAAGTTTTAACTGTCTCAGACCATACTAAGATTGGCCATGGTCTAAATCTTGGGGTGGGGATAAATCACATATATGGGATCATCCAAGGGTTTCAGATATGACCACAGGATTGCCACCAAAAACTTGAGAGCACTTCATATGTGTAATGAATTGAATGCATGATCTTTCAAATTTGTAGACCCTGTCATAGATTATGGTGGATAGCTTTTCCATCGAGAAGATGGACCAGACTTTGCTCCACCATAGAGTGAGGTTTGGCAGGCTAACAATTGTTTCCACGTTTAAGTGAAGGAGAGTCACACTCCCAGTAGTAAGTGAAAGATAAGTTACCTCAGAGGTGTGATGAGGGGGAAAACATTATTCTCTCCTGGGTCACCCAACAGGAGTACTAAGGCTGTAGGGGAACTGTTATCTTTGTGATGAACTAAATGTGAGAGGACCTCACTCCAAAAAGTCTTCATATGAACACACCCCCACCATAAGTGAAGTGTGCACCACCCGGACATTGCTTTTAGCCAGATGGGAGGAGGTACCAACGAGTCACAATTTTATACGTTTTTCCCTTAGTTGGACACATGTTGATGCTTTAATAGAGTAGCAACAGATAGCTGTCCAAATTTGGATTTGGAGTGAAGCTAATGGAGGCCCTTATACAGCCATGAAATTCCCACAGAAAAATTTCATAGAATTCTTTACTCTACCTGCCACTAAAAGCTTTAGATTAAGACAACTGAGGCATTGAGCATTCAACAGAGACATCAAGAAGACTCTCCTTAGGTAGCTCACCTCATTAGAAGCCCTATTTATTAATAAACCATTCCATGTTCCGACAGGTATTGGGCAAGTCTCTGATATGTCTGACTCCAGAATGCCAAAGACCCTGTCGTGCTCCAACTCTTCTCACGCTATTCTGATATGGCCCACACAAGACAGGTGTCTTGCTCCATGTGCTGACATGCCCAATTCTAAGCTGTGATAAGTTCCCTTCCAGACTACAACATACACCACTTCAAATGAACAGGCCCCTCTGGAGTCTCTGATATGACCCACTCAAGTGTGCCACAGGACCCATTCCACATGTCCCAGTCCACTCCAGCTCTCACATGTCCCCCTCAATGCTCTGATACCTTCTACTCCTGTTGGTGATATGACCTACAACATTCTCTCACATTTCTGCCTCCATGCTCTCACATATTCCAATTCAATCTCTAATATCACCCCTCCATGTTCTGACATGTTCTACTTCCTGCTCTGCCATATTCAACTCAAGAATCTAATATGACCTACACCATGCTTGCAAATATCCATGTCTTGACATGTTCTTCTCTAGGCTCCAGCACATTCCAGTCTATTCTCTGATATGACCTACACCTTCTTCCCACATCTTCACGCCTATGCTCTGGCATGCATATAGTCCAGAGTCTATCATGTTTCACTCTAACTTCTGATGAGTCCATCTCCAGACTCTAAGGGGCTGATTATGAGTTTGGCGGTCCATAGACCCCCAAACTTAGGGTGGCGCAGTGGTGGTGGTGGTCCTGTCACATCGGTGGTCTGACTGCCGTATTTCAACTTTGGTGGTCGGACCGCCATAACTGCCAGGGTACCGCATTCTTTGGTGGTGATGCGTCAGTCTGGGGCAGCAATATACTTGGCGGTGCTGCTGTGGCACCGCCAAGCTTATTCTGAGTTTCCCCACTGCCAATCTTTTCATGGTGGTGAGCCCACCATGAAAAACCTGGCGTTGGGGAAACAAACGGGGCCCTACAGGGCCCCCTGTTGCCCGTGTACATTGGGATGCATGCAGGGATGCACATGGTGTGCCCCCCTGCATGCATGTATGCCCAGTTCCTGCATGGCATGGACTTTACAGTCCATGCCGTGTAAGAACTTGCTTTGGCGTTCCCATTGCGGTGCCTTTTTTAAAGGCACCACCATGGGAACGCCAAAGGACTGCCTGCCAGACCAGGAGAAAACTCCTAATCAGGCGGACAGCTAGCGGTCGGCTTTGGCGTTGCAGGAGCGGGGCGATGGCATGGCGTTCCTTTCCCGCAATGCCAAAGTCAGACTCAGCCCCTAAGTCTTCCCTCTTATATTGTTCTAACGTCCTATTTCGGTCTCTGACATGGTGCACGCCTTGCACTACCACATTCCAATCTAGCACATTCCACTTGACCCTTTCAGACTATTCACAGCAGACTCGGACACGCCCCACTCCAGCTGGTGGTATCTAATGCATTAGGGATGCAGTACTTATAACCATGCCCTTTTCATGCCTACAGCCTCACTTCCAAGTAGAAGGTATGTATCAAAAAAGAGGCATCTGTAAGTCAAGACCATTATGTTCCCTAGCATCTGTCCCCTGCAGACCGTCAATAGCTTAAGCACAGTTGTGTGACTCACACAGCTGGCATGCGGCAATGAGTCACCAGCCTCTCGATGTCCCTACTGACAGATTATTAAAGTTTATTGAATTATGCCGCACCAAGGACTTCACTTTGCCTTTCTTTGCATCACTGCACATAATGGGCCAGGTGAGACAAGTGGGGGGTTGAGCTTGACTTGTCTCACCCTCCAGCCATCCTATCTGCAGAGTCGCACAGAACAGAAGCCAAGGACAGGGATGTATTGGGAGCAGGTAGGCAACGTGAATCACCATAATACTTACGATTTCACTTGGAACAGTATACTGTTGTGTACATCAGTCTATACAGATCTCTCATACAGGTCATCTGAGACCTGTCTCCAGCACAACTGTAGCATAAACCTGTGTATCTAGCTCCCTCTAAGCCAACCTTTTTAAAAAATAATGTATTAGATATCTTTTATTTGAAATACAATCAGCATGCAAACAAAATAATTAGTATTTCAAGGGCAAAATCGATGGATTATTAAATATCACATGTTCAATCAAGAAACAATGAATAACCAAAAGGTTTTAAGCACAATGGACCAAATTCACAAAGATTTGGCTATGACTTTGTAGTACTTCTGGCGTTCTACAAGAGTCCTCGTGCATTCTAGCAGTGCAGCTGGTGGTGGAGCGATATGCTGCCCCACATCTTGAAATTGTTCTACAAGAGTCCGTCACAGCTTATTTATGAATTCAGGCATACTAGAAGAGTAAGTTGCACCTCCTTATAGGAAAAGCTTTGTGAATTGGGCCCAATGTTTTTGCAAAGTAACAAATTAAAGAAGCACTGGCAAATCCAAAAGGTCTCACCTATGCGAGATATTGGCTTTGTCAATGTTTTTTTCAGGCGTGTTTTACAGCAGCATGACTGCTGTGTGGCATAGCTGAAAGTAAAAAAAAAAAAAGAGCTATGATGTGGCTAGCACTGGCAGCCTCATAGCACTTAAAAATAAAATTGGCGGGTGGAGGAGAGGCGGGAGGTCACACAGAGGGAGTGACAGGAGGCAACATGGAGAGCGGGTGAGGTGTCAATACGGACAACAGAGGGTATGGGGAAAAAAGAGCTATGATGTGGCCAGCGGTGTCTGCGTCATATCGCTTTTTATTGTTATGATGTGTGCAGGGGGCCAACATGAACAATAGATGGACAGTAGATAGGGGAAAGCAACAGGGACAATGGAGAGAGGGTGGGAGTGGCCAAGCAACACAGACAACAAAAAGAGGGAAGGTGCCTTGGGGCAAGCCAACATGAAAGACAAACGGAAAGGGCTAGTGGTAGTAAGCCAACATGGACAGTGAAGGAAGGAAGGAAGGAAGGAGGCTGTGTGAGTGGGGGCAAGCCAACATGGAGAACAAATGGAAGGAAGAAGAGCGGTGGGGGAAGCCAACATGGACAATGGAAGGAGGAAAGGAGGATAGGGGAAAGTCCACAGACTCGAGAGAGGACAGGTGGAAAAAAATCAAAGAAGGACAGCGGAGTGAGGGTGGGTGGTCAGAAGCAACACAAACAATGGAAAGAGGAAGGGCAGGAAGGATGGGGGCAAGCCAATACAGACAACACATGGAAGAGGGAGCGAGGGCAGGTGGGGGCAAGCCAACACGGGCAACGAATAGTGGGAGCAAGTGAGGGCGGTGGGGCAAGTTAACATGGACAGTGAATGGAAGGAGGAAGAGCAGGTGGGAGGAAAGCCAACACGGACAGGAGAGGGGGCGGGTGGGTGATATAAAGCCAACATGGACAACAGAGGGTGGGTGAGTTGGTCAAGACGCACAGACAACAGAAGTAGGGAGAGTGTTTGAGGGCAAGCAGGTGAATAGGGGAGGAGCACGGGGGGAGAAGTACACAAGCGATCCATTTGAAAAAGACACTCTATGTGAGTGCTGAAACCAAAAAAAAGTAGCACCTAAAACAAGGAGCAGTGGCAGGACACAAGTAAAGTGCCTGTGCTCCAGGGGAGGGGCAAACACATGAAGGAAGCCTGCAGCAGCTGAGCAATATGAAGCAAGCAAATGAGAGTGGTAATGAACCCAACCAATGGTATGCAATGGGCGGTCTCTAATCCCACTGATAGAAAACAAAAGGTTGTAAACAAACAGCGCTTGAGCTGTCTAGTTGAGACATAGAAAGGAGAGATATATTTTCTGAGAACTTCACTCTTGACTGACACATATAGTGCTCTTGCTCCTTTTGTAAAATCAGCCAGCCATGTTTCTATTTATATTTAGCATGGTAGTAGATCCAAGTTTGGATGGTAATGGGGCATAACTTGGATCAGCTTCATAAAATCATAACTGATGGACTTGTCCCTCTCTGCAGGGTCACCCCCAAACTTTTTGCCTTCACCCATCCTGTTTTCTGAACTTGTTTTTATTGGCTTCTATGACTCTGTGCACTTTACCATTGCTAACCAGAGCTACAGTGCTTGTGCTCACTCCTTTAACCCTGTAAAATTGGCTTACACCCAATTGTCACATTTAATTTACTTATAAATCCCTAGTAGAGAGGGATAACATGTACCCAGGGCCTGTAATTTAAACGCTTCTAGTGGGCCTACAGCACTTATGGTGCCACCCACTTAAGTAACCCTTCAAAATATGTCTGCAGCCTGCCTTTGTAGTGTGTGTGCAGTTTTAAACTGCCAATTCGACATAGCAAAATAAACCTTTTTGCCTGGCCTAAACCTTCCATTTTTAATACAAATAAGTCACCCTTAGAGTGGGCTCTAAACAGCCTTAGGACAAGGTGAATTGCATTTAAAAAGTTGGACATGTTCTTTTAGGTTTTACGTGCCCTGGTATTGCAAACCTCAAATTTGCATTTCACTACTGCAAGGCTACCTAACCTATAGGATAATATTGGGTTATCTTATTGCATATAATAAGTGATACATTAGCTTGGGAACAGGTAGAAATGTCCTGTATGGTCACTAAAGAACTATAATTTAAAATCCTCTTTAATGGTAAAGTCAAATTTTAAGTCACAATTATGAAAATGCCACTTTTAGTAAGCTTCTAACTCCTGCGGAATGCCCCGTGAGACCGCCAACAAAAGTTGTGGTGATTAACCTCAAAAGATTCAGTAAGACTACTACCCGAGTCCCAGAAGGGAGGCTACATGAGCTTGAATTGAAGTCTGCTTCCATTGATTTGAAGAGACCACTTTCACAATATTTCAGTTTTCGACTCGCTGACCAAGGGATCTTGGATCTTCACATGAATTTTGTGTCCTGACAATGGTCTCACAGATATAATATAACGGAGACCAAAACATCAACGTCTAACCAATCTTCCTTTTAGTTATTGTAAAATGCTTTTAGGGAGATCTAGATCCTATGCATAGGACAAACTCCATGTTTGACATTAAGGAGATGGGTATCGATGCTTTAATGATCAGTTAATTTTCATCTAGTACAACTATAAACCCGTTATCAATGTATGTGAGAGTTTCTTATAAACCCATAATTCCATACATTTTTTTATATAAACTGAAAAAGTAGAGATACACCTGGCTAATGGAATTTATTTCTCCAGAGAAATAACATACATGCATTGTTTCAATTAATTTGTGATGTCATGGTGAGACAACTTATGTAAGATATAGATAAAAGATATATATAAGATATAGATATAACTTTTTTGTGTTAAACAAATCCCTTGTATGCACCCTTACCTGTCTAACTTTTCGAAAGTTGGCATTTTCTTGTCCTAACCATTTGGTGACTGGAGACTGTGTCTGCGTCACTCAACTAGGTGTGGTTGGCAGTTGGCCGTTGTGTATCCCTCCCAGACAATGTCACAAAGGGGAAATCGGTGTTGGCAGTATGGGTCATACTGACAGGATGGGTGGTGGCAGAGCTGTCACCTACCACACTTGCACTTCAATTGGGGAAGCCTCCAACACTCAAAAAGAACATCACACTAGCGTTTTGTCACCCCAGACATCTTGGGGCCTGGGCAGGGGTAGGATAAAAATAACAGAATGAGATGTGCAGGGAAGTCTAGAAGTTTCTCTTACTTCAAAAGTGGCACTAGGTGTAAATGTCAGACTGAGAGACCCACTCTTCAGAACACTCCTTCTTGTAGAGTCTGCAGGTCCATAAGGACAGCCCAGCTGCCTGAGGACTGCCCAGCTGCCTGAGGACTGCCCAGCTGTCCGAGGACTGCCCAGATGTCTGAGAACTGCCCAGCTGCCTGAGGCCTGCCTTGCTGCTTGAATCCAGGACTACCAGAGTGTCTGCAAGGGTCAGTCGGCTTGCCTCCTGTTCTGAGCTACAGGGACACAACACGCTCCAGACTGGTGGCTTCATTAGAAACAATGCAGCATGACGTATCCTGATGCAAGTCCTCACATTCCCAGCTCTAGATTGGTGGCCTCATCATAACTGATGCAGCGCACCGCATCTTGAGGCAAGTCTTCACATTGCAACCCCAGAATGAGGCAGAATTGACCTGACACACCATGATGCATCTCAACGCCATCATCACAGCTCCTGATCGGCGGAATCAACAGCACTGACCCAGCATAACGCATCTCAATGCAGGACCACACATCACAGCTCCTGCTCGATGGCTCCTCGACACAGCACAGGCTGACAAAGACTTTGCATCTTGATTCCAAAGGACATAAGGTACTATATCAGTGGGCCAAGCTTCAGCTGAGCCCCCCAAAAAATGTAAAGGAGGTGGGGTATGAATACCCTAACCTCCTAGCCTTGGGCCTTGGTTTTTTGCATTTTTTGGGGGGGCCTTGGCCGAAGCCAGGTCCCAAGATGGCTGCTAACACTTCCTGGTTGAAGAGCTGGTAGCTAATCAACGCTCTGCAGACCTCTGCACGAGCTCATCATTATTTGTGAAGGATTTGTGCCTCTAGATATTCAAATTTGGATTTCCTTTAATATCTCCAAAACTACTAAACAGAGTTACACCAAAAGACAAAAAGCATGATCTCTGGAACAAAATCTACCTTTCTGCAAAATTTGGTATAATTCTGTCCAGTAGTTCGGGCTGTAGTCGTGCTCAAAATCTCGATGGGAATTAACATGGGAAACACACTTTTTTTTAACTCCTTCCTTCTTTCATCAGCCCCGGCTTCATGGATCACACTGAAACTTTCCATGCACAACTAGAATCACCGGCACACCTTTTTTGGAAAATTTCATGAAGATTTGTCAAAAGGCGGCAAAAATATAGGCAAGTCAAAAAAAGCTTTTCTTTGGAAACATGGTCCTACCTATAGCTACCTCCTGGTGACCGCATGACTTTACAATGAAAATGTAAGTGTTTTACAGGTAAGTATAAAATATATATATATCTCTCCTACTGGATACCAGTGGGTAATTTTAGTTAGGACCTAGTTTCCATAGAAAAGGCGTTTTTTGTTTTGCTAATAACTTTGGCATTGTTTGACGAATCCTCGCAAAAGTTTCAAAACTAGTTTGCCAGTCACTGCAGCTGCTGTGTTGAAAGTTTCAGGGTGATCCATCAAGCAGGGGCACAGAAAAATGGGGGCCCAAAAATGCATTTTCCCCATGCAATTTTCCATAGGGATTTTGAACACGAGTACAGCCCGAACCGCTCAACGGAATTACACCAAATTTGGCAGAAGGCTAGCTCTTGGTCTAGAAAGCGTGCTTTTTGTTATTTGGTGTAAATCCATTCAGTAGTTTACAGATATTAACTGAAAACCAAATTTGTATATCTAAGGACGCGGACCCTCCGTGGATACACCTGCGATGAATCCGCACTTCCACGTGCCAAAGCAAGGTTCTGGTTGGCTGGCCGCACCTTCACAGGAAAGTTGCAGCCACCATTTTATATCTCGGGAAATGGTCCACGGGGCTGAAAAGTTGCTTGCACTCTAATTGCAGGGGTCAGGTGAGAGCTTTCCTGACCCCATGTGTATGCTATAAATGAGGTGAAAGCATGTTTAAAGGGCAGTAAAATGGCAGAAAGCGTTCTTTTTGGTCACTCGCAAGCTATGCAGAGTAAAACCACGAATCTCACAATGAGGTTACATGGGAGGCCGCGCTGAGCTTCGCGGCAGATCCGCGGATTCATGAAAAATTCAAATCAAATTGGGCTTCTTCGCAGGAAACATGGAAAGGGTTAAAGAAATACTGACCATTTCGAAGTGATATAACAAAAAAGAAAGATGAAAGGAAGCCTATGATTTGTTAACTAGAGCAGCATAAGTAAGAGTACATGGTAAGGTGGTAGCCATTTTAGCTGGTTTTCTACAGAGAGAGGAGGTGGTTTGCAGGAGTTGTGACTGGAGTTTTGGACTGAAAACAGATGTTATCAGACATAGAAATAAAACTGAGAGAATGGTAAACAGCTTTTACAGGTCTGTTAATTAGGTGGTAGTATAGAAAAAATAGTCAGTGTATGTAAGGTGAAAGAAAATGTGTAGCTTCTAGACAATATACTAGAAGGGAAAATAGAAAGGTGCTTAGATTAGAATATAAAATACAGTGAGCAGGAAAGGGGAAAGTGGAATTGCTATTTTGAGTGTATATTAATTTTATTATGCTAGTATGAGTGAATGCATTTGAAATTAGAGGTGGGTGTTTGCTTATAGCATGTAATTTAATAGCATTTAACTTGCACATGCTCACACAGTCAGGGAGGCACTTACAGACCCAGTTATACTCTCCCAAAAGCAGTTATGTACCCATCACTTATATAGCCAGACAGTGACTGCCACACTCCCATACCCACAAGAATATTCACACACCCATTTACTCATGTGTATGTCCAGGTTTGAGTACTAGTTCACCCTTAGAGCCTTGGGGTACATCTGCGGAATGCAACCTTCACCACAAAAAGAGTTTGAAGAGGACTACTTCAGCACTCTTGAAAAGGGAGAACCCTGATTGTAGTTGACCTCAGACTCACGGCCCCAAAGGGTACAGGGTTTCAGAAGGAAGGAGAGGAATGGAGAAATGAGTGAGTAAAGTCTCCATAGGAGAGAAGGGATTCCCCCAGAGAGAGAATTCTCTATTGGGTATGGTGCAGGAAGTACTGTCTCCTCCCAAACCCAGTCCCCTGAGGATCTCAAGGACAGACAGGCTGAGTGGGGCCAGAGGCTGCAACTGGCCCAGCTGGCTGAAGATGAGAAAAAAGCTTAGTCTAAAAGAGCTTTGGAGGAGGAAAGGGTCTGGCTGGTTGGAGTGTCAAGGAGGTGAACTTGAAGGCCAAAAACTGTTAGTCTAGCAAAAATGGTAAGAGCACCTCTACTGTGTCCAGTGCAGAAGAAAGACTTCACACATTAAGAGGCTTGGTGCCTGACTTTAAGGAGGGGGTTGATATAGACAGGTTATTTCTTGCATAAGAAGTAGCTGTAGCGGTACAGAGGATCTCTGAGGCGGATTGTAGAGGTGTCTTTGGAGTCATATTCGTGGTGATGGGAGGGACAAACTACTGGCTCTAGAGAAGGGAAAGAGGTTGAGGTATTACACTATAAAGGAGGCCCTTGTCAGTAAGTATGAGTTAACCCCAGAGGAGTGCAGGTTGAAACTCCGGGTTAGTCAGAGACTGTGTCACTACTGCTTGTAGGATTTTGTGGGATACATTTTAAATGTTTGTTAAAAGTACTGATGTTTTTTAAGAAGGTATAGTAACAGTTTTGTACTTTTCTTTTTCCCCCAAAGAGAACTGAGAAGAAGCAACATGTTTCAAACAACAGATGGAATACATATGGAATATGAAATAGGAAACAACCTTTACTCTGAAGTTTTTACATCGTACAGCATTTACCATGCATTTTTACAATGAAATTACTGTTTGCACGCAAGTCTTTATATCGCTAGGTGGCGTGGCTGGACGCCAATGTAGACGGGAGCGGACCTCGGAGCTCCAGCCCCGGAATCCCCCATCCGGCAGTATCCTGAGCCCCAGCCCCTCTACAAAGTAGAGGAATTAATGGCTGAAGCCCCCCGGAGCAAGTAGACGCAGGGCCGAGAGGCAATTTTCAGGGAAACGCTGAAAAAAGCTAGGCCGACCGTGAAAGGAACCCGGGGTGCGACAGGCAAAATGGCGCCCACAACACGGATCGGACGCTGACGCCAGGCATCCAGGAGTGAAGGAGGCGCGAGGAGGCCCGTAAAGATCACTCGCTGTGCCGAGGAGTGGGAGAAGGCACCAGCGGAGGGCGGTGGTTGCCCACTACGAAGGTGATCAGGCCATCGCACCTCAGAACAGAAGCTGAGGCGGTGCGCTGGAAGAGACGGAAGGCAGGAAGTGTATTGGGCATCCATACCCGGGCGACACTGCGAAGGAGGCCTGGGCAGGTAGAGATCACAGGAGTGCGGAAAGAAGGAGGACGCAGAGGGGAAGGCGAGCATCCGACCGACGGCTTGCACACAACAGCGGCGGGGGCCCGAGAAAAACTAGGCGTACTAAGGTGTGTGGAGCGGAGTGGAGAAGAGACGGCCGTAAGGCCCAGCGAGGTGGAAGCCCGGTGAGCATTGAGAGCGGAGATCGAGTGAACGAAGGCCTGGGGACATTGCGAGAGCGCGGCGGAAGGTGGCAGTGCGAACCGGACCCAGGGAGAAGGGTGACATTCAGACAGCGGAGGGGAATAGGCCAAGCCGGACCGGAAAGAGCGAACACGGCAGGAGAGACAGTGAGCAGTTGGATGAAAGAATAATCTCCCAGAGTCGAAGCCCACTTGCGAGGGACAAACGCCATTTTGAAGCCTGAGGGAATTTATTGCAGCGGCATGTAGCCTGCAAAATTAAGAGACGGGCCTAATAGTGATCAACGCAGGAGGTGGGCAGAAAACAAAATACAGCGGCCCGTGCTTGAAAAAACAGCAGACAACCAACATGGGGAAAGTGCCCAAAAGGAAAGGCCCTGGCACCACGGCCGCGGGGGCGGGAGCGCCTGAACTGATGAGGAGGACGATACTCTGGACACGGGGAAAGATGCGTCAACCACGAGGCCCACACTTGTAGACATTATGAAGGCCATCACGGCGTCTGAAGAGGCACTCGAAATGAAAATCAACGCCATTGGCACCGACCTCAGCCTCCTAAAAGACGATCACCGCCGCTTAGAGGAGAGGGAAACCGGCACGGAAAAAGTGATTGCGGACATCACAACGGAGGTAACAGAGCTAAAGAAAACGGTCACAGAGGTGGTAGGGAAAATAAAGATCCTGGAGGCGCAGGCAGAAGACAGCGAAGGGAGATCGCGCCGACATAATCTGCCCATAGTCAGAGTGCCGGAGAAGTAAGAAGGGGATGACATGGTGCAATTTCTGGAGGACTGGCTCAAGCGGGAAGTGGCCCCAGAAGGACTGTCGCAGTTCTACGCACTTGAGAGGGTGCATAGAGTTCCAGCTAAGCGCCCCAAACCGGGAGATCCGCCAAGGCCAATAATAGCTCCCGTGCTCCTTTTCAGAGACAGGGATCATACCCTTCAACAGGCCCGACAGTTGAAAGACTTACAAATAGGGAACAGTAAAGTGATGGTGTTCCCGGATTTCACCAGGGAAGTACAGAGGCAAAGAAACACCTTCATGGCGGTGAAAAGGAAGCTGCGATAGCTCCAGCTTCCATACGCAATGTTATTCCCAGCCACACTACGTGTAGTTGGGCCCACCGGTGTACAGTTTTTCCAGACACCCCAAGAGGCCTGGGATTGACTTGACGCTGGACCGGGACAAAGATCGAGAGGCGGCTCGCCGGGGTCAATGGCAGCAGATAGCGAAACGAGTCGTGGAAAGTTCAGGGCGCCCACCACGTCAGAAGTCCAGATTGAGCGGAACAAGGTCATCAGGGAAGTGGCAGAACTTAGCCAATCGTGGTCCAGCCTTAGACCAACAAGGAGCGATCGAGAAGATGGCCGGTTGGAGAGCTTCTCAATAATGAGCTCAGCGGAGGATTAGAGACAGAGCTGCCAAAAGTAACGCCCAATACCGCTGACGAGATGGGCTGACTGTGAGTAGCCAAGGCCCAAGCACTGCAGATATTGGCGGATCATATCCTTTAGATAAAAAAATTACATTGAATGGATAGAGAAGGGGGACTTCAGCAGGCACTGTTAAAGATACAAGGGAGAGGGGCTGGGGAGGACCATTTGTTGTTATTCGGGGGGAATTTTGGACGGGGGGCTCTTGGGACTGGGCGGCAGCCACCACACCCACACAATCAGAACAGTTGTAGTGTTTGGATGGGAGGGGGGTTACTTCTACCTGTCCTGGGGAAGGGGAGTTGGGTAGTTCAGTTGTTTTGGGGATGTTTCATGGGTACCAGGCGTGTCGAGGGAAAGCTTCTAGATAGGACAAGCTCAGAGTCGATCCAATGGGACCCAACTTAGACTACAGGTATATTTCCTGGAATGTACGTGGGATGCACTCCATGATAAAGAGGCATAAAGTGCATGCTTGTTTAGTGCACAGAGGAGTAGAAATTTCAATGCTGCAGGAGACACACAAATGCGAAAGAGGGGGCTGCATTGAAGCGCTGCTGGCGGGGGCAGGTACATTACACAAACTACTCTGCATTCGCCAGAGGTGTGTTGATGTGGGTGAGAGCAGGAGTCCCTTTCCAATGTACCAAAGAGTTCATAGACCCGGAAGGGCAGTACGTGGTGTTAACGGGTAAGCTAGATGGGAGAGATAAACAATAGGGAGTATTTATGCCCCGAACATAGAACAAGCCTCTTTCCTGGAATCTCTTTCTAGAATACTGGCGCATGCACTGACTGGGTCAGTACATCTGGGGAGAGACTATAATAGCGTCTAAGATGTCGATCTTGACCGGTCTCACCCTCCACTGCAAGACTCACCAGTGGGTAGGGCAGCAGTGGCACGGAGAAACTGGCAACAGCAGTGGGGGTTGACGGATTCCTGGAGGGCGCAACATCCTGGTGAACGGGATTACTCATTCTTCTCTCATATGCATGAATTACACGTTAGGCTGGACGCCATTCTGTGCACTCCAGTTGTTCATGAATGCGTGCAAACTAGTGAAAATCTGGCACGCACAATCTCAGACCACAATCCCCTACTGATTAGCCTCAACTGGGCTAGAGTCAGACCGTGCATCCCCATGTGGTGCCTCCGACCGGAGACATTAGAGGACCAGGGATTCCAGGCTACGATCCGTACAGCTATTGAACAATATTTTGCAGCAAATATGGGAACGGCCTCGAGCCCTATAACTAAGTGGGAGGCTTTCAAGGTGGTGCTTAGGGGCAGGTGTATTTCCGAAATGGTAGGGGTGAGGAGAACTCTTTTGAAGGACACATTAAACGCAGAGCAATGGCTGTGAAATTTCGAATGGGAAAGGCCAGAGAATGTGGGAAAACAAGGGGAGTTACTGGGGGCTAGGGAAGAGGTGGCGGGTCATGTTGAGAGATTGCGCTGCTTCGACTACAAGAATTATATGGCGAGGGCTCATGCTGAAAGAAACAAACCGGGGGCTCTGCTGGCATGGCTGGCTAACCCGGCCAAGAGGGAATCAGTCATCCTGGAAATGAAAGACGACCAGGGTGAGATTTGGTATCGCCAGCAAGATATAAATAGGCACTTATGCGAGTACTATACTGAGCTTTATAAAAGTAGAGTTTCCCCTATGGCTGAGGAATTAGATACATACGTGGAAGGTGCTGAGCTGTCAACGATATGTGAGGAAGAGGCGGAAGAGCTGGGGAGAGAGATAGTGCTGAACGAAGTTAAAAGTGCCATTAAGGGCATGGCTAGAAATAAAACACCGGGGACAGATGGGTTCCCCGTCGAATTCTATGCCACATATGTAGACCTGTTGGGGCCCCGACAGGTAGAACTGTACAATTAAGCAAAAGAAGAAGGGACGCTCCTGGGGACCAATAGAGACGCCCTGATTGTCCCATTATTAAAGCCAGGGAAGCAGGCATCTGACAAGACAGCATATCGACCACTTTCTATGCTTAATCTTGATTATAAAATTTTGAGCAAGATACTGGCCACACAACTTCTACCACATATGATGAACCTCATACACTGGGACCATGCGGGGTTCATACCAGCCCGGAACACGGCGATAAATGTGATGAGGTTGCTGAGGGTGTTGGAAGCAGACTCATACTGTAGAGAGGAAACAGTTATTCTTCCAGTAGACATAGAGAAGGCTTTCGATAGTTTGGAGTGGCCGTATCTGTTTAGAATAATGCGGGCTTTCGGACTGGGACCAGAGTTTGTGGTGTGGACGGCTCTGTTATACAAGTACTCTACGGCCTGAGTTAGGACAGGTAAGATTATATCGGACAGTTATGGGATAGAGAGAGGAAAACGACAGGGTTGCCCACTTTCGCCCCTGTTGTTCACGTTGGCTATGGAACCGTTGGTCGCTAAAGCCAGAGCAGGAGCCACGTACCAAGGGCTGGTAGTGGAGGAGCTTACACATCATAGAGCCTTGCATGCAGACGATCTGCTTCTTTTCCTTAGAAATACGGGAGAAGAACTGGAAGGAGCCAGAGAATTGCTGTTGGCACTAGAGAGAGTGGCGGGCATCAAGGTAAACTGGAGGAAGTCGTGTCTGTTCCCCACCAGGCAGGGGCGAGAAAAACCGCAAACGGTAGATGGGATAGAGTGGGAAGGCAGATGCATCCCATACTTAGGGGTACAAATTTACCACGATAAAGCAGATCTGCTAGAGGGTAACATAGGAAAGGTTATTTGGGGTACGAAGGCCAATTTTGACTTCTAGAGTACCCTCCCCTTGTCGCAAAGTGGCAGGATATCATTACTGAAGATGGTGACTCTCCCGAGGCTCTTGTATGTGTTTGGAGTTCTGCCGGTATGGATACCGGCGGAGAGGTTTTGTCAGCTCCGGATGATGGTGACGGAATTCCTGTGGGGAGCTGGAAGGTGCAGAGTAGCTCTAAAGACCTTAAAGAGGCCAAAAATAGAGGGGGGATTGGCGACACCAGACTTCGAATATTATTATATAGCAGCTCAGATCCAATGGCTGACGAAGTGGGTTGCAAGCCAGCTGAGAGGAACTGTGCGGCAGGGAGATGGATGCCCGACCCCAGATCTTCTTTCCAGAGTAGTGTTAAGGCTACCCGTACAGGAAAGGGAAATGACTGCCAAGCTGGTAGTGGCTTATAAATGCTGGGTCAGAAGCTTACAGAAGTCCAAAGTGAAACGCCCATATGAGCCGGAGATACCATTAAAATATTGCTGGGCATTACCACATAGAGCGGACTGGAGGAGATTGGAGACGTGGGAGACGGCGGGGGTGACCACAGTGGGGATGCTATATGAGGATGGCAAACTACTACCCTTTGACGCATTCAGTGAGAGATATGAGATACTGGGGGGAGACTTCCTGTTACACGCGGCCTTAACAGCAGAAATACGTGACCACTGGGGGAGCGGACTCACCGAGCCACCTTTGGCCGAAGGATGCCAATATGTGGTAATGGCAGCGGGGACATTTAAAGCGGTTACTTGCTTATATAGGAGACTGAGCCGGGTGACACTCTCTCCCCTCAATGAACTACAACGGAAATGGGAAGAGGACCTGGGGGAACCAATAGAGGAGAAAGAATGGGGTGAACCTCACCCCAGAGCGTATTAACATGTACTTCAACTCGACAGTGGCGGCTTGTCCCTTGTGGGGAGGAGGGTGCGGAGTTTTTACATATGTTTTGGAACTGCCCGGAGATAGGGAACTTCTGGAAGGAGATGACGGAAATACTTACGGAAATAACGGAAAAAGAGGTGAGCATGACTCCAGGATACTGCCTGCTACATAGATTCCCACATACCTCCAAAAATAAGATCACCAGTAAATTCCAGGATCTGGGTCTAATACTGGCAAAAAGGGACATCACCAGTCACTGGACAGTATGGGGAGGCCCCATATAGGTAGATGGAGAGGAGAGTTTGTATGCTGGGCAGGATAAGAGGGAACTGTGAGGCTCAGGGAAGCCAGATGCAATGAGAGTGAGAAGGCGTTAGAAGCAGCCAAGGCATGGGAAGTGTCTGCGTACGTGCGTCAGACGTACAACGTAGTGTTTTTTTAATTACAGAAGGACGCGAGGAGCAGGACGGAGAGCGGCCAGGCAGGGGAGGCGGCAGACAACAGGTAAGTGGCTTCTTTTACCTTTTTTAAGACTTTGGGAGGGGGGAGGGAGGGAGCATAGCGTATTTCCACTGAGTTTTTTTAAAACTCCGTGGAAATACGCGTAGGGGCACTACGCCTGCTACGCCCAGGGTTAGTCTTTACATTGCAAGACTTTACCGCGCAATTGATCAGTAGATGGCAGTGTTTCTCTTAGTGTCGCTAGTTTTTAGGGCTTAGGGTTGGTTTGGGCTAGGGTTCCTGGTTTTTAGAGCTCAGTGCATGTGTTTGTTTCATCTATGTAGGAATTGACTTGTTTGGTTGTGATTTGGTGATTTTTTGGATTGTTTTTGAATAGGCTGGGGTGGGGTGTGTTTGGGGTGAAAGTCATACCTGTTCCAGTGATGGGATTGGGATGTGCTTGCTGGAGGTAGTTGGGGATAAGAGGGACTGGTGTCCCTGTAAGTTTAAAGAGGATCGATCATGGAGAAGTGGTTGAAAAAGGCCTGTTTTTGAAGTGCGCTATTGCAATGTTATCCAATAGGCCCGATTTGGATGTTGTCAACATGTTTTTGGATGGTTCGGGTTGAGATGGCTTCTGTCCTTCATAGCTGGGAGTGTCTAGTTTTTCTTTGGGAAATCGATCCATGTGAAGGGTGTTTTGTTAAAACAAACACTCAAATATTTTAATACATTAGCGATTGCTGTTAACATTATTTTTCAAAACAGTGACTGAAAAACAATAGTCCTTTTTCGTTTTCAATAAATATTGCAGGACTTACGCTGTTGAATGTCTTTTTTTACAGAACATAGAGTACTTTGGAGCAGGACGGACGATCCGAACAGACAGCACTGCGTACAGGTATGTTTACTTTACATTCTATCACAAATTCAGTACATTTACAGCAAAGAAAGAGAAATGGTATGCATGGTGAAAGTGTGCGTGCTAGTTGTTTGCGTGGTAAGTGTAGTTTTAATGTTAAGGGATGTTCAAGCATGGTAATGGTATGCGTGGTTAAATATGCGATGTAAAAACATGTGTGGTAAAACCATGCATGGTAATGTCATACAACCATATGAAATCTAGGGTCCTCAGAATATAATCTTGTTGACCTGTGCTTTGCTGCAGGTATTTGCACAGAGCGGTCATCATACTGACGTCCTAGTCCAGTTTGAAATAGTTGAGGAAAGTATTGAGCCTCTAAACTTTTCTCCAGACACTCATTGGAGTTCTTTTAGTTTGTTTCATCTGATACAGCTCAATGGCATCCCCAATAATCTCTTTTGCATGTAGTGGATGGATACTGTAATGTTCAAACAGTTCTTCAGATCTACTTCTGTCCACTTTTTTAAACTTTCCGTTTGAAGGCAACATTTTTTCCTCCATGCAACTTCCATGTTAGACAACATCTTTATAGTACACGTTATTGTCTTTAAGATATAATTTAGCTTTCTTCACCTTATTAACATCCACTAGTTCCTGCCAGATTGTTTTTGTTTTTTGTGGGCACACCATTTACTAGAATAACAAGCGGTTCCTTCCAAATCTCTCTCTACACCCACAGTTTCAATATTGCGTTTAACATCTAAAGGTAAATACACAACTCTACCTTCTAGCCCTTTCTGTAGCTCAGTGGATGATACCTTTAATGTTAGAGTTTGCTTCTCTTAGAAAGGAATGTAAGTGATTCCATGGATATTCTGCACAACTCGTTTCTGATCTCTATTTTGCCTCTTTCTGCTTGTTTCTTATCTCTAGTTTGCCTCTTTCTGCTCATTTCTGACCTTTATTTTGCCTCTTTCTCCTCTTTTCCCAGTCCTCCGGGGGAGCCTCAAGGCCCCGCAGATACAGCTGGCTCCCGACTGCTGTGGGAGCCTGCATTGCTTTCACACACAGGGAGCTTCTAAACATGCAGCTCCCTGCGTGCAAGAGCAATTCGTCTGTTTCCCTGCTCACTTGACTGCGGGCAGGGAAACAGACGAAAGCTCAGTTTCCAGCAAACGTGTTTGCTGTGACTTGGAAGGGGCGGTTAAAGCTCCTGCCAAGCCACAGCAAACAGCTGTGTCCGGGGTGGGCACCCCAGGACATAGCAGGAGCCGGCCATGGGGAGTGGCAGTTTCCAGGGCCACATATGGCTCCTGGAGGGGGGGTTGCGTGCCCCTCCTTTCTTCAGAATGGGCTGTGCTGGGGATGTGGTGGTCTCTAGGGGCCGAGAAAGACCCAGGAAGGGGGGCCGTGCAGCCCGCCTCCTTTTAAATAATTGAAAGTTCCAAGGAGGTGGTGGTCCCCGGGGTCTGAGCAGACCCCCACCTCATTTTTGGAACAGTCCCAGAGAGTTGATGGTGGTCCTGGGGGGGGTCCACGCGGCCCCGCAATGTTTAACATGTAGCCCCCAAGGAGGTGGTGGGGGTTCCTGGGGCCAGGGGGGTCTGAGCAGCTCCCCCTTATTAAAACATAAGCCCCAGGGAGGTAGTGCTCCCCGGGGCTCAAGAGAGCCACAGGAGGGTGCCCTGCAGGGCCCCCTTCTTTGTATTAATCATGCATGCCCCCGGGGGCTAAACATTACAGAAGCGCGGGAGTCTGCATTCTTTTTCTTTTTCAGGGGGAGCCGCAGATTCAATGTGGCTCCTGCTAAATCTTTTTTGTAAAAACACTTTTTTTGCCATGCTGGCTGAGCTGAGTTTCAAGATGGCTCCCAACACTTCCTGGTTGAAGCCAATCAGATTTGAGCACGGGGACTGTTGGATCCTCGGAGGATCTGCATCCCTAGATATACATTTTTTTTATTACTCCAAAACTACTGAACGGATTTACACCAAATAACAAAAAATACTCTTTCTGGACCAAGAGCTAGCTTTCTGCCAAGTTTGGTGTAATTCCGTCTAGGGGTTTGGGCTGTAGTCATGTTCAACATCTCTATGGGAATTAACATTGGAAAACACTTTTTTGACCCCCCCTTTTTTTGGGCCCCCACTTGACGGATCACCCCGAAACTTTCAATGCACGACAAGACTCACTATGACACTTTTTTTTTGAAAATGCTGTGAAGATTCACCAAGCGGCGCCAAAGATATAGGCAAGTCAAAAAAAAAATTTTCCTATGGAATCATAGTTCTAAATAACTACCTACTGGCGACCGCCAGTAGGTAAAATACATATACATTATACACTTACCTGCAAAATACTTATATTTTTGTGGTAAAGGCATGCATTGTAAAGGAAAGTCATCGTAAAAATGTGTGGTAAAGGCATGCGTGGTAAAGACCACGTTGCAATTGCTGTTTCCCATGCAACACAGGAAATGTGTGATATGTTTGTGCACACATTTTACCACATTTTACCTGATTAAATTTGTATACAGAGAAGATGTGGTAGTAGAGCATGAGTTGTAATCCTTCACTGAAGCCATGGGCACCGCTCGTGAAGTGCACGATGCGCCGCCCCAACGTGCACATCAGCCCGACACCTGCGGATGCCGCAGCATATTGACTCCGAAGCCATCACCGAGGCCGCTGCCTGCATCGGAGCAGAGGGCACCGCTCATGACAGTCATGATGCATCGCCCCGACTCGCACAGCAGCCCCGACTTCACAGATGCCAGTGCTTCATCATCGCGGAGCCAATACCTGACGTGGGTGACCTCCCAAATCCATCGACCCCGCATCGTCATAAGGAACCGATGCCTCGATGCCATTGTGACGTCACCTCCCCTGCAACAGTAAGGAACCGACGCATCACCTCCCCTGCATCGCAGTAAGGAACCAACGCCTCACCTCCCTTGTGGTCATAAGGAACCGATGCCGCCTGGCGCCAATGAAGCATCACCTCCCCGATGCCGTGCACCGGCGTAACTCTCTTACCCTGAATAGAAGCAAGGGTCCCTACTTGGACAAAGGTGTAAACCATTGCCAACTAGAGACCCCCATTTATAACATAATGCGACTTCATTGATGAATAAGTAGTTATAATGCAAAAATTAGCTAAGGTGTAATTTTATTTTATTTACGGAGAGGCACTTCCTGTCAGCCCATACAGTAACATAAGCATAACAATATACCTACATCAATTTGTGAAGTAAAGTCCTAGCAATCATCTTTTCAATTAAAATGACTCGTTTTAGATAACTGAAATCATTCCATAAGTTTCTGCTTTTCTTAAAACAATTCTTTATTGATTTTCTACAAAGAATATCCATAAATACAGTCAATGCGTTTCGCTCCTTTATGGAAAGATCTTCAATGTTGTTAACCACAATAATACAACATCATTTAAAAAAAACTAATTTAAAAACATTTAGCAGTTACCATACTAAGAACAGCATTGGATTGTATTTGAAACATATATACCCATTGTACTGATGAACAGAAAGCAAGCACCCACACCATTTCAAGCTAAACAGTACTATGCCAGTACCATAACCAACATATGTTCAACAAGAGTTACTGTACACTTCATGGTGTTCAATATATTAAGTAATCTCTTTATTCATTAAAAAATATTACAGGAAATAGCGTTGGCATACCTTTCTAAATGTGGAAATCCTGCAATCCCAGCAGCCACGGTCCATGCAGGTAACAGCGGTGGGGCCGGGTAAGGGGGGATTTTGAAGGGACGATGCTGAGGGAAAATTAATTATTTATTTAATTTTCCCTTGGCATTATCCCTCGAAATCCCCCTTACCCGGCCCCACCACCCCACCTACGTTACCTGCACAAGCCGCGGCTGAATCCCAGATATTAAATGTCTAGAATCCAGTTCTCATGCTCCTGTATTGCAATGTGTTTCTACATTTGGAAAAAGACATCAAATCAGGTACATTCCAAGAACATGGCTCGTATTCACTTTTCAAAATCAATATTCTAACTGTATTTCATAATTCGGACAAAATAATTAGTGTAAGAATTTATTTCTTTGGGTATCAGAGTTTGTAACATCTTAATTATAGAATAGGAAGCCCAGTGAGAGGTGTCCACTTAGCAGCCCTAATGCTGAAATACAGTGTCATAGACACCTTGACAGACTCCATTTTAGTTAGGATACATTAGCCTATTTCTCCGTCTTAGCTGAACTTCTGAAGTTCATGTTCATGGCTCCTCAATTCTTGTTTACTATCTTCAACGACAGGTGCCACAATTCATATATGGCCGCTTACTGGATAGATGTCAAGGTTTTAGCAACGGCAGCTTAAAATCAACATGTGGATAGAGCTGACCCATTTTAAGTCCTGATAGCTTAGTCTGTCAAGAATCTCATGGCTCCGAGGTCCGTTTTATGTTGTAAATATGAGACAAAATCAGTGGTCAAACCCTACATAAAGTCTAGGATTTGACCACTGATTAAGAGAGGTCTTCACACTAACATTATTGCCAAAGATTGTGCCAGCTTGCCGGATCAGCCACTCTCAGTCAGAGAGCTTAGTGTAGAAGCCTAGTAGAGGGTGCTCTTTCACATATTGCACATTTTCTCCCCTGGCAGATATCTGATAAACAGGAGTGACTCCTCCATTAGAGCGGAGGAGTGTCACCCCACTTACAAAAATCGCCCCCAGAAAAGCCCCAGATATGAAAAATGAAATGGTAATAAAGTTTATTTATTACCATTTGATTTTTCATCAACCCATCCCGCACCGTGTGTCAGGGCGGGGCCAATGCTGCAGCAGGGAGGAGTGGTGGGCTGGCTGTGCACTTTGGTTTAAAGTGTGCATGTCTCTTTGGCTGGCCGTATTGCGACAGCCAGCCAGACATGCGCATCATAAACCTCTCTAGCCCATCTGTCAGACAGGTGGGTTAGAGAAAGCTCAGGCCTCCAGTGTTCTTGAGAGCATTGAGAGAGGCCGCTCCCTCCAATCCTGTTGCTTCTCTCATGCTGGTTAGCAGCATGAGAGCAGCGCAAGGATTGGTTAGGGGTATTGGCTGGAGCCTGGAGGAGACTGAATCAGCCCGGAGCAAGGTTGATGTCGGACGTCGTGTAGCAAGCAAGGTAAGTGACTTTTTCTTTTTATTTATACTCTCCTCACACCTTGAGTGCATGCACCCACCCACCACCCCCCTCCCCACTATTCCAAGTTGCCAGCCGCTGCTGCTGATAAAGGACACCTGCATTAGCTGTCAAAAAGTATGACTGCGATCATCCTTACGAAACTCGAGGCAAGCTCGCTACTAAATGCTATGGCTAAAAATATAGTGTAGCGCTTAGAAATAGGTAAAAGGCTGTTAGGATTCTAGGAAAATGTCAGAAGTGGTAATTTTATTTTTGCAGCTCATGACATGCATAATTACTTGTTAAATTATTTTTTTTATATGACTGAGACTTGATGGTCGTGTAATAACACAGAGATTGGCGCTGCCTGAAAAATGTAAAACAGTGTTGTCATCTCATAGACTTTTCAGCAATGTTAACAAAGTTATAAGTACAGGAATGATCGCCTTAATAGCAATAAGGTAATGAGTAGTGTAATCCTTGCAAGAAACGTATCTGTATAGCCATAAACTATAACATTAATAATTATTAAAAGTGATGTATAGAATTAATTAAAAGAAATTTAATTATATTTGAATAAAATATTAATGTTACATTCATGTTTAAACTCAAAAAGGTTATTAAACTATTTATGGTTAAATTATAAATATGTACTATTTTTAGATATTTTGTAACAAATTATATTTATTTATATTTTTTGCAATTTTAATTATTTTAATTTAATGTACTATTGTTTCCTATGAGGTTTGATTTGTAATATTGCCCTACGTTATTTTCAATGGGAGGCTGTTGCAGTATCAGTGGTTGGCCATGTGTTGTGCCAGACTTACTACTTGTTATTTTTAGACAGTAGTAGCTTACACTCAAATTCGGCTCCACCCCTTTTTTAGGAGGTGGAAACATGTAAGTCTACACTTTTGAGTTACTTTATACTTGCATTTTAATTATAGCCAAAGTAATAAAGTTACTCAAAAATGTAACAGTAAATTAGATGTGTAAATTGCTAACAAGTGTATGTTACCTTTGGAAATATCCACCTGTGCGTCCCTTTCTTTCTCTTTCATTTAGTGCTCCTAGATATAACTCAATAGACTTTGTGATTCCATGTTTGTAAACGTTTGTGAGGCTCCCTAATCTAGAAGGAGGAGGACCATTGGCACAGTGCACCAATCTCGGTGAATGAAAGTGTGTTGCAACCTGAAATAATATTCAGATGGAAGACCCACTCATCTAGGCATTTCTTGTAATTTTATCCCGGTTGGATGAGAGAGGCAGTCAAATGTAAGGTCTTGCGAGAGCTGTATATCTCTAAGTTTAAGATGCCTTTTGCTTATATTGTTCAACTAATGACAAATCAAGACGCTGAGGTGTATCAGATTACTGAGTGAAGGAGAGCAGACCTTTTTGCAAAGCAAAGGCAAAATGGAGCATGCTTAGACAATTGGAATCTTACCCGGCATGCAACAGCACTGGCAGAGTATTTGAAGGGTGAAAGAACATCAAGAGGGCCAAGAATACTGTTTAAATCTACTATCTGTCGACAAAACAAAGTATTCTCAAATACATTAAATAAAATGCTCTCTTTATCTGTAACTTTCATTAAGGTATTGTTGGGATGGGAAGATCCGCTGCATGATAAGGCGAGTGTGCACCCTTCTCCTGACTTCCCCAAAAGTGATGATAGGGCTTGTTTTTGAACTTTGTTTGGCCTCAGCACACACAAACTACTTTAGATATGACCTTGAAACCCAGACCTGGGTTTTGTTGCCTGGAGAAGGGCATGATGTGTGACCTCCCTCGCGAGTGTGACTACACCAGAGCCCGCAAGACTGGCAGTGGTGGTAGTAATTGGCAGGACAGGCCTTTTTTGATAAGTTGTCTGCAGAATGGCAAATACTAGTCTCACGGTAGAAAGGTTCTGCCCAGTCTTCTGTAACTGGGTCATTTGCCACACTCCATGTGGATAGATGGGACCCATGCAGTGCTTAATTTGATCTGGTGGTTTCCAGATGGGGCTACAGGCACTCATTTTTGGGGACCAGCACTTATTTTTTTAGATCAATAGATAGGAAAACACACAAAGCGGAAAGACGGAGGAAGAGAAAAACGAAAAAACTGCCACAGAGGAGGGAAGCATGAACCTGCAAGTGTGCGATATGGAGACAGGGAGTGCCTGGTAGTGGACTAAAGAGGCATCAGGCAGATTCAACACTACAAATTTGTGGTATTCGGTGTGCCAACATTTAATTGCTCCAGCCGAGGGCTTCTGAGCAGAGCATCGGGCACTTGCACTCTTTCTTTGACAAAGTAAGCAATGGGCGCATGTATGTAGAAATGGTGGGCATGGTAGATCTATACAAACAGAGTATGCAGTTCCTTTAGTTACCAAGAAAAGAAGCAGGTAAAGCAGTAAGTCTGGAAATGTTTGAGCAAGCAGATCGGAGGGATCTGATTGCTCAGCAAGAGCCCTAACACACACAGATGGGTGCCATGCTTCATCATCGGGCAGCTACTCATTGGGCTGACGGTGCAATGTCCAATGGGCCCCTTGAGGGGGCTCTTTGCCAGACGTCTTTTAAACTAAAACGCTGTGATGAAGTGTGAGTGGAGGTGCAGTGTGTGTAGATTAGGGTGAGCATGATATAAAAATAACTACGGAAGACCCTAAGGATTTTTAATATGTGGGACCTCATGTTATGAGTAGCTCACAGACAGGTGAAAACATTGGTCAACATGTTTCTTGCCATAGATAGTCCCTGAGGATCTGGGCAATTCATCAAGGCCATGCAACCTAATCTATGATTGGGGCTATAGCAGTGGAAAATTAGTAACAATTCCCAATCACAATAAGTCACTCTACAAGTGTAGGGTATACCGTAAGATACCTCAAATCCGAGCCTAATTGAGAAAGCAAATGGCCTTTAGGTGATGGCAGAGACCGTGCTAACTGTGGAGTGAAAGGCACCCTAGAAAGGCATACTAGAAAAGCGGCGACCCACCCCTCTCTGTCACCCTGGCAGATTCATGAAGCCTTTGTCAAAAGTCAGACTCTAAAATGTGGGAGGAATTGAGACAGCAAATTCTTTAAATGGGCAGAGGCATCCCTTTGCTGTGCCCTGCCCTTTTGTCCTTTCCAGTGTAACCTCCATTAGAAATCTGGCTTTTGTACTATTTGGGCCCATGCTTTGGCTTTCTCCCACTAGAGATCCCAGCTTTATCGCCTCCTGACCACCATGATCTAGAAACAAAGAGTGTGGCTCACCAGTGTGAGTATGGGTACACAAATAGCAGAGCCACTTTCATCCAATCACTGGATTACACCCAAGGAATACATAAACTCTATCTGCAAGACTAGTACAAGAGAAGGACTGAAACTCCAAATCAGTTTTGCAGGACTTTAAACTGATCAGTATAGGCAACGCCCTTAAGGGTGATGGAGAATCTTCTGAATTCCATAGCTGGTGTCTTCAATATTCAGTTTCCCAGTCATGTGAGGGGACACCACCTAAGAAAACTATGCAACTGCCCACAGGTAGCTCTGTGGGTCTGCCTTGCCTGCTTAGGGAGGGGTGCATGAGATATATTTGCAGGAGGTGTCTGCTAAGAAGAAAAGGCCAGATTTACCTGCCTGGTGGAAGAGCTGCCCAGAGAAGCAAAAATAACCTAGAAATTGAATAAAGTACTGCACCATAAGCAACAAGAAAGAGGCACTGCAAAATGACTGTGGAGAGTTTCTGTTCATTGTTGGGTGTTCCCAGTCATCCCAAATAGGCCTTGAGGTTTCCCCAGCCCTTGTTTCTGCCCTAGGAGAGTTTGGTGGGTTGCCGGCATAGACAGCAGGGTTGGCCTGATCACAAGGGCCCACTTGCGATCCATCTGTGGTCTGGTGACCCACAAGAAGAACAATAAACAGCAAATCTGTGGTTGCTGTTGGGGACTGAACTGTGCTCCTGGTACAAACAAGTGCAGCCTATCACCGCCATCAATGTGCCCCTAGGATCTTAGAATGTGGGCTCCAGGGACATCGATATTCCCCCCAACTAACTCCCGTCTCATCTATCTCTTAAAACCTATGTGTGGGCTATGCTTATTGTTTAGACGGGGTGGTTTGATGTACTTGAGATGCTGACTCCAGGAACTGCGACCACTTGCCATTCTTATCTGCACCCATTGCAAGGATCTGGGAGAAGACGGGTGATGCAGCGCTACAACTGCACTCAAATGCAGCAGCTCCAAAACTGAATCTCCGCTGCATTGCATTCAGGTAAAGCTGCTTTCACTGAGTCTAAACACCAGACTGGGAAGCAACTGAACGTGAAATAGACTATTTCAGGGGCCTGTACAGCCACAGAAGCACTCAGAGAGTAAGCTGGTACCGGTCTACATTTCTTGTAATGGTTAGATTATTTTTATAGCCATTACAATTACTGTAGCTGTTGTGTTCAAGCTTCCTGAAGGATCTCTTTATGTAATGTTGTGTAGTGGTGGAATAACGTACCTCTTCTTGATAAAGTAAAATCACTGCCTGGAAAATCTTTTATTGAGTTATATGGTCAGCATTATTGAGTTCTGAGCCACTAACCCCAATCCACCTCCCTGAGTAAGCCTTTGACCGCTCGTGACCCTGAAGGTCAAGTGCTAAAGGTATGTACTTAGAGCTCAGTCATGCTCTCAGCCATCGGTATCCCAAGTAGGACTCCCAAGGGCATCAATGGCAAACTTAGTCAATCACCTTGATTGAGGCCCAGTACCCAATGTGAGCACCAGGACTCCCGAATCAGTTCATAAAGATATTGAAATAAGAAATACTTAAATGACTCAAACATGTAAAACCAAAATGAAAACTGACCGGTCAGAAATGCTGGGCAAATCGAACACAACAACTGAATGAGCAAAACAGAATTACAAAAATAATTGGCAGGGACACAGACTATAAAAATAATGCAGTTTGTATCTGGATTGATGAGTTCAATCAAGATCAAAGGAAATAATTGTATCTGAAAGAATTTGGGCTCATTGGATCAGATTCTAAATCACCACTAATTTACAATGTGAGTAACCATTTTAATAAGCTTTCAAAGCACTTGGGGTGCTATATGGATCTTACAAAGTAATGATGAGCACAATTGTTAGATGAATCCCCTATGACAAATGAATTAGTTGGGGATGGGTGAGGGTAAAAGAAAAAATCATCAGCATATTAACAAGTAAAGCACCAAGACAAGATGGGATCCCAGGGGACCTCTGTAAAGCTGACTTAGAGAATATGTCTTCTTGTTTTAACAAACACAATAGTAGGGGAGCACAAATCCCACCATCATAGAAAGTGCCAGAAATTGTGCCCATCCATAAAAAGGACCCTAAAGACTCACTGCTCAACTATAGACCGATCAGTGTAATTGATGTAGCGCAAAAAATATTTGCAGGCAGATTTTTTGTGCTATTGAGTCCTGGATGGAATGTGCAGCTGCCCTATTGGAGCTGCAAGCTGGTTTTAGGAAAAGTGTAAGTACTATATACCAGGTGTTTAGATTTCTGACCATAGTATGGAAAACGGTGGTCATTCAGAAGGCCCACTTGTATGTGATCTTTGTGGATCTCAAAACTGCCTTCGATTTAGTCCTCAGCTGCAAGCCATGGAAGACACTGAGGCAGATGGGGATCCCATCTATTTTACTTGACATCCTAATTCGCCTACACATCGACACATATGCACAGTTGCGATAGAGTCAGCAACGTGACCTCACAGACCACAGAGTTAAGAGAGGGGCGCAGCAGGGATGCATATTAGCCCCCACCCTCTTCTCTCTGTACCTAAATGATGCAGTGGCTTGGATGGAACAGTGCAGGAATAACACCCCAATGATTGCAAGCCGCAAAATACTTATACTGCTTTTTGCGGATGACACTCTGCTGGTATCTAAGGCATGGGCAGGCACCCAGATCCTGATGGATACCTTTGCAACCTTTTGTTTAGATCGAGGTCTGGAATTAAATCAGGGGAAAACAAAGTTCAGGTGCATAAATCCTCATAAAACTTTTAGAGGTTTCACCAAACTTGACTGACATAGCTTGGAGAGGGTTTATGATTTTGATTACTTGGGCATTAGGTTGACCTCTAACGTTCTCTGGTCACCTCAGATTAGGAAGAGCACCCTAAACCTATGCCATTATGCATTGGGAGTGGCAAGGCTGTTCAATTAATCAAAAACTAGGCATATTTCCCTGGCTATTCACATCTACCAGATGAAGGCAGTAGCAAGTGCCTTATACGGAGCTGGGCACTGGAGCCATGCTGGTCTTCCGGTATAGGCAACCGCTGAAAACAAGTTTTTAAGATCTTAAGTGAAATTACCTCAGAGAACTCCTATATTGCCTCTTCTGTGGGACATGGGTATCAATTCAAAGGAGAGCAAGGCCAATCTGTGTCCCATTTTATTCTGGTGGAGACTGAGGAGCACCCCAACACTAGAAAACTATCTTTGTGCATTTAAAGTAGTTGAACTGGATAAGGGCAGGAAAATTAAGTGGGTGGCAAACCTTACGGCTTCCCCTACATCTCTGGGACTTAAGGAGCTTTGGGACTGTGACACAGCAAACACCCTTACCCATATCCCTCCTGAAGAAACTTACTGGGAATACATATGGGCCTTGGAAGTAAGGAGACCAAGTCCAGGAACCATTACCTCAGACTTTATGGATATTAAAAACTTCAGTGTGTTTGAGGATTTTCTAGATCCATAATGGTCCCTCTAGCGACGCAGCTCTATATCAAGTTTCACTACAGCACCCTTCCCCACAGGAGCTTTAGCAAAAAGCGGAAAACTTCCACTGATCTAAGCACCGCATGCCCAGTTTGTCACCAAGGGAATGAAAGACCCTCACACTTCCCTTTTTTCTGTCCAGGTTATAATGCCCCCAGAAAATGCTGGTTAGCCCCAGCTGCAGGCAGATGTGAATTAGAAAATGTGATAGGGCCATCAGAATGTTGCGTGCAGAGACCACACAGTTAATTGTCTCTGCCATGGCAAACTTTTTGCATTGAAGCTGGTTGCATAAGACCAAACATCATGTCTCATATCTGATAGGACCCTTCGATTTGTATCTTAATCACACCGGAAATGTCTATGGTATGTTGTTGGGCACAATCTCATTTTATGCTTTAACTAACAATTTATGGGCGGTTTTCAATTGCATCTTATTTTATTTACGTACTCAACAACCACCATGTTTAAAATGAACAATTTTATATACTTTGCACTTGTTTTCAAAATAATATTTTGTAAAGCTTATAATGACGATAATATTTTAAATGTATGATTAAATTGCTTGATGCACAAAAGAGAGGGACGGGTAGCTAAGGGGAAAGAAGAGGTCCAGTACCCGTGCTCCCAAGGTAAGACATGTCAATCACTGGAGGGTAACTGTTCCTATAAAAGCTCACCCCTTCAGCGGCGTGAAGTATAGGTGAAGAGGTGCCTATCTTCCTTAGTGGTTGAAGGTTGGGTAGAGAAGAATGCCTCCTAATTGGAGAGTTGCCCTCACATACCCATCAGGGTGTCATGCTTCATCATTGGGCGTTTTGCTCCTCATAGGGGTGGCGCTGCAGTTCCTCACGGGCCCCACGAGAGGGCTCTTTGGCAGAGATTTTTTTGAGGAACGACGCATTGGTGAGTGCGGGTGTGTGGGGATTTGTGCAGGTGGGTTAAAAATACCGTGCTGGTACCCTCGGAGGTATTTATTCTTCAGTCTATACGATATATTTAAAAACAGGCAAAGAAAGAACTCGTGACCCTGCTATCAATGAGGAAGGTTCGTTCCTTTTTGCACAACTAGGTGAAAAGTGGTGATAAATGGATAATCAGGTCTAATAGGTCGACATGTTTCATGTCTAATCGATCCCTAATGGATCCTTTGCCGTTTCGTCAGGACCAGTGGAGATATTAAGGAATAGAAAAATGTGACACAGGGGTTCGAGACAGAAAACACAATACACCCTGTGATGTTACCCTGATTCAGGTATGTGGTCTAGGCGGCTCTGCACCCAATCAGTATTGACCACCTTAACTTGTAAATCCAACCTAGAGAAATAAAGAAACAAACAGAAAACAAGATTTATAGAGTTTATACTGATGGTGCTGCAAAATGTGAGTCATGCCACAAACACATCCAGAAGCTGTCAGACGGACGCGCGCTGCTGCTCTGAAGTAAATACGACCATTATTGTCGCAACAGACATATAACACGAGACTCAAACCGACCAGTGGAGGTCATGTGTACTCAGGCATAAGACTCCAACTGGCTGGTGGAGATCTTGTGAGCAACTGAGCACTTTCGTTTAGGAAGAAATCTCCTGCTTGCTGTAAATTATCTGAACTCCACCACACGTAGTGGAGCCCTTTACTGGATCTGAATCACTTCTTGTCCTCCTGATCTCATTCACTGAAGATTTTGCTTTTCGTGGCTGTCCACCTCTCCTTCTATAGTCCTTAGGAAGACCCGCTCTGATGTACACCAATTTGTGCTGTTTCCAGGGTCGAAACGTCGACATCTCTTATATGTCCACACAGTTTTCTTAATTACGTTTTTATTCATCAATGGGTCTTGAATTACATGTGTAAAATTTGATAGGACATGAATTTGGAATTCTCTTTTTATTCTATGTCACCTGCATATGTCATGTCATGTATATAGTGTAATGTTCATTTCACTACTCACTACATGTCACTTTTTCACCAGTCACCTGTTGTCTTGTTGCAATTTAATTTGTACTTTGTTTTTTACAGCCAGTAGTATTTAGTACTTCTTTTGAAATATAAGAATTGAACCAACTTCTCTTTTTGGTGTGTTCTCCTTCTTCTCCCAATTTTCCTTTTGTGTGTTATAAATAACTTTTCCTTGTAGTAAATACAGTTCTCACAGCAATTGTAATTTACCCGACAGAACCATTTGTTCTATATATCACAGGTTAAGCGGTGAGCAACACATCCGCCTAAGCACTCCATGCACGATCGTAGCGGACTTAATGAGTCATAATATAGCCATAAATTCTTAGAGGTGTGCCTCTGTGAAAGGGTTGCAAGCCCCTTCAGATTAAGGGGGTGCGTGGACACAGGCACACTGAAAGTAGGTATGAAAAAACACAATCCCTACCCTAAATATTATCCAGGGATGCCTCAACGGCGGAAGATGCGGCTCACAAGGTTACATAGAGTAGAGAGACGGGAGTGGGGACATAGCGAGTGTGGGTCAGGTTTAGCCGTAAATGCTCCTGGGAACGAAGCTGTGAGGAATATCGCACTCCTTAGTCAGGTAGAGAAAAAAGAGTACTTACATTGACCTTCTGGTGAATGGTATTGATACCTGCCCTCAGCCGCATGGTCGCCGGTAATCTGACGGCTTTCGGAAGCCAGTATAAATACGGGATGTGATTAAGGGTGAGTGGTGCTAAGGAGACCCACCTCCATGCCGGATGCGGAAGTGCCGGTCACGTGAAAGAGCCTAGAGCGGTCTCAAAAGGCCGTAATGGCTGGGTTACGCTGCCATGTTGGAAAGGGCCGGGGCGAGTAGCCGTGCGTTATTCTGGCATATATTCTTAATAAAAACAATGGGATTAATGCACAAGTTACTAACCTGTGTAACGATATATCTGTAAGAGACAGTAGTTAGTGACAGATTCCTTACCTTAGAATATCCCCAGGCGTCAGGCTGGATCCGGAAAGTTTTTTGCGTAGCAGTACTCTTGCGCGTCGGTAGGCGGCGTCGTGCGGCTCCGCATCCGTCGTCGGCGTCGTGATCGCCGGGTTGACGTCGCGGGCAGTACTTAGACGCCGCCCCTGCGCGCTGACGTCAGTTCTGTACACGACTTTCCGCACCAGGAACGCAGAGCCATGCAAGAAGCTGACATAGGTGTCTGAAAAATACTAGGGCCCTGAAAGGGATGTCCTTAACCCTAGAAATCAGTTCGCAGAACGGGGAGGATGGGTGGGCGGTAAGGAATCTGTCACTAACTACTGTCTCTTACAGATATATCGTTACACAAGTTAGTAACTTGTGCATCTGAAAGAGACACGTTAGTGACAGATTCCTTACCTTAGAATAGATACCCCAGCAATACCAACCCCGGTGGTGGGTCTGCGAACAAAGATCAGACAAGGAAGTCCTGGAGGACAGAACGGCCAAAGAAGCCGTCCCTCCGGACCTGACTGTCAAGGCAGTAATGCTTTGTAAACGTGTGCAGCGAGGCCCACGTAGCTGCCTGACAGATAACCGGCAGCGGAACACCGCGGCCCAAAGCCGTGGTAGCAGCCGTTGCCCTGGTGGAATGGGCACGCAGCCCAACAGGAGGCTCCTTCTTAGCCAAAGAATAGCAGGCCTTGATGCACAAGGTAACCCAGCGGGAGATGGTTCGTTTGTGCACCGCCCAACCTTTTTTGGCGCCCACGTAGCCAACAAAGAGCTGGTCATCCACCCGGAAGTGTTTTGTGCGGTCGATATAGAAGGAGAGCGCACGTTTTGGGTCCAGACGGTGGAGCCTCTCTTCCTCTCTGGAAGGATGCGGAGGCGGAAAGAAGGTAGGCAAAGTGATGGTCTGCCCAATGTGGAAGGCAGTAACCACCTTTGGCAAGAAGGACGGACGCGTCCGAAGAACAACCTTGTCTGGATGGACAGACAGAAAGGGAGGTTTGCATGATAGAGCCTGGAGCTCACTCACCCGCCGAGCGGAGGTGATGGCCACCAGAAAGGCTGTCTTCAGAGTTAGAAGACGAAGAGGACAGTTATGTAGAGGCTCAAAGGGAGCGCACATTAAAAAGGTAAGAACCAAGTTCAAGTCCCACTGAGGCATCACAAACGGAACAGGAGGGAAGAGGTGTGTAATGCCTTTTAAGAACCTGTTAACAACAGGGGACTTGAAAAGGGAGGGCTGATCAGGGAGCCTGAGGAAGGCCGAGATAGCACAAAGATAACCCTTGATGGTACCCAGGGCAGAACCCTGTTGGGCCAGAGAAAGAAGGAACAGAAGGACCTCAGAAAGAGGGGCAGAAAGGGGATTCACAGCCTTTGCTGTGCACCATGCCACAAATTTGTTCCACCTGCAGGCGTATACCACCTTAGTGGAGGGACGCCTGGCTGCCAGAATCACATCACACACTTCGGGAGGCAAGTCGAAAGGAATCAACTGCCGCCGCTCAATCTCCACGCAAGCAGGTGTAGACTGGACAGGTTCGGGTGGAGGACCGTCCCCTGCTGCTGCGACAGAAGATCCTCCCGAAGAGGCAGACGGATCGGGGGATCTACGCTCATACTGAGTAGCTCGGGATACCAAACTCTTCGAGCCCAGTCCGGAGCCACAAGGATGACTTGGGCCCGGTCGTGCCGAATCTTCTTCAACACTCTGGGTAGAAGTGGTATAGGCGGAAAGGCGTACAACAGACCGCAACTCCACTCGCGACGAAAAGCGTCGCCGAGCGAGTGCCGCCTTGGAAATTCCAACGCGCAGAACTGATGACATTGCGCGTTCTCTTCGGTGGCGAATAGATCTAACCAAGGCTCTCCCCATTGTTGAAAGAGTCCTTGCGCCACTTCCGAGTGAAGACGCCATTCGTGATCCATCATGCACCTGCGGCTGAGTTCGTCCGCCCTGGCGTTTAGGGAACCTGCCAGGTGTTGAACCATCAGGAACATGTCCTGATGTTCCAGCCAAGTCCAGAGGCGCAGAGCCTCCTGACAGAGGGTCCACGACCCCACCCCGCCCTCTTTGTTGCAGTACCACATGGCGGTGGTGTTGTCTGTGAACACCTGCACTACCTTCCCTTTGACAGAGGGAAGGAATGCCTTGAGTGCAAGTCGGATCGCCCGGAGCTCCAGAAGGTTGATATGGAGCCGGGACTCCGCCGGAGACCAGAGGCCTCTGATCTCCGCCTCTCCCATGTGACCGCCCCATCCCAGAAGGGACGCATCCGTCACAACTGTGTGCTCTGGCTGGGGAAGGGAGAGGGATCTGCCCATGACCCATTGCCGGTTCGAGAGCCACCACTGCAACTGTTTTGCAGTCCCCACCGAGATCTGGACGTGATCGGACAGGTTGCCCTGGTGCTGCGCCCACTGGAACTTCAGGTCCCACTGCAGAGCCCGCATATGCCATCTGGCATGATCGACCAGCAGGATGCAGGAGGCCATGAGGCCCAGCAGCCTCAGGGTCATCCGTACCGAAACCCAGGATAAAGGCTGAAAGATCGGAATCATAGCCTGAATATCCCGGACTCGCCGTTCGGGAGGATAGGCCCGAAACTGCGTCGTGTCCAGAACTGCTCCGATGAAAAGGAGCTGTGGAGAAGGAACCAGATGCGACTTCGGCACATTGATGGAGAACCCCAGCGAGTGCAGGAGTTCGGCCGTAGTCTGGAGGTGGGAGACGACTGCCTGGGACGAGCCCGCCTTCAGCAGCCAGTCGTCGAGGTAGGGGAAGACTGAAACCCCTGCCCGGCGCAGATGAGCTGCGACCACCGCCATCACTTTCGTGAACACCCGAGGGGCACTGGTAAGGCCAAAGGGGAGCACGGTGAACTGAAAGTGCTCGAGGCCTACCGTGAACCGTAGGTAACGCCGGTGGGCCGGCAGGACGGGGATGTGGAAATAAGCGTCCTGCAAGTCCAACGCTACCAGCCAGTCTCCAGGGTCGAGGGCAGTCAAGACCTGAGCTAGGGTGAGCATCTTGAACTTCTCCTTCCGGAGGAAGCGATTGACGTTCCGGAGGTCCAAGATAGGACGCATGTCCTCCTTGTCCTTTTTGGGCACCAGAAAGTAGTGGGAGTAGCAACCACGCCCTACTTCTGGGGTCGGAACATGCTCGATGGCCCTCTTGGCCAAGAGGGCCGTAACTTCCTTCTGTAGAAGCACCAAGTGATCCCCTGACATGCGGTGGAATTGAGGTGGCATGGCTGGGGGGGTGGTCTCGAAGGGGAGGGAGTAGCCCCTTCGGACAATGTCCAAGACCCACCTGTCCGAGGTGATGGGACGCCAGTGGTGAAGGTGATGGCGGATCCTGCCCCCGACTGGCGTGCTGTGCACCTGAAAGGAGGGACTAGGAGGGCTTGGAGGCCGCAGACGGCTTGGAGGTGGTGGCCTGACCCGCACGCTGGTTGCCCGAACCGCCACAGCGGTATCCACGTCCTCGGCCACGCGAAGGCGCTTGCTGCGCGGGCCGTTGGCCGGGCTGTTGACGTGACTGGGCGCCCCTCCCGTGGCCACGAAAGGGGCGAAAAGCAGACGTGAGCGGAGGGCGCACAACAGCAAGGCCCAGGGACTTGGCAGTAGCCCGCGAGTCCTTGAAACGCTCCAGCGCATGGTCTGCCTTCGAACCAAAAAGACCGACTCCATCAAAGGGCATGTCCATGAGTGTATTCTGGACATCCCCTGAAAAACCAGTGGTCCTCAGCCAGGCGTGGCGACGCAGCGCCACCGTCGTTGCAAGCGATCTGCCCAGCGAGTCGGCGGTATCAAGGCCACAGCGTATGGTATATTTAGCCGCATCACGCCCTTCCGCAATGGCGCGGGTAAGCAGTGTCTGGACCTCCTCAGAACACTGCGGCAAAACAGTCGCCACCGAATCCCACAGGGAGTGGGTATATCGGCCCAAGAGGCAAGCGGTGTTAACAGACCGCAAGCCAGCACTGGAGGAAGAGAAAGCCTTCTTCCCAAAGTGGTCCAGGCGCTTGGATTCCCTATCCGGAGGGGCGGTAGGGAAGGCGGTTTGGGAGGCAGAGGCTTGGACAACCAAGCTCTCAGGGGTGGGGTGTTGGGAGAGAAACAGGGGGTCGCCCGGAGCAGGGCGATGGCGTCGGGCCACGTTCCTATCCACAGGAGCCCCTGTGGTGGGCTTGGACCAGGCACCCAAAAGAACGTCAGTGAGTGCATCATTGAACGGCAACACAGTCTCCGAAGAGGAGGCCGCCGGCTGAAGCACTTCAGTCAGGAGGTTAGTCCTGACGGCCACAGTAGGCAACTGGAGATTCAAGGCTCCAGCAGCTCTACGCAACACTGTTGCAAAATTAGCCCCCTCCTCCGTAGCCACGGGAGGAGACAGCATGCCAGAGTCAGGGGAGGTGTCCAGACCACTGGCATCCCCAAGTTCCTCAACCCAGTCCAGGTCAAACTCGCACTGTTGTGTGAGAGGGTCCTCAGACCCCTCCCAGCTCTCCTGGTCCTCCTCAGGTTCATAATATGGAGGAGGAGGGACATTAGGGACCCAAGGTCTCATCGGCGCCGGAACCGGCGTCGGGCGACGTCGGTCCGGCTCCATGTCCGGAGCCGGAGAGAGCCGGGGAACGACGCCGTCCGGAGCCCCGGACGGCGTCAGGAACGGCACCGGGGACATCGGCGGAGGCGTGGTTAGGTCAACCGGCGTCGATGGGGGTTGCGGCACCACCGGAGCCGGGATCGAGGCCGGGGCCGGAGCCGAGGCAGGGATGAAGGCTGGTGGGACAGGCGCCGCCGGGACCGGAGTCGACGGCGACGCCGGAGCAACCCCATCAGGGCCCGCGGGGCCCGAAGGCGCACCGGAGGGACCTTGAGGCCCGAAGAGGCGGGCCATGGCCGACAGGAACTCCTGTACTTGGGCCGGAGTCGATCCCCCGAACCCGGGAAGGACGGGTAATGCGGGGGTGACTCGACAGGCACGTCCGGGGCCGCGGGGGCGGGAACGGTGCCGACAGGGGCCTCAGCCGAGTCGCGAGACCGGCGAGGCGAAGTCTTAGAGCGATGACGCCGCTTAGACTTCTTGTGCTTCGACTTACCGGAGGAGCGCGAAGACTTGGATTCCGACGAACGATGGGGGCTCCGCGACCGGCCCCTCGATCTCTCCCGTGACCGGGGCTTGGTGCGGCGCAGAGCCGACTGCCGGACCTCGAGCAGCTTTCGAGACCGCTCTCGCAAAGCCTTCGGATGAAGTTTCCGGCAGTCAGGGCACGACTTCGTGTCGTGGTCTCGGCCGAGACAGAAGAGACACTCGAGGTGCGGGTCCGTGATGGACATCATACGGGCACAGACCTCGCAGGGCTTAAAGCCGGGCATCCCTACGACACCTTAGGAGTCGTGAAGACTCGTAGAAGAAAACAGTGAAAAATTCACAAAAAAAGGTAGTCAAAAAGTGACTAGGGCACTGCTCTTCCCGGATCTGCGCTTACTGGCGCGGAAAAAGAAGAACTGACGTCAGCGCGCAGGGGCGGCGTCTAAGTACTGCCCGCGACGTCATCCCGGCGATCACGACGCCGACGACGGACGCGGAGCCGCACGACGCCGACTACCGACGCGCAAGGGTACTGCTACGCAAAAAACTTTCCGGATCCAGCCTGACGCCTGGGGATATTCTAAGGTAAGGAATCTGTCACTAACGTGTCTCTTTCAGATATATAAACAACAGTACAGACAAAAATAGTTGTACAATTGGTCTTACTTAGGGATAAGCAAAACGGAGGAGTGTGGGAGCAAGGTTTCGCTCACTAAAGGTAGTAAGTGGGTGGGCACCTGGTAGAATAAAAGCAGGATAGTTGTGTCACCTAGTCAGGCCTAAAGGAAACGTGTAGGCCCAAATGAAGGGATGGAGACAGTTGCCCTGTGCTAGCATCGACTTGGATTGAAGAAAGTAAGAAACGGACCTCCTAATGTTCATATTACACCCAAATACGGTTGAGAATGAGGAGCAGAAGAATGGGTGGTACCCAGACTCAAACAGGGGAGGGGCGAAGGGAAAATAATGTTCTGCTAAGTCAAGTGTCTGTATTAGGGGTGTGTGGGACAGTCATGGGTATGAAGGGTATAAACCGGATCAATCTCAACCTGTGAGTGAGAGGATTGTCCCTAGTTTGGAGGGCTCAAGGGGAATGAATCAATTAATGACTTCAGCCCAGGATATGTTGTCATTCAGTCCCTGGGTATTGGATCTCAAACAGAACACCCAGCGTTGTTCCTGAGTGAACAGAGTTCTCACTGGCCAGCCAGGGTCGGAGTCAATAATGGTCCAATGTAATCTATCTGGTGTGTGGTGCGTCTCAAGGAAATGTGAGCACATTTTGGTATTTGTTTTTTTGCAGCGGATCGTGCTGCGGTGCTCGCTGATCCGTGTTTTTACAGGTCTCGTCATCATCCCCACATAACGAAGTTGGCAAGTGCATGTAATTGAGCAATTTTTAGTATTGCAATTGGTGTGCCGTTTTTGTTGCCATGTTCTCTGTAAACCTAGGTCTATGCTCTTTGTTGTGGTGGTTAAGGGGCACACTGAGCATGATCCACAGGGGAAGTGACCCTCAACTGGTGGGAGGGCCCACAAGGTGGGTTGCCTGGTTCGTTGGATAGGGGGGCGGGTGTGTACAAGGAGGTCCTTCAAATTTTGTGTGCGTTTGTATGCAAAAAGGAGGGGCAGTCCAGGGATAACGTTTCCTGTGCTGAGGATCGCCCAGTGTTTTTTGAGAACCTTCTGTATTTTATTAGAGGTAGGGGTGAAAGACGTTTCGCACGTTAGTGTGTCATTTGGTGTTCTATCTCTGTTCTCTAACAAACTCTCCCTGTGATTGTTCTTTGCCCTCTTGTAGGCCTGGTGTATCACCTTGTGTGGGTAGTGACGGTCCAGTAAATTGGATCTGAGGGCGAATGCCTGCCTCTCATATTTGTTAATAGTGTTACAGTTCCTGCGTAAACGGAGAAACTGACCTACTGGTAACTTATCCCTCAGGGATTTTGGATGGTGGCTTTCGTAGAGTAACAAACTGTTTCTATCAGTTGGTTTCCTGTAGCTTGTTGTGAACAACTGACCTTCTTAAATGGAGATTAACAGGTCAAGAAATGGTATGGAGTTCTCTGATCTAGTGTTGGTGAATTTCAGGTAAGGGTCCAATGTATTGACCCAATCGCAGAATGCCCCACATGTTTCTGAGTCACCACTCCAAAATAGTAAAATGTCAACAATATAACGATGCCATAGTAGTATGTTATTGCGAAAGGGGTTGGTCTCATGCTCAATTTAGTTACTTTCATAGGCAGCATTTTAGAGACACGCCAAACTGGGGGCGAAGGTGCTGCCCATGCACGTGCCTTGTATTTGTTGGTAGAGTTGGCCTTGGAATTCAAAGAAATTTTCTTTGAGGGTGATAGAGGCACACTCAACAATGAATGTGATGGGGTTCTTGAATGGCCATGGGTCCTCCAGGTGAAGGATGTTCTCCAGGACTTCTAGAGTAGCGTCCTGGGGAATGTTAGTATACAAGGCTTCGGCGTCCAGGGTCACCAGGAGGTTTATCCTCTTTGGTGCTGGGAAGGCTTGTATAAGGTTGAGGACATCAGTTGTGTCTTTAAGGTATGTTGGAGTCTTCATTACAATCGGTCTCAAGAAAAAATCACAGAATTTACTGAGTGGTTCCAGGAGCGAATCGATACCCGAGACAATGGGGCGTCCCGGTGGGGGGTTGACTCCCTTGTGAATTTTGGGGAGGGTTTAAAAGTATGGTGTCCGAGGTTGTTCGTTGTTTAGGAAGCCGGCTTCCTGTTTGGTAATCCAACCCTCCGTCTCAGCCTCTGTGATGAGTACTTTGATCTTAATTGTGAGGCGTGCCGTAGGATCCGTTTCAATCGGACGGTAGTAGCGTGTGTTAGCTAGTTGACGTCGACATTCATCATCATAGGGGGTCACATCCTGTAGAACAATGGCGCCGCTTTTGTCAGCCGGTTTTACCACAATGGTTGTGTCATCCGTAATCCCCCTGAGTAGATTCCTCTCTGATTTGGACATGTTATCGAATGGAGGGGGTCCACTTGGAAGTGCTACCTCTTTAAGGACGGCCTGCTCAAAAGTGAGTATTTCATTTGGAGTAGTGGCTGCCGGGGGCATAAAACTGGACTTGTTGCGTAATCCTGTGCCCTCTTCCGGGGTGTAAGGTTTATCTTGAAAATAGGCTCGTAATCTGATTTTTTGGAAGAATTGGAGTAAATTCCTGGTAGAGACGGAACGTGTCTTCTCGTGGGGTGCCAACTTCGTTATGTGGGGATGACGACGAGACCTGTAAAAACACGGATCACCGAGCACCGCAGCATGATCCGCTGCAAAAAAAACAAATACCAAAATGTGCTCACATTCCCTTGAGACGCACTACACACCAGATAGTTTGCGTTGGACCATTATTGACTGCAACCCTGGCTGGCTAGTGAGAACTCATCACTCAGGAACAACGCTGGGTGTTCCGTTTGAGATCCAATACCCAGGGACTGAATGACGACATACCCTGGGATGAAGTCATTAATTGATTCATTCCCCTTGAGTCCCACTTCTTCAGCACCTTCCAAACTAGGGACAATCCCCTCACTCACAGGTTGAGATTGATCCCGTTTATACCCTTCATACCCATTACCGTCCCACACACCGCTAATACAGACACTTGACTTAGCAGAACATTATTTTCCCTTCGCCCCTCTCCTGTTTAAATCTGGGTACCACCCATCCTTCTGCTCCCCATTCTCAACTGTATTTGGGTGTAATATGAACATTAGGAGGTCCGTTTCTTTCTTTCTTCAATCAAAGTCGATGCTAGCACCGGGCAACTGTCGCCATCCCTTCATTTAGGCTTACACGTTTCCTTCAGGTCTGACCAGGTGACACAACTATCCTACTTTTACTCTACCAGGTGCTTACCCACTTACTACCTTTAGTGAGCGAAACCTTGCTTCCACACTCCTCCGTTTTGCTTATCCCTAAGTAAGACCACTTGTACAACAATTTTTGTCCCTACTGTTGGTTTTATATTAATCCCATTGTTTTTATTAAGAATATATGCCATAATAACCCACGGCTACGTGCCTCTGCCCTTCCCAAGATCGCCGCGTAACCCAGCCATTACGGCCTTTTGAGACCGCTCCAGTCTCCTTCACGCGACCAGCACTTCCGCATCTGGCGTGGAGGCGGGTCTCCTTAGCACCCCTCAACCTGAATCACTTCCCGTATTTATACCGGCTTCCGAAAGCCGTCAGATTACCAGCGACCATGTGGCTGAGGGCAGGTATCAATACCATTCACCAGAAGGTCAATGTAAGTACTCTTTTCTCTCTACCTGACTAAGGAGTGTGATATTCCTCACAGCTTCATTCCCAGGAGCATTTACGGCTAAACCTGACCCACATTTGCTATGTCCCCCCCTCCCGTCTCTCTACTCTAGGTAACCTTGTGAGCCGCATCTTCCGCCGTTGAGGCATCCCTGGATAATATTTGGGTAGGGATTGTGTTTTTTCATGCCTACTTTCAGTATGCATGTGTCCACGCACCCCCTTAATCTGAAGGGGATTGCGACCCTGTCACAGAGGCACACCTCTAAGAATTTATGGCTATATTATGATGCATTAAGTCAGCAACGATCGTGCATGGAGTGCTTACACGGATGTGTTGCTCACAGCTTATCATGTGGCATGACTCACATTTTGCAGCACCATCAGCATAAACTCTATAAATCTTGTTTTCTGTTTGTTTCTTTATTTCTATAGGTTGGATTTCCAAGTTAAGGTGGTCAATACTGATTGGGTGCAGAGCCGCCTAGACCACATACCTGAATCAGGGTAATATCACAGGGTGTATTGTGTTTTCTGTCTCGAACCCCTGTGTCACATTTTTCTATCACATTTTAATATCTCCACTGGTCCTGACGAAACGCCATAGGATCCACTAGGGACCGATTAGGCGTGAAACATGTCGACCTGATTATCCATTTATCACCACTTTTCACCTAATTGTGCAAAAACGAATGATAGCAGGGTCACGAGTTCTTTCTTTGCCTGTTTTTAAATATATTGTACGGACCCAAGAATAAATACCTCTGAGGGCACCAGCACTGTATTTTTAACCCACCTGCACAAATCCCCACACACTTGCACTCACCACTGCGGCGTTCTTCAAAAAAATCTCTGCCAAAGAACCCTCTCGCGGGGCCTGTGGGGAACTGCAGCACCACCCCCATGAGGGGCAAAACGCCCAATGATGAAGCATGACACCCTGATGGGTGTGTGAGGGCAACTCTCCAATTAGGAGGAATTCCTCTCTACCCAACCTTCAACCACTAAGGAAGATAGGCACCTCTTCACCTATACTTCACGCCGCTGAATGGGCGAGCTTTTATAGGAACAGTTACCCTCCAGTGATTGACATGATTAAATTGCTACCTTGCACTCGCTGCCCATGCAATTTGCTTTTTTAATAATATATATGTATGAAACAACTTTTAATTAACTGACCAATAATGAGAGGTTTTACTATCAAATTTATGATATAGTATGCTAAATTGCTGTCTTGGACTCATTGCACATGTACTTTACGTTACTTTTTTAACAACCTATATATTTGAAATAGTTTGAAAATTACCTGACCAATAATGTGAGGTATGATTATGTATCTATGAAATACTATGCAAATGGTCCTGTGTAACCAATCGAATAGGTTATTTTATGCTTAGAAAATCTTTTCTCTGGTTGTGATCCTCCTTTAGTCCCGGACGATATGGTTCTGTTATTTACATGTAGATTTAGTGCAGACTGAGATTTAGCACAGACCTTACCACTAGGCATGGCAGGCCATAAAGGTTTTTGTCTATGACTATTGTTCGAGTGCTTCCTATTTCTGTGAAAACTATCTAATCAGAGAATTATTGCATGTAATGCTGCCATATATGGAGGGCCACAAGAGTAATGTATTGTGTGCTGACGCGACCCGTGTTTTATACACCCGCGGCTCCTCCACTATTGCGAAGGAGCCCCCCCCCCCGGCCAGCTGCCTCAAAACGGCAGGAAAGGAAAAATAAACCATAATAAACACATTTTATTATTGTTTTATTGTTATTTTCCTGCCAAGTCTTTGTGGGCGGGGCATGCAGGACAACAGGCGCAGGAGGAGTGGTAGTGCACTGTGATCAGTGCGCATGACGCTTTGGCAGGCTGTCTCAGGCCGGCCAAACTGTCATGCATATTGAAGATCTCTCAAACCCCAGCTGCATTGCCAGGTTGGAGAGAGCAGGCACAGTCTCCCAGTCTCCCTGGGAGTGCAAATCCAGAGTGCTCAGGCCAATCCTGACGCTGCTCCCATGACATGAGAGCAGCATCAGGATTGGCCGCAGTGGAGTCTGGGAGCTTGTACCTGCAAGAAGAGGAGCAGAAGAGCGCAATGTGGCCAGCAAGTTTTTTTTTATTTTATTTTGTCCCCCCAACCCCTTAACCACCCTCCCACTCGGCGACTGAAACACAACACCAGCCGCTACTGGTACTAGTATTTGCTATAGTCTCTTTTTATGGCCTACGGTTGAAATAAAATATTTTCATTCAAGAGAAAAAAATACTACATCAAATATAAATGCAGCAAGGTGTTTGCCTGCAACTAGGGAAAACATACAAAATCTCTAAAGAAGAATATTCCACAGGCAATTCCACCAGAGAAAGAAATTCATGTATTACTGAGCAGCTTGGTCTTCTTGGTGCCAAATCTAGCACATTTACATCAGGGGTTAATAACAAGGGTGTGTAAATATTTGAACGGTCCGCGTTTAACTAAACAGAAAAAAACATACCTTTGGGGAAATAGAGCCACAATCATCAGCCTGTTCCAGTGCACTGTTGCAATTCGGAAGATACTGACAATGCTGCACCTGTTGGCTGTCCCATTCATCTTTCACCTCCAATTTTGGAGGATGAAGCTGGCCCGATTGTTTTTTAAGAAAAAAAAAAACAATTGAAAACAACCACCCCTGTCTTAAGCAAGGTTGGTGGTTATGAGGCACCAATAAACCTGTTGGTCTTTGTGGCCCGGTTCAGTGGGGCAAAAGACAACATACAGGCCAATGCCAACTCTGCCCTTGAGCCAGGCGAGAGTGGGGGCGAAATGGCACTCCTGACCTTTGACAAATGGCAGGAAAGGCTCATTACCCTGAAAATAATATTTCTAAATAACTGCCTTTAAATTGCCCAAAAACAACAAACTTTGGAGTACAGAGTGTACCAACTGCAGATTATATTTTATGTATGCATATATTTTACAGAGTCACGTTTGTGACTCTGTAGTTATGGTTCAGCCGCAATTTCTTTTGAAAATGCATTTTTGAATAGCTCATAACTTTGCTACCGGATGACGTATGTGGAAAAATTTTGCACACACCAAGTGGAAAACTGGCTGAGGTTAGCCATTCCAAGTTTGGTGCAGCTCTGTGCAGGGCAAAAAAGTTAAGCGAGGTCAAAACAGTTGCACGTACTGTTGAAGTTCCAATAGAAACTTTTGCTCACTGCTGTGGCAAAACCTGCTTTACCGATTTATATGATACTTCACATGAAAGAAGAACTTCACTAAGAAAGTGTGCTTTTTGTGATTTGGTGTAATCCATCCAGTAGTGTTTGAGATATCAATGATTTAACAATGTGTCAAGGGGGCATAGAGGAGTTAAAATGTAGACATACTTTGTCCATTTGAGAACCTGTGTTATGGACAGGTCAGGCACCAAATTTAAAATAAGGAAAACTCATACGACAACAGAGCCTTTTCTCACGTTGTCTACTTGGGGTCAGAGGACACAAGGGCTCTGATTGGCTTGCTGCAAGAGAAAGTTTTGTCTTGGGGCTGACATTACTTTATGCTGGGCTCGGCCTACACCTCCTATGAAAAAAACAATTACAAGAGCCATGAGGGGGCGGATAGAGCATCCTTTGGAGTCAATTTTCTTTAAAATGTATTTTAATGCATGGTTCATAAACCCTATGACTGGGTTTACGATCTTGGAACTGTTATGTCCTTGAACTCGGGATGCAAATCTATAGTGACTTGACAGAGAGCTTTTACACCTGCTGTCCACCTTAGGGACAATGGACCCACAGTCTGTAAATGGGTTTGTGAATCCAGAAAACCATAAGGATCTCAAATCCAAAAACCCACATTTGAATAAAAAAATTAATGAGAACAGGGCAGGTCCTCTATTTAAGAAGGATTGGGTGCCGAGACTGGCAGAAGGCCTGGCCCTGCAGTCAACCACCACTGTGCATGACTGGAGGTTGTGTACAGTGGGTATTGGTCACAAGCAGGAGTGTGGGGCAGGGCTTGGTGAAGGACAGGCCTTGCAGTCAACCCCAGACGCACATGGACAAAGGCTACAAAGGTTATGCACAGTGGAAGTGCCTGCCCGTAGAGGTCGGCCTTAGGGTCTTGCTGAAAGTCACAGCAGCAGAGGCTGTTTGGAGATTGCCCGCTCATCGGGTAGGCCCAGCCCTGCACCCTGCACCCACCACACACAGCCTTTTGCTTATGGCAAAGTCTGTGGACAGTGCGAATTGGGTACATGGCAGGTGAGTGCAAAACCATAATTGACCCACCCAGCCATGCTCAGTACACCCCTTTGCCAATGGTACAAGAAAGAAAAGCTGTCTTGCAAGGGCAGAACATTGTGGGGCATCCTTTATGGTGTGAGTTGTCTATTGCATCCCATAAATGGCAATTTTCAGGGGTTTTGTTTGCTGAACCATAACTAACACATAACTGTTGTTTATTCACCAAAACCTTTGGTAAAGGAAAGTAATATAGATTTCTTAAAAGCAAAAAATGAAATGTACCCTCGCCCATGGCACCAGAAACTGCTGTGCGCATCCTTCAGCCATGAGAAGCAGTCACTTAAGGCAGGGTGAGTTCTTGAGACATGACCTGTTCCCCTGTCCCAGATCCTTCAGCATATGCCCTTCATCTATAATTCCATTGGGAGAAAGACATTGCCTTCAGCTATGATCTGCACTGCATATTTATGCCCACATAAACTGGTGTCCATGACTTCTGACCATATATTTTTCCTTATGGCAATACCTACTGCACAGGAACATGCCCATACAGACTTCAGTGCGGAAAATTTAGAATTTCCGGGCTGATGTGATATGTGATTTGAGATTGTCCAAGCCCCTAACTTGATACATATTAAAAACCCCAATGTTAATGGTGGGCACACTGTAGTTTCTACTTTTGCTTCAGCAGCCTTCGTCTCTCTGGAGGCACATAAGGAATTAATATATAGACAAATCCGCATTTAATTTGCTTTCATATCCATGTTTGGCCTTTTGACCACCCTGCCACAGACACTGCTCAATCAACTCGGGCTCAACCTTGGAAAATAATAGCTGTAATGGTATGGATGCACACTTTCAATAAAGTTTCGAAGCAGAAACAAAATGTTATTGTTTCAGCTAATTTTGACAGTTACTTAATATCCCCCAGATCTGTACTAGAGGAGAATTTCATTCTCATTTCTCTGATTTCTGGTAGAAATGGGTCTTGAGAAAAAAATACATTACCTTTACATTACTTAATTGTGAGCAGAAAGAGGAAGAACTAGGGATCGTGAATGACCCAGGTGGTGTAATTGCAGAAGACAGAATTATATTTAAGCTGCAATTGCAAGAATATATTCTGGATATCATAATTAAAAAAAATATATTATTCAGATCCTATTTTCTTTTGTCACCAATATATCAAAAGCAATGTTCATTGTTATTGAGGAACTTGCAACTCTGGCATACGCTACTCCACAGAACAAGGCCTCACCTGAATTTTGAGTGAATCTAGCCAATCTATTTCTAGAGAAGGCCATGGGTATAAAAATTATTAGTTATTGGACCCCGACCTAACTCCGGGTCGAACCAAATTCTGTTAGGATCACTGCCCTTAACTGTTTAAAGTTGGCACTCCTTACATTAGTTGATTTTGTAAAAGAATTCCCTTTGGAGTCATATCTGGTTGTTATATTTTACACTTTGGCTCTTCAACTTGAAGTTGAACAATGGCAACTAATCAATGCTTTTCTGCATATGGATAGTGTTCTTTCTAAGTTCGAAATAGTTATCATCAAACCTTTGCTAATAAAAGCCAACCTTGAATCACATAAATCTGGTAAGTGACCGATCTATATGTGTGTTCCCATTTCTAGCAAAATATTCCGGAAAGAGCTACCAGTTGGCAGTTTCAAAGAAACATTGCAACTTCAAACAACTTGAATCCGTACAATACTGATTTTAGACCAGGGTTGATCTTGAGTCCGTGGTCCTCTCAGCGCTTGATTAGTTAAGGATTAAACTTGAAGGGCAGATGCTCAGATTTTATTGGATCTGTCAAAACCATTCAGTGAGTAGAGCACTGCTCTTCCATTCAGGTTGTTCTTTTGGGATCACCAGCCTGAGCTCGCCTAGATCTCGCCTTTTCGCCAGGATTATAATCAAAGTGTTGCTGTGCTTCCTTTCAGATCATCTTTAAAACTAATGGTATGGGGAGTCTTTCTATGCTCATCTATTGCGCTCTACTCAGTAACAGAGATCTAGAACTTGTAAAATTCTTCAAATTAGCCATGGTCTCTCTGTTATAAAGGCAATCCACAGTCCATTCTCTCCCTGTCATGCAACTATTGAGCATCTGATGTTCAGTCGTCTCACCCTTTAAATTACCATCCATAGCCAATTCAAGCCCTTACAATCAGAATCCTGCTAAGTCTACTCAATTGAAACCACCCTCACATAGGTTTATATGTGATTGCCACCCTTCCGCCCCAAATAAACATCTCTCATCTAGACTCATTCTCCTAGATCTCTTTCTTAGGCATGCAATACCGAGGACCACCTGACTATACTGGAAGTCTTCTCTGTCCCAAATACCACTAGAACTGTCCTTGTTTGATTCTCTTCCTACCTTTTTGATCACTGTTTCGTCATCATTTAATTTCCTCAAATTAGGATGATCATCATTGCTGATGAGTATCTTCCCCGGCCCAGCTCTGGCCCTCTGGTCTTCTCTCTACATCATCTGTTTTGGCCAAATCATCACCTCCTCCAGATTCTCCTATCATCTTGTCACAGATGGCACATAGATCATCACCTTCTCATCCCTTACCACTCCCCTTCCATCCAAGGACACTTGCTGCCGTTCAAACCTTGCTGATCCGTAAAGGATATTTCCTCAAACTCATCCCTGCCTCATCTGAACCTAACATTTTCCCTATGCCCATTTCCAGCACAACACTATTTTTTCCCTTTAAGATCTACCAGAAACCTCAGGGTACAATTTGCATGTAATATGAAACCTATGTCCTTTATCGCCTGCATGGCCCCACAACTAGGACTCAACTCTTAATGTCCACAAAATCTGCTCTCAGCTTCACTTTATTGTTAAGCTGTTAAAACCCTGAGCAACACACTAGACAATAAGCAAAACTGACATCAACACCGGTCGCCAAGACAGCCTTCCCTATAGAGGGTTGCTCCTCTGAACAAAATCAGCAATATTGCTACCTGGTACATTTCAGTCCTCAATATCAAGCGCGTACTTCTCACCAACATCAAGCTATTATGGTATCTGTAGTCTGTTATCATCATGGTCCTCAAGACTATATATAACACGTGAACACAGCAGGAGACAAGAACAAAATTTCCATCAGAAAGTATTTCTGGCAAACATGATCACTAGAAAGAAGGTCCCAGTGTATAAACAGGTTCAAAAAGGGATGAAACCTATTTAAAGTTTCTTAAATTCATTATCGAAACGGCAGCCAGACACACTAACATGTCACCCAAATCTGTGGGCTTGGTAAAGGTAAGGTTCTAGCACCTGAGACCCATAATTAAACTTATGGTAAATCAGGAGTACACAACCAACCTATAGTTAGTAGAATAAACCTTCACCACAAATCAAGGCTTAGTGCTCATCAAGCCTGGCTAGGAGAATACATTTACTTCGGAAAAAAAAAATATATTTATATATATTTACTGAAAAAAAACAGGTTTCAGGGACGTTATAGTTGGGTATTAGCATTTAAAAAACCTTAGAACTGTTGATGTTTGATAGAACTCAAAGAGGTCTGATAGGTACCCAGGTGCAATTGTGTTGATGTTTACTTTCGGTCTGTTGCCTAATGGTGGTAAGATCTATCTAGGTAAGTTGAAAAAACCCACAGAACTGGCATGAAGGTTAAAAGGACCCCAGTTCCAGTGCAAACCAGAATAAACCCTGATCAAGACACTCATTCCCCAATACGGTTGGCAGGATGGTGCAGTGAGCTGAAATCTCAGACTGACAAATGCTGCATTCTAGGGGTTTTGGGCTTGAAAATACTGCAAGACAGACTCAGCCTTCAAGCCTCCTGAGGTCGGCAAGATGTTAATGTAACATCTGTTATTTACAGAGCTTATAAACAGACGACGTGCAGTATGAAGTGCTATATAAAAAATAAAGTGACAGAGGGTCTCTAGGGACACATGGAGCGTGGTGATGAGAGATGCATTCCAGAGTGACTGTTGCATAGGTTTCCTGGACGCGTGTTTGTGTTATAACTATATTGAAGTCCGCGTTACCAGAAACAGCGCTTTTTAAAGCTTTTTTTTAAAGCAAAGATCCCCTTCGTAATAAAGACCAGAGCATGGCACATACCCATTCTGAGAAATTCTTTATTTTTTCAGTTATGTGTAACTCCTGGGTTGTGGGAGATAGGAGGTAGCACCGTATAATTAATTCTGGTGTTTGTGAGTGAGAGGATGATGTCTCTAACTAGGCACATTGAGTAATGCCAGCATACCAAGGTCATGCATGTGTGCCTTCTCATATCGTGGGACAATTTGGTTGCAAAAAGCTCTGAGCACCATGCACAATAAGCACACCAGTATTTGATGTCCCTACTTAATTGTGGTGGGCACCTGCATTTCATTTTGGGGATTGGGCTTGTCTTTCTTCATTAGATTTTGACATTTAGCAAAAGAGAAAGGCAGTAATGGGAGAAAGAATAAAGATGGGAACATAAGGACAATGGGAGACAGCAGGGATGTGAAAGAACATCTAGGGAAGAGAAAAAAGAGGAATGAGATTAAATCTAGATGAGGAAGCTTGGGTCTTGCTGATATTGAGCAGCAGACCCTACACTATTTTTTTTATTTACGTTTTGTTTAAATTAAGCTCAGTGCACAATAGTGCAGTGGGTAGTATGCATGGCTACATACATATGAAGTCTGTGATGTTATCCATTTCACAATTGTACTTAGCACTAACCTTGGCCACTAAGTTTTTCCTAGCTTTTCCCTTGGAGTTTGATATTCATGGAAACATTGTTTACAATGAGGGCAAAACCACAAATGTCTTTTCAACAAAACAGTCTTTACCAAAACTGTTTTTACAACAACATTTTTTACTATGAGTATGCCTTTACCACGGATGTCTCTACAACGAATTTTGTTGTAAAGGAATGAATGGTAAAGGCATATATGCGTGGTAACAAAATGTACATGTAAATGTAAGTATTTGGCAGGGTAGTATTAGGTGTATATATATATATATATATATATATATATATATATATATATATATTAAAGCTCCTGTCTTCATAAGGGCTCCCTGAGACAATCATCTTGGCAGCAGCATGAGGTACTTTGAACTGATCTGGCGGCAGTAAACGGAGGAATGGACTGTTTGCTTTCAATCAATCAATCATGTCACTTATAAAGCGCACTACATACCCGCGAGGGTCTCAAGGCGCTGGGGGAAGAGGGGGGTGGTGCTGCTACTGATCGAAGAGCCAGGTCTTGAGGAGTCTTCTGAAGGCCAGTAGGTCTTGGGTCTGTCGGAGGTTGATGGGGAGGGTGTTCCAGGTCTTGGCGGCGAGGTGGGAGAAGGATCTGCCGCCAGCGGTCGTTTTCCGGATGCGGGGGACTGTGGCGAGGGCGAGGCTGGTCGAGCGGAGCTGGCGGGTGGGGGTGTAGAAGCTGAGTCGTCTGTTGAGGTAGGCTGGTCCGGAGTTGTGGAGTGCTTTGTGTGCGTGGGTGAGGAGCTTGAAGGTTATCCTCTTGTTGACAGGGAGCCAGTGCAGGTCTCTCAGGTGGGGTGTGATGTGGCTGCGTCGGGGGATGTCGAGGATAAGACGTGCAGAGGCGTTCTGGATGCGTTGCAGCCGTCTCAGGAGCTTAGCCGTCGTTCCTGCGTAGAGGGCGTTTCCGTAGTCCAGCCTGCTGGTGACGAGGGCCTGGGTGACTGTTTTTCTTGTTTCGGTGGGGATCCACTTGAAGATCCTGCGGAGCATTCGGAGGATGTTGAAGCAGGATGAGGAAACGGCGTTGACCTGCTTAGTCATGGAGAGGGTGGGGTCGAGGATGACCCCTAGGTTGCGTACGTGGTCGGTGGGTGGCGGGGCTGTTCCCAGTGATGTTGGCCACCAGGAGTCGTCCCAGGCTGAAGGGTTGGAACCAAGGATGAGGACCTCCGTCTTGTCCGAGTTCAGCTTCAGGCGGCTGGTCCTCATCCATTCGGCGACGGCCTTCATTCCTTCGTGGAGGTGGGCTTTGGCGGTGTGAGGGTCTTTGGTGAGGGAGAGGATCAGCTGGGTGTCGTCGGCGTAGGAGATGATGTTGAGGTTGTGCTGTCGGGCGACGTGGGCGAGGGGTGCCATGTAGATGTTGAACAGCGTTGGGCTGAGGGAGGAACCTTGGGGTACGCCGCAGATGATCTTGGTGGCCTTGGATCGGAAGGGGGCGAGGCGGACGCTTTGTGTTCTGCCGGAAAGGAAGGATGTGGTCCAGTCCAGGGCCTTCTCTTGGATCCCGGCGTCGTGAAGGCGTGTTCGTAGTGTGTGGTGGCAGACCGTGTCGAAGGCGGCTGATAGGTCCAGGAGGATGAGGGCTGCTGTTTCTCCGTTGTCTAGCAGGGTCCTGATGTCATCGGTGGCGGCGATGAGGGCGGTTTCGGTGCTGTGGTTGCTGCGGAAGCCGGACTGGGAAGGGTCCAGGATGTTGTTCTCCTCGAGGTAGCGGGTCAGTTGTTTGTTGACGATTTTCTCGGTGACCTTCGCGGGGAACGGGAGCAGAGAGATGGGTCGGAAGTTCTTGAGGTCCTTGGGGTCTGCCTTGGGTTTCTTGAGTAAGGCGGTGATCTGGGCGTGCTTCCAGCTTTCCGGGAAGGTTGCTGTCTCGAAGGAGATGTTGATTATTTTCCGGAGATGGGGCGCGATGGCTGTACTGGCTTTGTTGAAGATGTGGTGAGGGCACGGGTCTAGCGGTGAACCGGAGTGGATGGTGTTCATGATCTCGCTGGTGTCCTCGTCGTTGATGTTGGTCCAGGAGAGCAGGCGGTTGGTGGTTGTGGGGGCAGTGGTCTCGGTGGTTGCCGGGGCGGTCGTGGTGTTGAAGCTGTCGTGGATGTCGGCGATTTTGCGGTGGAAGAAGGTGGCCAGTGAGTCGCACAGGTCTCGCGACGGCTGGATGTCGTTGGTGTTGGAGCTGGGGTTGGAGAGTTCCTTCACGATGTTGAAGAGCTCCTTGCTGTTGTGTGCGTTGTTGTCTAGGCGGTCTTTGAGTGAGGCCCTTTTGGCGGATCTGATGAGGTGATGGTGACTGCGGGTGGCGCTCTTGTGGGCGGCGTAGCTGTCCGCTGTCCGTTCGTGGAGCCAGATCTTCTCCAGTTTTCGGCATGTTCGTTTGGAGGCCTGGAGGTCTTCGGTGAACCAGGTGGCTTTCTTGCTGGTGTGGCTGTTGGGCGGATTCTTGAGCGGGGCGAGGGTGTTGGCGCAGTCGTCAATCCACTGTCTGAGGTTGCGGGCGGCGGTGTCGGGGTCGGAGGGTTCGGCGGGTGGGCTCAGGGCGAGGGTTGTGGTTAGCTGGTCTTCCGTGACTCTGCTCCAGCAGCGGCGAGGCATTTGTTCGGTGCGGTGGTGCGTGGTGGGCTTCCTGTAGGTGAAGTGGATGCAGTGGTGGTCAGTCCAGTGGGGTTCAGAGGTGTGGTTGAAGGAGACGTGTGGGCTTGCGGAAAAGATGGAGTCTAGCGTGTGGCCGGCGGCGTGGGTGGGTGTAGTCATGCCGTGGTACAATCTGGGATAGCGGTATTTGCCATCTAGACTGTTTGAGTATTGACACTCTCACTCCCGGAGCATTTCATAAGAGGTTTCCCGTAATAACAACGGAGGGAGAATGCGATTGGTACAGGATAGACCTATCCCTTCCCTCCTTTTATCTGCTGCGCCCAATGGGAATCTATCTACTAGTTTAAAAGCACAATCATGCATTTGCTGTTTACTGTTTGATTCAAAGCGAGCAGAAGAAGGCAGAACGCCGAAACGCGTCCTCGCTGATTAAAGAGTGGAATTTACCCCGTGAGTGCAGCGTTTTCTTATGAAGACAGGAGCTTTAATTTTAAATGGACCCACCTCCATTTGGTCTGCACCCGTCGTAAGAGTGCTGCGAGCGCTCAGGTGGACATTGGAGCGAAATATTGTAAGGCGCCTTGCACCGCCACGAAGGTAATCGTGGTGTCAGCGTCGACGCAGTCGCCAGCCATACAGGCTGGTGGGGACACGGATATTTACCGAACCCTGCGCTACATATCACGGAACCTTGTGGTTGACGAGGGGCTCCCTGAGACAATCATCTTGGCAGCAGCATGAGGTACTTTTAACTGATCTGGCGGCAGTAAACGGAGGAATGGACTGTTTGCTTTGGGAGTGCCCATGCCGTGGTACAATCTGGGATAGCGGTATTTGCCATCTAGACTGTTTGAGTATTGACACTCTCACTCCCGGAGCATTTCATAAGAGGTTTCCCGTAATAACAACGGAGGGAGAATGCGATTGGTACAGGATAGACCTATCCCTTCCCTCCTTTTATCTGCTGCGCCCAATGGGAATCTATCTACTAGTTTAAAAGCACAATCATGCATTTGCTGTTTACTGTTTGATTCAAAGCGAGCAGAAGAAGGCAGAACGCCGAAACGCGTCCTCGCTGATTAAAGAGTGGAATTTACCCCGTGAGTGCAGCGTTTTCTTATGAAGACAGGAGCTTTAATTTTAAATGGACCCACCTCCATTTGGTCTGCACCCGTCGTAAGAGTGCTGCGAGCGCTCAGGTGGACATTGGAGCGAAATATTGTAAGGCGCGTTGCACCGCCACGAAGGTAATCGTGGTGTCAGCGTCGACGCAGTCGCCAGCCATACAGGCTGGTGGGGACACGGATATTTACCGAACCCTGCGCTACATATCACGGAACCTTGTGGTTGACGAGGGGCTCCCTGAGACAATCATCTTGGCAGCAGCATGAGGTACTTTTAACTGATCTGGCGGCAGTAAACGGAGGAATGGACTGTTTGCTTTGGGAGTGCCCATGCCGTGGTACAATCTGGGATAGCGGTATTTGCCATCTAGACTGTTTGAGTATTGACACTCTCACTCCCGGAGCATTTCATAAGAGGTTTCCGTAATAACAACGGAGGGAGAATGCGATTGGTACAGGATAGACCTATCCCTTCCCTCCTTTTATCTGCTGCGCCCAATGGGAATCTATCTACTAGTTTAAAAGCACAATCATGCATTTGCTGTTTACTGTTTGATTCAAAGCGAGCAGAAGAAGGCAGAACGCCGAAACGCGTCCTCGCTGATTAAAGAGTGGAATTTACCCCGTGAGTGCAGCGTTTTCTTATGAAGACAGGAGCTTTAATTTTAAATGGACCCACCTCCATTTGGTCTGCACTCGTCGTAAGAGTGCTGCGAGCGCTCAGGTGGACATTGGAGCGAAATATATATATATATATATATATATATATATATATATATATACATATATATATATATATATGTGTGTTTTTGGGTGGTTATGGTAATTTTTGTGTTTGGGTATGGGTTTTGGGGTGGGAAGGGTATTTTTAGGGTTTAGAGTGGGTATGGGTTTTTGAGTGGCAAGGGCAATTTTAGGGTTTAGGGTTGGAATGGGGTTTTGGGTGGCATGGGTATTTTTAGGGATTAGGGTGGGTATAGGTTTTTGGGTGGCAAGAGTAATTTTAGGGTTTAGGGTGGGTATGGGTTTTTGGGTGGCAAGGATATTTTTAGGGTTTAGGTTGGGTATGGGATTTTGAGTGGCAAGGGCATTTTTAGGGTTTGGGTGGATATGGGTTTTTGGGTAGCAAAGGTAGATTTAGAGTTTGTGTAGGTGTTTGTGTGGCAAGGGTAATTTTAGGGTTTAGGGTGGATATGAGTTTTTGGATGTAAGGGAATTTTTTAGGGTTCAGGGTGGGTATGGGTTTTTGGGTGGTAAGGGTTTAGGGATTGTGAGTTAATAGTGTGATATACATACAAATATATATATAAAAAACAATATATATATATATGAATAAATCTATACATGTGTATATCTATATCTATATCTATATATATATATATATGGTTTATACTTACCTGCTGTAAGATACTTACATTTTTGTGGTAAAGGCATACTTGTGGTAAACAAAAGTCGCTGTAAATACTTTAGTTGTAAAGACGCTGTCGTGGTTTCAGCGACGTTGTAAAGTCATTTGAGGTAAATGCCCTCTTTTGTTCCGTCATACATCCAATTTACATTTGGCCTTAAGTAACCAGGGGCTGGATTACAGAACTATAGAGTGACCAGCTTTTAAAAAACAAAATCCGAACCGTGCGAAATTTACTGAAATGTCCCAGGACAGATGGTGAAAAAACTGGATTGTCCCTGCAAATCCAGGACTGTTGGTCACCCTCTCTTGGCTCACAGAGTGCCAATTTAACTGAAGGGCTATTTAACACTTTTTTTCATACGTGTAAGGGTGTGCAATTTTGCCCCATTTCTTTTCTCATCTGGCAGTGTTGTTTTTGCAGCTGTAAAAATGAATGTTTGTAATCAGACTTTGAGGACAAAATTGCCATCACGTGACAGTTTACGTGTATTGCTGACACGCTTTCTAATGTTCTCAGATAAGTTATCGCTAAACCCCATTTGTTTCACATTTTGTTGTGTCGTATGACTGACGCATCACTTGCTAGACTTCAAAAGAACCTTGCCTCAGGGCCGGATGGTTTTCACAAACCGAGGACGGCTACAGATGGTGACGCATAATGGCGCTAGCGAGAGCAGCCCGGTGACATTCTAGCTGCGCTTCTATTCTCTCTGGTCCCCTTGATGTGGCGATGTTTAAAAGCTTTTCGTGCACTCTGTGGTCTCGTGTCTCCACACCTGAATACCTGTAATGCTGAGAACTGTGGGAGTGCGCTCTCTTTCAGCACAGTCTTTTCTCCCCAGGGCACCCGCGGCCGTGAGATCACGTTCCATCTCCTGAAAGGGGGGGGGGGGGCGTAGAAGCAGAGCGGGCAGAGGGGCCATTTCAAGGGAACCATTCACTTGAACCTCGAGGAGGCAAGGGGAGGGTGCAATACCTGCTCTCATGTGTCAGGTCGGCCCATCTGGAGTAGGGGAGACTCTGGGCCGGGGGAAAATGTCTGAGGATCGAAAGGAGTGGGGGCGATACAGTACTTACTATACGGCAGCACAGAACCGCTTATGACCTGTGTATTGTGTATTCTCACTCAAATGATTTCATTATCATTCGCTAGCAGAATGAAACCCTGCCAGTCTCCCCTGACTCACAGCCGAGATCACTTTTAAATAAAGAAACAAATCAGGCCAGGAGGGGCTACTGTGCTGCAGAGGGTTGGCTAGCTGGTCACTTCAATATGTTTACTGAAAAGGTCAGTTTTGGATGGATAGGGTATGAATAAATGGACAGCTATTGCAGATTTGCAGGTTACGTGGTTTAGTGGTTAAGTTGTTAACTGTACCTCCCGAACTTTCTCATCGTCGTTCTAATCATGGTCTCACTTTGGGCAAATTTACATATCTGCAAAAACCATTCGCACTTAAAAAGGCCATGGCACTTTAAATGTGAGACACATTATTGTGCATTTCCATCTAATGTAGAGCAGAGCATCGCGTGCGCCCTGTGAACAGGGAAACAAAACTTTTATTCAGGATTTGGGATAAAATAATCACTCCTCACAATCCAAAATAACATTATTACAGGCAAATGATTTAAATTGAAGTACAGAAGTGCTGGTACTCACTATCCAGAATACCCGTCTCATTCTAGGAAGTGCAGATATTCTCCCATTAAATATATACTGCAGCCTAATTGAGAAGTGCAGATACTCTCCCTGTCAAATTAAGAAGTGCAGGTGCTCAGTACCTAACAGTTCCTGCCCAATTAAAACTCTGATTAAGGGTAAAGGCCCATACCCGCAGGGGGCATGAAGGGGCTGGAGCGGAAACCCCGCCAAGTCCCGGCCAAAACATCATGGCCCTAGAAGGGTGCGAAGAAAAAGTAAGACTGGATGTGGCACCCCCAGGTGAGGGGGAAAGGTGGGAGTGCATAGGTGCCAGGAACAAACGGCATGAGCCCCAAACGGCCAATGGGAGGCGGGGGAGATTTTTAAAGTAACCACTGAGGGGGGGTTTGAGAGGTTCATTGAAGCTGCAGTGGTCAAACCCCCATCTATTCATCAGAGTGACCGGGCAACGCATCAGACAAAGAAAGAAGGAAGTAGAGGCTTACCGGGGCGGGAACGACAGCTGACCTGAGGATCCCATTGGGGAGTAGTGAAGCATCGGTTGTCGTGGGAGGCCCTTAGGAGTCCAGCAGCTGACCGTTGGTGGACAGGACAGAACAGAACAGAACAGCGAACGATCAGAGGATTCCAGGAGCCACGATGACATAAGCAGTAGCAGGTACATCAAAGGCATCCTGGAAGCAAAAGTACCGCCGCGTCACCAGAACAGCTAAGAAGGAGCCCCAGCCAGAGACACCACAGCGGGACGGGAGGCTCACCACCGTGACCGGGAGCTGAAGAGGTGAGAGGGAGCCCAAGCGGGGGAGAGAACACGGCCGGTCAGCCGGCATGTGCAGCATTTGTAGTGTCGTGCTGGACACGTTCTAGTGTCTCAGCAGAAACTGAGTTGGTCAGCCACTCCCTTGTGGGAGTGGCCCACATGCACCCCACACCCATCCATCACAGGTGTCCCGAGTGAGGTGACCCTGCTAATAAAAGGGCCCAGGTGCACATGCTCGTGGCCAGTTCCAGTTACCATATATACAGTGCCCGTATCCTTATTTCAAAAGTATGTGGGCCTCGGGCCCACGGCTTTACGTTGGGATCGAGGTGTTCTGACCTCATGCGGTGCAGCCTAGGAGATCACCCCGTTATTGAGGAGATCAGGGTGCAGACTGCTGCTGCCGCCTGCCCGTGGAAGTGGGCATGCTGCCCCTAGTAGAGGGTCACCTTTGCTTTGCCGTGAAGGAGTATAGACTGGAGACTACTCATCTCCTACGCCTTGACGTTACTGCTGCCACACCTGCTGCAAGGCTGAGTGAGTTGGCCAACAGCGCGAAGAAGCCAATGTAGCGCTATAGGCGCAACGCCGATGTCAGATGCGTCTGAATCCTCAAGGTGATGCATGTAGCCCTGCCTACCTACTAGTGATATCTTCTGCAAGAAGAGATGTGGGACAGAAAGAAAAGGCCCCATGGAGCTCTCTGCAAGCACCTGCCAGCCTCAGCGCCGCTCCGGGTGCCAATCTGCACGAGCCTCGCTGCTGCACGAGCCTGAAGTGGGCACTGCCATGAATAAGGAGTGCTACCATTGCCCTCACATGGAGTGGTGAAAGAGCCAGCTGCCCTGCCACCCCTGAGCAGGCCGAAGTACTGGCAACGGCAACCCCTGCCCAGCCGCAGGGGAGAAGAGTACAGCGTTCGTGAGGCGTTGCCGCACCGCGCCCGGGCAGTAAAACCATCTCTTGAAAGTGTATGCTGGCCCTGCTCCAATCATCAAGAGGAGTTGGCAGTGCCCCCGTGACCTCGCCCAAAGCAGCGGCACCATGGAAAATTAAAAAGAGCCCCGCTGGGCCTGCATGCTTGCATATATACACCTCGCCGCTGTGAAAGTGCTGCGCCTCACTTGTGTGCTGCGCACCTCGTGGTGTATGACGGAGGTACAGTGGCCCAGCGTGAAGCGCTCTTGCTGGTATCCGTCTACAGCACCTCACCAGTAGTAGAAAGGAGCATGGCACAGCCCCAGCATAAGGGAGGCTCCTGCGGTGCATTCGGCCCGTGATAGAAGTACCCGACCTTTGATGGGAGTACCCGCCTGCGAAGGAGTAAGCCCTGCTTTGGCCAGACGGAGATATCCCCATCCTGCAGTGTACCCAGGCAGTAGCAAGCCTGATTCCCTGTGGGTAAAGCACCGCCCTTGAGAGAGGCACAGAGACAGCCAGCGGACTAAGGGCCGACCACAAGTGGAAGGAGAGCAGCACGACCCCACTGTGGAAAGCTGCCGTGGCCTATACCGAGTGGCTACAGAGCCGCCTACAGGCTCATCATGGCACCACACCAGTGCAGCAAAGAAACAGAGACGGACCATCTGCCTCCAGCACTCTAGCAGCAGGCGATGAGCGTGAGCCTGTGCTGACACTAAGGCCCCAGGGCGACAGAAGTGAGTGGAGAAAGGACACGGGACTACTAGCACCGGCCCATCCAGCAGCAACAAAGAGATTGCGACACCGGCACCGAGAATGCCGGTGAAAGGGGACTCGACTCACCACACCCAGCACAGACACATATGTGGCAGCCCAATGGGGCTAAAAGAATCACCCGCATGAGAAAGGGTCTACAGTGCCCCTGTGACCTCAAATAAAGTGGAGAAAGCCTACGAGACTTGAAGGGTCCACAGCATCAGCAATGACGAGAGGCCTGGGTAGGAGGCTTTCAGCTCATGCCTCCGCCAAAGAAATGCTGACCCAAAAGAGTGTCACCGACAAAGATCACACACTAATGCTAACTGCAAGCTGCCCTGCTGCCCGACACAAGCTGTAAGTGAAAGAAGCCCCACTGCGCTCCCATACACTGTCCCCCAGCATGAGGGCAGAGAGGTGCAGGCAAGATAAGGAGCACAGCAGTGCAAAAAGTGAGCCCAGCAGCAGAAAAGAGACCCAAAAAAGCCCAACGCTGCCCAAGCCAAAGTGCTGCCATGAGATCAATGAAAGCCTAAGACGCAGCGCCCAAAAAGAAGAAAAGAAGCAGAGCAGCAGAGGAGGGTGTTGACCCCGCATGGCCCTACTCATCAGCCAGCAGGTATCGCCGCCACTGCATGCCTCCAGAGATTTGTTTCCCCAGAGTAGGCTCACTGTGTATTGGCTTGAGAGAAGAAGGCACATGATGAAAAAGCCCCAATGAAAGAGGTGAGAATTACGCATCCCGAGCAGCCATCTACTACCATTGCAAGCGAGAAGACAGCACCGCAAGTCCCCTGGTTGTGAACGGCCACCACCGCAAGAAAGAAGAGCAAGCACGCCAAGTGCCAGAAGAAGGCGCCTCGAAAAAGGACCAAGAGGGCGGAGTCCAAGGTGCGTGACTCATACACCCAGAAGCCTGACAGCACCGACAGGCACCCCGAAAGAGAGACATCACCACAGACAAGAAGCAATGCTGAGGCGGCAGGGAGAACATCCACATCACGGTTCTAGCAAAGCCCCGCAGTGGGCCAAAGACAGCAAAGAGTGTCCTCCCTCACACTGCCTAAGGACGGAGTCGCCAGTGGCCCAAGGCAGGCAAGAGGAGAGTTGCACACTCCCTGCGGCAAGCTGCCACCGCAACATGTGCTCCAAAGACACGCACCAAGTGGCCGGATGCCAAATCGCATCGCAAGCAAGGAGAACATCACACGAAGTGACCGACCCCGCTAAGCATGCTTGAACGGAGGAAGGAGCAGGCGCCACGACGGTGCAGGCTCGAGGCGCAAGCATGATGCCCTCGAGTGAAGAATGTGACCTGCCATCCTGGTAGAGGAGCACCACGAAGACCCTTGAGGAAGGGATTGGACTGGAAAGAGGTCAGCGCAAAAAAGGGTGACAATCGCATCACCATTAAGAACTGGACGCACACAGGTGCACTAGAAAGACCAACTAGAGGAGAAGAATGAGGACTCGCACTGCCACAAGACAAGAGCGCACCCAGAGACACTAGACAGCCACCAAGGCGGACCGACATCCCTAGAGACAGCTCAATGGGAGAACCGAATGTTAGCTGCAGCTAGCGCGAACCGCGTCTCTCTCCAACGCTTCCCAGTGCAACCGTCCAGTCCCGAGCATCAGCAGTCTAAGTCGGATGGCATCGCTGCTCCTGACCGCAGATGCCACGGGTGAAGAACAGCCTCAGCAAGATGAAGATACGTGGCTGCGAAGTCCCTCTAGACATCCTTTCTCCTAGCAAGTCGCCACCACCTGTCATCCAGGTTCATTGCAAACACAACATCACTGCCATGTGCATCACCCCATCCAACCAAGGAGCGACATCGTCACCGGGGTTTAGCCATGCACCTGCAGAAGAACCAAGAGACCGAGGCAACCCCATCAAAATGAGACCAAGTGTCCAGGGGCTATCCAACAGTCCATGTGCCCCTGTGTCCTGTTGACAAGCCCACCGACCATTAAGTCACACACCCGGGCGGCTGCCCGAACAACGTCGTCGGATCCTGTCAGTGTTCCTGCAGCGGCCTCCAGGCGGCCCACAAGCAGCCCTGCACAGTCCACACAGTATCACGGCAGCCCTGCACAAGGGCCTCAAAGACATTCCTGCATCCAGGGATCCTCGCCTGAGAGATGGCCGAGAAGCTGCTCTGCTGACAAGGTACCGGGAGGCACCGCAGCCTCAGAGGATAACATCCTGAACATCATTGATACCATTCCAGCCATGGCAGATTGGTCATCCTAGTGCCCAGACACCTCAAGTGAAGACTCTGCAGCAGGACCCCACCGACGCTCCTGATGCACCCTCGTGTAGTTGACAGATACCAACAGCATCACCGCCAGAGCACACAAGTTCATCCAGCATTGTGTAAGAGGACATTGTTCTGATGGACAGGCTGCCAAGGAATTCGGACTCCCTCAATGCATCGTTCATGCTCATTAGATTCTGGTTAAATTATGGATGTGTGCCAAAGATGTTCGGGTGCTCCCAGCTGCACCTGTCCACTATTGGTCCGCGGACAGCCTCTCTGGACTGAGAGACTGTGTGGTGACCTATGTGAATAGTTTGGTTTGAGAGGTTGGACTTTGTTTTATTTTGATTAAAGTTTGGGAGGAATGTAGTGTCGTGCTGGACATGTTCTAGTGTCTCAGCAGACACTGAGTTGGTCAGCCACTCTCTTGTGGGAGTGGACAAACATGCACCCCACACCGATCCATCACAGGCATCAAGAGTGACATGACCCTGCTAATAAAAGGCCCGGGTGCACATGCTCGTGGCCAGTTCCAGTTACCATATGTACAGTGTCCGTATCCTTATTTCCAAAGCATGTGGGCCTCAGGCCCATGACTTTACAGCGTTGAGCCCCTCCAACAAGCCTCCCCATAGAAGGGATTAGGGGTCCTGTCGGGCGGTTTCTTCAATGATTAAAGCTGTGGGCCCTGATTTAAGGGCCAGCTCGAGTTCTGCAGGGACAGTCAGAACGGGGAGTAATAAAACTCCCAACATCAGCAATTGGATTTACAGGCCCTGATTAAGGACTGGGCTAAACAGCAGGGGACAATAAAAACTGGGATAAAGAAAGCTCCCAGGATTTAAACTGAGCAGCATAAACAAGTGGGCCTCAGCAACGAAGCACCGAACAGGAGGGGACATAAAAATAACCAAACGATCAGTCGGGGACAGCCCACAAGTGCAACGTGACCCAGCTGCAAAGCAAAAGGATGGAGAACAGTCGGGGACAGCCCACCAGGGTGATGTGACCCGGCAGCATTGTAAGCAAGGAAGCTGGCAGAAGAGCAGTCACCGGCAGCCAAGAGGGCAACATGACCCGGCTGCAGGGGAGCCCTCAAAGGGCAAGCGGCTGTGCAAGGACCAGTGACACCAGCGCAAGGAGTGGCAAAAAGGGGAATCCACCCCTGCCCCCCACAAAAGGATCATCAGTCAGCCGGAGGCAGCCAAAGCAACAACATGGAAGAGCAGGGCAGCAGCGTTGAGCAAAGCGATTTGGACAAAATTCTGAGAGCAGCAAGGGAAGCGGCAGCCACACACGGCAAACAGTGGCTCCTGAGGCAGCTGAAAGGTGAAGGATCAATGGGGCATCCCACTCCTGACATGCCCAGCGATGAGGGGAACAACAAGGGGCCCAAGGAAGAGACTGATCAAAGTGAAGAAACCAGTAAGCACCACCGCAATGCCAGCAGAAGCATCAAGAAAGAGGAGAAGAAGGACGGCAAGGTGTCGGCGGCAGCAGCTGTGATGCCAGCCTCTAGCAAATGAGCCAAGGCTACGAATGGTAAATCAGAGTGATTGCACAAGAATGCCTAAAACCATTTGCGCCTTTGCTGTTTGCTAACAAAGGAGGGGCAAGCATGCCATGAGGGAGCGGAGCTGCAGTTTTGGTGGGGCTGGTTTCCACCCCAGGGGCCTAAGGCAGGTGGGCGTCTGCACCTCCATCAGAGGCACCAGAGGAGAGTAGTCCACCTGCGGTGAATGGCACATAGGGGCCGGCAGCGGCTAAGGTGGCACTAGTACCCACAGAAGTATGGGGAAGAGCACTGGGGGACAAGGGACAGAGACACAGCAATCCAGCCATGGTGGAACCGGCACCAGAGGCATGCAAAAGGGGCACACTGGGACAACCATACATGGTACCAGGGCCACAGGCCTGGCAAGCTTAATACCACTTGTAGTGAAAGAGTGCATTTGGCACAAGGAATTCAAAGAAATGTTCACCCTATTAGAGATACAAGTAGAGGGCTTGGACCTAGCCACATGTGACAAGAGGGGTGAGAATAAGAAAGAAAGGTCTAGGGTGAGAAAGGAAAAGAAATTCAACAACTGTCTAGATGCGTTCAGAATTATGATATGCATTATAGTGGAGAAGTTCCCTCACTGCATGAAAGAACTTTGGTTGTATGAGTCAAAAATACATGAGGCACAAAGGCAGTTTGCAGGTAATGCATGACTAGATTATGACACGGGGTTCAGGTTAAATATGTAGCTGCAACCGGACATGGAATGGGATCAGGAGGATGTGTCTGGTTATATGTACAAAATGATGATAGCCAGGGAAGCCAGAAGCTGGTCCGGGAGGGTCACAGGAGTTATTCAAAAGGGAGACAAGAGAGACACAAGCAGACACAATACACAAACTGGAAGGGAAGAGCGGCAGGGAAAGGCTCATCAACCGTATGCTACAAATATGACAAGGATGAATGCACATGGGGACCATCATGCAAGTTCAGGCATGTGCGTTCCATCTGCGGGGGCTACTTGCAATGGACTGCAAGAAAGGCAGAGAATCCAGCTACAAGAGAGAAAAAGAGAAGAAGTAGCCCAGACAGACACAAGGCAAAAAGGTTGTGGGAGGATTTTAGACTGGCTAAGTCACCCATAAACAGCCACAAACTTTGGCAGCTAGCCAACGAATATGACAACAAGGAGGATGTGAGGTTGCTAAGCAAAGGCTTTGAACAGGGTTTTTTGGATTCCATTTGAGGGATCCCTCACCCCCTAGGAATCAAAGAACCTTCACTCAGCACTCGAGCACCTGGAGGTGGTCAGGAAAAGATCAAGAAGAAGAGGGAATTGGGGAGAGTAGAAGGCCCTTTACAGGACTAAAGCCCACTTGGCCTGGTCTTCTCACCACTAGGCATAATGTTCAAGAAGGAACCAGGCCAGTTCTAGCTCATTCACCACCTCTCATTACCTGAGAGGGGTTAAATGAATAATGGGATCAACCAGGAAGACTGCATGGTAGGTGATCCATCAATCGAGGATGCCATTACAGATACAGATGGTGAGCATGACAGGGTGGGCGGCACTGATGGCAAAGACAGACACTGAGTCGGCATTCAGATTGCTCCCAGTGCACCCAGACAGCTATCACCTCCTGGGATTCAAATTTGAAGGGGACGCCTATTTCGTTAAAGACTTGCCAATGGGGTGCTCCATATCATGTGCACACTTTGAGCGGTTCAGCACCTTCCTAGATTGGACCCTCACAAGAGGCATTCAAAATGGAGGAAACTACATTACCTGGACGATTTCCTGTTTGTGGGAGGGCCTGGGGGGACTGAGTGCAAGGACTTGCTGGAAGCGTTTCAGCACCTGGCAGCAGAGCTGGGCATCCACCTGGCAGCAGAAAAAACAGTAGGCCCCACGGCAAAACTGGTGTTCTTGGGCATTGAGCTAGATTCGACAGCGGGAACATCCTGCATGCCCGAACACAAGGTGCAGGACTTGAGAAAGCATATCCGGGAGCTAGCGGGGAAGGAAAAGACCACACCTGGAGAGTTTCAGGAGCATATTAGGAAGTTGAATTTCCCCACCTAGGTTATCCCAGCAGGGAGAAGTCTCACCCAATTCACAAGGGGGATACAGAAGAAATACCACCACGCAATACTTTACATTCCTGGAGCTTTTTCCCCTTAGTGGTAGCACTGACAATATGGCGGCAGGAGCTAAGGTACATGAAGCTGAACCGTGGGTCAGATAACCAGGCAGTGGTGCACGCCATTAATAGAGGGGCCGCCAGGTGCCCGTAGGTCCTGAAGCTGCTCAGGTACTTGGTGAGAATGCAGCTGGTTAGCAATCTAGACATAAAGGCGAGGCATGTCTCGGGGGGTGAATAACGCTCAAGCAGATGCACTCTCGCGCTTCCAGATGGACAAATTTAAGAAGCTTGCCCGGAAGCAGAACTGAGGATGACCCCATACCCAGAGCGATTGTGGGGCGTCGCGGATGTGACCTGTCCCACATACTCGAGCATGCACTAGCCCCAAAGACAGCGAAGTGTTATGTAGCATATGCAGATACAGTGAAAAGGATGACAGGGTAGGCCACATTCATAAATCATAAGACAGCAGTGGGGGTAGCCGAGCGGTTCATAAAATGGGCTTTTGTGCAGGGGAACTCAAAATCCTGGGGGCAAGCTCACCTAGCAGCAGTTGCACACTTCCCCAAGCTCGCCACCAGTGAGGACCCCAACAGCTCACACTACATATGGGCAGTTATGAAAGGGTGACATAAGCCGGATACAAGGTTTCCGATTGAATTCAACACGCTGGCACAGCTGGTGGGGGTACTGGGTTCGGTATGCATGAACAGGTTCGAGGCCACATTGTTCAAATCAGCATTCACTTTGGCATTCTTTGGGGCCTTCAAGGTCAGCGAATTAGTGGCCCTATCAAGGCAAGCAGCGGGCGAGGCTTGCCTACAAAGACGGGATATTATACAAAGTCCAGGGCAGGTGAAGGTGCTGCTGAGGGCCAAAACTGACCAGCTTGCAAAAGGGGTAAAAGTGCGACTGCTCTGCCTTTCCGACACCAATCTATGGCCAGAGTGCTGGTTCAGAAGGTACTGGGCACCGAGGCCCATGGGAGAGGGGTCCCTTTTCTAGAATAACAATGGTGAGTGTCTGAGCACATTCCAGTTCAAGGTGGTACTGAAGAATGCTCTGAACAGGGCAGGCCTAGCAGCACCCCGTTTTGGCATACATTCATTCCGCATAGGGGTGGCAACTTCCACTGTCCGTCTCGGGGTCACGATTGAAGGTATCAAGGCAGTGGGCACATGGCGCTCCAGCGCATACAGAATCTACGTGAGGGTTCGCCACCCAGAGTAAATCAGGGCAGGCAACTAAGCTAGCCCCCCCCTCCCGCCTTCACCAGATCACCCACCGAACTGGAGGCTGCAAGGATGCAGTGCGCAAATCTGATGTGGTCTTTGCTTACCTCAAGCAGCTACTGAGAGCAAGAACGTATGGGTGGTCGGCTACTCTTTCTGACGCAAGATCCAGGACTGGTAGAGGCAGGGCGGGCGACTGAGGGCGCACACCTATGCCGGATGGACAACAAATGATTTTGCCTGCTGGGAATGCGCTGGGAGCACCTAGGGGCCACTCTCCGAGAGCTGCATGCTAGCCAGGCACACAAGCCAAATCTGTTGATTATGCGCTTGGGGGTGGGGTGACCTAGCACAGCTGGGTAGGAAGGAGCTGCTCGTAACATTAAGAGCGATTTGATGGAGGCGGCAAGGTTGTTCCCCAGCACCACACTGGTATGGCCAGAGATCATACCAAAGCAGAAATGGAGGGGGGCTTGGACCACCAAGGCCCTGACTAAGTTACGAAAAAGTTGAATGTGGTCTGTGCTGCAAATGGGTGGGAGTGCATCAGGCATGGTCTGATCAATACAAGGTAGTCTGAATGCTTTAGCAGCGACAGTGTGCCCCTCTCTGAAAAAGGGACAGAGGTGTTTTGGGCCAACCTATAGGAAGACATAAGGCTAGCAGGCTGAAGGTGAAGTGAACAAACTGTTTGGATGGAGCCGCCCTCAGATGTGAGCCCACAGGCGGCGTGGCAGTCAAAGGAGATGAGCAGAAGGATGATGCATAGGTCACACCCGACACAGCAGGTTGGCAGACCAGGCTGCTTACCTTGGGATGCCATACAGCCCGGTAAGACAGTCAGTGAGGGGGTGTATATGAAACACAGCACTCGCAGCTCAGGTCTGCCGGAGGGCAGAACATAACGAATAGTCAAAGGTAGTGAGTTAAGCCTACAAAGGGTAAAAGGAGTACCACCCCACACTGAGTGATAATGCCAGCTCAAAGACTCCATTTCCGCCCAAACTGTCAAAATTAATTATGGCATGAAGATTTATGACTGCTAGGCTATATGATATGATATGATGCATTAAATGATTTACGGCTGGTATTGCTTGTACAAATTACCATATGTCGTCAGCAGTCAGAAGTAACTTATGAGATGCCTGTCACAAGTGTTTTATGGCCCCCAATACAACACGTTGGGGGGGCTCATGCCTTAAATCAAATGCTGAACTCCTTCTGTGCTCAATGCGGAATGGTTCTGTCATGAGCACACTTGCAAAAAATCCCTCTGCTGTAAACAGCAGAGGGATTTCTCATTTCTTTTTTTGCCTTGGGAGGTGGGGAAGAGATTCCCCAACCTCCCAAAGCATAGTTTTAATTTTCTTTGCAATGACGATTGCGCGCATGGCGCGATGTCGTCATTACAATGAAAACGAATCTGAAACTTAGTTTCAGTTTCACAGTTTCGGTGCTCGTGGGGCTATCTTAGCCCCCGAGCACCGAAACACATGGGAGAGGTATCGTTGGAAAGGGGAGAATCTCCCCTTTCCAATGGTACCACTCCCTAGTGAATCCCTGCTTGGGGATTGCCCAGAAGGGCGATCCCCAAGCAGGGATCCACCCACTAACCACCAGGGAGGGGGGAGCGGCCCCTTGGGGAAGGGCCTCTGCTCCCCCATTTAATTTTGCCCCAGACAGTCTTTCAGATGGAGCAGTAGCCCCCAATCTGCCCCCCAGGGGGGGCAGAAAGCACCCTAGACGCCAGGGATTTTTTTATAGGCCGGGGTGGGGGCTGCCCAGAATGGGCATGCCAATGCCCCCACCCTGCCCCCCCAAAAAAGGCAAAAGCCTTTTTTTGGAGGGCATTGGCAGGAGGCAGATGGGGGCAATAGCCCCTGATCTGCCCCCCCGGGTGGACAGAAAGCCCACTAGGCACCAGGGATTTTCTTTTAATACTTAGGGGTGGGGCTGCCCAGAATGGGCATGCCAATGCCCTCACCCCCCAAAAAAATGCTACAGTCTTTCTGCCCCCCGGGAGGCAGATGGGGCAATAGCTCCTTCTCTGCCCCGCCGGGGGGGGGGGGCAGAAAGCCCATTAGGCACCAGGATTTTTTTTTTCAAAGTTCGGGATGGGGGCTGCCCCGAATGGGCATGCCAATGCCCCCATCCCCCCAAAAAATGCCACAGTCTTTCTGCCCCCCACAGGAGGCAGATGGGGGCAGTAGCCCCTGATCTGCCCCCGGGGGGGGGAGGGGCAGAAAGCCCTCTATGCACCAGGGATTAGTATTTTTATTTTATACGTAGGGGTGGGGGCTGCCCAGAATGGGCATGCAAATGCCCCCACCCCAAAAAACTATTGCCACAGTCTTTACCCCCCTTGGGAGGCAGCTGGGGGCAATAGCCCCTTATCTGCCCCCCCTGGGGGGACAAAATGTCCACTAGGCACCAGGGATAAATATTTTTCAAAATTCAGGGGTGGGGGCTGCCCAGAATGGGTATGCCAATGTCCCCACCCCCCCAAAAATATCCACAGTCTTTCTGTCCCACCAGGAGGCAGATGGGGGCAGTAGCCTCTGATCTGCCCCCCGGGGGGGGCAGAGAGTCCACTAGGCGCCAGCAATTATGCGGGCTTTTTTATATGTAGGGGTAGGGGCTGCCCAGAATGGGCATCCCAATGCCCCTACACCCTGAAAAATAGCCACAGTTTTTTTGCCCCCCTTGGGGGCATATTGGGTCAATAGCCCCCGATTCTCCCCTCTCCAGGGCGGCAAAAAGCCCACTAGGCACTGACTTTTTTTCACAATCTGCCTACCTGTGGATTTTGGGTCGTAGCGCAGCCGGCACCCAAGGAAACCTAGCAAACCTATAAATTTTTTAAAACTAGACACCCAGGGGAATCCAGGATGTGGTGACATGTGTGGCTCTCACTAGGTTCTGTTACCCAGAATCCCTTGCAAACCTCAAAGTTTGTAAAAGAAAAAATACATTTTCCTCACATTTCTGTGATGGAAAGTTCTGGAATCTGCGCAGATCCACAAACTTCCACCCACCTACCATTCCCCAACGTCTCCCGAGAAAAATGGTACCTCACTTGTTTGGGCAGGCCTAATACCCGCAACAGGAAACGGCCCAAAACGCAACGTGGACCCACCACATTTTTACAGTGAAAACAGACCCCTTTTTTGCAAAGTGCCTAGCTGTAGATTTTGAACCCTAGCTCTGCCGGCACCTAGGGAAACCTAGCAAACCTATACATTTTTGAAAACTAGACACCCAGGGGAATCCAGGATGGGGTGACTTGTATTGCTCTCACCAGGTTATGTTACCCAGAATACCTTGCAAACCTCAAACTTTGTCAAAAAAACAAATTTTCCCCATGTTTCTGTGATGGACAGTTCTGGAATCTGTGTGGGTCCACAAACTTCCACCCACCCCGCATTCTCCAAAGTCTCCCGATAAAAATGGTACCTCACTCGTGTGGGTGGATCAAGTACACACGACAGGCAAGGGCCCAAAACGTATTGTGGAGACATCAAAATTACCTATCACAAAACGACCTGGTTTTGCAAGGGGGGGCACCTGGATTTTTGGCCTCGGGCTCAGCGGCCATCTAGGGAAACCTACCAAACCCACACATTTCTGAAAACTAGACACTATGGGGAGTCCAGTGAGGTATGGCTTGTGTGGATCCCCCAACGTTTCCCTACCCAGAATCCCCTGCAAACTCAAATTTAGCTGGAAAACAAATCACATTTTCCTAACTTTCCTGTGTGGGAAAGTTGGGGGATCACCGGGCTGACACAAATTTTCTACCACCTAGCATTCCCCCTGGTCTCCCGATAAAAATGGTACCTCACTTGTGTGGGTAGGCATAGTGGCTGCAACAGGAAATGGCCCAAATCGTACTGTGGAGACTTCAAAATTACCTAACACAAAACTACTGGGTTTTGCGGGGGGCACCTGGGTTTTTGGCCCCTGGCTCGCGGCCATCTAGGGAAACCTACCAAACCCACACATTTGTAAAAACTAGACACCTTGGGGAGTCCAGTGAGGTATGGCTTGTGTGGATCCCCCAACGTTTTCCTACCCAGAATCCCCTGCAAACCTCATATTTAGCTGAAAAAAGCACTTTTTCCACACATTTTTGTGTGGGATCACTGTGCCGGCACAAATGTCCTACCACCTAGCATTCCCCTTGGTCTCCCGAGTAAAATGATACCTCACTTGTGTGGCTGTCCAATGCAGAATCAGCTAAAAACGTATTTTTAAAAAAAAATGTAGCGCTTAGAATTTGCGGTGCTATACCCTTAATCCATAATTGTTTGGCCCTTCCCAGTCACAGGCCTTTGGCCCACCCACACAAGTGAGGTATCATTTTACTCGGGAGATCAAGGAAAACGCTGGTTGGTAGGACATGTGTGCCCGCACGGTGATCCCACACAAAATTGTTTGGAAAAAGTGATTTTTACAGCTAAATTTGAGGTTTGCAGGGTATTGTGGGTAGGGAAACATTGGGGGATCCACGCAAGCCATACCTCACTGGACTCCGCAGGGTGTCTAGTTTTCAGAAATATGTGGGTTTGGTAGGTTTCCCTAGATGGCCGCTGAGCCCGGGGCCAAAAACCCAGGTGCCCCCCCCTGCAAAACCAGGTTGTTTTATGATAGGTAATTTTGAAGTCTCCACAATACGTTTAGGGCTCTTGCCTGTCGCGAGTACTTGACCCACCCACACGAGTGAGGTACCATTTTTATCAGGAGACCTGGGGGAACGCTGGTTGGTAGGAAATTTGTGTCAGCCTGGTGATCCTACAACTTTCCCATACACAAATGTGAGGAAAACTTTATTGTTTTAGCAAAATTTGAGGTTTGCATGGGATTCTGCGTAGGGAAACGTTGGGGGATCCATGCAAGCCATACCTCCCTGGACTCCCCAGTGTGTCTAGTTTTTAGAAATGTGTGGGTCTGGTAGGTTTCCCTAGCTGGCCGCCGAGCCCGGGGCCAAAAACTCAGGTGACCCCCCTTGCAAAAACAGGTTGTTTTGCGATAGGTAATTTTGATGTCTACACAATACGTTTTAGTCCCTATCCTGTGGCGGGTACTTGGCCCACCCACACTAGTGAGGTACAATTATTATTGGGAGACCTGGGGGAATGCTGGGTGGAAGGAAATTTGTGTCAGCCCGGTGATCCCACAACTTTTCCACACTGAAATTTAGGAAAAATTTGATTTTTTTCATCAAAATTTGAGGTTTGCAGGGTATTCTGGGTAGGGAAACTTTGGGGGATCCATGCAAGTCACACCTCCCTGGACTCCCCCGGGTGTCTAGTTTAAAGAAATGTGTGGGTTTGGTAGGTTTCCCTCGGTGGCTGCCGACCCCGGGACCAAAAACGCAGATGCCCCCTATCTATCAGAAAACAACCTGGTTTTCCAAGGGGGGCACCTGCGTTTTTGGCCCCGTGCTCAGTGTCCATCTAGGAAAACCTACCAAAGCCAGACATTTCTGAAAACTAGACACCCGGGGGAGTTCGTGGAGGTATGTCTTGCGTGGATCCCCAAATGTTTTCCTACCCAGAATCCCCTGCAAACCTCAAATTTAGCTAAACAAAATCACATTTTCCTCACATTTCTGGCTGGAATCACCACACCGGCACAAATGTCCTACCACTCAGCATTCACGTCAGTCTCCCAGTAAAATGATACCTCACTTGTGTGGGTGGGCCAAGTGCCTGTGATTGGGAAAGGCCAAAAACATAGGGATTGAGGGTATAGCACTGCGAACTCCAAGTGCTAGATTTGTTTTTAAAAATTAGGTTTTATGGGATTCTGCATTGGACACCCACACAAGTGAGGCATCATTTTTATCGGGAGACCAAGGGGAACGCTGGGTGGTAGGACATTTTTGCCGGCGCGGTGATCCCACGCCTAAACGTATTGTGGAGACTTCAAAATTACCTATCATAAAACAACCTGGTTTTGCAGGGGGGGGGCACCTGCGTTTTTGGTCCCGGGCCGGCAGCCATCTAGGGAAACCTGCCAAACCCACACATTTCTGAAAACTAGACACCCAGGGGAGTTCAGGGAGGTATGGCTTGAGTGTACCGCCCAAATTTTTCCTACCCAGACTCCCCTGTAAACCTCACATTTTGATGAAAAAAATCCCATTTTTCTCAAATTTGTGTGGAAAAGTTGTGGGATCACCGGGCGGACACACATTTCCTTCCACCCAGTGTGCCCCCTGGTCTCCTGATAAAAATGGTACCTCACTCGTGTGGGTGGGCCAAGTAGCCGCGACAGGCAAGGGCCCAAAACGTATTGTGGAGACATCAAAATTACCTATCACAAAACGATCTGGTTTTGCAAGGGGGGTCACCTGGGATTTTGGCCCCGGGCTCAGCGGTGATTTCAGCACCACAAACCCTTTGTTGATGCGATTTGCAGGGAAAAAATCAGACGCTTTCTTCTGCAGCACTTTTTTCCTATTTGTCCAAAAAAAAAACAACATTTAGCTGCATTTTGGCTAATTTCTGGGTCTCCTCCAGGGGAGTCAACAATCCCTGGGTACCTTTAAAATCCCCATGATGTTGGAAGAAAAGTACGCAAAGTTGGTGTGGATACCTTATGTGGTCAAAAAGTTACAGGGGCCTAAGCGCGAACTACCCCAAATAGCCAAAAAAAAAGGCTTAGCACAGGGGGGGGCGGGGGGGGGAAGGCCTAGCAGCGAAGGGGTTAATAAACTGCGGTCAATACTTCCAACCTACACAATGTATGTGTCTCATTGATTGGGAGTGGTCCACGTGCGGGGTTTCGGGAAGCAATAAAAGCGAGGGGATTGAGGAGGTTCTGTTTGCATTGTGCTTGCATGAGTGTTCTCTAATTATGCTTCATTTGGGAGGATGAAAAGATATCTGGTGACGGTGGGTGGCAGGGACACACTCAGCACATTATAAGAGGAGTTTGATTTAAAAGATTATCAGTTTGGGGAGCTCGACTGCAAGACAGTAGAGACCATATAGGATATCCTGGACAGGAGCGGGCAGGACTCGTTTGCCAGGGGGCATAAATCAATGGTTCACAAAGAGAGGACACACTTATTTGAAAGTGCCCTCATTTCCCCCTACAGCAGACATCACATGTCCCTACTCAGGCGTGTCCATGGATGAAGTGGGAGCAGCAGGAGACGATTGGCTTATGCTCCTATCTCCTTCCTAAAGAACCAGTGCATCTCCCTTTTATTCACCTGAACAAGGCTTGCGAGCATGGGCATGTAACAGGAGCCTCTATTTCTAGTTGATGTGAGTCTAGGGATTTGCTAGTACTTTCTAATTTTGGTGGTGAAACACAACTCTTTCCATTTTAAGTATTGGTGCTGTGATGAGACTAAAAGGGTGGAGTCTTGCTCTCTGAGTAGTATGGATGAGGCTAAGCCTTTGGAAACTATATGGTGTTGTGTGGGTACCTTAAAGAAACCCTCAACCTAGGCTTGATATAGTTCTTCCGCTTGTCCAGTTTTGAACATTCCTGGTGACCTACATGTGCACTCTGTGCAAGGTGAGTAAAGATATCATTGATGAACAAAAGTTGCTTGGTGAACTGTACATCCTTTTTATTGGACATTAACAGGAAACTAAAATGTGCAAGTCACAAATTCTGCTGTGGTCAAACAGTATTTAAATTCAAATTCACTCCAACTAGATCACACTTTGGAATGGGCAACGCTTGTGAGTGTTTTTCAACATATTCGCACACAAGGTCATGGTGTAACCTGTAGCGCTCGAGCAATTTTCGGAGTGGGGGTGCTGGCCAGTGGCATCAACTCACTAAAGTCTCTGGCAATGTGAGGAAAAGTGATGTCAGCAAAAGGCAGGTGTAAAAAGGGCTAAACTGCTTCTGTAGGAGAGTGGCATCCATCTTCCCCCGCTTGACATTTCTGAGAAAATGGGCACAGTGGGCCTTTTAAAACCCATTTTCCTCAAAACATAGGAAGCACATCGTTTGTTATGCTTCTTTACTGAAATTAAATACTGATTTGAATAACCACTTAATGGTGTGAGTTTAGCAGAAACAACTGTAAATCCGTCTTACTGAGATAATAATCAGATCAGCAAATAGTCAAGGATGTAACTTATCATGATATACAGACACACAAGGCTGCTTTCTGAGAAACCTGAATGTAGATGTGTCTAATTAAATAAAGGAGTGTTTTGTTAGCAGCCACTATTCTGGCATATTTTCATCTAACAAATGACTTCAAATCAGAGCCGGCTTTCCAGCGGAACTACCTGTGCAGTTGCACCTGGAGCTGACCTTGAGGTGGATGGAGGTGTTTAGGGGAGGGGGGGTTGTATTTAAAAGTAACTTATGGGTTTAAAAGCACATGCTGCAGAGTTCCCTGTGGTCCAGCAGTTTTCAGACAACAATAATATTGTTAAGATAGCTCTGGTGATTAATGTTCCTGCTGGAGAGAGATCCAGAGTTTTGTCTAGTGGCAGTTTTCATTCATCCTAAAGTAGCGCAGAGGGTTTATGTGCCTGCTGCAAAGAATGTGTACCATGCAGATTACAGAACTGAGAGTGAGTGAACTATGATTAGGGCTATACAAAAATGAAATGTATGTCAGAGATGGGCACTGTTGGAGGGTGGTAGTGAGGGAATTTGTGGAGAAGGATCACGGGGGGGTAGGGAGCCAAAAATATTGTCTCACCGGGCGCCACCAGCGCTAAAGCCTGCCCTGCTTCAGATGATACATGCTCCAATAAAGAGGGCGCAAAACAAAGGCAGTGTTATAGTTTATCCTTCTGTTCTTTTCTTCCATGAAATGAGGGGTTGCTGAGGCACCCCTAGCTCCAGTGGTACAGGATGTAACCACACTACACAACCTTGGATGAATGTTGGTGTACAAAGGTTTGTATCTGGGTTACACGCATAAATCTGTGGCTCCGTGCCCCATGCCTTCCATGCTTCACTCATGATTGCTGCATCAAGCTGCTGCACATTCTTGTCACCTCAGCCAGTGCTTAATTTGAGCCGGTGGTTTCCGGGGGCTCGGCACCAGGACTTAATTGTCAGCACTGGAGCTTGACAGTCTGCCACAAGGTGGCGCTGTGTGACTAATTTAGAGATCAGCACAACAGTAGTTGATTATTAATTCAATGTACATTAAAAACGACTAGTAAGTGCCGCTCAAGCCATTCTTATAGCTTTGGGGGCCTGAAACAGTCAGAACTGTCATGCTTGTAAGAGTGTTGTGGTTAGTAGTTGCGTTGTTACTATCATTGGCAGCATAGCAGGAGCAATGTGTGGTGCAAGCTGGAGTGGCCTACTGACAAGAGCCCTGGCACTTATTTTTTTTACAAATTAAGCACTGACCTCAGCTTCAACATTTTACAGACAACACCACATGTGCTTCCATTCTGGCTGGTACTAGAACATTCTGCACAAAAGTACTCTCACAAACGTCCGTCGTACAGCTCAATTAATCAGAAAACAGAACAAAACTCTGAAGGTTTGTGTTACTGTCCAGATTTGGCTGCTTACCACTTAAAGCTTAAGGCTGTGTAGGAATACGGGAAGTTCAGAGCAATAATCAATTTGTGAATTGTGTCATGGAGGTACACAGAATTTGAATCATGTACTTTTTATTTGTCCAGCTCTGGCACAACCCAGGAAACGGTTTTAAACCCATTATATGTTACATTTAATATAACGGGAAGAGAGGATTTTATTCGCATCTTATATCCTCCAAATGAATATGTTTGTTACAATCTATTTATTTTTTAAAGAGTTTTCTAAAGTGTTTTTAGAGGCTTGTGATATTGAAGTATTGTTGAATTTTATTGTGTTTATTGATTGAGTAAAGGACTAAGGGGCATATGTATTAAAACATTGTTTTGCGAGTCCTTAATAGCGATTTTTTGCGAATCGCTATTAAGGACTCGCAAAATGCAATGTATTTAGGAATCACAATAATAATTACGATTCCTACATATTCCTTAATTGCGACTCGCAAATTGCGAATCGCAATTAAGGAATACCTTCCCATTCATTCCTATGGGCCTAGAGGCCCATAGGAATGAATAGAAGACATTCGCAATTTGCGAGTACCCATTAGGTACTCGCAAATTGCGAATGCACTTCAAGGCGCAAGGGTGTCAAAAGGACACCCTGTTGCACCCCTGAAATATGTATGTGCGCACATGTGACGCACATACATGCCCCAAGGGCATGTATGTGCGCCACATGGCACTTTGAAAAATGCAAAAAAGTGCATTTTTCAAAGAAATCGCAAATTACCACCAACTTGAAGTTGGTGGTAATTTGCGATTTCTTAAGCCAAAATCGCACAACTTGGGTGCTTCCTGCATTGCATTTAAGGAATCGCAATTTGCGATTCCTTAAATGCATTCGCAAAATAGGGAATCGCAAATTTTGCGATTCCCTATTTTGCGAGGGCCTTTTGGGATGATACATCCCAAAAGGGTTTTTCCCATTTGCGAACGGGAAATGGGCTTGATACATATGCCCCCAAATCAATATTAACAAACTTGAAACGTGAGAGCCTTATAGATCCCAATCTATAAACAATCCAATGCTCCTAAACAAAATAACATTGACACATCTAACCAGTGTACCAGAATCACTCCGGCCATGACAGTTACTCCTATGCAAACACCAGCATTGCCTTCCTCATATGTACTATAATGCCTCGAAGCCAGAATAGAAAAAAATGATTAAATGCTCATAAAGACAATTTTTCTTGCTTATTCATACAAGAAAAACATATGACACTATAAATGAACACATTAGTTTACACCAAATGCATTCACTCTGTTATATTACTTTAAGTGCTCCAGAAACACACATCTCCTCTGTCTTCAACCCGCACTTCCAGGCAATGCTCAGTCGAACACCCTTCAATGTTACTCATGAAGTAAATAAAAACCACAGTCATATCAATAAGGTACAACGTGAAATCTAACGCACGCCTGTCTCTCAAGTCTCTAAGGTTTTATTCTCTCCTAATATCCTTACTTTTTCAAAGTAAATTCCTTGCATGTCTTAGGAAGCAAAGAATGGATTTGCCACCTGTAGAAAAAGGAAAAAAAAACTTTGCACATTTGAGTGCTCTCACCCCCGCCCCCACAATCAATGGGACTGTGTTTCAAACAGTCGCATTTTAGTACAGCCTGCAAACCATAGAATTCTTTTCCATTTAGCTATGGAACACTTCTGAGGCAAGATTCCTGATTTCACCAGTCTCTGCCCTCCTCTATCTCAGCGCCTCCCACCCCCAAGTGCGTCACATTCTCTTCACCTCTGCACCAATGTTCTAGTGATGTAATCACGTGTGCGTCAGCTGCAGCAGGTACTAGAACACTCGGCACCCGCAGCCATCTGTCATACAGACCAATGAAACCGGAAACAATTAGACCCTGAGATTTGCAGCTCCTAATCAGCAAATAATTCAAAATGTCTATAAAAGCTGTCCAGACTAAACATCACAGATACCAACTGACGTACCAGTGTTACTCCTGCTATGATAGTTGCTCCTATGCAGGCACTAGATATATTGTCCACTTAGGTGGTACAGATAGTGATGGTGGATTGCGGTAAAATGGACAAGTGTTGTTAATTTGTCATGAGCTTATAGACAGATTGTGAGAATCTTGAAGCACACAGAGAATGAAGAGATTTTTTCTCAAGAACAGTGAGACGAACATGGACAAACAGTGTGAGAAGCTATAATCATGTAATTAATCGAGGGTCATGGGCCACACGGGCAGACGGTTGCTAGAGACTGCGACTCATGAGGAAAGAGTGCATGAAAAAATTTTTTTTTTAAACTTTTTATTGAATATAAGGCACAATATCCACATATCAATACGATCGTAAGGTATATGATTAAAACAACATATTACGTCAATGTCAAATACATCACACATTAAGGCATTACGGGTTCTCAGTACTTGTTCGTCTCCTTGTCATCTCTTCCGTGGGAGAGGTACAAATTTCCCCCGATAAGCGTTCCATCCTCCCCATTTTTTATCCCACTTCTTAGGGCAGCCCCTTCTCTTGTAAACTTCCTTCTCCATGATCATACATTTGTCCATTTCTGCTACCCAACTTATCGTGAGTGGTGGTGTTTTGGATCCCCAGGACATGGCCACGGCCCTTTTCACCAATAGGTATCCCAACGCCACCCACTGCTGTTCGATTTCCGTGAGGTCGGTAGGTTGCCATATATTTAGGATCCCTGTTTTTGGCGACAACTGAATGTGTTTGCCCAGCGTATCTTTCATCTTAGTAGTGGTTCTTTCCCAAAAAGGGCGAATGAGAGGACAGTCCCAGAGGATGTGGTAAAAGGAGCCCTCTTGTCTGCATCCCTCAGGCATAGTGCCTCACTTCTGCTACCTATTTTCGCCAATAGGGTGCCCGACAGGTATGACCTATGGAGTATTTTCAATTGTATGAGGCGGAACCGATGGTTCACGGCTATTTCCCTAGGGGACATTAAGGCGGCCTGCCATTCGTCATCGTCCAATTCCCTTAAGTCTGCCTGCCAACGCGTTCTCAGAACCTGAAGGGTATCTGGTAAATTATTGCAGAGTTTACGGTATGTGCCAGATACAGCTTTGGTCAAGAGTGGGTCAATGAGTAATCGGTCTTCTAAAGGGGAGGCGTCAGGTAAGGAAGAGAGGTCAGGGATAGTGGTAAGAATGGCGTGTCGGATTTGTAAGTATCGGAAGATCTCTCCTCGTGCGAGTGTATGTTTGGTTTGCAAGTCTGTAAACGTGAGGAGTTCCCCCTTAGCCACTAGGTCCCCCAATGTAGTGATTCCGATAGTATCCCACCTATCAAACCCTTTGTGAAAGCAGAGCGACCCCAATCTCTGCGAGGACCACAACGGAGTAGCCTTGGTGAACTTGTCCGCCCACCCTAGACGTTTATTAGCCTTGTGCCAAACCGCCACTGTTTGCGACATGGGTCCTAGGTAGCGGCCCTGTCGGATTTTGCTATAGAGGGCTCCCATATATCCTTCTCGGCCTGTTTGGTATTTTTCTAAATGAAAGGCCGGGTTTGTTGGGGGGCCATGAATCCATTGGTTAACTGGTACCAATTGGGAGGCCCAGTAGTAAAGGCGGAGATCAGGAAGGGCAATTCCACCGTCGTACCAGCTCTTGGTAAGTTTCTGGAGGGCGATCCGCGGGGCTTTCCCGTCCCAGAGTAGGGTGCGGAGCTCACTCTCTATGGCGGTGAAGTAATTATCCGTTACGGGGAAGGGGCTATTCTGAAGGACATACAAAAATCTGGGCAAGAGAGCATTTTAAATAGAGCCGCCCTGCCAAGGAGAGATAGGGGCAGCGATCGCCAGTGTCGCACATCATCCTGAAGCCTCTGTAAGGGGCCCAGGAGGTTGCGTTCATAAAACAATTTGGGATCGGATGTAATGAAGATGCCCAGATATTTAAATCCTGTCGATGTGCACTGGACTGAGTAACCCTCAGGCAGGCGAGGTGGAGGGCCGTGAAGCACATATAAGACTGATTTTGACCAGTTGATAGAATAGCCTGCATATTTGCCAAAGTTCGTGATAACATCAAACAGTCTGTTTAGGGAAGTTCGGGGGGATGCCAGATATATAAGGATATCATCAGAATATAGTGAGATTTTATCTTCTATATCCTCACTCCATTTTAGTCCCCTTATTACAACATCCCGTCTTATCCAGTGGGCCAATGGTTCAAGAGTAAGGGCAAACAGTAAGGGGGATAAGGGACAGCCCTGTCTGGTGCCTCTGTGCAAGGCGAATGTGCGGGAGGTGTGATTGTTTACCCTAACCTGTCCTAGCAGATCTGTGTATAGTAGTGTTACCCACCGTCTAAAATTGGGGCCAAAGCCCAGTCGAGCCAACACCTCGAACAGGTATGGCCACTCTATTGAATCAAAAGCCATGGTGGCATCTAAAGACAGTATGACCGCGTTTTCGCGCAGGTAAGGCTGTCGGCCCAGAACGTTATGGACCCGTCGAATATTGAGGGCGGTATTTCGACCTGGTATAAAGCCTGATTGGTCCTCATGGACCAGAGATGGGAGCACAGCTGCCAGTCAGGATGCTAGAAGTTTGGCCAGCACCTTAGCCTCCGAACTAATTAGTGAGATGGGTCGGTATGACCCACAGGTAATCCCTGGTTTGCCAGGTTTGCGGATGACCACAATATTAGCTAGCCTTTGGTCTAAGGGAAGGAGCCCCCTCTCTCTACTTTCCTCATACATGTTTTTGAGGTGAGGAGCAACCTTAAGAGCCAACCCTTTCAGGAATTCAATGGGAATCCCATTGGGCCCCATCGCTTTTCCTGAGTTTATAGCAAAAATAGCTCCACAAACCTCTTCTGCCGTGATATCAGCATCCAAGGCTTCCCTGTCAGCATCTGATAGTCGTGGCAGGGCCATTTCCTCTAAAAGCTGGCGGGATTCCTCAAATGAATATGAGGTTTTAGAGGTGTATATATCTTCTAGGTGGTTCGCAAACGTATCAGCTACCTCTTGAGGATCTGTAACCGTCTTTCCATCTTCTAATATGATTTCCAGGACCCACCGCGATTCTTGATCTCGTTTCGCACGTTGTGGACAAGTATGAGCGAGTTATGAAAGAGTGTTCTTGCTCCCGCGAGTCCTGAGAGAGACCGTGTTCTGGGTTGTCTAATCATTGGTAGCTTCGCTGTAGTACGGAGAACGAATGAGACGCTAAAGCTAGTCGGATAGGGATTGTGGGTACTAAGGTGCATGGTTGGTTCACCACTATACACCGAGGTCCTATTATCCTGTGCATAGCTCTGTATATGTGCAGAATCCCCGCAACATGGCGCCACCAACGTGGTGGGCTTCTTATCTGTGAGACGCTTGAGTAGTGCTTGTGCTTGTCCACAATAACCTTCGCATACGCTTCCGGAAACGTGTGTGAGGGTGATAGCTCCTATATTGATGTTTTTATAGGTTCTTTCAAGCTTGAAGTTATTAAAAGGTGTTTATGTTAACCCTATATTGAGCTGCCTCACATTAGGTTGTCGAACATTCCTGGTCTTAATGGCGAATGTTAATATACCGGCACATAGCCGCGCTGCGCTCCGGGCTCATTTACTGGCTTATGGAGTGCCTGACGCGGGTGTCGCACTCATCTTTGTGGTGCAGGCTGACCCAGCTCACCACTTTGAGGTGTTTTACTCTTGGGTCACTTTTCCGGCGGTGGATGGAGCTGACAATTTGTTTCATGTTTACGCACCCACTGCCCTACCCAATGCTTATCGGCCTTATCAGGCTCTTGAAGTACCACTTACGGCATGGGAACACCGTATTTGGTTTAATGGCGCCCTCCCACATCCGGTCACCCCGGTTCGTTTAGGCCCCTTATCAATAAAGGGGGCCACTTCGCCAGTCTTGGCCGGGTATACCCCACATCCGCGTTATTTGACGCTCGCGGTTGATGAACTGCGCGCATTGCATGCGTCTTTAATCCGCGTGCACAGAGCTTTGGTACAATATGTTACAGGCAACGTCCAGGGAGCCCCTCCTGGAGTTGCGGCGCATCCAGCTGGACCGGGCGGTGTAACCATAACTCCCGTCATGGTTAATTCGGTGATGGGCAAGCGCCCACAAAATAAGGATGATTTGCCTTATTGGCGTGCAGAAAAATTTGACCAGCTGGAGGCTGTTTTTCCGAATACTTCTCCGGTGGAAAAACACAGGATTTAAACGATTAGTTTGCCGAAAGACTTAATTCCTGAGTTGGCAGAATTCAACAACTGGGGTAAGGTATTCGCAGCAGTGTATGCGAAGTGTTTCGGCACTCCTTCCATGACGGTTCTCCCCTCTGTAATTAAACGGGTGCAGGATGAACATGGCCCTGAAGCGGCTGTGGAATTGGGGATGAGACTGGTGGGAGTGTTCGATGTGGTGGCTGATCTAATCCTTGCGAACGTCAAGGGGGATGCAGTCAACTTTCAAGTCGCTAATGCTTTGACTTTGGTCCCGGAACCGGACAAGCCACGCGAATTACCGAAAATTATTGCACAGGCTTATAAAACCATTGGCCGCAATAGTTTGGGGGTTAAGCCTTTTGCTAAAACGAAAGCTCAAACACAACCACAACAAAAATCTCAGTCTGAGAAATATGAGAAACCGTTCTTTACTAAAAAAGAACTGGAGGTTGAAGAAACAGGGTAAGCAACAATGAAAACCAGGGTCGCGTGCCGCATCCCCGGTTTCCATATCTTCTGAACGCACTTATGATTTGCGCGACAGAGCAAGAATTAAATCTCCAGATAGATTTCAAGTCCCTGACCCGCGTTCTCCTTGTTCTTCACAGGCACCATTGACCTCCCAGACTGGTGGAGGAGATCGCCAGGATAGAGGAAGGGGTCGTGAGGCCCCACCGGCTCGAGACCAGCCTCGACAATCAGTCCGAGGGAAACCAGAAGAATTTCCTCGTTCTCACCTGCAATTTCAGAAGAAAAAAGTTGCAGCATTAACAGCGAGGTATGCCACAGACGGTGAGAACGAGACTCCTGAATTGGACGTGGGCAGTGATGCTGCTAGACAGCGCCGTGGAAGTTACCATAGTGCGGGAGGCACTGCGTCCTCATGTGGAGGTGACAGCAACTGACACATTCATTACTGTCGAGACAAAGGACAAAGCGGAGGCTCTCGCAGCTGAATGGGCTGGGGCCCTGGCTCCGGCGCTGTACCGTAACCACGTGGGCTCGGATGAAGATTCTCCCCCCCATGATATACCATTGCGGTCCCTGCCACAGCCCCAACCCCAATATCCCATCCGACGGGAAGCTAAAGGTCCCGTTTCAGACATTCTGACACAGTTAGAATATCAAGGAGTAATTGAAACATGCGTGTCACCATTGAATAATCCCCTTTTTGCGGTTTCTAAACCGGATGGATCGTACCGCCTAGTTTTGGATTACCGACATTTGAACTCTCATTGTCGGACCTTTGCGGTACAAAATACCCACAGTTCTGCGCTAGTAGACAGTCTTGTTCGCAAAAAATATAAAACAACACTGACCTATCCAATGGATTTTACACACACAATTTGTCCCCGGAGTGCAGCCAATGGAGCGCTTTCACTTCCGGTGGAAAACAATTTAAATTTCGGCGTTTGCCCATGGGCTACAGGAACAGCCCTGGGGTCTTCGCCGCCCGTGTTGTCTCTTTGTTGGACAGCATAGACCCAGATGCGTGTTCGTACGTCGACGATATCTATCTGACGGACGACGAATTATGGCCGCATCTTTCCCGTGTGGAACGCATCATTCTTGAATTTGCGGTCTTAAGATACAAATTTAATTTTGCTAAATCTCACATCGCAGAATTCACTGTTTTGTTTTTGGGCTATGAGCTCAAGAATGAAGGTAGGGCTTAGCTCCCCATTTCTTGGAGAAGTGCGCACTTTTGCGCCCTCCAACCACCCTGAAGAAGCTTCAGTCATTACTGGGATTTCTAAACTTCGGGCGTACTTATAGTCCCGAATATGCCGAGCGTATCAAGCCTCTCTATGCCTTGATACAACCTAACTTTTCGAAGTCATGCTGGCTTCCTGAGCATTCCTCTGTACTGCACTCTTTGCAGTCTGATTTACTTGAATCTAAGTTCTTGTTGACTCGTGATAACCACACGAACCTGGTGATTAGAGTTGTGCCAGGGGCAGTGGGTTTCACGTACTTAACCTTTAACGAAGGTGACACAGTACCGATTGCATACAAGTCACATCTTTACACTTCAGCGGAGTTGCGCTTTTCCTCTGTGGAGAAAGTTTTGACTGCGGTGCAAATGGCGATTCTTAAAGAACGCGCACTGGCACAGGGAAAACGCATTTTGGTGGTAACACCATACCCTGCCCTTGAGGCAGTGACGAAGGCAAGTGTACCGAACTCTAAGGCTTTGCACCCCCGTTGGATACAATGGGCTACATCTCTGACGTCCCCGGATGTCACTTTTATCTTTGATTCCTCTCTTCAGACACAGGAGTTCTTACAGTATGAATTTGTTCATCCTCCTCCGCTGTCGTTGCTGCCGCTTGAGGAGTACGAATGTATTATATACACCGATGGTTCGGCGCAACCGGCCACGGGTTCTAAGCATGCTTATTCCGCAGCGTGTGCTATTGTTGCAGGTACTATAGTGAACGGTGAGTTCAAATCGACTGTAGTACACACACAGGCACTAGGAGACAGTACTGCACAATTGGCCGAGCTGCGTGCTTTGGTGCTCGCACTTGAGTTTGCGAATCCAGACGTGACTACACTTATTGTATGCGATTCTTACTACTGTGTTCAATCCTTCAATGACAACTTATTCTTTTGGTCTCAAAACGACTATAGAGATGCTAAGGGCAGCACAATTAAGCATAAAATGCTTTGGGTTCGAGTGGCAGATCTTAAACACCGTCTGCCTCTCACACAGGTCATTCACACCCTTGGCCACCAGCGTGTGGGCGCACACTCTGTCGGTAACAGTTTGACGGATGAAGCAGCCAAATCAGCAGTAGCCACGTGATCAGTAGCAGCAGTTACAAGATCCATGACTAAAATAGATAATGAGATTTTGGCAGCTATTGATGCAACAAAGGAAGGTGCTAATTACCCACGGGGTTTCCCTTCCAAGTACTCTTATCACTTAAGTCCCGAACAGGTTCCTTACGTAACAATTCCAGACGTTGGTGATCGGCTGATTCCCAACGCGGACCGCAGACCTTCCTTGATAACGGCCGCACACAAAGGCTTGGCTTCGGCCCATGCTGGCGTGTCTGTGACTGTTTCCATCTTGCAGCAGCGTTACTGGTGGCGTGGTTTATATAAACAGACCCGTACTTATGTGCTTTCTTGTGACGTTTGTCAGCAAATTAAGCTTTCTACAGTTACACGACCACCACAAACACAGCTCTGCATTTCTAACAAACCTTTTGGGTGTGTTTACCTTGATCACTGCGGTCCATTTCCTTCTGACACTGCATATAAATACATCTTAGTTGCAGTGGATTCGTGCACACGTTTCATCTGGGTTTGGCCACAACGGAGTGCTGACGCTCGAAATGTCATAAGGGATTTGCGTGTCTTTGTGGGAATTTTTGCCTGTGGCACCTTCCATTCAAACCAAGGTCCAGCATTCGCCTCTAAGGCGTACAAGGACGCAATGAGGTCACTGGGGGTGCGGGTGCAATTTTCATCTCCATATAGACCTGAGGGTAATTCGATTGTGGAGCGAATGAACCGTGACTTAAAGCAATCCTTGACAGCTAGAGTCTTAGGTACTGGCAGGAACTGGGTGGCCCACTTGTATGGCGTGCAACGTGCACTTAATCTCCCTAGAAGATCTCTGGGTGGGCGGACCCCATACGAAATGCTCTTTGGCATACAAATGTTTGTGCCAGACCTTGATGGTCTAGACATGGCGGCGAATACCGCAATCTTTGATGTAGATAATCATTCTACTATGTTGCAGGACTTACAAGAGACCCGTGACAAACTTGCTAACGAACACTTGCCTTCAGCCACTGACGCTGCGCTGCAGATTCCGGTTGCCGGCTGGGTTCCGAAGGTTGGAGATCTGGTCCGAGAGAAGGTGAACAAAAAAGAATTTGGCCCCTCTTATCGTGCACCAGTTCCAGTCCTTGGCTTGAAGGGTACTCGTACAGTCATCTTACCACCGCTTCCTGGTCGCAAGGACAACAGATACATCTCAGTGGACAATGTCAAGCTACAACATCTGGCCGATCCTGAACAGCGTGACACCTGCGGTTTCATGTCCAGCCATTTCAAGGACTCCTGTTTGTGGCCCTACACCTTACACAGACACTGATGTTGCCATTGAGATGGTCGATTTGCCTGATCGTCTGCTCGACTGCCCGGATTCCTCCTGCAACGAGGAGATCGAGTATGCATACCCCGCAAACGAGTCGGTGGCTCATTTACCTACAACACCACTGAGCCCTACCCGTTTTTCCTTTGATTCGGCTTCCACCTCATCACTTATCTCGTCCTGCTTCAGTATTTTTATATCCTGGTTCAGAGACAATTTTTGGTCCCACCATGGACATACATCTGGTTGGTACTGTTCCTGATTTTCCTGTTCATGTCCATTGGCTTTGTGACAGTTTTTTTCTTGCTCATCAATGGTCACTATTTACCAGAACGCTCCGCGGTGAACTGTGTCGCTGGAACTTTGGCTCCGCATTCTTCCTCTCACATCATGAAGCGTGACCACACCTTTGTGAACATTTCAGCTTTCCCGGTCACTGATGGCATCGTATGGGATGCGGTAAATTTCCAAATTCATGGACCAACCGAGATAATTAATGTACCGAATGTCCTCCGTGTTTCCATGGCTGATGTAGTAAAGAGTAATGTTCATTCGGACGATTGGGATGTGCATGCCGTTGAATCGTTATTCTCTGACTTGAAATATTATGCTGCTTTTAATGCTGAAGATTTGTACTTAAATTCTGCAAGTTATGCTGATTTATATTGTTACCAGCATTGGGGCAACCATTTTCTCCATAAACCAAGTACACTTAGGGCTACTTTTAAATACACGCAATGGGGACATTGTCCGACCCCTTTGCCAGGTAGCTCCACACACTTAAAAGTAAATTTACTTACTTTACAGACTTTGATAGATCAAACCCTGGGTCCTATTATTTTAAATTGAACGCTTCGTCCACTCAGAAGATCATGTTGACCCAGACCAAATTGCTATATTCGGGTTCCTTTTTGAACGCATTAGCAGTGGGTGGTTATGAACACTGGCATGACACCATTGACTTAAAATCTATTTGGGGCACCAAATCATGGCAGGTACGCGGCACGGAAGCCTTACACCGTGCTTGCCTAATCCCGGCCCAAATTTTATTTTTAAATCGTACGATCTATCAAACAACCTGTTGGGGTTTGGCTACTTCCAAACAATTGAATGCACCCTCCATTCCCGTATTGTCTTCCACTCCCAACGAGAGCTTGCATTTCAATATTTCCCTTGCCGATTTGCAAGCTTTGTTTCAAAACAATTCGTTTAATATCTCTACGAATGTTCAGTCACCCTGGTTGGCTTGGCCCATAGCATCAAATGCCTGCCAACTGCGTTTTCATGACTCGGCTCCTGGGTACAAACAGGATAGGCCAGATCTGAGGTTTACTGACTCTCGTACTGTTACAACATATTCTGTTGGTAAATTGTGTAAACAGTGGTTGCAGCACTCTTCATTAGATTCTGTGAAACAACATTTATCCCTCCTATCAGGCAACATTGATCTGTCCGATTTTTTGCTAGGGCCTCGTGGTCCTCGACCTAAGAGGTTCATTTATGAAACTTACAATGAACTCTGGAAGCTTTCGCAGATAGAAGCTGCTTCCCGTTTACGGGAAATCGATCAAGCTAATCTAGAAAAAGTGCTTGCTCTTGTTGACAATAGTATTAATACCCTGTCTTCCCGCATATACACATTAGAGAATATTGTTTCATCTGTTGTTGATATTGTACAGGATGATGTGTCTGTGTTATATCATGGTCAAAATCAATTGCGTTCAGTAATGCAGTTTGCGTGGACATTGCAAACGTTGAAGATGGGCAAGGTTCCATGGCATTTTTAAAACACGTCTGCCTTGTTCCTGCTATTTAATTTGACTGACAAACAGCAATTCATGTCCATGAAAGATGCAACATACACTCTCTTACATATCGAAAAGATAGAGCCGTTACCATTCTCTGTGGCGGAGTTGGACTCTGCAGTGTGGCTAGTTCACGGGGTTATCGCTTTGCCTTTTTCTTTATTCGAGTTCAGTTCATGCATGAAACATTATCCTGTTGGCTGTTTTCAGCCTTTAGGCAGTGCCTTCTTGCATGAACTTTGGTCCCTGCCTTTCATGTACAGATGCCTTAGGGACGGAAAGGAGGTTTTTCTCACAGGGGAGTCTTGCGATTCTACAGTGGGTCATTCCCTAATTTGTAAAAACATTAAATTGCACAGGGCTTGTAATGTTTCGGCTCCGAATCTTGCTTGTGTTTTAAAAGGCATTCCGGCTCCTGTTATATCACCTACTTTCACTGTGCTTGCAAATGGTAGCTATCTCCTTCTGAATAATCAAGAATGCTGTGGAATGCAGGCAGGCATCCCCTATATTGTAACGGTTTCCCACCGTGTAGTGTGCTGCAAAAATGTGCTTTTTCCACCCCCGCAGGACATGGTAGATAGTTCCATTTGGCCTTCCATACCCACTTTGAAGGCGGATTTCAATAAATTGAGCAGAATAAAGGCGCTATTATTGAACCAGGAGGTTATGCTCACTTCCGCACGGGAGACCTTCGTCCTCCAGGTGGCTAGTACCCACAGTGAGATACATGCTCTTTTGAACACAAACCTCCCACAGCATTTTGGTGAACTGATTCACCGCGTTTTCAATGCTTCTAATACCGAAGGTCTTGTGCACTTTTTTAAAGTTGTGGGCTCTGGCATTGTTACCTCCTTTCAAACTATATTTGGTGTAATTCCGGCTTTTATTCATTCTATTTTTTCCAGCGTCTTTGGCGGCTTCCCATTGCTCCTAGCCTTAGCTGCTAGAATATTGCTTTTGATTTGTTTGCTGCGAAATGGCTGCACTTCCTGGGGACCTACTCAACCAAGGTCGACTCCGGATGCTCCGTGAACGCATGCTCATCAGCTTCGGCATCCTACCATTAGCGACACTCAGTGTGTCCTATAGACTTTCTTTTCGCTTTGCGTATTTCACTTGCGTGCAACCTGTGATGTCTTGCATACGATGTCCTTTCTCTTGGTCCTTGGATATTTGCCTCTCCAATACGTCTCTGTCGGACCAGGATTTTGGCCAGTTGATGGGTCCCTTAGAGGCCCATGAACGGGACTGTCCCGGTACTGGCTTGATGTCGCGTGCGGCTGCACTTGGAATTTTGGCGCAATGGGATATCTGGGCGGCTGTTCAGAATCTCCTACAACAAAGTTATGTTGAGTATCACGCAAGTTGTCCCGCAATGCTGATCACTGCTGCCTATTATGAGGAGCATGAATGCAGTTTTGATTTGTTGAACTGGATGGCATCTCTTTTTTCAGACGATTCCAATGATGTCCTCTTGGAAGGTGTGGCCGTTTTCTGCGCATCCACTCTGTTGGATTAAGGGCCTTCGCTTTCCGCGAACTGCATTTCTGGATTTTTTTTTTTTAGTATCTTGATTTTTGGCCCTTATTTTTTTTCCTTCACTATCCTTCATGCGGGCTTTTCGTGAATAGACGTTTACATTCTGCTCCATCTATTTGAACTCTGTTTTCGTCCTATGTCTTGGCCTATGGCCTGACCAGGGGAGGGTGTAGTGTGGTTTGTGGCCTCATAGTCTACATTGCTAAGTTAGCTTAGGCCTGGCTGCCATATTGACTTTTTTGCACACGTTCCTCTGTGACTTTGTTTTTCCAGACTCTGCTTGTGCCCAGCTATATTAGAACTGTCTGCCTTTTTGCCTTTCACCTTTTCTCCTGTTCCCTGCGGGTTTCGTCTGCACACAATGTACAAGGTCAAAAAACAACGTCCCTTGTTTTGCTGATCTGGTCAGCCCCTCTCACTTAGACATAACACGAAATACAGCTGGATTGGAGAAATTCGCATGCTTTTAATATTGTGATCTCCCTGTTGGTGGCACTTGGAGAAAAACCTTTCCAGGGAGAAGAGCTGTGCTTGTCTGATGATGTAAACCTTGCATCTAGATATTGAGGTATGGGGGTCCGCCTGACAAAGCCCAGAGGTCTTCTATTTTTATAATAAACTAGTTAATAGCACGGGAGGGTGGTAAGGCCATTTAGCCATATATCCACTGTCTTTATAAAATGCTGTCCCCGTTTGTATTCTATGGAATTGTAGCTATGCTTATTATTTTATCATTAAGCATTATGCTGATAGCACTGGCACGTGTACTGTATCTTAGAGCACGATAGTTGAAATAAACATTTTAAACTATACTGTGTCTCTTATTACGCACGTTGTGGACAAGTATGAGCGAGTTATGAAAGAGTGTTCTTGCTCCCGCGAGTCCTGAGAGAGACCGTGTTCTGGGTTGTCTAATTATTGGTAGCTTCGCTGTAGTACGGAGAACGAATGAGACGCTAAAGCTAGTCGGATAGGGATTGTGGGTACTAAGGTGCATGGTTGGTTCACCACTATACACCGAGGTCCTATTATCCTGTGCATAGCTCTGTACATGTGCAGAATCCCCGCAACAGTGTTATTTGTATAGAAGATACCTGAACATTTTATACTTTTTGAATTCAATGTAAACCCTGTATCCTTAAACATATCTGGAAGGCAATATTTATTTAGGGGAAGGATCTCTGATTTGTGTACATTAAGTGTATACCCACAAACTGTAGAATATTCATGTAATAATGAGAAAAATTCAGGTATAGATGTGCTTGGGTTAATTAAATATAGTAAGATATCATCCGCATAAGCAGTAAATTTAATGTCTATAACTTTAAATTGGAAGCCTATGAATTGTGAGGACCAACACATTTTTTCTGGGAAGGGTTCTAGAGATAAGATAAATAAAAGTGGAGATAAAGGACAACCTTGTCTAGTCCCCCTATGGAGGGAACAATAACTGGATTGAAGACCATTGACCCAAATAGAGATGGAGGGATCAGAATATAATAACTTAATGTATTGAAGGATAGGAGGACTGAAACCGTGCTATTTCAATGCTCCAAAAATGAACTCCCAATTCAGACGATCAAATGCCTTTTCTGCATCCAGAGTTATGGCTGCCACGGGGAAATTCCACTTGGAAGCCAAATTAATTATATTAAGGAAGGTTCTAGAGTTGTCTGTGTTGGAACGACCCTTCACAAACCGTGATTGATGTATATCAGCTAAGTCAGGGACAACCTGATTAATACGAAGTGCCAATAATTTGGCAAAGATCTTACAATCTGTGTTAATCAGTGAGATAGGTCTGTAATTACTGCATTGAGAGAGATCTTTGCCTTTCTTACGGATCAGACAAAGCATAGCCTGAGTAACGAAGCCTTGTGTCCTTCCCATAGTTAAAATATTAGTAATAAGAAGCAGCAGCTTAGGAATCAAAATTGTTTGAAATGTAAAAAAAAAGCGCACAGAAAATCCATCAGGCCCAGGGGTTTTATCTTTTGGGAGGTGATTGTTGGCATTTGAATTTTCTTGCGCAGAAATTGGAATATCCAAAGAGGATAGATCAGTAGTATTTTCAGGGGACTTAGGAATAGATTGAAAGAAAGCATCTATCTGGTCCACTGAAGGAGAGGACTCAGGGGTATATAAATTGGTGTAGTAATCTGTGAAACACTCTAATATTTTGGAGTCACTAACTTGCCTGACCCCAGCTATATCTGTTATAGCAACAATCTTAGACTTTTGCTTTATAATTTGAAGGTAGTTAGCCAGAGATTTGCCAGCCTTATTCCAACCCCCATACATTTTAGTATTAAACTTAAGCAAGCTATCGTAAGCGTTATCCCAGGACTGTTTATTATATTGCATTTTCGCCTTGACGAGTTTAGACAGAGCATCATTGTGATTTGAAGAAAAGTATTAATTTTCTAAAGATTTAATTTGTTTAATAAGTAGCGTCGATTCCTTTAGTGACTTCTTTTTTTTGTTGCAACAAAATCAATTATAAAACCCCTGGCAGGTGCCTTAAATGCATCCCAAATAAAATTAATCTGTGAGTACGAGGGAAGATTATTCTTAAAAGATTTTTGCAAAAATGCTGTAAACTGCTTTATAAAATGATTATCAAGCAAAAGAGCATTATTAAATCTCCATCTGCGCGAAGTGAGTATAGGAGTAGGATAATTCAGATCTACTATGACCGGAGCGTGGTCTGAGATAAGTATTGAACTCATTTCAGCGTGCGTCAAAAATTGAAGAGTGGGTTGTGTGCAAAATATGAAATCTATTCTAGAGTGGGATCTGTGCACAGGAGGAAAAAAAGGAGCACTCTAGAACATCCGGGTGAGAGATTCTCCAAACATCTATCAGCCCTCTAGAAGAGATGGCTCTATAAAAGGTCTTATGCATTTTTTTTTAAAATAAATTTGGTTTGAGATTTCCGATATAAAAAGGGGTCCATAAGCTGATTGCAATTGCCACCCACTATGATATTCTCTGATGCATGTGAAGAAAGGAGAACAGAAAATTCATTCCAGAATACTGAATCTACACCATTAGGACCATAAACATTGCAAATAGAAAAATGGGTATTATTTATCTTAACCTCTAACAAAAGTCATCTACCATTGTCATCTTTAACATCGTTCAGCAATTGAATACATAACAATTTATGAAATAACATTAAACCCCATTCTTATTATTGACAGCTGGGGAACCAAAAACATTCCCGACCATTGTTTGCGCAAGAGTTTACATTCTGTTCTTTAAGATGTTTTTGTAATAAAGCTACTTGACACTTCAATTTTGATAAATGAGACACCACTCTTTGCTTTTTAACTGGGTTACGAATACCCTTGACGTTCCATGAAACAATTTGTAAACCACTCATCGAAGAGACAAACAAAGAACTATTAAAAAGCACATAAGGAACCAGAAATGCCTATAAAACGTAACCAACCACAACAATTTTGATAAAAAATAGTGGAAATCAGAGTACACAGGACTACCTAAAAACAGAAAAGCCGTTTTAAAAAGGATTATGAGAAAAAATTTAAGATAAGAATATAGATGTTTAGCAATCCAACCAAGACCAGATAGAAGGTGATAGAGAACCAAAAAACCAGATTTGCTTAAAGAAAAGTTTGCTGCATAAAGGTGAAAAAAAGAATAGGAATAATTTTAAAGGAAAGTGAAGGGAAAGATGAAGAAGAGACGAGAGGAGCATGGGGAGAACACAAGCTCCCCAAGTACGCATATAAAAGAGAGATGACAAAAAGCTTTAGTCATGAAAGTAAGGAACAAAAGAGATAATGACAGAGAGGTGGAACGAGAAAAACAGATACCGCTCAGAATAGAGACACCGAGATTAAGTAAATATGATAACAAAAAATAGTGGAAAGAAAGAGTAAAAGAAAAGAAAAACTTAAAACACACAGCACCAAAAGGGCTTACTATACAATGGGAGACAGCACATCTGTATAAAATGTGGACATTGGATAAATGGACCGTAATTAACAGATACATCTTCATCGGTACAAGAGGAAGTTAGGGTCCTGCAAAAGAAAAAGAGAGAAACCACATGTTAAACAATTAAATGGAAAACATTCAAGATTTTGTTAGTTCCATATCTTCTCCTTTATGCACATGTATACATTTCTTAAGTTCTGCAGAAACCTCAAATATATTTGTCCTGTCTTTATATGTAACTTAAAAAAAACAGGGGTGAATAAGGCTATAACGAGGGTTCATGGATCGAAGCGTTGGTCTAAGATCTAAAAACTCTTTCCTACGGTTAGCAGTAGTCTTTGAGACATCTTGACTAATGAAAATCTTCTGACCAGACCATAACAATTGTTTACGCTGTTTAGGTGCATTGAGAATCAACATTAAGTCAGAGTACTGAAGAAAATAGGCGATAATTCCTCGTGGTTTGTTTGAGGTCGATGCATACGGAGGACCAATCCTGTGTGCCCTTTGGATATTAAGATCCGCAGGTTTCGGCAAGCCAACTATTTTTGGTATGCGAGTCTTCAGGAAGTTGATCATGTCTGGGCCCTCAGAACCCTCAGGTATGCCATAAATTCATAGATTATTACGTCTGTTACGATTCTCCAAATCCTCGGTTAGCTTTTTAAGCTAAGTGATTTCTTTGGATAAAATATCCACCTTCGCGACAACATCCTGAGCATCGCGAATCCTTTGCTCAACCTCTGAAAGTCTTGAATCCAAATGAGACTCAATATCTTCAATTCTTTGGAGTTCCGCAGTAGTGTCTACCATAAAAGGTCTTATGTTTCTCAGCTCATCCATAATGTCCTCTACTGTCAAAGGCAAAGGTGATTTGTTCGGAGAGGAGGGGTCCTTTTAACCCTTTTACTGGCATTGCCTCCAGGTTCTTTGCGACCAATGGCAGTGGAATTGATAGAAGCCAGGGATTTAGTTGATTGCGCAGACTCCATATTTGTATTAACCAAAGAACCAGCAGGATATCCGATATATTCCTTCAGTGACTACCAAGGCAAAATATATATTGAATGCTGTCAGAAGTGGCCTTTGTATTTCCTCAGGATCTGCATGATGCTCTCAAATGACCCACCTTCCGGCACCTCTGATTTGGTTTGTATTACAGCACCAAGAATCAGAGTGGCCAGATGGGGGGGAAGGGAATGGGAAGGGGACAGCAGGGAAGGAGACCTGTAAAACCAAAAGTACACAAAAACAAACAACACAAAACCAAATAAAACCTTGTAGACTTCTGAATAACCAAATTAACCTTATTGACTTCTATGTACAGTTTCTCTTGAGGCTTCAAATGAATATCAAAGGAGAGTACTGTTTGTTTAATCAAGTTTTCTGTTGCTGAGGTTCAATAGCACTTAAAATAACAATAATCATGATATGTTACCATCTGGTAACTTGTTTGATAGAATTCTTCAATGCGGTCTGAAAAGTGGCGATTAATAATCTCTTAACGCCTTATATAAGAAAATTACTTTGTTATCTAGGTTTACATCAACCTTTCGTTCCTTTTATAATAATGTGTATCCCACAGGTTAAACCATCTTGAGCCCAAAATGATAGGTAATTCAATAATCATGCGTGAACGTGCCTGAAATGATAGGTAATTCAATAATCATACGTGAACTTGTATGCAAGAGAGGAATGTAAACATGCGGCTTACCGTTCAGAGTCCGACCCACTCTGACCATATGTAATCAGCTGACACAGAGGAGGCGCGTTCCTTGGACCGCGACGACCCCGGAAGCCAAGTCGGACTGCAGGAAGCCGACCGGAAAGCCTGGAATCACCACCAGAGGGCCGGGAACCCAAACAAACACTCGCCTCCAAAGGCAATCCCTCGAGACTGCCAAAACAACAAATCGGGATCGGATACGGCAACCGAACGTTCGCCCAGAGCGTAGGAAGAAGAATGGTGAGCAGCGGTTGCTGGGCGGGCCGCTGATATCAGGAAGAACCACACCCAAGAGGGTGGCCGCCCCAAGGCATCTGGGACTTGTTGTGCTTGCACTGCAATAAGGAATAAAGGCAGTATGAGCACTTAAATACAAGCATTGCCAGCACCATTGGAAACATAGTCGGCTCATCTCTCATTAAGACACAGGAGGTACTATCAGTGTCCCAGGGCAACGTAACCACCAACGGGCAGATTCCCTATAATGAAGTTTGCCACAACAGGGATGTACCATGGTGCGGGAACAAAACACAGGTGGCACCATTGAGGAGTGAGTGGTGGGGGCGGGCCCTGGAACGTGCGACGCCATAGCGCTGACAAATGACAGCTACTAACGAGGAGGATCAATTGAAACAGACTTGTTCAGTGATAACAGGAATCACCAAGAAAGCAAGCCAGCCAATAACAATCAATACATTCTTGTAGGGGCTAATTGAAATAATTCTGTCTTATGGATTTTGAAAAATTACCCAAAAAACTTTAACACTCCAAAGAGGACAGGATTGAAATGGATAAGAGTAAGTTCCTCCAACGTTGTATAATATTTTTATCTTATTAATCTTGCAATTCTGTGTGGAATGTGAAGAGAAAAAAGAAAAACCCCATGTGCGCGCTGGCTCCTGAGGGAAAACGAGCTTCTGAGCTCGTAAAATGGTGGCCGAAATATATAGCACACTGGAAGTGGCAAGGAGAAAGTCACAACTAAGCATTCATATCAATTGCAGGGCTAAAAACCTACCTCACGTCTCCTGGGAGCCTTCAACGCATTTCCTCATGTTTTTGTAGCCGCTGTATGCCAAATAGCCGTCTTTCCCTGAAAGTAATTTCCTTGGTGTTACGGAGGAACGCTAAGGGGTGGCTATGTTGTCACACTGCCGCCATCAACCTTCAACTTTATTTATAATTATTAAAACATCGAACACAGGGATAGACATCAGATTTGTATATAAGCCTGTGAGCAGTGCCCAATTTTATCTTCATTATACCTCACTTTAAATGACCCATTTCCTTGATAATGTTTGCGCTCTAGTAATACATAAACCGAAGTTCAAGATTCCCGAGGTCATGACAGCAGAATATAAGCTATGGGCATCTACCCTACTTGATTGGACCCATTACTCCCTACAAAGCACTCTTTAAACCCGGCACTGCCTCTATCTCATATGTGCTCAGAAGTCACCCAAAATGTATATGTTGCATACTATAAAATTCCTAAGTAAATAAATAACATCCAAAGCATCTTAGTATTTAATGGGAAATCCCAGACAGTGAAATTATTCCATTAGGGGACTTTATTCCTCTGCATTTCCCCTTGCACACAGCTGGTTCCTGGTCCAACGTGCTCCAAAGCGCTCACTTCTTTCCAAACATTTCCATTCATCCCATAATATTCATTCCATGGTCGCAGTTAAAATACCACCACTATTCATCCTTAGCGTCCAAGGTGGTCTGTTATCCGGTTGATAGAACAGTATTTGGAGAAGTGCCTTCCAGCATCAAATCTGCTATAGTCCTAACAATAGAGAGTTTCTGTCCCAACCCCATTCCTGCCCATCCTTGATTCAAGAATCTGGCAATCCCAGTGTTACAAATGTAGGTCTCATTTTGGATCCTTCCAGCCGAGGAACCAGGTGCCTAGCAGCCACTTTGTGGATTCTGTGAGCCTTCGGCAACCTGCCTTTTTTTGCTCCAGATCATCTACGCCTCCTTCACCATCACAAAATCTATGAATAAATCTGCTCCTTCCTCTTTATATCTAGGGCATTCCGATGTGCGATATATTCTATTGAGATCCGGGGACGACTCAAGTTCATCCTATGCACATATTTAAACTGTGCCAGTTTAGATTTTGGTATTGATAGATGTCTGCTGTTTGTGAGCTCAGGCTCTGGTCTACCCTGCATCTAAGAGTTTTTCAGGGCCATCATCATCCCATTGGTCTTTAACTGATAGCACTGGTGGAGGCCTATCACCCTGCAGCATTGCACTCAGTTTCAAGGCCAGTCAATTCCCTTCCCTCAGTGCAAGTAACTGATTGAGTGCCATCTCGTTCACCACCTGCCATATTTCCCTCTCTCTTGTCCAGTCTTGCATACTGCAAGAACTACCCCATCCAGAACCCATAATGCATCTTCGCCTCACACATAGAAACTTTTGCTTCAAAAAACATATCTCATATTTTTAAGCATCCTCCAGCAATCGCCTAGGCTCCCTCGTGTCCTACATCATTCTTTTATAAGACATTAATCCCACAGAGGCATGCTCTGCACCTACAGAATTGTCCTAAGTATTCTTTCCACTGTCTACTTCCATATTTGCCATGTGAGCACAGCATGCTTCTGCAAAACAATACCTTTTCCTTCAGATGTTTCTGACAATACATTTCCTTCAGCAAGCATTTGTCAAAATGTAGCTGTGCAGTCAGCCAACAAACCTTGTACTGCAGTTACAAAGCTATATAATATGACTCATGGTCAGATAACCCCAATCACCTCCTTCTCCTAAAGTAGGTAAAAAAAAACAATTTAAGAGTGCTTTACCTACCTGTCTATACCACTGTAATCAACAACTGTTTCAGTAACTTACTTGGAGAGAGCCGCATTGAGCCCTACATCACGTAAAGGCACCTGGGCAGCAGGGCCATTTTATGCAACTATCCCCATAACCAACAGCAAGAATGGGACCCAGGACATGATGAAGTTGCTCAATCCTTTTAGAAACCTACATATGTTCAACTGAATCATGTTACTTGTCGTATGATCAATTTGTGTGGGAAAATAGTGGGATCTATCAACCTTCAAACTCACACACATATTTGGTAGATTCTGACTATCCCTCCTCAGTATCCACTAATGTTGGTGCATTTTCCCGCTGCTGGCCTGAATCTGGGGGCTGCCGAGGGGAGGGCAGGTGCAGATGTGTGAAGGTTGCTTCCTGATTTATAATTGATTTTCTGGTTATTCTTTTGTGTGCGTGGTAGCAGTCTGCCTAAGTGTGTCAGAAGATGCTGTCACTTACTTTGCTGCAAATAGGTGTGTTACTGAATGATTAAGTATGGGGTGGGGTGGGGTGGGGGGTGTGAACAGCTGGCTACCAAGATGGCAACACCAGCATAGAGCTCCGGAGACCGAGCTAATTACCCCTCAATATCCGCCAAATTGATCCGTTTTCACCCGCAAATGAAACACCCCCTGTGACCCCCAACTCACCGGGTGGAGGCAGGCCGAAAAAGAAGAAATCCCGCCGCCTCTAGACGATGAGAGCGACCGGCTGAACTGATCAGCAGAACGACAGGAGGAGCTCCGTACGCAACGGAGGTGAGGGAGGCCGTAATTGTCGAGGCGGCTGCCTCGAGGGATCTTGACGTGGGGTCTGAGGCGGCCCTCCTGCTACCTCTCCTTCTCCCCTCCCTTCCCCTCCCTGAATCGATCGAGAGGTTCCGAATGCCAGGCTCGGAAGCAGGCAATCAAGCGGCACCTGAACACTGCCCCAGCTGCGGAATTAAAGGCAGCGGCTGCGACGGAGCGAGCAGACCTTGGGGCGGGCATTGTGGAGGGCCCGGACTGTTTTGCATGACACGGTGAGTCAGACCGCAATAAAAGAACACTCAAGTGGCCATAGACTCGTGCTCCCACTCCCCCTCCTCCCTCGCAAAAGAAAAGTATTCACAAGCCTAAAGATCGGGGCAGGCAGTGGCGGCTGGCGAGGTGAAGTGGCATTTAACCCCCGAGTGGACCATCGAGGCGGAGCCGCCTAACTCCCAGGATAATTGCTGCATGCGAGACTCTAGGGTGGGTATCAGTAAAAGGCCGAAACGGCAGGGGGAGAAGACGAAAGTACCACTAATAAGATTGCATACAAAATAAGACAGAGCGGCTTGAAGCGCCCAGCATGCAGCCATTTTGGGAGGTGGTGCGTAGACGGTGGATGAGTGGCTGGGCCCTGCGAAGGGCAGAGAGACCTAAGGAGACAGCGCCCTCCCACCTGAGGCAGACGAGGCACGCGGAAAGTGTGGTAAAGCGCTACACTCCAGCATAGGTCCCATACAGTGAGTGCTGGTATATTCAAAAGTGCAATTGTGCAAGGAGTGCTGTTGTAATCTGGCCGAGTCTTGGCAAAATGTTGACACAGAAGGGGCCAAAATCCACGCACCAGACAAAATTGGGCAAATATGCGCAATCTAAAACAGAGGTTGCGGTGGACAAAAGTGCAGCGCCCGAAACGAAGCAACAAGAACAAGGAGCCGCCCCGACCCTACAAGATATAATGGAGACCATACAGGGAGTGCGCTCGACACTGGAGAATAAAATAGACATGGTTGTGACCGAAGTAACATTAATACGTGCAGATTTGAGAAATCTGGGAGACCGGGTGAAAGCCACTGAAGAATCGGTCATCACGCATCAGAAATCTACTAAAACATTGGAAACAGATGTTAAAAAACTCCAGATAATGCAAAGCTTGAAGATTATGAAGGAAGCGTACGAAGAAATAACGTGCAAATTCTGGGAGTGCCCGAGCGAACAGAAGGCCAAACTGCGGACCTGTTCTTGGAAGATCTTGTGCAGAATCACTTACAGCCCTGTGCACTCTCCAAATACTTCTCCGTCGAGTGTGCTCACCAGGTGCCAGGAGGCCTGCCAAAACCGGGTGCGCCCCCTCGTCGGATTCTTGCAAGGATCTTTAATTATAGGGACAGAGACATAATTTTGCAAGCAGCCCGCACAGCTCCTCCACTAAAGTTTGAAAATTCTACAATAACCTTTTTCCCCAGACTTCACGGTCAAGGTGCAGAAGATGTAATGTTCTTTTTTGGAGGTAAAGCGAGCGCTCCGGAACAAAGACATAAAATATGCCATGCTCTTCCCGGCCAAGCTTCGGGTGGTGGCAGAGGGGAGGTCATGGTTTTTTGTGACTCCAGATGAGGCCTGGCAGTGGTTGGAGGGGTGTAGGATTTCCAGACCCCAAAGACCCAATACTCAGAGGCGCAGACAGGAACAACATAGTCGACATGACAATCGTGGCCACAATGATGGACCGGAAAAAGAAGTGGGTTAGAACGATAAGACTGAGTAGTGACGAAACCCTTAAGACACTTGTTGAAGCACGACCAGTCCAGAAGGGCACTGATGACTTCTCCCGATTTACAATACAAATGATGGAGACTGTTAAGTATACTAAAATGTGGTGGTGGGATTATAGGATGTGATGCTAGATAGGTCATTATAAAACCAGTATTAGGGGGCTAACTACCTCGAATCGATTACAGGACGTATGCGGTTCAAACTGCCCTACAGTTAAAAATGAAGCAAGGGCTGATATATAATAAGTTCGAAGGGGTTAACAAGAATTGGTTAAGAGCCGTTCGAGCCACCTTTCCCCCTTATGATGTGTTTACTGGGTAAGGGATTACAGGCACTCTGCACAGTTGGGGGGTGGGCAGTTTTAAGTCCATGCTGCAGGGAGGCAGGGAGGGGGGGTGGGGTGGGTAGTTACACAAGGGTTAGTTATAAAGTTGCTGAGAGTTTTCAGTGGATAATGAAGGAGGAAAATTGTAATGCATGTGCAATGCTGGATTTATGGACAGGACAAATGATACCACAGATGGTTAGCTGGACAGTTGTGATCCAATCAAATGCTCCGAGGCGTGGGGGGACCCGGGTACAGATCCACAGTTCCCTATACCCACAGAAGGCATACACAGAAAGGGCGAGATGCATACGGACTTGACACTAATGCCTCCACCCAGCGGATTTAAGATAATCTTGTGGAATGTGAATGGGTTTGGGGATAGAATTAAACGGGGGGTGGTATTGCAATATTTAAAGCGGCAAGCGCCAGACGTGGTACTGTTGCAAGAGACCCACATACAGGGAACCTCCTACTGTGCATTGAATAGATGGGGGTATAAGCTGGTTGCCCACGCAGGATACACCAGGGGATCAAGAGGGGTGGGTATTCTTTTGCGTAGATCTTTCCCCTTTAAAATACAAGCAGTTAAACATGATGTGTTGGGCAGGTTTGTGACTTTATCTGGATGTTGGGAGGGTAGACTGATTAACATTACCTCTCTCTATGTACCACTGAGACTGCACTCCCCCAGTCTCGCCGATCTGGGGTCGCATGTAATCAATCTTCCAGAGGGAGATCTACTAATAGGAGGGGACTGTAACGCAGCTATCAACGGAGACCTGGATAGAAACCCAACCAAGCCAAGGGAAGCCTCAGGGAAAGCCTTAAAAGAATTTTTAAGAGCAATGGGCTTAATAGATGTCTGGAGAACCCTAAATCCCTCAGCTCTCCAGTATACTTTCCACTCCGGGGTCCACGGAAGTCTCTCCCGCATAGATTACGTGTTCGGAAGGGCTGAGCAGCTCCCGATGTTCACTGAAGTGGGGCACCTCCCAAGGGGCATCTCAGATCACTCTCAGATATTCACGCGTTACGGGGGAAGGCCGTCCTTTCAAAATTTTGGGATGGTACTCGACCCATGGTATCTTAAAATACCGAGTATAAGAGAGTGCCTGATCGAGGCGACCGCTGACTACTTCCAAGATAATGAGGGGACAGTGGATTCAGCCCAGACGATGTGGGAAGCGTACAAGACTGTGATTAGAGGACAGGGAATCTCTACAATAAGCGGTCATAAGAAGGAAAACAAGCATTAAAAATGCAATCGGTCTCGCCTTTAATTAAGTTAAAGCCATTTGCTTTGCTATACAATACCATTAGCAAAGCAAATGGCTTTAACTTAATAAAAGGCGAGACCTATTGCATTTTCAATGCTTGTTACTGGGCAAGTGACTTTAATGCTCGCGGGAAGCCTCGCGCCAGCTCCTGGGGTCGAGCGGTGGCTGCGCGCGCCGCGGCGGATTCCTCAGCACTGCCGCCGGGCCCTTCAGCCTGTCTGGGAAAGCGAAAGCACGCCGCCATGCACGCGTAGGGACAAAAAAATGCGCGCGCGTGTGCACATCCCTACGCTAATGAAAGTAAACAAAGATGGCGTCAGGCTGTCCACATGCGCGTGCATTTTTTTGTCCCTACGCGTGCATGTTTAGCTTTGTGGATGGCTTCCAAGCTGCGTACAGGAAGCGGCATTTTCATGAAACGTGCCGATACCTTGCAAGTATGTTACCGAGAAAATAATTTAAAAAGTAACACAAAAATACACACCAAGTTGCACGCCGAGAGTGAACAAAAAATAGCGACACAGATACTTTTTGTTACAATTGCTCTGCCGCCAGAAAACAAATGGAAACGCCTGCGACTCGTTTTTAAGGCACATATAGTAACTGTTTCTCTGCCGCCAGGAAAGACACCCAAACAACGCGCACCAAGTTCCACGCCGAGCGTTTAAGTACAAGAAAGACAGCATTGAACCCGGCAAGCTGCGTACAGGAAGCGCCATTTTTACGAAATTGTGCCGATAGCTTGCAAGTATGTTACTGTGATAATCAATAACAAAAATACAAAAAGAATGCGCACCAAGTTCCATGCTGCGCAAAGCGGCATTTGCTGCTATGGCAACAAAAGCTTCGCAAGATGGCGTCGAACTGTCCACAGTCCGTACGGACACGCGCATGCTGTTTGCTATGGACAAATGGCAAGAGCAGCCATGTTTGTCCATGCAGACGCGTGCATGAAAGCCCTCGGCAGAATCGATTCCAAAAGGTACTCGCAATTGCGAGAGCAGCGCATGCGCTGCTTTCGCCAGGCGAGACCTAAAAAGAAGCAGCTACTTGAAGTAGAGAAAGAAATTAGTACGCTAGAACGTGAACTGATATCACTGGATTCCCCAGACACCAAACATAGATTGCAGATCAAACAAAGAGAGTATAGGGACATTGCAGAAGAGGCGGTCAGAGCCCACTATCGAGCGACCCAGCACCGGGAGTATGAGGTTATGGATAAGGTGGGTAAACTATTGGCATGGTTGGATAAGCGAGAGATGGCCACTAGATGGGTGATTGAGATTAAGACAAATGATGAGACCCTGCTAAGAGATAGACAAGAAATAGCAGAAGCCTTTGCGGATTATTTTAAACAGGTATACACCCCATCAGGGACGTCGTCCCTACTTGGTGCGCGGGAATTGTTGGCTACACTCGGTTTGCCCACTTTGGAATGTACAGAAAGCTACTCACCCACACCTACAAATCCCTCCACAACATCGGGCCCAAAAACCTCAACGAAAGAGTCTCCTTCCACGTACCCAAGAGGAACCTTCGCTCCACCGACCTCGCCCTGGCAGAGACCCCACGCATCTGCAGAACCAGAGCAGGCGGTAGAGCCTTCTCCTACGTCGCAGCAAAGACCTGGAATGAACTCCCAGTCAACATCAGACGCTGCCCCACTCTGAACACCTTCAGGAAGAGACTCAAGACCTGGCTCTTCAACTGACCCGGAGCTGCACCCCCCTCCCCCCAGCGCCTTGAGACCCTCACGGGTGAGTAGCATGCTTTACAAACCCCCTGATTGATTGATTGAGAAGGGTTAGAATGTGATCTCACCGAGCAAGAAGTGGTACAGGCAATTGGGGCGCTGCAGGCTGGAAAAGCAATGGGCCCAAGCGGGCTACCAATTGAATTATATAAGTTAAAAGCATCAACAATAGCCCCTTATTTGGTGAAAATGTACGACGAGTGCGCAGCCAAAGGTATTCTCCCGGGTAGTCAAAGACTAGCCAATATCGTAGTCATACATAAAAGTGGAGAAAAAAACCGAAAATTGGGCTTCGTATCGACCAATATCCCGGTTAAATCCAGAGATTGAGATTCTTGCCAAAATTATAGCCACTCATTTGTCCCCCCTACTGCATAGACTGGTCCACCCTGATCATTCCGGGTTTATGCCGGGCAGGAATACTGCACTTAATTTACGACGTCTCAATGGAGTTTTAGGCAGGGCAGATACTATTAAAGAAGAGGCAGTGATAATGTCATTCGATGCCAAAATGGCGTTTGACATGATTGAATGGCCCTTTCTATTTACTACCCTCGAAAGATTCGGTTTTGGGGATAAGTTCCTGTCGTGGATCCGGCTTCTATATGCGGAGCCCCTAGCGCAAGTTACAGTTAATGGAGGAAGGTCATCGGTCTTCAAGTTGCAGAGATGTACGAGACAGGGCTGCCCACTCTCTCCACTAATATTTGCGCTGGTTCTAGAACCTTTGGCAATCTGGCTTAGGGGAGATCCACTCATCAGGGGACTCAAATGGACGGAAGAATGGGAAGACAGGGTTTCCTTGTATGCTGATGATATCTTGCTCTACCTAACTAAACCAAATTCCTCAATGCACAGAGTATTGCATATATTCACCCTTTTCCAAAAATATTCAGGGTATACTATTAATTGGGACAAGTCAATAGTATATGCTCTCTATGGTACTGGCATCCATCTCCCCTGGGGCTGTGCGGCTAAGATAGTTACTGAGGGGTTTCGATACTTGGGGATTTATGTCACCACAAGCCCTACAGTTTTCTATGACAGAAACGTAGTTCTCCCGCTGCGTCGGCTACAAGATGATGTGCAGCACTGGAAGACCCTGCCCCTTACGCTACTTGGCAAAGCCGCCCTGTACAAAATGATGGCACTCCCCTGGCTTGTCTATATTCTGCAAAATGCACCATATCTAGTACCAGCAAAATATTTTCAGATGATAGAATCAGAGTTACTTATGCTTCTCTGGAATAACAGCACCCCCCTTATAGCTCTAGTTAAACTTATGAAAAGCTGGTATGACGGAGGTATAGCCCTCCCGGCAATTCAATATTATTATTGGACATTGCAGCTGGTGGCGACAAATCATTGGGTGCACTGGCCACAAACAGACCCAGCCTACAAGATGGATAGACTTAATATGTCCCCTGGGAATTTTTTGAGAGCACTCTATGGGGGAAAGAATAATGTGCTGCTATACACGCCAATCTCGACTGCAGTTACTCTGTGGCACAAGGCCTTGGCGGCACTGGGATGGAAAAACACGATAAAGGCTACTCCGCTTCTAGAATCGTAGCGCCTGGGACTATTATCGACATACCCTGGACTCGATAAATGGGATTTGATTGGGCTCTCTAGGGTTGGTGATTTATGGGCAAAAGGAAAGATTGCCCCCTTCAGTGACATACAAAGAGACTATGAGTTAGATAAGGGGGAGACCTTTCGATATCTACAGGTGTGTAGTGTCTTACAAAAAGCAGTCCCCAGGGCCCTGACCTCCCGGTCTACTCACCCTTAGAAGATAGACTCCTAGATGTTTATATAACGAAAGGAGCGATATCATTGACATACAAGAAAATATTGAATAACTCCCCCGAAAAGTTAGAGAAATTACGCACAAGATGGATAGAAGATGTGGGCGGCATGGGTGACGAAGAGTGGCAAGAGGCGCTGGCATCCCCTTGGGAGGTGGTGATACGCTTACGATTTAAATTGATACAATTAAAGATTTTACATAGGGCCTATTACACCAGTACGGCACTAGTCAAAATGGGTCTGTTAACCTCACCATTGTGCCCCAGAGGATGTGGTCGGGTGGGGACGTTTATACACCAATGGTGGGTATGTCCAGTTGTTAAGAAATATTGGGAGAAAATAACGTTGAGATTGCTAACATTGTGTGGTAAGGACGAGCAGGTCTCACCCCGATGGTGTCTCCTTAACATATGGGAGGAAACGGACCTTACGGCGAAAGATATAACATGGGTCTCCCTGGGGTGTATGGTAGCTAAGCGTAACATTGCAAGGACATGGAAAGGACTATCCGGGCCCAAGTTTCGAGACTGGGAGGCAGACATGGACTGGTGTATGCAGGCGGAGAGGGCAGTTTATGAAGGGAGAGGTTGCCCACAAAAATCGACCCGGATCTGGGGGGAATGGAATAAAAGTAGAGGGATGATATGTATACCGTTTAATGACCCCTCCGTGCAAAAGGAGTAATGCTACAGAAATATATCTGTGTGTGGCTGAATAATTCAGCATTATTACTGTTCTTACCTGTCATAAGTAATGATATAATCGAAACTGTATATATCAATGTTTTCATATGTTTCTGTTCGACAATTGTTTTTCAATAAAAAGATTTACAAAAAGAAAAGTGTGGGGTAGCAGAGTAGGAGACATTTTACTTCCGTTAAACGCGACCATAAGTGTATCTTTACAAGAGTGCCTCCGGTGGGTGCTATCTCTTAGGCACCCTTAAGATCATTGGTCATTCAGTTTTTAATGATGACAAAATGTATTTAGGAATAATTCTGTGGAGTGGTACTTAACGGTTTTATTTCATTGCATTGCAATTCACAACTGTGTCTCTGTTTTTCTTATTTCCTCCTGTTTGCAGATAGATTTAGAATAAAAGAAGCACCTTTACTGGAACCAAGGAAATGTGATCACCTGATTAAGGCACCCGTCATAAAGCCAGAGTTGTCATCTCCAAAAATACCTCCAATGAGGGTCAGATTGCGATAACTAAATCTGCATTCATCGGGAGAGGTAAGAAGTGCGACATACATGGTACTTCTTCCAAAGCTCATTGCTACAGTTTTTTCTTTATTAATGTGGAGGCTATTTCATTGAGCACACTTTGATGTGTGTTCAATAAAATGTTGTAGGTCCTACAGCCATTGCGATTGAAGAACCTTGTCATCTGTAAATAGGTGTATGGGGTTCGCTGCTCAGTTAACTGTTGTAGACAAGGTGTCAATATGACGTAAATAGAGAGGAAGGTTAACACGCTTCGTGCTACCTGGTCACAGGTAAATGCATCAGAGTATAGTTGCTGTAGTCTTTGATACAATGCGTAACATTGGTGCGTACCCACCAATCTCTACCAACTTATTTCATGAAAGTATGGGACAAGTGAACAATCCTATACAGAGATTCTGCCCTTTCTATCTCTTACATAGTGTGAATGTACACTTTAGTGCCTCCATTCTGAAACACAAACATCTTAAAAAGCTAATTTACACTTCAGGGAAAATGCTGACTCAACATGCCCGTTCTCCTAATAAAGGAAAGAAAAACTTACTAAAGGTATTTCATACAATGTTCAAGGATTGAAATCAGGCCATACGAGGACGGCTCAGGTTTGGGTCCTTTCTCGTGAATCAATGCTTCCAAGACAAAGGAATCAAAAGGGTTTGTGATCATTAAACAGACCGTGTTGATATTGTTACTTTGAAATACCCTTATTCTAACCCATAGAGTCCCACTGCTAAACACCATCACAGGAGGTTTGGGGAATATCTCCCTTCCACATTTTAAGAAAATAAGTGACAAAATGTCAGCAACAAGGGTGGGCACTGGACAAGATTAAAAGATAACATTACAGTTACAAAGCCACACATTCATGTAAAATTAACACATGGCTTTGAATTCGAGTATCAGCAGTTTTCCTATCTAAAGGAGCAATTAAATATTTTGACATTTAGAAATGGATATTGATGGTGATTTCTAACACGCTGGTACCAACATTTGGTGGTAATGTTTAATGACACACTGGCATGGCTCCGAAAAATTAAGCATCCGGAGCTGCAACAGCACAAGTCCTCTTTTGCTAACCATGCTTGCATCCACCAATAACAGTTATCTATATGATGTATAAAGCCTAAACTGATATGGGTAGAAGTAATTAAAGATATTACATGTCCTGCATCGAATGCACTCAAGTAACTTTTTATCTTTACCTGATAGTAAATTCCTTACAACAAGCACATCCAAGAGAGCTTCACATATCAAAATATGCAGTACCGCCTCTTCAAACAGGAAGCAAATTAAGTTTAAATTTTAACGCGATAATTTAACTTGATACAGATATAGGTGATTGCTTGTAACACGACAATCAATACTGTGCATTATAAAATCATAAACAACAATTGAAGAGAATGTTGCAACACAGCTCACACACCATGTCTGAAGACCTCTGTAATTGTACAGAAACAATTTCTCAAGATCCAAATACATTACTTCCAAAAAAGTTTTGAATTTTCATATTACTTTGATTCAATAAATTTTTTCATTCAAATAATAAAAGTTCCAACATCAAATTTTACAGAGCAGACAAGTGGCAATATATTATGAATAAGATCAAATCTTACAAATTCCAGCTGTGTCTTCAACATGTTGCAAGTAATTTACTGTTCAAGAGGAAAAATAGCAAGACAATCATTAGTGTCTTTGATAAACTAGTGGCTTCCACTGACCAAAGGCCGAGTCTGACGACAACACCTTAGTAGAGTGCGAGTCTGGGAAATGGTAGAGCAACAGCAGTTGAGATAAAATATTGAAGTAGAAGGAAAATCATGGACATGCAGGGGTGAAAAAATCCCAGTGGCACTGACTCAAGGTAATGAAGTTCAAGGAGAGTGAAGGAAATGCACATGAGTAGTAACAAAGAACATTAGGTTGTGTAACAGCTCTATATCTGGTGAGAGATCTCATCTGAAGTATAGTGTCTGGTACTCTTGTGTCTTGTGGATCATGGCCTCCTGGATGGTCTGACCATGTTCCGCAGGCCTGGATGCCATGATGACTATTGCGCACGTTATTATTGGATGTTGTTCTTTCGCCCTTTGTTATTGCCAAGTGATTCTGCAACAGTCTGCATATTCTGTTGCTCACCTTTTCTCCTGTTCCCTTTTGGGCTCAGTCTGAACAACAGTTACAAGGTCGAATAACAACCCCCTGGTTTATACTGATTTGGCCCGTCCCTCGCACCTAGACATAACACTTGTACAGCTGCCATCGAGAAATTAGTGTGCTTTTAATAATGCGTTTGCTTGCGCTAAGAGAGCACTTGGAGACGACTTTTCCAGTGAGAGGAGCTGTGATTGTTTGCTGATGTAGTCTTGCATCAAGGGACTGAGGTATGGGGGTTCGCTAGTCAAAGCCCAAAGGTCTTCTATTATTATAATAAACTGGCTTCCAGCACGGGGAGGGTGGTAATGTTAGTTAGACATATATCCACTGCTTTATGAGATGCTTTCCCCGTTCGTATTTTATGGAGTAGTAACTATGCTGATTATATTGTTATTATGTATTATGCTACTAGTACTGACACGTGTACTGTATCTTAGAGCACGTAAGTTGAAATAAACATTTTAACCTATACAGTGTCTCTTCATACGCATGTTGTGGACAGGTACGAATGTGACGAAAGAGTGTTCTTGCCTCTGCGAGTCCTGAGAGAGAGATACCGTGTTCTGGGTTGTCTAAGCATTGGTACATTGGTGCTAATGGGACGCTAAGGCTAGTTGGGTTGGGGTTTTGGGTGCTAAGGTTTATGGTTGGCTCACCACTATATTCCGAGGTCCTATTATCCTGTGCATAGCTCTGTATGTGCAGAAACCTTATGACATGGCGCGACCAACGAGTGGGGCAGCTTACTTGCGAGACGCTTGAGTAGTACTTGTGCTTGTCCACACAACCCTCACGTACGCTTCCGGAAGCGTGTGTGACGGCAATACCTCCTATATTGCAGATTTTGTAGGTTCTTTCAAGCTTGATGTTATTAAAAGGTTTCTTAGAAAAAACCCTTTTTGTGCTGCCTCGTGTAAGATTGTTGAATAAACCCGTTAGAGATGGCGGGTATAGACATAGCGGCGCATAGCCGCACAGCACTCCGGGATCACTTACGAGTGTATGGAGTGCCAGACGCGGGAGTAGACCTAGTCTTTGTGGTGCAAGCCGACCCGGCTTTCCACTTTGAAGTGTTCTACTCTTGGATCACTTTTCCAGCGGTGGATGCGAACGATAATCTGTTCCATGCATATGAACCCACCGTTGTTCCTGCTGTCTATAGACCTTATACTAATCTTGAAGTACCACTCACGGCTTGGCAACACCGTGTTTGGTTTAATGGCGCCCTTCCACAACCGACTACCACGGTTCGTTTAGGCCCCTTATCTATTGATGGGGCCACTTGGCCTGTTTTGGCCGGGTACACCCCACATCCGCGATATATGACGATACCAGTCGCGGAATTGCGTAACATGTATTCGGCTTTAGTACGAGTGCATCGAGCCTTAGTGCAATATGTTACAGGCAACATCCAGGGAGCCCCTCCTGGAGTTGCCGGCCATCCAGCTGGTGCAGCCGGAGTAACCATAAGTCCTGTCATGGTGAACTCTGTGATGGGCAAACGTCCACAACATAAGGATGATTTCCTTATTGGCTTGCAGAAAAATTTGATCAGTTGGAGGCAGTTTTTCCACATACATCTCCAGTGGATAAACATCGTATTTTGACGATTAGTTTGCCAAAAGACTTAATTCCCGAGTTGACAGCATGTGACAACTGGGGTAGAGTATTCGCAGCAGTATATTCTAAATGTTTTGGTACGCCTTCCATGACAGTTCTCCCCTCTGTAATTAAAAAGTACAGGATGAACACGGCCCTGAAGCGGCGGTGGAATTAGGGATGAGACTAGTGGGAGTGTTTGAAGTAGTAGCTGAACTGATCCTTGCGAATGTCAAGGGCGATGCAGTGAACTTTCAAGTAGCGAACGCTTTGGCTTTGGTCCCAGAATTGGACAAGCCTCGCGAATTACCGAAAATTATTACCCAGGCTTACAAAACTATTGGTAGAAACAGCCTGGGTAACAAGCCTTTTGCTAAACAGCAAACACAATCGCAACCACAACAGCAACAAACCAAATCTCAATCTGAGAAAGATGAGAAACCAGTCTTCACTAAAAAGAGCTGGAGGCTGAAAAAACAGGGTAAGCAACAGACAAAGCCGGGATCGCGAGGCGCATCCCCGGTTTCAGTTTCTTCTGAACGTACTTATGATTTACGCGCTAGAGCGAGAATTAAGTCTCCGGATAGGTTTCAGATCCCTGATACGCGTTCTCCTCGTTCTTTACAGGCACAGACTTCGTCACAGGCCGGTGGAGGAGACCGACAGGATAGAGGAAGGGCCCGTGAGGCCCCACAGGGACGAGACCAGCCTCGACAACAAGTCAGAGGAAAAGAAGAAGACGCTCAACGTTTTCGACCACAATTTCAGAAGAAGAAAGTTGCCGCTGTAACAGCTAAATATGCCACAAACGGTGAGAACGAGACTCCTGAATTGGACGTGGGCAGTAACCCTCCTAGACAGCGCCGCGGAAGTAACCATAGTGCGGGAGGCACTACGTCCTCATATGGAGGCGACAGCAACTGAAACATTCATTACTGTTGAAACAGCAGACACCAGAGTGGCACCCCCTGACAGACTATTTAATATTGTCCTCCAAATTGAAGGTGATATACAGCGAGTAATTAAAGGTATTTTTGGGAAAATCTGACCTCTTCATATGATATTTTATTAGCAGAGGCGGATTGGCCACCCCCATTCGTACTTACTGCGCGTAAAGGGGAGGAGGTAATCCTTCCGAGCTTTTCTAGACATGTCCCAAAGGACAAAGCAAAGGCTCTTGCAGCAGAATGGGCTGTGTCCCTGGCTCCAGAGTTATTCCGCAATCACGTGGGTTGGGACGAAGAATCTCCCCCATGAAATACCTTTGCGATCGTTGCCGCAGCCACAACCCCAATATCCCATAAAACGTGAAGCCAAAGGCCCCGTTTCCGAAATTCTGACACAGTTGGAATATCAGGGAGTAATTGAACCCTGTGTATCACCTATGAACAATCCCCTTTTCGCGGTTTCTAAACCCGATGGATCGTACCGTTTAGTATTGGATTACCGGCATTTGAACTCTCATTGTCGGACCTTTGCGGTGCAAAATACCCATAGTTCTGCGCTTGTAGACAGTCTTGTTCGTAAAAAATACAAAACGACCCTTGACCTTTCAAATGGATTCTACACGCACAACTTAGCCCCGGAGAGTGGCCAATGGTGTGCCTTTACTTCCGGTGGTAAAATGTTCAAATTCAGGCGTCTTCCTATGGGGTACAAAAATAGTCCAGGAGTGTTTGCCGCTCGTGTTGTCTCTTTATTAGACGGCATAGATCCAGACGCCTGTTCGTATGTGGATGACATTTATCTGACAAACGATGAATTGTTTCCGCATCTGACGCGAGTGGACCGCATTATTCTTGAATTTGCGGTTCAGGGATACTAAAATTAACTTTGCAAAATCCCATATTGCTGAGTTTACCGTTTTGTTCTTGGGCTATGAGCTCAACAATGAAGGTAAGGGTTTAGCCCCCATTTTCTGGAGAAATGTGCACTTCTGTGCCCTCCTACAAATCTGAAGAAGCTTCAGTCTTTGCTGGGTTTTCTGAATTTCGGACGTACATACATTCCCGAATATGCCCAGCGTATCAAGCCACTGTATGCCTTGATACAGCCTACTTTTTCGAAGTCTTGCTGGCTTCCGGAGCATACCTCCATTCTGCAATCACTGCAGAAAGACCTTCTTGAGTCTAAATACCTTTTGACGCGTGATAACCACACAAACTTGGTGATTAGAATCATTCCAGGGGCAGTGGGCTTCACGTATTTAACCTTTAATGAAGGAGACACAGTACCTATCGCATACAAGTCACATCTATACACCTCTGCAGAAATGCGGTTCTCATCTGTGGAGAAAGTGCTAACAGCAGTGCAAATGGCGATCCTGAAGGAGCGCGCACTGGCACAGGGAAAACGCATTCTGGTGGTGACACCCTATCCTGCCCTAGAGGCAGTGACTAAAGCAAGTGTTCCGAACTCTAAAGCCTTGCACACCCGTTGGATTCAATGGGCAACATCGTTGACATCTCCGGATGTCACTTACATTTTCGACTCTTCTCTCCAGACTCAGGAGTTTTTACAGTATGAATTCATTCATCCTCCTCCTTTGTCCTTATTGCCGCTTGAGGATTACGACTGTGTAATCTACACCGATGGTTCGGCACAACCGGCCACGGGTTCCAAGCATGCTTATTCAGCCGCATGTGCCATTGTTGCAGGTACGTTTGTGAACGGAAAGTTCAAATCCACTGTGGTGCATACACAGGCACTCGGGGACAGTACCGCACAATTGGCCGAGTTGCGTGCCTTGGTGCTTGCGCTTGAGTTCGTAAATCCTGATGTGACCACTTTAATCGTGTGCGATTCTTACTACTGTGTTCAATCATACAATGACAATCTGTTCTTTTGGTCGCAAAATGACTATAGAGACGCTAAAGGCAACACAATCAAGCATAAAATGCTTTGGGTTAGGGTGGCAGAATTACAAAGACGTCTGCCACTCACACAGGTGGTTCACACCCTAGGCCATCAGCGGGTGGGCGCACACGCTGTTGGTAACAGTCTGGCAGATGAAGCTGCCAGATCAGCAGTACTCACGTGTTCAGTAGCAGCAGTTACTAGATCCATGTCTAGAATAGACACTGATATCTTGGCAGCTATTGCTGCAACAAAAGAAGGAATTAATTACCCTAGAGGTTTCCCTTCTAAATATTCTTACCAGATAGGTCCCGATCAGGCTCCTTATGTAACAATACCTAACGTTGGGGTTCGGCTGATCCCCAACGCGGACCGCAGACTTTCCTTGATGGCAGCAGCACACGAAGGCATGGCTTCGGCGCATGCTGGTGTGTCAGCGACAATTTCCATTTTGCAGCAGCGTTACTGGTGGCGTGGTTTATACAAAGATACACGTACTTATGTGCTTTCCTGTGACGTTTGTCAACAGATCAAGCCTTCGACAGTCACAAGACCACCGCAGACCTCGCTTGCAATTTCGAACAGACCCTTTGGGTGTGTTTACTTGGATCACTGCGGTCCATTTTCTTCAGACACTGCCTATAAATATATCTTAGTGGCAGTGGACTCGTGCACACGGTTCATCTGGGTCTGGCCACAACGGAGTGCTGACGCACGAAATGTCATTAGGGATTTGCGAGTCTTTGTGGGAATTTTTGCATGCGGCACCTTCCATTCTGACCAAGGTCCGGCGTTTGCCTCTAAGGCTTACAAGGACGCAATGGGCTCCTTAGGGGTGCGGGTGAAATTTTCGTCTCCGTATAGGCCTGAGGGCAACTCTATCGTTGAACGAATGAACCGTGACTTAAAGCAATCCTTGACAGCTAGAGTTATAGGTACTGGCAGGAACTGGCTGGCCCACTTGTATACTGTTCAACGTGCACTTAATAATCTCCCTAGAAGGCCTCTGGGTGGGCGGACCCCTTACGAAATGCTCTTTGGCATACGAATGTTTGTGCCTGACCTTGATGGTCTAGACATGGCGGCGCAATCCGCCAAGTTTGATGTAGATAACCATTCTACTATGTTACAGGACTTACAAGAAGCCCGAGACAAACTTGCAATTGCACATTTGCCTTCAGCCACAGACCCTGCTTTGCAGATTCCGGTTGCCGGCTGGCTTCCGAAGATTGGCGACCTGGTACGAGAGAAGGTGGAGAACAAAAAGAATTCGGCCCCTCTTTTCATGCACCGGTTCCAGTCCTGGGCTTGAAGGGAACACGTACAGTCATCTTACCACCGCTTCCCGGTCGCAAGGAAAACAGATACATCTCAGTAGAAAATGTCAAGCTACAACATCTGGCCGATCCTGAATAGTGTCACACCAGCGGTCTCTTGTCCTGCCATTTATCGGACATATATCCGCGGCACGCCTGCACGAACAGTCACTGATGTTACCATGGAGATGGTCGATTTGCCTGAAAATATATTTGAACCCCCTGCATCCCCCTGCATTGATGAGGACGAATATACTTATCCCGCCACAGAGTCGGTGGCACACCAACCAACAACGCCACTGAGCCCGACACGTTATTCCTTTGACTCGGATTCCAACTCATCAAAGGCCCCGTCCAAGTTTAGTCTTTTTGTATCATGGTTCAGAGACAATTTTTTGATTCCACCTTGGACATATATTTGGATGGTACTTTTCTTGGTTTTTTTGTTCATGTCCATTGGCTTTGTCACAGTGTTTTTTCTACTCATCAATGGTCACTATTTACCTGAACGCTCTGCTGTGAACAGTGTGGCTGGGACTTTGGCTCCACATTCCTCTTCACACATCATGAAGCGTGACCACACATTTGTGAACATTTCAGCGTTTCCAGTTGCAGATGGCATCGTATGGGATGCGGTAAACTTTCAAATCCATGGCCCGACGGAAATTATTAATGTACCAAATGTCCTTCGAGTCTCGATGGGTGATGTAGTAAAAAGTAATATTCATTCTGATGATTGGGATGTGCATGCCGTTGAAGCATTGTTTGCTGATTTAAAATATTATGCTTCCTTTAATGCTGAGGACTTGTATATGAATTCTGCGAATTATGCCGATTTGTATTGCTACCAGCATTGGGGCAATCATTTTCTCCACAAACCGAGTGCACTACGTGGCCCTGTTACTTACACCTAATGGGAACATTGTCCAAACCCCATACCAGGTAGTTCCCAAACTCTTCGAAATAAATTCACCTATTTTACTGATTTTAATCGATCGAACCCTGGGTCATATTATTTTAAATTAAAAACTCCATTGACTCAGAAAATAATGTTGACCCATACTAAATTATTATATTCGGGTTCCTTTTTGAGCGCCTTGGCAGTGGGTGGTTATGAATATTGGAAAGACACAGTGAATTTGAAATCAATTTGGGGTTCGAAGCCATGGCAGGTGCAAGGCACTGAGGCCTTGCACCGTGCTTGCCTTATCCCAGCCCAAATTCTATTTTTAAATGCTTCCATTTATCAGACCACGTGTTGGGGGTTGGCTACAGTTAAACAACTAAATGCGCCAACCATCCCATCCTTGTCGAGTCTGCCAAATGATAGTTTGCATTTTAATATGTCCCTTATGGCATTACAGGCTCAGTTTCAGAATAATTCCTTTAACGTTTCTGCACTGATACAGTCACCCTGGTTGGCATGGCCCATATCATCTAATGCATGCCAACTGCGTTTTCATGGCACAGTTCCTGGCTACATACAGGACAAGCCTGATCCGAGATTTACTGAAACTCGTACTGTGACCACGTATTCAGTTGGTAAATTATGTAAACAATGGTTACAACATTCGTCCTTAGACTCTGTTAAGAACCATTTATCCCTCCTATCAGGCACTATTGACTTTTCTGACTTTATCTTGGGACCTCGTGGTCCCCGACCGAAGAGATTCATTTATGAAGCGTATAATGAGCTCTGGAAGCTGTCACAAATGGAAGCTGCTTCCCGTCTTAGAGAAATAGACCAAGCAAATTTGGAAAAGGTGCTTGCTGTTGTTGACAATAGTATAAATACCCTGTCTTCCCGCATTTACACATTAGACAATATTGTATCCTCTGTTGTTGATATTGTACAAGATGATGTCTCTATGTTGTATCATGGTCAGAATCAGTTGCGCTCAGTGATGCAGTTTGCATGGACTTTGCAAACTCTTAAGTTGGGTAAAGTTCCTTGGAATTTGTTAAACACCACTGCCCTCTTTCTGCCTTTTAATTTGACTAACAAACAGCAGTTCATGTCCATGAAAGATGCATCTTACACTTTGTTACATATTGAAAAAGTGGATCCTTTACCGTTCTCAGTAGCAGAACTAGATTCTGCGGTATGGCTAGTTCATGGGGTTATAGCTTTACCTTTTTCCCTATTTGAGTTCAGTTCGTGCATGAAGCATTATCCTGTGGGCCGTTTCCAGCCTTTGGGTGGTGCTTTCCTGCATGAACTTTGGTCCTTGCCTTTCATGTATAAATGCCTTAGAGATGGCAAGGAAGTATTTCTCACGGGGGAGTCTTGGGATTCAACAGTGGGTCATTCGCTTAGTAGTAAACATATTAAATTGCACGGGGCTTGTAGCGTTTCAGTTCCAAATCTTGCATGTGTCCTGAAGGGTATTCCTGCTCCTGCTATTTCTCCTACTTTTACTTTGCTTACCAACGGTAGCTATTTGCTTTTAAATAACGAAAATTGTTGCGGCCTGCAGGCCGGCATTCCGTATATTGTTACAGTCTCGCACAGAGTTGTCTGCTGCAAGAATGTGCTTTTTCCTCCCCCTCACGACATCGTTGATAGCTCTATTTGGCCTTCCATTCCTACCATGGAGGCAGATTTCAATAAGTTGAGCAGAATAAAGGCCCTATTATTGAATGAGGAGGTTATGCTCACATCCGCCCGGGAGACATTCATTCTCCAGGTGGCGAGCACCCACAGTGAAATACAGGCCCTTTTGAACACTGACCTCCCCCAACATTTTGGGGAGTTAATTCATCGTATTTTTAACGCATCAAACACCGAGGGTCTGGTGCACTTTTTTAAGGTTGTGGGGTCTGGCCTCGTGTCCACCTTTCAAACTGTTTTCGGTGTGATACCGGCATTCATTCATTCCATTTTTTCTAGCGTCTTTGGTGGATTTCCATTAATCCTCGCTTTGGCGGCCGGTGTCTTGCTGTTGGTCTGTTTTCTGCGCAATGGCTGCACTCCACTGGGCCCTTCTCGATCCCGAACGCCTCCAGCTGCTCCGTGAGCGACTCCTGGTTGGCTTCGATGTTCTGCCCTTGGCAACTATCAGTGTGTCCTACACCCTTTCCTTTCGCTTTGCGTATTTCACTTGCGTGCAACCTGTGATGTCTTGCATCCGATGTCCGTTTACATGGACCATGGATTATTGCCTCTCCAATTCGTCATTGTCGGTACCGGATTTTGTTCGGTTGGTGGGTCCATTAGAGGCCCATGAACGGGACTGTTCCGCTGCTGGTTTTATGATGCGTGCGGCTGCACTGGGGATTTTGGCACAATGGGATATCTGGGCGGCTGCTCAGGACCTCCTACAACAAAGTTACATTGAATATCACGCAAGCTGTCCCGCATTGCTTTTGGATGCTCCATACTCTGAAGAACATTCCTGCAGCTTTGACCTGTTGGACTGGATGGCGTCTACATTTTTGACGATTCCAATGATGTCCTGTTGGACGGTATAGCGTTTTTCTGCTCATTCACATTTTTGGATTGATTGACTTGCCGTTAGTTCTCAGTAGACAGCCTCAATTCTGCTCAGGTGTTTGGAACTCTGACTTCGTTTTTGTTTCGGCCGATGGACTGTCCAGGGGAGGGTGTCTTGTGGATCATGGCCTCCTGGATGGTCTGACCATGTTCCGCAGGCCTGGATGCCATGATGACTATTGCGCACGTTATTATTGGATGTTGTTCTTTCGCCCTTTGTTATTGCCAAGTGATTCTGCAACAGTCTGCATATTCTGTTGCTCACCTTTTCTCCTGTTCCCTTTTGGGCTCAGTCTGAACAACAGTTACAAGGTCGAATAACAACCCCCTGGTTTATACTGATTTGGCCCGTCCCTCGCACCTAGACATAACACTTGTACAGCTGCCATTGAGAAATTAGTGTGCTTTTAATAATGCGTTTGCTTGCGCTAAGAGAGCACTTGGAGACGACTTTTCCAGTGAGAGGAGCTGTGATTGTTTGCTGATGTAGTCTTGCATCAAGGGACTGAGGTATGGGGGTTCGCTAGTCAAAGCCCAAAGGTCTTCTATTATTATAATAAACTGGCTTCCAGCACGGGGAGGGTGGTAATGTTAGTTAGACATATATCCACTGCTTTATGAGATGCTTTCCCCGTTCGTATTTTATGGAGTAGTAACTATGCTGATTATATTGTTATTATGTATTATGCTACTAGTACTGACACGTGTACTGTATCTTAGAGCACGTAAGTTGAAATAAACATTTTAACCTATACAGTGTCTCTTCATACGCATGTTGTGGACAGGTACGAATGTGACGAAAGAGTGTTCTTGCCTCTGCGAGTCCTGAGAGAGAGATACCGTGTTCTGGGTTGTCTAAGCATTGGTACATTGGTGCTAATGGGACGCTAAGGCTAGTTGGGTTGGGGTTTTGGGTGCTAAGGTTTATGGTTGGCTCACCACTATATTCCGAGGTCCTATTATCCTGTGCATAGCTCTGTATGTGCAGAAACCTTATGACAATCACTTTATCTAAAATAAGATTACATAGATGCCTGGCTATTGGTAGGGAGCACTACTGGCATTAAAATGACTTCTTCTCACAGAACTGTTGAATTTATGCCTTTGGAAAACCATTATTAACTTGGGGCTCATTCTTACCATGGAGTAGGTGCCCAGATATCTCTCGTCTGCCTCAGTGTCAGTGTGACCTAGACCCTCACCTTGCCCTTCTGTCTCGTGTTCGTGTCTGTCTCTTGCCATTTTCCCAGTTAGCTGCTCGTTCTGCCCCCAACGTCAGAACTACTCTTTGTTTGTGCCATCTGTTCCATCAGCCCTCTGTCTATGTTTATCAAAGTACCCTCACAAGGTGCTTTTTTATGTTGCTCAGGAGCATCCCCTTTATCCCTGACAGAGGAACAGGAAGGGGGTCCTTTGGATCTCTTAAATATCTGTAACCTTTGTTTGGTGCATTTAGAGTTTAAATAGGTTTGCACTGAAAAAACTGATGAAACAAAAAACATTATACCTCACATTGCAGAAAATAACTTACAGGGTAATTTGGAGTTTGGCTGGGATGGAAAAATGCCACAAATTGGCGATTCTCTCTCCCCAACTTATTGTGAGGCATATTTATGAGCCCCTTGCTCCTCCAGAGCGTCTCACTTTTTGTGATGCTCTGGCAGCGCAAACTTCAAAATCATATTTATGAGGTCATGCAAATCCACTTTGCGTGACTTTGAATGGCCTCAGATATGGAGTAAGGCATGGCAAAGCAAATGACTGCATCGCCTTACTCTGCGCTAGGGAGGTGTTCCATGGATGTTGCAGTGGGTGTTCCCACACAACAACCATAGATTTTAACGCTTCCCCAGAATTACAAAACCATGTAAACTTGGGGATGCGCCAAAACCTTACCCCTTCCCAGTGGAGGCATAACGAGAAAAAATAACTTTATTTCTTCTGGTTTTTCCTCCTTCTATATGTGCCACATTCTACAGCACACATAGAAAGAGGAAAAAGCCTCCCAGGATTATTTTTGTGCAGGAAGGTGCACCTTCCTGCACAAAGTCAATATTTGCGACAACAGTAACCCTTTGCACCATGATGCAGGGGTGCCTCCATTGGCGCTAGGCTACCAAAATGGCACTAGCACAGGGGGAAAGGACAGGAATGCACCATATTGGATAAATACGGTGCATTCCTGCCCTTTCACTTTGACGTAGGGCAGCACAGCAAGGTGACTTGCTGTGCTGCCCTATGCCAAACCCCAATAAATGAGGCCCTGTGCTTGCCCTACTTGCTTTAGAGGTAAAGCCACCACCACACTCTCCAGTGTCATGGGCAGCAGTCCGTCACCTTAGGGCTGCTGCATTTCATGAATCAGGTGTGCCCATTTTAGGGCAGTTCTCCAGATACATATTTTCCATGCCCAGGTCCACCATACAAGGCAGAGAAAATAAACATTGGCACCCATGCATAGGTGAAAAACTCCCTGCGCATCAGAGCCATTTACTTTAGGTGTTTGTTAATGTTAAGGAACAAATAATGCCTCATGGGCCAAAAAATAATGGAATCCAACTCAGTATTCATCTTTGCCAGAAGGTCATCAGCCCAATTTTTCAGTAGTCATCTCAGGGAGGGAGGCAGGCTAGAGGCTTCCGGCCATGGTTTAGATAATAACGTGCTCTTTACACAGTGCTTATTTCCACAGTCCTCGAAATAGAACATTTGTATATGGAATTAGTTTTTCCCATTCTAAACCATTACTCATTTTACTGACCATGAATTTATTAAAAACAGAATTGACCATTGGAATCTGCAGCTGCAGATCACTCACAGATCAGCATTAAGTTCTTAAACCACTATACTTTATTACAACTAGTGTCTGCGAAATTCTCGTAATTTGCTCTTGCAAAATTACGTGCTATATCTGCAAAATAATACAAAATTTTCCATAATTACATGAAATGCGAATTTTTAGTGCAAAATGTATCTCCGCGTCAATTTTTGATGCATGTTCAGTTAACAAATAGCGCAGAAATATAAAAGGCACCAACAAACAGCTGCTCATGTTCTATTGTTCCCAAGTATTTGTGGTAAATTTTTATCACAAAAATGGTGTGTAATTATGCAAGGTGGCAGAATTGTGTATTTTCAGGAATTTCAAGTAACAAGCGTAAAGCAAAATTCCCCAAATTATGTGAAATATGGACCATTATTACTTAATTAAAACATATTTCGTTGTGAATATCTTACATATAGGGCAGGAGAAAAATACACAAAATGTATCAACCGTACCATGTAGGTGAATCAATACAATGCCTCCTTGAGACTACATGCAATATTAGACTGTCATAGAATGAAAAATAAATATGAAAGTCAGGGGTATGAATATTATGAGAAAATGCCTATTTTTGCATAGTCATTCACATTTTTGTGGAATACTGCTGGTTTTTAAATTCTAAACACTGGGGCCACTCCCCCATGTATGTGCTCTGATCCATAAAACATAGTAAAACGTGCTCATTCCCAATTGGCATATTTAATATTACAGAAAAGGCATGCAATATGCTGCAGGAAATATATTAATGGTATAGGAGTTACATGTCACCCATGGACTGCAGCACTTCTTGTGCCATCCACTAGGCTGACCAATAAAACATGGGTTCAAGCGAACATGTGTAGCCTGACTGCTACTGTTTGTAAACCTGTGGGCATGCATGTAAAAATAACACTTTTTGACAGGACTGAAACCTACTTTTAAATATTAAGTCAACCCCAAGTAGGGATTTAAACCCACAAGAAAGGGTGCCTTGTACTTAAAAGTGGAATATGTAAGAATTTAAGGTTGGCATTTTCTACAATGATTTGAGCCCCAAAACTATTTTCACTGTATAGGTGCTGTGGCTACAAGAAAAGATAGAATACAGCCAGAGTGCTATTTTTCAGAGTCCATTCCGCCATGGTTTAAATATTTATTAAAAATCCAAAGGGGAAGTTGATAAATATACAGGAAAAGCCACTTTTAGAAAGTTATACTTTTCTTGCCTGAAGCTCTAGTGGGCTAATTAGGATCAGCCTGCCAGCAGCTGCCCTTCCTATCGGTGCTTCAACCTCTGAGGAGGTATTAAATTTCTCTCAGAGCAGAGACAATGGCTTTGGCATTTTGGCAAAATGGCTTGGGTGTGAATTATGCTATTCCAGCTATCTCAGGTATGGTCATTTGGGACAGTGAGCCTGATTAACTTGAAAGGGACCCGGGTGAGGCCTGTCCATTCATAGTTAAGTGATACATGAGATCTGTGGAAGAGGGGCCTTATGATCACAGGGTACACTACAGCCATCCAAGCTCCATTTACAGTGGCAGGGAGGCTGGTCCCGGATCCGGTTTGGTGTGGCTAGGTAAAAGGGAACTGCTCTTTGGAACAGACTCAGCCATGGGTTGGGCAACAGCCTCCTCCAGGGACAAAGGCTCTGCAATTTTGGGTTTCTCTGGGAATGGTGCACCTTGGCATAGTTTGCAGTAAGGCAAACAGGATCTGTTGAAAAAGGAGGAAGCTTTGACTCTTGGAATGTTTAACCAATTACTCAGAGAGTGTTCTGGAGTCATCCCCACCCACTGGTTAGTGTACTGTTCAAAGGTAGAGCCTCACCCTCACCTACCCAGAACACATCTGGACCTATGTAAGAGCAGAAGGGAAATAAGCCTGCTGACTGTGACCTGTGTGGAGAGCAGAAGGGCTGGACCTGTTCCCACTTGTACCAAGGACTAAGACGTGGAGTCAAATGGTGAGTTGGCTGACTCCCTCTGTGATTCCTGAGACACCAAAAGCTGCAAGAGGCCTTTTCCTGGAGTGACCAGTTGACCAGTGGCAAGTGGGCCCTCAGTGGACTCGGTCGTTAGCTTCTTCTGGTGTGGCTCCCGGAGCATTTGAAGTGACCAAGAAGAACTACTCCAAAAACAAGAAAAAGGTGGGACTTAGACAATTATTGACTTCCAGATGACCTGAACTCACCACCCAATGTGCATCCTCAGTGGGCAAGAAAGTCAGATTGGTTCTGTTCCGGGCTTTTGCCACCCAAAAGAAGGCTTCAACAGACCCTCCCTGGTAAAATATAGTGTTTAGGTGCACTGTGCCTGGCTCCAGCTTCTAGGCCTTTCCCACTGGAGATTTTCAGGCTACAAAAAAGAAATTGTGGCCCAGTATATAAATCTTGATCGGGTAAGGGTGCACAAAGTATTTGGCGGCTGAGAAGTTCAGTGGTCATAAAATTTGAATTTTATAGATCTGAACTTTTCCAGCCCAAGCAATGGCTTCAGTGGAACCTCATCCAACAGGTACTCATACTTCAAGGGTACTTTGTCAGATACAGTCTTCAATCTTACCTCATTGCAGGATTTCTGCTTCCATAAAAAAAAGACTAATGGCTTGATTACTACTTTGGCAGTGTTGGAGAGGGCCGCCACGCCAGCGCCCCGCTCCCACACCACAAAAGTCGACTGTCTCCTGCCCGCCAGATTGTAGTTTCCTCGTGGTCTGGCGGGCAGTGCTTTGGCAGTCCTGTGGTGGTGTTTGCATCCTTAGAACTGCAGCACAGAGGGAGTGCCAAAGCAAGTTCCTGCATGGCATGGACTGTGCAATCCATGCCGTGCAGGAACTGGGGTGCGTGCACACAGGGGGGCACACTATGTGCCCCCCTGCATGTATCCCCAGGCCCTGAGGCAATAAAGGGCCCTGTAGGGCCCCCTTAGTTTCCTCACCGTAAGCATTTTCATGGCGTGAGACTGTTGGCTGCGAGGAAACTCGTAATATGCTTGGCGGTGCCACAGCGACACTGCCAAGCATATTGCACCCTCAGACCACCAAACTCATAAATAGACCCAAGTCAGAAGTTAAATATTTAACTGGGTCAAGCCACTAGCATCCAGTGCATCACGGTCAGCCACAACTATTGACTAAGACCCGACTCATTGACACTATGATGTTTTTTGGTCCTTTTTAACTAAAAAACAAAAAAATGTGTATCTCTGGATCCTCTTATTGGATTTTAAATATTTTGGACCAGATGTACTAAGCTTTCTCAAAGAATCGGCCTGTTTGTGGCCATAAACATTTTGGTGTGTATGAAACCCAAACTGCGACCTGGTAACAAGTTGGCGAATGGCAATTTGGGTTTGCGACCAAAGGGACCTCCCTTCCAAATACTGAATCTGAGTGCTATGTATTAATGTTTTGTGACTGAATTCCCGTTGCAAAACATTAATACTTTAATGACTACAAGCATGGAGTGCTAACCAACTTGCAAATGAGAAGGGGATCCCCTGTGAATGTAAAAAACAAAAAAGTTTAAGAGGAGGCAGTGGTCCACAGGACCACAGCTTCTTCTTAAACAAAAAAAATAAACTTTTCTTTTAAACGCAGTCCTGTTTGCTTTAAGGGAAATGGGCTGCAATTTGTATGTGGTGGTCTTCTGACATAAGCAGTCCACCATCCCTGTGATGGTGGCGATTCCTAGTGGGTCATAAGTTGCAACCTACCTTCTGAATTTTCATGATGTAGGTAGATTTGCGACCCACTAGGAATTGCTAATTTAAAAAGATAACGTTCATACATTAAGAATAGTGATTCAGAAAAATCGCTATTTGGAAATAGTTATTCTAAAGGTACGTAACCTGGCCCTTTGAGTAATTTGTTTAAATTACATTTTTCTTGACTTTTAGAAATAGGCATTGAAATTTTTATTGTGTTTTGACTTTTTAAGTACTCTGCCCATTTTTTTAGAAAGAATCTTTTGGTGCTGCATGGGGCCAAATGTCCTTATATACCCAATTTTTTCTGTGGGTTAACCCCTTTGTTACCAACCCAAGAGACGCACTTTAAAAGCGGATTTCTCGAAAATGGCTATAGGGATTTAGACCACATCACAAATAGCATGCTTTCTCAGTACAGTTCTACCTTTTTCCACATTTAGTGTAATTCCATTCCGCCATCTTTTCTGCATCAGAAAGCAAAGAATGCTATTGGAATTAACATGGAAAATTGTATTTTAGAACTCCCTTCTTATTTCTTGGCCTCCACTTTACAGATTGGCAAAAAGCTTTCCATGAAGGGGCCAAGGTGGATGAACTTTATTTTTTGCAAGGTTTGCTGTAGATTTGTCAGAAGTCATCACAGTAATTAAGCAAATAAAAATGCTCTTCCTAACTACACAACTAACCAGTGGCTACCACCACCGTGTTATTTTTATGTAAAACATATACTTCTATCTGTCACTCCAATCATGATAGGGAACTTATCCACTGATTTACGCCCTACATTACGTAGAACATACGGAGAATGGTCCCAGTGTACAAATTACTGTGTTTAAAAGAACCAAGAAAATCATACACAGTTATACACAGAATCGTACTATTCTTAATGAACAGTGTTATTTAATCACACTGAGCAACCTGTATTTTATAACATATGTTAACACATTATTCAAAGCAGTGCCCCAGGAGGGAAGGGTGAGGGTGTAGTGGATGAAGTGAGGATAAGGTAGTGAATGGAACAGTGTACAATTCACAAACTTAGTTATTTCTCAGGAAGGGGCTCATACAAGAGCCAAATACATCACATTACATCCAGATATTTAAATAGCCATAGTTATAGATAAAGCCACAGTGATCAATCGCTGTTGGTCAGACTGGCTAGTGTGGTAGATGTCGACGTTTCGACCCCTGGAAAGTGGTAGGTAAGTATGTCCCTTACGATGGGGTCTTCCTCAGGACAGGAGTGTGGGGAGGGGAGACTGGGGGCGAGTTACCTGGAGATGAATTAAAAAGAAAACCTTAAGAATGGAAATTCCCATAAAGGGAGTGAGTTAAAAACAAGAACTAAGCTCCAAAGATTTACCATAAGTAGCCCAAACGATGGGCCTGAGGAGAAAACAGGGCGCGTAGGCTCCAAATCGGTGTGAGCGAGCAAAACACCTGCAAAAGTAATAGGCAGGTTCAGAATACAGTGGATGGTATATTTCAGTGGGAAAAGAAATGAAAAAAGGGAGGGCCAGTCCGGTCCACTTACTCTATTGGTGCTGTTTAAGGAAGGAAAGGTCTAGTCAGGAATAGTCTGCTGGGCCTGGGAAGTGAATTAAAGTATTCACATCATCGGGCAAAAAGGCTCCGTATTCATATAATTCTAAAAAAGGAGATACAGTGTAAATTAAATCAAGTACTCCGTTCCCATACACAGAGATAATGCTCTTTAAATAAATGAGGACCGCGTGTGGAGAGTATTTAACTATGAAAGGTAACCAGCTCCGAAATGAAGCCAGAGAGCCTGCGGTGACATGGCTAAAAATCACACAGGTCAAGGTCGACTGACAGAGAAAAATAGTTGGAGTTTGCTCTTTAAATAAATGAAGATCGCATGTAAAATTTAGCTAAGAAAAGTAACAGGCTCCGTATTGCAGCCAGAAAGCCTGCAGTGACATGGCTATATATCACACGAGTCAGAGTCGACTGTGTGTTCAAAGAGAATTAAATACCAGTACGCAGAAAGGCAAAAATGTGGGATGGCTGGCAAGCGCTTACCGTAGGTAAAGGAAACGTCTCAGTCCGTGAAGGTGAAACTGAGAACTGAATCCTACTTTAAATAGGCCGGTGAAAGGCAGTCAATTACCCGTGCGTACGTGCCTAAGTGCACAGACTACATTAGCATGTCGGAGCAAGTGAAAACAGACTCTGATAATGGTGCGCCCTGTGAGGAGCTGCTGGGCAAAAGTCATGATATGCATAACATGTGAAAAAATATATTTCCATGAGGGAGAGAAGTGCATAATATGTGGCCCTGAATGTAAAGGCGCCATGTTGATGGCACTGACAAAAAATGATAAATATGAACTTGCCCATTGTGGAGCTCTTGGACAGAGTGCATACATACATTATAAAGCATTATTTAAACGTGATGAAATGAAAAACATGCTCCTTAACATTGCGTTATTGATACATCTTAGACATAGTGCGTCCATGTACTATCAAACATTATTGTACGCATTGATCTAATGGGGGAAAGAAAAAGACAAGTATGAAATGGAAAAACGTGTTATTCAATTGAAATGTGCTCCTTATCGTCGCATTAGTGACACAAATTGCCATGGTTCATTAGACATAGTGCGTCCATACACTTTAAATAATTATTATACGCAATAATACAGTGGGAAAAGAAAAAAGCAAATTAAAAATGGAAAACGTGTTATTCAATAGGTAACCGAAGAGTACATGTACAGAAATAGATAGCTACACTATCTACCCTCTTAATCAGAACTCGGGCAATCAAAACATGAATACAGACACGTTGTAAAACATTGGGGATCAGTGACAGATTGGGGCAGACTCGTAGGGCAGTCCCGTTACCAGGTAGAGCCTCTGGAGGTTATATTGACCTAGATATGCTGTTTGGAAAGAGACTCAGTATCGCGGGAGGAATGTTATTCTCATGGGGTTAGTTCAAATATAGAGGCTACATAGAGAAGTTATTAAGTAGTTTTATAGATATAAGAGTGATCTGCTCGAGGGGTCCCAAGGAGGGAATCATTGTTCAGGAGTCCACAGGGTCGGCCTTATGTGAGACATGATAGTTGAGCATGACTGATCTCGGATTCGCTCAACCCATTCTGTATGGAGTCCAGGAGTGACATCCATTTGCACTCCCTCACATCCAGGATTGTCCCAATGTTGCCACCCCTAGGGCCAAGGGAGGTTTTCTCAAGAACAACCCATTTGAGGTCATCTGGGCCGTGGTCTGCAGTCCTGAAATGTTCAACCAATGGTGCACCCTGGACCCCACATCTGATGCGACTGCAGTGTTGCAGGATCCGGGCCTTCACCTTCTGCTGCGTTTGGCCAATATATATCAGGTCACATGGGCACACGATGCCATAAATTACATTGGTCGTGTTACAGTTTGTAAATGACTTTAAGGCGATCACATGATGTTTATTTGTGAATTCTTTTGTTTGGATTGTTGTTTGACATGCCTTACATTGTCCACACTTGAAGTGTCCAAGTGTTGGTGGTAGATTCCACATTGATTGTATTGATGGTGGTTCGGGGGTTTCTAGTAAAGAACGTACAATGTGGTCTTTGACACTTTTAGCTTTCTTGTAGGAATGCATCGGGGGGTTGGTTTGTTCTATGTCATCTGATATCAGCCCCCAGTATCCGTTGATCACCTTTTTGATGGCGTGACTTTGAGTTGAGAATGTGGTGACACATATCATCCTTTGTGGGGTTTCTACTGTGCGATCCTTAGGTGTCAAAGGTTCTCACGAGGGCTGAACCATGCCCTCTTCTGTGCTCTTTTAATCAGCCTCTTAGGGTAGCCTCTTTCCAATAGTCGTTGGCTCAGATCACCAGATTGAATGAAGTAATCAGTTTTTTTGGAACAGTTCCTGTGGATACGCAGGAACTGCCCAAATGGTAGATTGTCTCTCAGTCCTCTAGGGTGGTAACTATTGTATCTTAGTAGGGAGTTTCTCTCAGCCGGCTTCCGATACAAAGTTGTGTAAAGATGATCATTATCATGTTTGATTGTGATGTCCAGGAAGTCAATTGCATCTGGATTAGAGTTCATGGTGAATTGAATGTCTGTACTTCTCCCATTCAGCCAGGAATGGAAGTTGGCCAGATCCACAGAGTCGCCTGTCCAAATCATCAATATGTCGTCTATATAGCGTCTCCAGAGGGACACCTTCGTGATGTAGGGGTTGGTCTCATTAAATACAAACGATCTTTCCAAATGGTCCATATAAATAATGGCCAAATCAGGAGCAAAAGCAGCCCCCATCGCTACTCCTTTGGTTTGAAAATAGAAATGACCATCGAAAAAGAAAAAGTTTTTCATCATTGCTAGGCGTAGTAAATCAATGATTAATTCAGTGGGCACTCCCATGGGTGCCGGTCGGAGGTCCAATGTCTCTCTCATAATATCTAGAGCCGCTTGCTGTGGTATACTAGTGTAGAGTGAAACAATATCACATGTAACAAGAAGTTGAGTATTGGGACTGAAAGGGCGCTGATCAATCAGATTTATGGTTTGCATTGTGTCTCTCAAGTAGGACTGGGTTGACTCCGCTATAGGTTTGAGAAAGTGGTCGATGTATCTGCATAATGGTTCCAGCATGGATCCACATCCCGACACTATCGGACGACCCGGTGGCTTAAGTGGGTCTTTGTGGATCTTCGGCAAAGTATATAGAGTGGGGAGCCGAGGGTATTTCTGATTGAGGTACTGGAATTCGTGGTTGGACAGAAATCCTTGTTCAAGGCCATAAGCGGTAAGGGTGAGTATCTCCTCCGCCAATTCCTTTGAAGGGTCTGATCTTATCTTCTTGTAGCTCATCCCATCTTGTAGCTGGTTCAGAATCTCTGTTTTGTAATTTATGACATCTTGTACGACGATTGCACCCCCCTTGTCCGCGGGTTTGATCACTATGTCTTTGTTGTTCTTCAGAGAGACAAGAGCATCTTTTTCAATCTTCGTGATGTTGTACTTGGTGTGCTTGTATTCCTTTAGTATCTTGGTTACATCTCTCTTGACAACGCTCTCATAGGCTAAAATCTTGTTGGTCATTTTATGGCCTGGAGGGACAAAAGTTGAAGGGATCCGTAGTCCTGTCTCAGAGAGTGCTGGTGCTGGGGGAGAATGTTTGAAGAAGTATCTCAAGCGGATTTTTCTAAAGAAGCGATGTAATTCAGTTTTAAGTGAGAATTCATTGGGGAGTGCTGTAGGCACAAATGAGAGTCCCAGGCCCATCGTTTGGGCTACTTATGGTAAATCTTTGGAGCTTAGTTCTTGTTTTTAACTCACTCCCTTTATGGGAATTTCCATTCTTAAGGTTTTCTTTTTAATTTATCTCCAGGTAACTCGCCCCCAGTCTCCCCTCCCCACACTCCTGTCCTGAGGAAGACCCCATCGTAAGGGACATACTTACCTACCACTTTCCAGGGGTCGAAACGTCGACATCTACCACACCAGCCAGTCTGACCAACAGCGATTGATCACTGTGGCTTTATCTATAACTATGGCTATTTAAATATCTGGATGTAATGTGATGTATTTGGCTCTTGTATGAGCCCCGTCCTGAGAAATAACTAAGTTTGTGAATTGTACGCTGTTCCATTCACTACCTTATCCTCACTTCATCCACTACACCCTCACCCTTCCCTCCTGGGGCACTGCTTTGAATAATGTGTTAACATATGTTATAAAATACAGGTTGCTCAGTGTGATTAAACAACACTGTTCATTAAGAATACTACGATTCTGTGTATTACTGTGTATGATTTTCTTGGTTCTTTTAAACACAGTAATTCGTACACTGGGACCATTCTCCGTATGTACTGCTCTATACCCAGGTCCCAGTGACGTTATTTGGGTTTACCCTTCTAGGTAACTACATTACGTAGAGACCATACCAATAGCTATTTCCATGGACCTCAAAGTTGTTGAATTGCAACTTAAAAAAATTATGTCATTTGTTGTGAGGTGTGTAACATACTAATTAGGAGGAGTACTCCCTAAATTCATTGAGGAAGGGTAATAATTTTGATTACCCTGATATAAGATTATGATTATTGTTAATACCTTGTAACTGCTGTTACGTATGTATACAAAACAATAAAAACTATTTTAAAAAAGGAGTCAAATGCGCATGGCTAATAGCTCCCATTTGGTTAACATTGCACAGACGCAAAATCGCATTTGATGCAACATCACAATGGGTGTAAAAAAACTGTTAGGAATGCATTTCACATTTGAGTGCAGAACAATGATAAGTGCAAAGTCATTATTAGGTGCAAAATTACTTTTTTGCGCAAAGTAAGCAGGATTGAGGGGAGGCAAGATGGCGCCCGCACTGCTGGTCGCTTAAGCTTGAGCTCCCGAACCCCTCTCCCCGTATTTGTCTTTCTAAGCCCCCCTGGATTAAAATGCAGTAAACGAACACAGGGGCATATTCACAAGAACGTGTGCTAAACATCTCCAAAAAATGTTAACGCAACTTTACACATCGCAGTCCATCACGGGAAAATAACCCTGTGTTAACGTGGAATTCACAGCACGGCGGTACCATGCGATAGTCACCTGAAACCGCGGACAATGTCTGCGATACAACCACCGCGACGGCGATAAAAACACAAACCCCAACACCAAAAAACGTGCGATGAGCCCATTCGCGATGAGGAAATCAGCGATAAGCAGCGCCAGGCCTGCCATACACACACGGCAGGCGGGAAAATCACTACAAAAGGAGAAAAAACACACAAACACAAAATGACCAACACCGAAGCACCATGGAGGCAGCCGGAACGGGCGCAGAGGATGAGCGCAACCCCACAAGTACCCCGGACGACCAGCCCGGGAACACGGTGACAGGGAAGGGCAAGGACAAGAAGAAGAGGAAGATGAAGTACAGTCCGCAGGAGAATCGGATCCTGGTCACGGAGGTGATAGAACACCATCAACAACTGTTCGTCGCCTCCAATGTGTCATTGGGTACCAAAAATGGATTATGGCGGTCCATCGTGGACAAGGTGAACGCCGTCGGAGAGCACAAGAGGTCAATGGACGAGGTCAAGAGGCGATGGAATGACATCAAGCGCAAGACCAAGGAGAAACACGCAGCCAACCAGAAGGCAGCAATGCAGACTGGAGGTGGTAGCCCAGCGCCACAGCTGGATGACATGGAGGAGCTGGTGTCGACAGTCATCAGTGTGGAGACCGTGGCAGGAGTCGGGGCACCGGACACTGCTCGACATGACACAACACAACGGCACCAGGGTGAGTAACCACCAGGTACCGGGGGGACGGGGGAGATGGCCACAATGGCACACATGCACAATCAAGCAGAGCACAGTGCACACCCACAATGACTCTGGATCATGGCCCTGATCTACACACTGTCACAATGTACATTGCCATGCTGTCTGAATGTCAACATGTATCATGCGGCCACATACATGTGGACACATTGTAACACAGCATCTCCCCTTCACATTGCAGGGGCACCGTCAACGCCACCTGCAGAGCAGTCCCAGCCACTCTTCACTGATGACGAGGAGGACACCACCAGGATCGACATCCAAGCCCTCCAAGACATCATTGAGCTCATCCGCCAATCACCTCCAGGACCAGGGCAGCCCAGCTGCATCGAGGAGACCCCAACCACTCCACAAACCACCCAGCAGGAGGCACCCACAACCCCGGCTGTCTCCCAAGACCCCCCCCCGAACAACCCATGGCCTTCCAGCGCCGTGTGTTGGATGTCCAGAGGGAGATGGCTGAGCAGGTGCGGGTGGGGTTCGACCTCATGGCTACCAAACTCGACGCCATCCATGGGTGTCTGAGTACCATCAGGGACCACCTCAAGTCCCTAACGGACACCCACACGCCGCTCCATGGTCTCCAACGAGCCCTGGCTGACATTGCTGGAGTCATGACTCGGAGACAAGAGCACCTGTCCGCTCAGGGTGGCTCCAGCGATCTCAGCCAGGAGATGGCACGCATGCAGAGGCTCATGGAGGACATGGTGCGGATGGAGGCGGAAAGGATGGCAGCCATCGCTGCACATCAGCGAAATGTAGCTGGGATCTACCAGGCCCTGCATGTCCTCATCATGGCATTGCTGCCACAAGGCGTGGCGCGGATGAATGCTGCTGCCCCTACACCATCCACATCTCCGCCCCCTGGTGTGTCCGTGCCCCACAGTGCGGCAGACATTCCACCTCCAGCACCTGATGTGTCACTGCCACACAGAGCGGCCGGCAATACACCTCCGGCCCCTGATGTGTCAGTGGCACACAGTGTCGCAGCCGGAACAGCACCACCCACAGGTGGGGCAGAGCACACATCCGAGGACGTGGATGGGCTTGAGTTCAGAAGGAGGCACTAGCATTCATGTCCGCCACCTGGCCTGTTGCTCCTTGGTGCCGCACATGGCCCCATGACCTCCCACTGACCCCCGATACACTCTGCGGCACTCACCTTGGACCACGACATGGACTTCCATATCCTGTTTGGTGACCAATGACACGGCGACCAGACTGCGGACTGTACTCTTCCTCATCCTCTGTCCTTGTCATTCCCCGATGGACTCTGGCTGGCCCTCCACGGGCCCATATTGTGAAGTGGGGTTGGCATGGCCCTGTACTGCTCCAGCTGCTGAACTCCACTGGATGTGCAATAAACATTCAGGAACGCACTGCTGTGTCATGTCTTTCATCATTCAAGTATGAATGTGTGGATGAATGTAGGGTGAGTGATTCCCCCTAACGTCAATGATGCTCATCTAGTGGGATTCCAGTCACAGTGTGCTACATTGCCGATTGCGTTGCGGGTGCCGTAGACACCACAACAGGGGCACATGCATTAGTCACTTCCTTGTCCGGACATGGACTGCACCACGCCCAGAGCCCCCGAGTCGTTGTTGCAAGCCCTGCGCTGGTCCGGCGTACGCCAGGACGGACCACTCCGCTTACGCTCCGAGGGGGGGCCTCATAACCACATGTCGCAGGTGTACACGCTAGTGGTCTGCAGGTCGCTGGTCTAGCTGTCAGCATGTCGCGGCCACTCCCTGAGGGCAGGTTTACACACACCACACCCATCCGGCGCAGGCGTCACAGGCCATGTGACCCCGAGTATATGAGGGGCCGGCAACGTCACATTCCCCACTGCCGGAGGTCACTGGATGACGGACGCTCCACGGCTCTCAATCATAAAGGGCCCATGAATTGTTGCGCACAGGGTTAGTGGCACCCGAAGACTTGCGGCCGTCACCGGCCTACCACCACGTGGCGCTGACTCGGGTTGCACAGGGTTAGTGGCACCCGAAGCCTTGCGGCCGTCAGGGGCCTACCACCACGTGGCGCTGACTCGGGTTGCACATGGTTAGTGGCACCCGAAGCCTTGCGGCCGTCACGGGCCTACCACCACGTGGCGCTGATTCGGGTTGCACAGGGTTAGTGGCACCGAAATTGCTGAGCAGGTGTGCAGCCTGCGATGATGACGTGTGCACTGATGTGGTCTCTGCCATTGATGCCTCAGGACTCAGCGTCATGTGTGGGACCTGCTGGGCTGCGGTGCGGGTCCGCATGATGTGGAGCATGCCATGGTGGCGGGACCTGGAGCTTGCACGGGCACGTGGTGTGCCCACTGGTGGACACACCGTCGGCGAAAGGTGAGCAGTGGGGCCTGGGTGCGCAAGGGCGGACAGCCAGCGCTGGCTGGCGGGAGGGGATAGGGTGCGACTGCATGTGTGCGCAGGGGCGGACAGGCGTTGTTGCCGTGTGCAGTGGGATGGACTCTGACATGATTGATTCTAGCCTCGGTTACAGGTTGCAGACCTGGTGGCTTGCAGTGTATCCCGGCACTTGTTTGGAGACTCACCGGTGGCAGCAGGTGAACAGTGGTGCCTGGGTGCACGGGGCGGCAGTGTCCTTCCTTCTCTCTCTCTATCTCTTCATTTCACTTTCACTCTCCCTTCCTTTCCTTCTCTCTCCCTCTCCCCCTCTCCCTTTCTTTCTTTCTCTCTCTCTTTCTCTCTCTGCCTTTCTTTCCTTCTCTGTTTCTCTATGTCTCGCTCCTTTGATGTGCGCATGACACACGTTCTTATTTTGGGCTTTATTTTTCAGGCCGTGACATCAGGATTGTCCCGGACGGACCCGACAGGAGTCTTCCGCATTGGTGTTTTGTGTTGTATTTCAATAAAGTTCTTGGTTGTTACATCAATGATGAGTGACTGTTTCTCGTTCTTCCGTCTCAACATGTGTGTTTCTGTTTGTCATTGTGCGACGTCATGCTCTTTTTGTGGCTCGTGGTCGTGCACGGTATGTGTTTGTCCGGGAGGGGTGGGGGACTGGGGGTTGTGGGGTGGGTGTTGTGGCCCTCATGGGTCTCCGAGCTGCATGATCATTGTCTCCATGGCATCTGTGGGTCTTCAGATGTGGCTCTGGCCTGGGCTCCCTTTCATGCTGCAGGTAGTCGTCCTGCTCAACACCAGCAAAAGGCAGGTGTTAATTCCCTGGTGCTACCACGGCTTATCGCCTGTTTTTGGTTCGAACCGCAGATCTAGCAGTTCGTTGTGAAAGTGGTGTTGTGGTTTTTTCGTGTGTTTTTGCACGGGAACGCCTACTCTGCATCTCATTCGGGTTAGTTGGTGGTGTCCACCGTGGAGATAAATTTTGCGGCAGTTCTCTCGGGAATACTGCAGATGTCTGCAGTTTGCACCCGCTTGTGAATGGGGTGGTAAATCTATCTCCACTTTTGATGAGTTAAGGTGGGGATAAATCGGAGATAAGTCCTTGTGAATATCCCCCTTACTGTCTTACTTGCTCAGCATGCTTTGGAGCGTCCCGGCGACATCGCGGGTTTCGGTGCTGCGGCTCCTCAAACTGGTGCAGCACTTCTCTGGATCCCCGCGCCTCTGCTGTGCTGCGTCTACGGCAGGGAGACGCTTACGGATTGGGGCGGGGCTGACCTGGTGGTGCCCCTGGCAGTAATGTCTTCGAAATCCAGGCGAGGGAAGCCTCGCAATCAGGTGGACGTAGTTGGAGCCGCAAGAGGCAGCTCAATTCAGCATCGCGGTGGCAAGAAAGGCAGCACGGGAGAATCACCGGGAGAGATACGTGAAAGCGCACCAGGAGAGAACATCGGTAAGCGCACTGTGCCTCTCTGTTCCTCTCAGGCAAAAGGGAAAAAATGGCATCGTCCCCAACATACCCATCCCGTCAACGATTCTAATGAACTAGCAACCCTCCGGACTCCTCTATAGTTCAGGGAAATGTGGAGGAGGATACGGTCTGCCAGGCTAAGGACCTTCCTAGCAAACTCAGTACCCTGAGTAAAGTAGGGAGCAAAAGTGTTTCCAAAACGGATACAGGGAGAGGTGAAGGCTACAGCAGTGCCACCCCTGATATGGTGGACCCCTCGAATAGCCACATAGGATTTAGTGACATTGGTAAAGGTGCTCAGGGTAAGACCACCATAGGAAAGGGGCAGAGACATGACTCCTCTAACATAGGTAACACAGGGGTAAAAGATTAAAGCAATTCAGAGAATGGCTAAAGTAATTGATTCGGGGGACAACTTCTTCTCCCTCTCCGATCCCTCTGACACGTCAGAAGACGAGACGGAGCCAATCGTACGGTCTCACTCCAGGTGAAGATGCCCGGAGAGTGGCCACAGTGAGACAAGCAGTACCCACCCTGAAGACCTGGGTACTGATACATCAGAAACCAGCCTGCGGACAGTCCGCAAGAGGTGCAAACCTGGAGAAAGCGGCACGCTTGTTGGAGGTGCCGATGCCATGCTATGGGACTACTCCTTTTCAGCCGAACTTGGGGCAGGTGGGGGGTCTGCATCTAATCAGTCAAGGGAAACCACATTGGAGAAACCAGAGGATATTTCATTGGCTGTCATCTATCAGAGCATAATGGCCCACAGAGAGGAGACACGCACTGAGAGTCAATGGACCCAAGGAGCTTGTCATAAACTCCAGAACTCTGTTAATCGGATTGCGAAATCTTGTTTGGAATTCGCAGAAAAATTCAATGAGGCAGAAGCCTGGATTTCTAGTTTAGAAGATGAACTGGCAGCTCAAGAGGTGGTAACAGAAGCATTGCGCTCATCAAAAGATGACACACAATCGAAGCTGACGGACCTTGAAAATCGTCTTCGGCTAAATAACGTGAGAGTTTTGGAGATCCCAGAGGTCGCGGAAGGACAGGATCCTCGTAAATTCATCATTGATCTCTTCTCTGAGGCTTTTCTGGAACTTTCACAATGGGATTGGAATCGGGAGATTCAAAGAGCGCATTTGATTCCCGTTTATACAACGTACAAGACCAGGACAAAACACCCCTAGACCTAGAGCAATCTTAATTTCAATTAATAACTCCCTGGCTCGCCAAGAAGTATACGAACTTGCACGCCCAGATCGAAAGAAAATTGGAAAAGGGGTAGAATTCTTTGTTAGTCCTGATTTCTGCCATCAGACGGTGGAGAAAAGATGGCATCTGCGGCATCTCATTTCCTCATTTCAAGGCAAGGGGGCTCAAGCCTTCTTGCTTAACCCAGCTAAATTTAAGGTTATACACAATGAGCAAACTCAGTTCTTTACTTCAGAATTGATGGTCAAAGAATATTTGCAATCTTTGTAGATGGGGTTCTAGGCTGCAGGCATTCTGATTGTTTAAGATATCTTTGTTGCCTTACGGGCGTTCTTCTCTTTTTTTTATCTATCTCTCTCTCCCCACTGACCGGGGTTAAAGTACTAGATTATTTCTATGGAAATCTACGGGGGGCAACCCGGGTAACAAAAGCTTTTCCATCTCAGGGACCATCGGTCTCAAAGCCTCGTTGCAGGGTAGGGGGGAGGAGGGCGCGGGGCTTCGGCGGAAGCCCCGCGATGGGGAAGGGGTTAGAAGGTGTGGGCAAGGGGCACTAGGGGTGTGGGGGGCACTAGGGGTGTGGGGGGCACGGGGGTGGGGGTTGGGGGATGGAGGGGGAAACAGTTAAAACAATCCATGAAGTCTGAAGAAGACAGATATTCGCAGCTATACAGTAGGTTTATCAATCGGAGCGAGGCAGTGACATTTGATGGGGGATAGGATGTTTAATTCAGGATTGCATATCTGCTCTTTCAATGTGTATGGGTTAAATAATAGTGGGAAGAGACAACAGGTGACCGCGGAGCTATGAGTGATGCAACCAGATCTGGTTTGTCTACAGGAAACTCACATACCATGGGGTAACTGGAAGATCCTAGCTGAACTAGGCTACTCGGTACTGACATGTACACAGCAATCTACGACAAACTGAGAGGTAGCTGTGTTAGCTAAACACGGGATTCAGGGATCGGGAAGAGCATTGAGACAAACAAGGTCGCTGTGTCATTATTGAATGTATAGTAGGGGCTCTTAAATGCACCATGTGCTCAGTATACGGGTCTAATGTTGATGAAGTGTCAGCACTGGCGGGGCTTAATCTAGAACTAGCATCAATGCCGAACCCTTTGATCTTATGTTGCGACTTTAATATACATCTGGGCTGTCGGGATCTGCAATTAGGCATAAAGAACTATATGGGTAGGAAACCCAAAGTGTTTAAAGCTCTACAGCACCTTTTGGTTGATCACGGCCTGACTGACGCCTGGGCGGCCTTGCGGGACCCTGACCCGGGCTTTACATTTTACTCCCACCCACACAATAAGCTAGTGAGGTTAGATAATTTTTTTATTTCAACAGCATTACTTGTAGGAGCTAAGATACAGGTGTTTCCTCGGGTCACGGCAGACCATGGCCCCCTGATGATTGATATTCATGCAATCAGTACATTTCCTACTTTGATATCCCTTCGTTTGATAAGAAACTGCTGTTGGATGAAGTTTTTGTTGCATATATGAATAATTGGATCAGGCAGTTCCTGGTAATCAACCGTAACTCGACCACATGTGGCTTTGTATGGGATGCTCTAAAGGCTGGGTTTAGGGGGTAGGCTCTTAGCTTTGGGTTGCATAAACAGAGACATTTAAAATAGGTGATACAAGAACTATATGCCAAACTCAGAATAGCTGAAGAGAACCTCATACGGTGAATTCAAGGAAGTGCTGACACTATCCGGCTGCAAACTGAGGTGGCCCGTTGTAAGGCTAAAATTAATCTTCATTGGAGTAGGGAAACTGCCCTTAAATTTAGCCTCAACAAGGAAGAGAGCTATGGGTATGGTGAGGCTACTGGGCGATGCCTAGCGCAAAGGCTTCGATCAAGGGAAGCGGCGCAAAGAATTAAGGACATGACAGATATACAGGGCAATCGAGTAGATACCCCCGTTGAGATCCTGAATGTTTTTCATACTTTCTTTGAGGGATTATATACTGGATAGAACCCTGCTGGGCAGACAAGCGAGACCCTCCTGCAAAATCTAAGCAGGGAAAGAATGGGCCAGGGGGAGGTAGCTATTTTGGATACACCTATCACCATGGAGGAACTTGAGGAAGCCATAAATACGTTAGCTAACAGTAAAGCGGCGGGGCCTGATAAATTGCCATTATAGGTATATAAAACCTTTTTTCAGGAATTAAAAGAAGACATGTTGGCCACTTTCCAACAGGCACAGCTGGGGGCCGCACTGTTATCATGGGATGAGGTGAATATTATTGTCTTTTAAAAAAAGGATAAGCCGTCAGATACTCCGGCATCTTATCGACCTATATCCCTGTTAAACTGTGACGGGAAAATCTATGCAAAAATCTTGGTGTTCCGGTTGGCCAGAGTTATTTCTCCATTAGCGTCACTATGGCAACATGGGTTTATACCCGACAGGGGCAAAGTTAACCACAGCAATAGGGTTGTAACGCTTTTGGATGTCGCCAACGCTCAAGGCAACAAGTTTGGCCTGATATTATTAGATGCCGAAAAGGCGTTTGACCGGGTTTCGTGTGACTTTTTATGGGCGGTTCTACCACGGCTGGGTTTTGGCCCTGGCTTTATTAAGGCTGTTCAGGTGTTGTATCGGACCCCTACTGCTAAAATCTATATAATGGGACTAGAGTCTGAACCGGTACGCATATCTAGAGGCACAAGGCAGGGATGCCCATGCTCCCCATTGTTGTTCGCATTATATATCAATCCTTTTTTACTATGCTGGAGCAGAGCCCTAGGATTAAGCCTGTCATCTGTAGATAAGAACTATTTTGTGTATTTGCCTATGTGGTTGACATAGCGGTCGTAACATCTGACTCTGCTACAGCTATGCCCGAGATAGAGTAACTCGCGCACAGGTTTGGCTCAGCATCGGGTTATAAACTCAAAGTATCAAAAACTCAGGTCATCTGTTTAAATCAAGCCTGTAGTGATGATCCCAGGGTGACTAAAGAGGCGACATATCTGGGTATTAGAATAAGGACTCGTTTGAAGGAACTGGTGGAGGTTAACTGGGGTTCTAGTCTCACGAGTGTTAGACATCAACTAGAGAGATTTGAGTGTTTGCACTTGTCACTGGTGGGAAGGTGTAACGTTCTTAAAATGAACATTTTGCCTAAAGTATTATACTATTTTAGATCAGTTCTATTAGAGCTCACCCGGGGCCAGCTACAACGGCTTCAATCAATATGTGCTAGATTTGTGTGGGCTCAAGGGAAATCCCGTAGAGCAATGCGTTTAATGACGCTACCTCGGGAGAAAGGTGGTTGGGCAGTCCCCGATTTTCCACTGTATTATTATGCCTGTATCCTGCAAAACATGTGGATCTTATTAACAGGAGAGGAGGTCGACAATATCGCTGAAACCCCATCAATCTATCAGATGCTTTGGGTGCTGAAGATAAGAACTGTTTATTTAAGATGCTGGAATTTAGTTATTATAAAAAGACTTGGTTAAAGGTTTTAACAACTGGTTTTAAGGTTTGGAAGGTCATACAGAGATGTTTTCAGATTGAAGGGGTTTCACACTATACGCCACATCTGCATCGGTTTTACTGCCGGCTGTTTTTGGGATAGGACTGTAGATAGATGGAGAAATAAAGGGATCTCACAAATAGGTCACTTCTATAATGAAGGGGGCCTTTTATCTTGTGCCATATTAACTGATAAACATCATCTGCCTAAAACTGAATGTTTTAAATTTTTACAAATTCGCGACTTCCTATTTAAAAGACAGAGGGTGATAGAGCTGAACCCGCTCTTCGATGCTATCAGACGCAAAGCTTGCATTGGTGTTTTAAACAAAGTTTTGCTTGAAATACAGAGGAATGACCTTGACACCCAAAATCTTAAGTGGGATAATAGATTGGGGTGTCAAGGTCTCCGAATGGAGCAATCTATTGACTTCGCAGGGAGGATTTTAATATCTGCTAATCTACAGGCACAGCATTATAAGACAGTGTTTAACCTATATCACACCCCGCTAAAATGTTTAAATGGGGCGGGGCTAATGATGGGAAGTGTTTCCGCTGTGGCGCAGAGCTGGCAAATATTCTATATATCTTCCATACATGTGGGCACTTGACTCACTTTCGGGGGCATATTGAGAAATTTCTCCTTGAGATAACAGGGGTTGGATTAGACATCATGGCACCCATAATGCTATTAGGCATTGAGGAGGGTGTGAGAGAGGAGCGGCCGGCTCATACGTTCCGCTATGTGATTTTTGTAGCCACGGCCATTGCTCAGCTTTGTATAGCCTCCATGTGGCTACAGAAGGAAGCTCCTACTTTTGAGATGTGAAGAGCTAGATTTTACGCTATGTTTAATCTTGAATATAGCCTCTACTCTCTGAAAGGGCCATGTAGGGGGAAATTGGGTATTCAGATATGGGGCACTTTGATTGAACATATGAAAGATTGAATATACATATACTGGTGCAAGGTTTTATATATTTATCTTATACCGTGTATTTATTCTGTTTTTTACCTTGTGGATGCACTGTTTGTTTTAACATCTGATCTACTTTGATATGCTTCTCTAATGAATTCTGTATTGAATTTTCTCTTGTCATGGATTGGAAATAAAGAATAAAAATAAAGTAAGCAGGATTGTGGTATCACATTTAGTAGCCAATTCATATTTAGGCGTATAATAATGTTTAGGTGTTAAACCATAGGTGCAGCATCAGCTTGAGTGTTGAAACTATTAGACAAACAATTTATAATTATGCACATCATCAACTTTAGAGTGCAAAACAATGATAAAACGTCATCATTGTGGTATGACATTTAGGTGAAAAATTACTTAGTGCTGCAGGAGCGTGGTCTACATATATAGGTAAAACACACCCCACCCCCACGGACCACGCACGAAACCTCAGAATCATACTGGACTCCTTGCTCACAATGAACCGCCAGATCAATGCTGTATCCTCATGCTTCGACGCGCTCCGCCTGCTTTGAAAGACATTCAGATGGATCCCCATTGAAACCAGAATGATGGTCACCCATGCACTCATCAGCAGCATACTCGATTACGGCAACGCACTCTATGCCGGCGTCACGCAGTAACTCCTCAGGAAACTACAGAATGTTTAAAATGCCGCAGCCAGACCAGTCCTCAACATCCCCCGCTGCTTCAAAATGCCGCAGCCAGACTAGTCATCAACACCCCCGCCACAGCCACATCACCGAACACCTTCGAGAACTCCACTGGCTCACAGTCAACAAAAGAATCACTTTCAAGCTCCTCACACATGCCTACAAAGCCCTCCACGACGCAGGACCAGCATATCTGAGCCACCGCCTCTCATTCCACGTACCCGCCTGACACCTCCACTCCACCCAACTGGCCCTGGACATTGTCCCACGGATCCACAAGACTAGAGCCGGAGGAAGATCCTTCTCCCACCTTGCTGCCAAGACCTGGAACACCTTGCCTCTCCACCTCAGGCAATCCCCGTCGCTGACCCAATTCAGAAAGGATCTCAAGACCTGGCTCTTTGAATGAACCCCAGCGCCCAGACGGTTCAGCAGCCTCCCCCTCCCCAGCGCTTTGAGACCCTCATGGGTGAGTAGTAGCGCTTTATAAATCCCTGATTGATTGTAACATATTTAGGTGCAAAATCCCATTCAGGTCCAAAATCGCACTTGGTAGATCACCAATAAGACTATGGGGGCACGTTTACAGACAAAGCTACATTTTGGATGAAAAATCACATTCAGTTGTGCAAACAATTAACTGCAGGAGCGTGGTATCACATTAAGGTGCAAAATCAATCCGCACAGAGAGAATATGTGGTAATAACGTGTCATGTGCATGGTGCAGCATCAACAGGAAAATAGAGACAATCTTGGGAGCACAAATGTGCCGACACTGCAGTGCATGGATGCTTTGTTTCTTTCACCACTGGTGCATTGCAATGGGAAGCCCCCTTTAGGCAGGAAAACTAACACACCAAATAGTCAATAGCCATCAATAAGAATGAAATGCTCCCTGATCTTCAAGCAGTGGCTGAAGAGGGCTGAACCAAATAATTTTGGTGCTGTTGACTGAGCTCTGACAGAAACCTAAAGCTGTCTGTACATAGACCCTAATCAACCCTTAAATTGTGATCAACTGTCCCAACATTTTACCCACCTATGCAGGGTTTACCCAGGGCTTTACATTTATAATTGGCAGTCAACATTTCAAGGTATAAGCGAGGAGCCACCATTTCTAGACTTCCAGTAGACATGAATAAACTTCTGTATGAAATAACTGGTAAACTCTTCACTATCGACTACAATGCACAACTCGACTTGCTGAAACTTCTGTACAGAGAGCTCCTTTAAAATAATTTTGGTATAATTACTTAAAAGTTAATAGCAACAATACCAGTACAAAATAAACAGTCACATTTCAAACCCACGTTATTCATGAACATTTCAAATTCTGTGAATTTCAGAACAACAAGTTATAATCTAAAGTTGACAATATGAGGTCATGGATTTACTTTACTCATCGAAAAAGCGGTCCTTACTGTTTTTTAAATACCGAAAAATATTGTTGTCCTTTAATGAACTGTAAAATCAAAGCAGATCTGAGAAGCTCTATTATGAATATCATTTGGATTGAGACCGTTTACAGCGATTAGAAAAGGCCCAAGGCCTCAACAACCACGCCAAACATCATCACAGTGCTTCAAAAAGCTTTATTGTCAAATCTTCTAGCCTAATAGGCAGGCTTATAGGTCTTTTCTTAAGAGAAACTTCTGTCAGGACAACAAAATCAGCTTTCGATTGTTTTCTTCACTGCACCACTCTTACTCAAAGATGGAGTCTGTGTTTAGAATGGTCGTGTGGTGATGCTTGCATTTGATGCAAACATCCTTGAATGCTGGACATTACCTGTTTTGAACATCCGAGTGACCGTGATTCCCCTGTTTTGAACTTCTGAGTGACATTGCATGCAGGTAAAAAAAAAAAGCAATGTCAGAAACAACAAACTGCTTTGTATACTTCAACTTACAAATATTGTTTTAATGGTGGAAAGAACAATTCTTTTGGGGAATCATAGCATACTAAAAAATAAAATTCACAAAAAATAGGACAGAGTTTATAAAAGCCACAACATATATTTGAAGAACGGGAAGAGAAAAAATAAGGTAGCCATATCTTAACCACCGGTGAATTAAAGTAGCCCGCAGGCAGAGGTAGTGCTTCATCACCCCTACATACAGCTAAACTTTTTAATTGTGTTTGTTGGCAACAGTGCAGATGTTGGTGGTACAGTCATACTTTACATGGTGCAGTAGCTTCTTGTCCCTGTAGGGGGCAGCACTCCTGCCTATGCTGGGTATGGAAAAAGAAAGAGCCTATATAGAAAACATTCACCTTTGGCAGTGAAAAGGACCATTTTTGTTTGGGCTAGCGAGTAGTCGTCTAAAGCCCCTCCTGCTGCTGAGGGAAAAACATCATCTTGTTTAGTACCCAGATTTAAACATTTTCGGCTATTCATGCTAGCACTAGAGGAATCAAAAAGGTTACAAAAACCTCTTTGGTCAACGAACACTTCCCAAATGCTCCCTTTTTGGCATCCAGGTCCAGGATTCCTTCCAAGAGGGACGTACATCTCCAATGCTCGATTCTTGGGTGTTCGACTTCCCAGTACAACAAGATTAATGTTTAATGTTCACAAAATCACCCACTTCCCCAGACAACCCACTGTAATTGTTTGATGTCATACCAATATTGGAAGTGCGCTATGTAAAAACATCCCATCCTAGATGCATTGGCGGCTGGTGAGGAACGGGGGCAGGGGGGTTAGAAAAAAGTGACCAAAAAAAAGAAGACTACCTACCTGCTGTTCGCCAGCTGCCGCCTCTCCTCCCTGTTTTCCAGGCTCGCGGCAGCACCCAGCTTCCCAGACTCCCCTAGCCAATCACAATGCTGCTGTCACCAGCATGACAGCAGCATTGTGATTGGTCTCAGTGGCCTGGTTCGGAGCACAGACGGGAGGTGGGAGCCTGCCCATGTTCTCCACCCAGGCTGTACAATACAGTCGGGTGGAGAACATGCTAAGTGCGCAGGACGGTTTGGCTGGCCCAAGATGGCTGGCCAAACTGTCATGCGCACTTATGCTGCACCGACCACTCCTCCGCCCTCTGACGCAAGCCCAGCCCCGCCCAAACCTGGCTCCATACTAATAATAAAATAATAACGTTCTGTTAAAGTATTTTATTTTTACTTTGCACTGCTCAGAGAGCAGTGGGGAACGCTCCTCCGCCATAGCAGAGGAGCCGCCGCTGCTTAGATGATTTTTTTTACTTATTTATTTTTGCACTTTTTATATAGCACAGAATCGGCCCAAAGGCATTAGAGTGCTTTACAAGAAGGAAGGAAGTTCTGGTTAACAAACATCATAAATTAACCAATTAGCACTAAGAAAACAAGGAACAAACAGTTCATATGAGCAAGGACATTACAGAAGAAGAATTGATTAGCTAAGCATCATAGTACTTCTGCTGCGTGTAACCAAGAGAGCAGAGAGAACAAACATTTTGTAACATTAGGGACAGGTCAAATCAAAATAGAAGCAAGGATGCCCACTTTAATCAAGGTGTCTCTAAAATAGGAGGGTTTTCAGTTACCTTTTGAATGTGAACAGACAAGAGGTTGTGCAAAGGGTTGGTAGGAGGGAATTGCAAAGCCTTGTTGCACTACCAGAGAATGCCTGCCTCATGCAGGGTCCTTGCCAGAAAGACAGATGTTTGAGCAGGAGTCTCATTCAGCGTTTCTTGATTCTCGATGAGCTCCAGAGACATTTAGTTTACTAACAAGGTATGAGGGAGTAGACTTGTGGAGGACTTTAGGAGTAATGCATGCAGTCTTAAATTGGGCTCATGCATCGATGGATAGCCCTTGCAGAATGTGAAGAATACGAGATGCGGTCGAATTTCCTGTGGTCTGCCACGATGTCGGCAGCTGCGTGGGGGCACTGCTCTCAGAGGAGCTGGATGGACTTTATGGAAACATGGTTTATCCCCGCCTTCTGCCTTGCTACCTCTTTGGACAGATTGTACCACCAACACATCCACAGATAGGCAGCTCCAGCATCCTGATATTACATTCCTTCCAGTAACCCACTGGCCATGATGGCAGGAGCATGAAACATGGAGCTTCCGCTAAATTCACACTTGCAGCATTTCAACTATGCTTTCTTCCCCGACCCAGGGACTCGCGCAATGCTTCTGATCATGTGCTTATCCTTTTGTTGTATCAATGTTATAATATTCCAATGTTATTTGCGTAGAGCACATCAATCATTGTAATGACTCCAAGTACAAGGGGGGACATGCATTTATCTGAAATGTGTTACCCCTCTACTGGCCTTGCCAATAGGTTCTAAATGAGGGAGGGCTGCCTGGAGGGGTATCAGCTCATCTGTGCTCTGGATTTTTAGCACAGGTGAGCCTTATTTTCTTGGAGACATTAGGCACAGCTGGACTTTGCCCAGCTTTAGGAATTTTGGGCATATATTTATAGGTGAAGAGTATGTGCCATGCTATTTCATCCTACGTGACATGCAACCTCGCACTCTGAGAACCACCTTTTTCTTCATTGTGCCTTTGTCAAGAGAGAAAGGTAAATAACATTAAACCGGAAAAACATGAGGACCAGTACAAAAGGAACAAATATGGAAGGTACAAAAAGGTTACCCCAAGACTGAGGGTGAGGGAAAGTCTCTTGATCCCTACTAGCCCAAAGAATAAAGGCCACAGCCCTCTTACTCCGTTTCCTAACAAAAGAAATTGACTGTGTGAGATTCACGTTATTTGCATGTTTGTAAAATGCCGGTTAAAAGGGAGCATAACACTTTTTCAGTAAAGTGTGCTTTGCATCATCATTATTCACTAGTGAAACTACATTCCCAACTTTCAAACAAAAGCCACAAATCTTTGCAAACTCTGTGAACCTTGCAAAATGTCCTGTACGTTTTTTAAAAATTGTGTGGAAGATGATTGGTGGTAGGGTGCAGCCCAGGGGGACTCAAGGTGACACGAAGATTCCAGGATCGGATAGTTGCTATCAGAATGAGTTGTTGTCAGAGATGTAGAATGGTAACCATTGTATGATTCTACCCGAGAAGCTCATGCGAGGATCAATGCTAGATTGTCTAGAATTGAAAGCTGCAGAGAGATCGAGCAGAACCAGGAGAAACAGGGGATGATGGACCACTGGGGGCGTGGCTGTTTCAATTCTGCAGCATAGCCTGAACCCTGATTGACAGTCTTGAAATAGGTTATACATGTTTATGTGCTTGTGTAGCTGGATGGATGCTTTTTCCAACAAATAAGAGGTGGATTATAGGACCGAAGTTGGCAAGGTTGGTTGGATCCAATGTAATCTTTCGCAGCAGGGGGAGGATCTGTTCAGTTTTGAGGCTGTCCAGGAAGGTTCCCCAGGCTACTGAGGCATTGATAACCTGGTGTGTGAGGGCTTCTCCAGGCACAACCTTGATGATGGAGGCGGATAGCATATTATCTCTTTAGAAGGTCGCTTTCAGTGAGTTCAGAATGTTGGAGAGGTCTGTGTGCGACAGCTGGGTATAGATGTGGATTGCGATGATGAATTGGTGATTTTGTTTTTATTTTCTCCATGCAGAAGCAGTTGACAGTGTTGCATCATTTGGTTGATGGTGGGATGGGGCTGTGGGATCACCACAAAGAGCGCTTTGTTCCTGTTGATTGCTCCAATGATGGTGATCTTGTAGTAGGTGCGTAGCTGTGGTGATGACAGAATTACGGTTGGACAAGGGAGCTTTCAGAAAGATAAGTCCTCCTGCATTGAGGATTACATACCTGTTCATGTGTGGCTGTCTGTAAATGTGTATATATGTGTGTATATATATATATATATATGTACATGAATGTGTGATTGATGTCAGATTGTGCATTGATGTACTGTGTGAGAATGTACCACACTGAATTCAAACACATCGGTTTTGTCATCGATAGTACTGGAATTAGTATCAGATACTCTTAACCAAGCAATACAGGCTTGAGTACTTTTGACCCCCCCATCAGGATAAGCTGTTGACCCACTAACTATTAACACTCACCTGGAGTCCTTAGTACATTAATTCAAGACAGGGCTTCATTGATTTTCAGAAGTAAACCTTGTTGATGGGGCATTATTCAAGCTCCCATAAATACGCGTTTTGTCTTAGTCTGAGTGACAGCCTAGAACCATACCAATGAACAAAAATAACTAAAGTTATAAAGACATTGCTATAAGTTACAGATTTCTCAAACTTGGGCCATGGAGGATTTCCATCTAGTTTTTGCCCCTATGAAGCGTCTTGTAATCGTAAGACTAACAATACAGTCGCACACTGCAGAGTAAGATGCTCAGCCATTCCATCTCTCCCAACTGGCAGATCAGAAAAGCCCAGCTAGTCTTCATAAACCATTGACACCTGCACAATTCTACAAGGCCAAAAAGCAGGAAGTTGTAGTTGCATAAGGAAATATCGCAAGTGCTAGTCAAAAAAAGGCAAATATTTCTTTAAAAATGTTAGTTCGAATGTGCTTGATCAAAATAATATTTATATCAGTATCACCCCACCCCTGTATTCATTAGAGCACGGTCGTTTTCATCTCCTCCCTGAGAGGCATTTCCTTGTCGCAGTGCAGGGAAGATAAAGTGCCCCCTAGCAGTATGGTTTCTTATCACATCATGGTTGGGGAACAAAGTCTATCCATCAGCGCTACAATATCCCAGTACTGCGACCGTACCCTTAAAATAGCGCAACGTGTGCTTCATGTTCACAGAGAGGGAACACTGAAAGTTGGCACATCCTTGCTGCTTTCCATTACACTCTAGTTCTTCTGCATTATTTCATGGCACTTCTTCCATATAAACAAACTTTGTAGTAAAGGAAATAATCTTAATCATCACCAGGCATTCTCCTCTCACTCTGTGAAAGCCCCAATACTAACGGTTTGGATGTGGATTCATTGCCCATCCGCCCGGAGCATTAATAATTTTCTTTCTAATGATGTCTCAATGTCCAAGCTACTCCTGAGAGCAAATCAAACATCATTCAGGAAACCAACAAGCATTGGCAAGCCAGAGGGTTTGATGTTCGACCAGTAACACTGAGAAAAGCAATAGAAAATGCCAGCTTTCGTGCAAAACAATTTAAAAAAATCATTGGATTCATTATAAAATGCATGAATTACAGAGAAGTAAATGTGTGATGGGAGAGTGTAATTTTCAAATGAAAAATAGTCCCTCATTCATGCCAATGAAGGTGGGAGGATACATTCAAACAGTCAATAGAAAGAAGGTGAAACTAAAATACTCGTGTAGATCGGAGACATGATGACAATGTCTCATGTCAAAGAGTGAAGCTTCAAAGAGGAAGTAGGCTGAAGCAAAGCACCTTCAAGTCTGTATAGAACACAAGATACTTGCTTTGAAAGGTGCAAGGGCCAGTACACCTCTCAAACCTAAACCAATATGACTTGAGAAAGTATTTGAGTGAAAGAAATAGCTCTCAATTAAAAGTTAATAGAAACAGAAAAAAACATTTTAAATTAGACAACTGCACCTATTTCTTCCTATGAGGTAAGAACACGTATTGCTGCAGAGTGTGACTACATTTAATCTCTGGAAATCAAATATAGGTTTCTTACTCAGAAGCTACACACAATCAATACATGGTCTTGGATTCGACTTAGATCGTGGGGTATTCAACGGCCCCTGCTATCAACCAAGTTGCATGTTTCCACTATGCCTGTTCACCCTTTCCCTTTGACAGTATCTCTCCCACGAGCTTCTTAGTCCAGTGAGCTCCCAAAAGCACTTAAAGGAAATATTCATCCTGAAGGTCAGATGTCACGCTGAACCAGGAATAAGTCATCAGGTGTGAACGAGGAGCAACAGTGGGCTGCAAAGAGTGGTGAGAAGCAGATTAGGTGAGAAGAATTCTGGTGCCTCCAATGGACATCTATTGAAGAGAGCGTGGCCTGTTGTCTCTTTGGCAACTCGGTGTGTCTGACAGCTAAGCTGGGCTAAGGGCAACATAAAGACAGTTTGACCCACACAGAGTAGGATAAAAAGAGAAAGTAAAGCAACAGGAAGGTTGCAACTTAGTAGCCTCAGGAAGAGCAAACCTAACCAAGGGTTGTTCAGCTGACCCTTGGACTTACTGCAGTTCAAAGGCATTGCACAGTCCTATCAGACAGCACTTACGGGCGCTGCTCAGGGTGGTACAGTTTCCTGGTTTTGCCATTGAGATCTTTCCCTGAGAATCTGTTATTGAACATATTTATGTCTCTGCATCTGTTGCAGTAAGAAATGCGAACTTAGTGCAAGAAACATGCAGCAGTGTGCTGCTGGATCCCTCACACCGGAAACTGTGCATTACTCACACCGGAAACTGTGCATTCCTCACACCGGATACTGTGCATTCCTCGTGCATTCCTCACACCGGATACTGTGCATTCCTCACACCGGATACTGTGCATTCCTCGGGCATTCCTCACACCGGATACTGTGCATTCCTCACACCGGATACTGTGCATTCCTCACACCGGATACTGTGCTTCCCCTCAATGACTGCTCTGCCCCTGAACCCCATATAGACAAAGGATGTACAAGAAAGCAGCCCCTATGGATCTGCATGTGCGGCTGCGCCAGGGACTCAGACACTGAACAAGAGAGCCCGTGCAGGGCGAAGGCTAAGTGGGGGCATGTAAATCAAACATGGGCTGTACTTTGTGGAAATGCAGCTCTAAAGAGAGGATGGATGACAAAATCCTACGGTACCAGGGCCAGAGACAGGGGCGTAACACAGGCCCCCGCGGTGCGGAGGCCCTAAGCTCCAGGGGGCCCCCTCAGCACAGCACTCTGGCTGCAGAGCTCCTGATTGAGCCCAGAGGAACCCTCCACGTGCCTTGCAGGGGGGCCCCCTCAAGTTTCGTTACACCAGTGGCCAGAGATACAGAGGAAGGAAAAGGTTGGTGTCTTCTTTGGGGTTGTGCATGCCCAACATGCTTTTGATAGCTTGGAAGGAAGAGGTAGACCTGCCCTCAGGGATGTATGCAACATATGCATCATAAAGCAAAGAGATTTGCCATTATATAAAACTTCAAAGTACATTCAACAATTATTAATTGCAGTACATGCAGTGCTTAATTTGAGCTGGTGGGGGCAACTGCCCTCAGTTTTGGGGACCAGCATCAGTCATTACCAAATAGCAAGGGAGGGAAAAGCACAAAGGGGAAAAACAGAGGCAGAGAAATATGGTAAAACCCTCACAAAGTGGGAAAGTAGGAGCCTGTTAGAGGGAGATAAAGCAGCAGGGAGCGTCTGGTAGTGGATTAAAATGACACCAGGTGATTTGAGGCTACGCAGCCTTGATATTCCATGCGCCAACATTTAATTGCACCAGCCGCAGGCTTCTGAGCAGAACTCCAGGCACCACCACTTATTCTTTCACAAATGAAGGACTGGGTACATGGACACTTCAATATCCATGCACTTCAACGGAAGCACTCATTACATGGACCAACACAACTGCTGGTCAATCTAATGCTATGCTGGTGAAAAGAGGCAACTAAAGGACAGACCTAAAGCACTTGTTTCCAGGGACATCTTAAGGCTTTGGGGGGCCCAGGGCCAATCGTATTTTGAGGGCCCCTGTTCAGAACAGTTTGAATTTATGATCCAATTTCAGCCATTTGATGCCGTCTTTGGCCAGGTCACTGACAGTGCACAGGCAAAATGGTGCAAATTCTAAAATATGTTTACATCTAATAATAAGAAATGGCGACATGTGTTTTCAATATTGTAACACAGCAGTAGGTCACTAATATTACTGCAAATAATCTCTTTAACACCTTCCCATTTCTCACATGTGAGGTCCCGTTTTGATCTAATAGAAACTTTTTTTGATGGATCTTGCAGGAAACTAACATTTTTCTGCAAAATGGCTGTAATATATTCTAATACACCACACACATTAAAAATAAATTTAAGGAAAACGGTATTTAAATCATCGGTTTAAAAATTATTCAAGGTCATCAGGCAAGAGTCTCTGCAGAACAGAGCTGGCTCTATCAAGGGACCCCCTGAAAGGCCAGAGCCCACTTTGCCCATGCCTTAAAACGTCTCTGCTTGTTTCTCCTTTTTGATATGGCAAGAGTGTTAGCAAACAGCTAACGCTATCTCTAGGTACCATTACAAAGAGCCAATGCGGAGTATTGAACACAACTACAGATGTCTTCTCAGAAAATCAAGCAGAAACACCCAAGTCACTAGAGTGCTTTTAGACATTCAGTAAATTGCTGAACTAGCTAAAAAAAAAAAACATAAGAAAAAGTGTTATGGAAGCCAGTGCTTAATTTATTAAAGAAAAAAGGAAATCGGTGCCAGGATCCAAAATTATTCCAAAGAGGCAGCTATCCACTTTCACCATTGACACTGCCAGTTCCAACACTAGCATCACCCCAAGACGTCAGTGCTCTCCGCACCCCTCCAGCAAGTTGTTTGGTTGGCACAAGGTGATCCGGAGTGTGTGTGCCAAGATCTGCTTTAAATGTTGTGCTGCTAGTTCACCCAACAAAATAACCCCTTATGTCTCTGACAAGCATGAACCAAAAGGAGGCAAATATGCTCTGGTCAAGTAAACTGTGCATCATTGTGCATGCTAGCTCAATGGCAGTCGGTAACCTTTGAAATTGGGTGGGTGTAATGTGTTACTCCAAATGTTGGGCGTGATTTTTTTTAACACCAATTTCACTTCCGAGTTTCAAAATGTGTAAGGTTAAAATACTGTAGCTAGTACATTTCTTTTTCGTTCAGATGATCTGAATTATTAAAGTTTCAAGTACAGTTACAAATCAGAACTAATGGCGTGTGGGCACAATTTAATGGCACTACTTTATTTTGTAATGATTTGCCGAGATGTAGGGGATGACTTCCTCTGGGCAATCAACAGTCATATAATAGCAGCTGACATATATCATTTTCGTCATCAGTATTGCAAGGGAGCATCAGTATTCTCAATTTTATGCAAATAGACTCATTAACAAATCTTTTTTTTTTTTTTTTTAATTATACTGGTTTCGTATTAGAGCGAGCAGAACATGGTAACCCCCTGCCTCAGTAGTCACTTTAAAAAACCATAAGATTTGACAATGGGACCCGCCCTCAGGAGTAACTAAGATGCCTGGTCGTGTGAAAGGAGTGTGGCACTGGGTACCAGCAAACACCGGCAGAAAATAGCCACTGATTGGTGCTCGATTTAACTTATCCTCAACCTGGATTTTTCCCCAAATAAAATCCCTGTAAAATGTTAAATTCGGAGCTAACACAATGCAGAATTAGGTATACCTTTGGCTAATTTGCTAACATCAAGACCAAAGGAATCATTATGTTAGGAATCACCTGACTGCACTGCCAGGAGCCCAGGAGGAGCAAATTGTAAGGAGATCTCTAATTGGGTGACCTGGAGGTAAAGTTACCGAAGTCTTAAGCGATTGCTCCTGGTGAAATGATTTGGTAGGGACCTTAAGTGAATGGGTAGAACAGTGATGCTCCAAAGGGAGGGTAATCACTTGTTGTGACGTGGCATTGACGCACAGCATCCCGCGGTCTTTCGAATCAATTCACGTATCGACCCATGCAAGGTAGACTGGACTGCCAATTCTTGCTGTTCGATGGATAAACGTGATAATATAACATTCACAAGTTACTTATGTTTTTGTAATTCCTTCCACCAATAAAAAAGATAAATGCAATTGAAAGAAATGTCCTGGAAGGGCATCTATCTTAATTTATTTTGTGACATGTAAAAAGTATTTGTGACATGACAAAGCGACTTCAATGAAAAGACAGCACTACAGCCAGCTCACGGTTACTTTTTGAATAATCAAATTGCACCACCTAGTGGTATGACACTTCAATACTAAGCACGAGTTCGAGATGTTCAAAGGACATTGAATGCGTTTTTTCTTAACACTATACAAAAGTTATTAATATTTAAAATCCTACAAGTTTCAAGGATTACAGCAAAAAACGTGTCATCTATCAATTCTCATGATGTCACAATAAGTACTTGATTTGTCTATTTCACGCTCAAAAGCAAATGCAAGTGTTGTAAAATATAGATACATGGCTACTTAACACTAAAGCAATGTTTTCGTTACCACGCACCTGCCATCCAGTGCATCTTCAACTGAACACAGCACAGTGCTGAATGGGAGCCTTTATCTTGCTGCAGCAGTCCCCCCTATCCATTCTGTTCTTTGATTAATTTAAGGGCGCAGCAAGTCCCTAGCCAGGAGTAGGTGTTCGATGGAAAAGGCCCCAAGGAACAACTACAGCATGAAAGGGGTCTCAGAGTATGGCAGGATGCAAAATATAACCGTTTTTAAGGTCACATCATATTTTGCGGTATATCGTAAAATGATTAGCATTATTCCACCTTTACAGCAATTTGTGATAATTAGTAAGAAATTGCGACTTTTAAAGCACAGCCAGTACGGTACTTTGGACATTTTTTCAGGAACTGCTTGGTAAATGGTGTTTTGAAAGCACGTTCGGACAGTAAAATTGATGAACTGAATAGAACATAAATGCATTTACGCCTGGTGTTGTGTGTTCTCCTTCCATGCACATCTGTGGAAATGTGTGGCAAATGCTGTATTTCTAATGACTTTTTACTAACAGCCATTGAGAATTATTGATTTAATGGATTTTGAGGCAGTCCTAAACACACTGGAACATAGTTATGAGTAGAGACCTGGTGCACACAAGCTGTTAGTCACCTGCCCTGACTGTACCAGGCTCCTGCAGGAGCGACCTTGATGGAATAATCAGCATCACTCAAGACAGCAAGAGCCATCCAGGCAGCCACCCAGCCATCTTTCCAGGGCCTTGGACCCCATAGGTAATTTGTGTTGCTGATGTGGCAGCTTATAAGCTGTTTTAGCATCTAAAAAGTGAAGGTTAGGAAGTATTGCAGAAGAGCACCATTTGCCAACGTTCTGCCCACCGGTGTTTAGTAGGAGTATAGAATTGCTTGTTCTTATGTTCATAGTCCAAGTGTATATGTTTTCCCGGTCTGTCTCCCGGGCCTAGTCTTTGTGTCCACGCATGAGTGTCCCTTTGTCTTCATGTCCCATAGCCGGTGACCTTATGTAAGTGTTCATGCCTATGTCCCTGCGTTTCCATGCCCCAGTGTCAGTGCTGCATTTTTAGACTTCCGATGTCAGGATGTCAGTGCTGTAATATCAATGTCCCTGTATCAGTGCCAATGTGTGCCTCTTTGTAAGTTTCAGTGTCACTGCCCCAGTGACAACACCCCCATCTCATTAGCTGTGTCGTTTCTCGAGGGTCATTATTCCATTGTCTGTGTCCCCATGTTAGTTTCACTGTCTCAGAGTCAGCATTCCACAGTATCTGTGTCCCAGTGGCACTGGTGAAATTCCAAATGCTAGGGTTAGTATGTATAGAAACATGTATGTTCCTGTGTTTCTCTACCTATCTATATCAGTGCTCTTCTGTCAGTATTCCAGGGTCCATGCCAGTGGCAGTTGCTCCCGGGAAGCAGCAATGGGGCGGAGATGGGGGAAAAGAGGGAGGAGGGTTAAAAAAAAAAAAAAAAACAATTTCCACTTACCTGCCGGCCGGCCGCTGCCGCCTATCCCCCGTCCTCTCCCTGGCTTCTTCTGTGGAAACAGGAAGCAGGAAGCACCCGGAATCTCAGGCTCCCTATAGCCAATCACAAAGCTGCAATGCAGAGTTGGGATTGGTCTGAGCGCCCTGGTTCGGCGCTCAGCCAGGGAATGAGAGACTGGGCATGCTCTCCATGCATGCAAAGTGCACATGTATGTTTGGCCGGCCCAAGAGGGCTGGTCAAACATTCATGCGCACTTACATAGTGCCCAACATTCCTCCCCCTGATCTGAGAGCAGAGCAGATCTGCCCGCTCGCCGAGACGCCGCAGCAGGAACAAATAAAATGATAACGCAAGTTTTTCTTTTTCCTTTTTTTCACTGAAAAAGCAGTGGGGCGACGCTCCTCCACCTTAGCAGAGGAGCCGCCATTGGTCCTTGCCCACCTAATGGTATTAATGTGCAAGTGTTGGTGCCCCAGGGCCTGTCCCTCCACCCCAAAGTTTCCCTGAGTTAGTGTTGGTGGTCAGTTGCCAGTGACCCACAATCAGTACCTTCATACTGTTGCCTCTGTGTCGTGTTACTTCCTAGTGTGGGTATCCATATATTGTTGCTTTCCTGTCTCAGTGTTGTTGTTCTTGTGTCAGAGTCTCTGCGCCAGTGTCTGTAAACTTGTCAGTGTTCTGGGGTGAGAGTCCCAAGTCAGTGTTGGCTCATGTGTCAGTATCTCTATGTTTGCCCTCTCTGTCAGCTTCCTATTTCCTCATCTATCCCTGACCTAGAATTAGTGTCCTAGCGTCAATGTCCCCATGTCACTTTCTCTAGGTCATGATCTATTTGCCTATGTCAACATCCCAATGTCAATGTCTCCATGTTAGTTTCAGGATCTCTGTGTCATTCTCCTTTTCTCCCAGTGTATGTGTGCCCCGTGACGTGAGAGATTGAGGAATAAAAGGCTTAGAGCCCATTCACAAAGAAAACAAGCATTGGCATAGCTAATAGGTTCCTTTGGGACCTTATAAGTGTTTAACCATGCAGCACATTATCCACCACTGGGCACATTTCTGTAATGGAACTAGTGCCTATGTAAAGTGCTTTGATACCTTCATTTGCAGTATATAAAAATGCAAAAAATAAAAAGGAATAAAAGGAGAAGTGCTTGCAGGTTCCTGAGGGTGGGGGAGTGAAAAGATGCACTCTATATAGTGATTAAATAAAGCATGTTTGGCTGTGAGGTGATCTGGCTGGTGTTGATTGAGAGGGGGGGGAAGAGGCAACGGAGGACAGGTGTGAGATGAGCAGGTACTTAGGTGTTCCAAAGTGACAAAGACAGGTCTTAGATGAACAGGTAGTCAGATGTTCCAAAGTGACGAGCCCTGCACACGGCGCATTCTGCTTCCATGATTCTTGAGTCATGCTGGGAAGTTTGTTTTGAGTGGCAGATTTCAGGGAGGTGTATGATAAGGCTGGAGGCCTCACAGAAGTAATCTGGGGATTGTTTTTCTATTACCATATAGGCAATGCATGCAACCTTGGAATGTCTTCTTTCATAGACAGAAGGTTAGAGAAAACATAAGCTGGGCCACACCGTTCTATCACTCAGAAGTGTGGCATGCACATTACTTGGGAGGCTAGTAAAAACAAGTATTGGCATAGTTAATAGCACTCGCCTTTGTGACCTGTTGGCTCTGCCAATGCATTTACTTTATGCTGTGCAGCATGAACTAAATAATAAACAAGCATGCACAGTGCAATTGGAGAACATTAAACGAAACAAGAGACAGCGGGAGGAGGATGGAAGGGGTCAACAAGATAGGGGTGAAGTGGGAGGGAGGGGCAGGAGGAGTCAGCAAGATGGCAGGGGAGGGAGGGGTCAGGAAGAGCTGGAGAGTGGCCTGTCATTTCTTTCTTCCTACCACCTCCCTAGGAACAGCATAGTCCTTCTCTTTAGCATATCCTTGGGGCCTGTATGCTGGGCCTATCAAGCCCCCTGTACCTCCATGTGAGACTTTAAACTTTAAATCACTGGACACATGTCCACAAACCCATAAAGGGAACTGCATCAAGCAGGAACTCTTTGTAACTTGTCCCATATAAATACTACCAGAGCTATACATACTTCATAACTGTAAACAAACCATGCTATAGAGAAGTAACACATTCTGTCTCTCTCATCCCGATTTTCTGCACCTAATGACATCTGAAAAGAGGTGAGGGGGCAGACAGGTGATGTGCACTCCCGGAGTCCAAGAGCCAAACTGCAAATCTTTCCAATACACAACATTTTGACCTACCAACCAAAACATGTTTTTTAAACACACTGCTTTGACGGAGAAAATGTTGGTACACAATGTCACTTCACAAGGACAAAGTTAATTTTGATCTGTACCAGTCCATTCAGCGACATCATAAGTTAGTTGGTGAACCCTAGAGTGTCTCCCATGTCAGCCCTCAGCATTGTGTGTGTCCCTGGGCAAAGGCTCTCTCTGCAGTCTTCAGAAAAGTAACTTTAAGTGGTCTTGATTTTTGAACGCTTCTCCACCCTATTTTAATGACAAGTGCCATTCTCGCCAGAAAAATTACCTCCAGAAACGGATATTTTAGAAACAGAAACATGTCTCCATGAAATGTGGGGAACCAAACGGGGCAAAAACATTCACCTGCAATTGAGACACGGTAATTTAAAGTAAGTAGGGTGTATGGAGATTGAGGTGGAGCAGTGTAAAAGGAGGGAATAGAGTGCAGCGGAAGGGTGGGGTGTGTATAGAAAAAAAGATGCCTGTGTCAGGGCATGGGGTGGGCTGCTGAGGAAGGGTCCACTATTGTGCAGATGTGACGGAGTGAGTGTTGTGCTGCGCAGGGAGGGAAGAGGGGTGTGGTGTGTAGAGTGAATGATGGGGAGCAGTGCACATGACAGGGGGAGTGTTTTAGAGAGGTAGGGGCATAATGGGCCAGTTTGTGCAGGGAAGAGAGAAGGTTAACCGCCGTCTGAGAGAGGGTGACATTAGGTGTGATAGCATGGACGCACACCGTGCACAGGGAATGGAAGTTGTGGGCGTACAACAGTACTTGGATGGACAGAGTGGATGGGGCATCTGTCCAGAGAGAGAACAGCTCACGAAGCTCCAGGCCCAGAGCAAGGCGGGGCCCCAGCACCACCATAAACAGAGGGGAAGATGTAGTGTTGCAAGAAGTTTTCACTTCCGGTCGTGGTACTTCTCTCTGAAGCCCGGGAATGCCAGGAATCTGAAAGACGGGACAATGGAAAGAGCAAAGTGGGGAGAGCGCTATCCTCAATATAGGAGCTTGTGCATTATTCCTCAGATTCCCCCTCCAAAAAGTTAACAAACAACACACTGTACACCACAATGGGACTGCTTCCCCCAAGCAAAAGTTTAAAGAAATAATATCTTGGTGATGCAACCCCCTCCCCCGTCCCCCTTTTGATATGGATCGGTTCTTGACACGTGGGTGGCTTCCTCCAAGGACGAGAGAAGCCTGTGGGCAGTTCACAAGGAACTGACTATATATGCATTAAAAAGAGCAAGATAACTTAACAAGCAAGGATCGCGTGTGGTGGGAGGAAGAGGACAGCACACAGAGAAACGGTGGATGGGAGGGGAAAGCAGTACACTGAATTAAACTATTAACACACGCTTAAAGTAAATAACAGGAGAGAGTGACGGCCGTGAGGAAAGATCAAGCACAGCAAATGAAGTGAAAACCTTTCATCACGCCGGCACACAAAGTAAACAAAATACAAACACTTCTCACTACAAGAAGTTGCAGGCCAACAAGAAAAAAAGTGCTCTCAAAGTATACTAATTAACGTGAAGAGTAGGAGCACATGTAACAGAGGCAGTCCTCATGGGAGGATACAAAAGTCCAAATGGAGGAACTAATAAGCCTATTCATCAAACAAAAGCCAACATTTACAAAGGAGAGAAAGAGGAACCAATGAAAAAGATGGGCGTGCTTGAAGCCCATATTGTAGATACAGCATGTCTCGAACAGATAGCGCATGCGCTGCCTGGACAACACCTAAAAATGGATATATTTGTATCACTGCAGAATCTGACATTCCAGGGGCAGGGAGAAGTGGGTGTGGAGTTTGATCGCAAATAACTTTCATTTTGACCGGATGAAGACCTGGGGACAAGGGTGTGTGTATACCAGTGGGTATGCTTTTTACTACTACTTGTTCTCTCATTTCCTACTCTATATTTTTGGAATTCATATGATTGGAAAACAGGCCGAGAAAGCTTTTCAACTCGTTGACATGACTGGAGAACTGGCACATTGATTCCAGCACCATGAGCATTCCAGTACAGGAACTTTTTGCCACACACACCCGTTTTGAATTGGTCACCAAAAGTGTTTCCAGTCCTGTGAGTGATTGCACACGGTACAGATTTACAAACTGCAGGTGCCACAGTATATGGGTGCGGAGCTTGGGGAGAGGGGTGTTCTCATAGCCTCAATGCTATACTAAAATATGATGGGCCTAAATGGCAGTGCCAAAAAATACTAGACAGGTAAAGAAAAAGTGTGGGTTTCCTGACATACCCAAAGAGCTTGTGCACTCATCTACCAACCCGAATATTCCAAAATTAGCCGCAAGGCATGCTCACTGTTAGTCTCAGACACTGTGCATGCCTGGCAGCCATTTTGGAATAGTCACTAAAGCTGTTGTAACTATTGTGAATCACTGTGTATTGGAGAGCTTCGCATACAACACTAACAGGAGTAGAAGCAATGCTCAGCCTCAAGTACATTACAAAGAAAACTTTTATGGGGAACTATGTTTTGTTTCAACTACCACACCTGTAGCCAGAAGCACTGCAAGAACGCAGCAGGAAGGTGGTTCTCAGTAACCAGTGAAGGGCATGAAGAGGACTGTCACTCATGCAAGTATAGACATACTGATAAAAATGACTTAACGAACTAGCATCAGCTACACAGTATAGGGCTCACAACCAGACAACAGATGCCCAACAGGACATGTGGCAGGACGTCTCCAATATGCTAAATGCACATGGTTTGACTTGCAAAAGGGCCAGGAGCAAAGTCTTAAATTAAATACTGCTGGTCCCGCTTTAAAAAGTCCTTCTTCATGTGGGTGTGTCCCTGCCTGAACTGGACTATGAAGTGCATATAGAAATATACTCTTTGCCCTTCTGCTTCACATTATAGCCCACCACAGGTCATTTTTTTTAAATAACAGCAATGCCACTCTGTTTCCAGTAGAAAAGTAATGTACTTTAATCACAAGTCTATATCTAAAAGACCCTGTGAGCAGAAAATAGCACCAAACGGTTGATAGGTGGAGTGTCTGATGCCTTGGTCTATAGTTTAGTAAAACATTTATTAAAACCCTCTCTTTAGTATCTTTGGAAAACTATTTTAATTTAACGTTTATTCAATTGTGTTCACATTGAATATTTAATGGTAGGAAGGCATAATATGTTGTACAATATAAGATTGTGGATTAATTTTGGATTAAAGATATTACAGAAAACGTAGTGAAGTTCTCTAACAGTACGTACACATTTACACAAATGTAACTAATTCTGTTCTTGATAATCATCCAGTGCAGACAAGAAACTACACAACAGACTGTTCTATATATATCTATATAGTGAGCACTGAATCTGGGTTCGCATTCCGTTCTTTCCCGCGGAAGGGAAGTACAAGGACACGGTCGAAAAGGCGATATTTATATATATTCCTAACAGCCCCTACGAAAAGAGCAGATATGGGCACTCCCGGTAAGCAGAATTTTATTTATTTATTCAGTCATAAGGCGATGTCCGTCCTATATCACTCAAGAGATTTTCTTTTAATTGCTTTTTTAGTTTACAACTGGATGTATATACGTCATACATACACAATATATTAGGCACACAGAAGGAAAATATAATTGCAGTTCATAACACATTGTATACAGGATGCGGAGGAATGCGTTAAAATGATGATCCAATGGCGACAGCTCAAGATTCAAGTGAGGTGTACAATACAAAAAAAAGGACATACATCTTAACAGTGCAGACATATAATATACATATTTAGTACCCAGTTTAGTGTTTGGCAGGGCTTCCACCCTGCCAGACTCATGGTTTCCCTTCTCTAGTTAGAGTCAGGGGAAGCCGAGCTTACCCAAGCAGACCCTCCACTTGTGTAAACCTGTGACCTGGCACCCTGTCCACCAAGGGGACCCCAGGACCCAGCAACAGCCGTCCCACTGCATTGAGAGGGACTGCTGTCACTCATTTCCACTTCCTGTGTCCATCTTTTGATCTATGACAAAAGGGGCAAGGAAAATTAATAATGGCCCCATGCATAGTGAGAAAATTCCCTGCGTATTAGGGCCATTAGCTTTTCTATTTTTAAGAAACAAACTTAAGCTCTGGGAGTTTGTTTCTTGAAAACAAAATGGATTGAGGAGTGAATGCTTTAAGCATGGCACCTGTACAGCAAACTCCACTGCAGCGGCAGCTTGAAATCTAGATATGGCAGGCGGTCCTCCACCAAGCAGTGGATTACTTTTATCTACTGACCTAGTGGGATGGACAGCTGCCTGTAAAGGGCCAACAATGCCCTTATTCAGAAGCATACACTGGAAAGCTAATTCTGAATTGTATACAACTTCAGAGAGTTGGGACATGATTAGATTGGTTTAATGCATCGTTTAGCCTGAATATGTATGAAGCTTTGAAGTGAGGGAAGTGAATGGAAAGGGCAGTCCAGATCCTGGGAGCATTTCCTAAGAAGATTTGCTTGAGGGTAGGTCTTTTTTTTTTTTATATAACAGTGGTTTAAGGAGGAGTGTAGTTTTGGTTTCTTAGGGACCTAGTTTTTCTCTGACAACCCCAGTTTATGAGCAAAGTAAAGGTTCGGGTGGGAGGCGGTATTTTTGTGGTACTGTACATAATACATGCAGACTTGTAGGTAAAGTAACCTTCAAGTGAATGCCAATTTAGAGGTATGAGAGTTATGTGCGGGCATAATTCCTTCAAATGTTCTTTTTTGAGGGATCCACTTGAATGCAGAGAGGAACATGCCTTTAGAGGTCCACGGGGGAATATAGGTAGTCCATTTAGCAACACATTTCCTGTCTTCAATGTGTATGGCAAATATTTATTATTTTACATTTTTGTTAAGAATGAAGGGGCCAATAATAGAGCAGCTTCATAATGAAATGTAGCAATTTTATTGCTCTCTCTAAAATGCATGTTAAGTTTGAAATGTCTTACTACAATGAATCCTATAGATTTGGCTGAGGTTATCATCTTGTAAATGTAAAAAATTTAAATGTCCAGTATTTGTAAAGCGCAAACAATTACCCGAAGGTGTCAAGGCGCTGGGGGCCGTCGGGAAGATTAAGCGAGCTATTGCCCAGAGTCACATGGTGCTGGGCTGATCTGCCGCCGGTGATCGAACCGTGAGCCCCCGGGTTCCAGAGTCAGTCGCCCTGGCCGCTGCGCCACACCTCTTAGAGAACATATTCATGTCTTGTAGTTTATTGATACATCGAAGGGAAGGGCTCTGAAGAGGTTATTTGACAGCAGGAGAAACTCAGTTTTTGTTAGTTGAGTTTAGTTGAGTTGAGTCGAGGATCCCGTGAGTTGAGGATACCATAATCTATAAAACCCACATCTAAGATGTGGCCAGGTGCTTGGATATTATCCTAGTTGAAGAGATGAAGCTCTGCTTGGGCTTGTGTTCCGTTTCTGAGATTTGGTTCTGCTCTTCACCTGTGTTCCTGGCTCTCCGACTGAGATGAGGTTCAAGCCAGATGCCATGTTCATCTTCTCAGAAGACTTTTTGCTTAGGACACATTTTGGGACTTCTTGTGCAGCATTACTTCAAAGACATTTCTTCACATCTATGGAAACCTTCAAAAAAATGTCTTTGCATTCTTTGACCTCTTTAGCTACTTCTCGCACTGCCTTCAGAGACCTCAGGTTAGTGAATAGCTAGGGAGCGTTAAATTCATTTGTTTGGATTGTGAAACTAATGTTGGATTCCTGAATTGTCCTTGAAACTAAGTACTGGAAACCTTCCTCACCTTTTTAGTTGTGTGTTATCAACTGGCTCTTGGGCCATTGGAGAGGTGTTTACAAAGCCTGAATGGGCCTTTGCTTTTATTCGATCGTTCATGCTGTGGCACTTTAACAAATGTGTACATGACATCGAACAGGACTAGTGTCACAATGATTCCTTTTGCTCTAGCAAGATAAAAGTACTGTGCCATTGATTCTCTGAGTGTTTACTGCAACGCACCAGTTGCTACAGTGGTTTTTGCATACTTTTTCAGTTTCTGTAAAACTTTACTAGTCAAGTGAAAGCTATGTAAAAGAAATACTGCATGCAATTGAAATTGCTGTAAAAGCAGAGTAACAGTAGTCATGGGTTCTGTTTGCTATAAAAGGTATAAAAGAGTCAATTCTTGTGAGAGACTGCAAAACACCCAGCAGAGTCTCCAATTGATGAGGTGAGCTGTATGACAACAGCTCGAATAAGTCTTGTCTGCCTCCTCTCATATCCCCATCTCCTTCCACCCCAGCTTTACCATCAGTCTCAAGCACATTTTTGTCACTATCAGTGGGGAGGGAGAATGGTAAGTTCCCTGATGTTCCAGAAGCAACATTTGGAGCTACAAATAAATGGTAACTGGAGCCTGACAGTAGAGACATTGGGGCAGTGTATCAATGTTATTCCAAATATCACCCATGCACCAGTGGAAGTCAATGCCATTTTTACATAAGATTTCACCCAATGGTCAACATACAGAAAAAATAGTTAAGGGGCTAGGATGAAAACCTGTTTCAGAAAATGGGTTGGCCAAAAAGGAGTTACCTGTTTAGGTGTACTTCGTTCTGCTGCAGCGATATGAGCCATTCCAGTCTTGCACCTTCAATGCCCTTCCTATTATGGTGTGGGGGAGCATTTTGTGTCATTAGTGTCTAAGACAGTGGGTAGGTCAAGGAGTATTAGCAAGCAACATTTGCCATCAACAAAGATTCAGAGTGAATTATCTAAGATTTTGAACATCAAGGGTTCAGACCATGGCTAGAACTTGACGTAGACCCAGTAACTGATCATCAGATGTAAATTTCTCAAGCAAAGCGACAACCCATTTCGCCATTATTTTGGAATAGATAGGCACCTATGCAATAAAACCGTCATTTTTAAGGTGGTCAAGTTCAGCATTAGGGCTTTTCTTTTTGAAGGAAAAAAAGACAGACACGGACCACGTTGAGAACATGATGGAAGCTACACCTTTTGCTAGAGAAGACCTATAGGGTAAGGAGGGTGTAGCAAATGGGCTCCACCCATTTAGTCCTCCAGGATTTTCCACTTTTGACTACTCAGTTTTTTGGAACTGTTACTGTGAGCAACTCTCACTACCTGGGTCTCACTCACAGTAAATTACCAGTAACTGGACTGGGACTGAGCGTGCTAATCACCAGAGTCTGTCTGTTGCGTAGCTAGTATAAGAGGCACTGGGCTGATTAAACGTGAGCACACACATGTGCGAGCTACGTGTGCGATACTACTGTTGAGTGCAGCTCAGTATCGGGTAAACTGTCACAGAAGGGACTCAGCAAGGATTGGTACTGGCCTAGGGTAGGCCCTATAATACAAGTAGGCATTCATAGTGTAGGTATGTAATGGTTACTGGAAAATATGTGCTGTTTTCACTGTATTATACATATTGTTGAAATCTACCCTAAAGTACAGTTTTGCACCACTCAAGCCTACAGGGACAAGTAAGATAACACACTGGGATAAAACATGCATGCAGGGTTTGAATTTGTAAACCCCAATAGCCCACATCCACATCTTAGGGTACTTCAGGATTTGTCATATTTCTATGGATCAGCTCATAATCAGATTCCAGGCCTTTGTATACCATACTGGACCAAGTTAATCACTCTGCTCCCCAGCAGAGGGATCAAAGTCCTTCTCACACAAAAGGGCAATTAACAGTGCTTGACTCAGTTCTGGGGAAAAGAAAGGAATGAGGATGGAATCTACTTCTGATAATTAGCGTGTCATACTGCACCTGGGCTGGGACAGCCTATGTCCACTGGAACAAAGGAGAAAGCAGATATCTCTAGAACCAACACAGGAGGGGCTCGCATTTGAAGCTTTGGTAGGAAGGGATCAGGCACCGGTGTCAGATAAGGGCAGACTTGGGCCCCTCAGCAGAGCTCTTGCCAGAGTAAACTTGAAGTTGTTCTCCTGAATTGTCCAAGAATGCTGTACAGAGGGTTGCAATAGGGTGGAGGGATGATGTGGGATCCTAGGATTGGTCAGGGGTGCCTGGCCCCAGGAACTTTCCACCCTCACTTAAAATCTCCTGCACATGGGAGCAACAGATGAGTAAACCCTGGACCTAGGAACAACAACGGTAAAAGGATGCCAAGCTGGAAGAAGAAGCCACCTGATGCCAGGAATGACTTTTGGACTTTGACTCAGGATGACCCCAGGACTAGGATGGGTCTCCCCAGTGCTAGTAGCACTGGACTTTATGCTCCCTGAGGACCAGTTGGGGGAAAGAACATCTGTGGACAAGCCATTGACTTCACTGGTGACAAAGAGGTGTCCTGCAAGATGGTCAGGGGCCCGCAGGTTTATGGCAGGGCATGTGTTCTGCTTGATGGCTGTGGAGGGGCTGTGGAAGACACCTTGCCCTCCAAGCAGAAGATACTCTTAGAGGATTGGTTAGGTGCAGAGAGCTTAAAAATCTTGCTCTCCAAGCAAAGAGTTGTTTAGATGCCAGGAGACCCAAGTAAATGCACTTTGCTAGGGCTGGCCACAAGGAGCACAATAGGTCAAAGATGAGTGAATTCAGCCCTATGGGGGCAGAGATATGCCTCTTTGATGTTTGGGTCTCTTTGAAAACAAAAGAAAGAAAAACAGGGATGTGGCACTCTGCCGTATTCCCAAGACTTTACCGCAAGGATGGCCAAGCCCCGGGGGATTTGGCGCAATGCTATTTTATCAGTTTATGGGGAGAGGGACATGCATTGAGCCCCTCTTTTCCCGAGTCAACCTCAGGCCACAGGGACTCCATCTCCCGGGTCCCGTCACAAAGAAATACTGTCCCTTAGACTCTATATTCCAGTACAGCAGAGGAGCGAGGCCATGTGCATTGCCTCATTTTAATGGTGCTATAAGGTTATAAGGTTCAAACACGACATGTGGCTAATTTTGTTAATGTGGTGACACCCTGTCAAAGCCACTTGGCAGCCTTATATATATGAACACCCCTTGTAATGTGTTACATTGACAAAGTATAACCTGTGGCTATTTTAAATGATGTGGTGTCCACCTGCCAAAGCCAAGATCTTGTGTTAATTAATGTGAGATCACCTGATCTAGTGATATTTATTGCATCTGGTTTTGGGGGGTATTATTGTGATTACTGGGTTCAGGGCATATTAAGCATGTAATGTGATAGGAGAGTGTCACCAAAGGTCCCTCCGTCTACCAGATTGTAGTATTTAGTAGTGTGTGGAATAAATGTACTTTTCATTTTTACAAGAAAAAGCACTGACTGGACAATAATTAATTGAGTATTGATATTGTGTGACAGTGAATTGGGATTGCTAGTCCACACCACCTTCCCGGAGGAAGGCTTTGGAGAGTGTCAATTGCTGCAATGAGGTACTTGGTTAACAGCAATAAGACAATTGCGGACCTATTGACGCCGTGAAGGAGTCACATGCTTCAAAACTAATAAAACACATTTTTTCAGAGGGCATCTAAGTTTCTTGTAAAGAGATTGTGGCATGGCTGCAGAGTAAGATGAAGGCTTGCTGATAGAGATTGCGAATTTTAAGTCATGTTCCAAAATATGGCAGAAAATGGACCAGGTGGCAGGGTGTACATTACAGCCAAGAGGGTTGCGCTCAGCATCCAACTGGGATTACAGACAATAAGTGTTTGGCTAGCTCATGGCAATTTGGTAGTTTAGTCATGGGAGCAATTGCGTCTTGGGATTTTAAGAAATTAAGATATTACCTTAAATAGAGGTTTTTTTGCAGGCCTATCATTCATGCAATAGCAGAGTGAGTTTAGTGAGAAACGGGGATTTCCTCCCTCTCCTTTCATCTGTACAAAAGGTCTTCTGACAGCCACACTGATCTGAACGCTAACATGGCTGATCAATGGTAAAACATTCCATTTACATTTGAGCATCAAGGGCCATATAGGTTCAGTGCAATGTGAAATGGTTGCAGGGAAGTGCCTACGGGGGTATCATATCAGAAATGCATCTGTTGTACCAAGGCCATGCCTGCAGTCACATTATGTCGGGCATGTATTGTACAGACATCATCCTTAGATGTTAAACATCCCTTTGGCTAACAAAATGTCACTAGCCAAATAATGAATAAATGCATACCGATTTTCATTTGTAACTATTTGTTCGCTGCACATCATAGGCCTTTCTCATCACTCGGGATAGGCACTGCATCAAGAGAATAATATGCACTTGAGGTGGCATCTGATCCACAAAGACGGCTGTGTGTATTGTGTATCCAAGGCATTAGGGGCATGTCAGCCTAATCAGCATAGGTATTAATTCAATGATTATACCGAAGCACTCGACCAATAAGTAGTCCAAATGATAGGCAGTCCAATGAGCTGTAGAGAGTATCAAATGTTCCAAACGTTTATTTACGTCGCCTTTAGCGTTCATCAATTTTCGCAAGACTTGATTGAGAACTTAATTATAAATCACAGGCAGCCGACACGTGTTTCATCAGAAATGACTTTTTCAAGGCTTTATGCCTGATAAAGTAACGCAAAAGTGCGTACGAACGTCTATGTTGAGTAGATGCCCACCATGAGTCTAACTTGTGCTATGTCAATGTGGGGGCAAAGGATGTCATCCTAATATGCATATATTTGTATTCTAAAAGTAACTAAAACCTGCATGGGGCTATGATAACCCTCATAGCGCTGTAAGCCTCCGTCTCCGTGTGGACAAGCTTGGATACAAATATATATGCAGCTTTTAATACTCTTATAAGCAATATGCAGGCTCATTTTGTTCCAGGTGTGTGAGCTGACCCACGCTGACTGTGGTCAGAGATGCTCGCAATATATCAGAACCATATTATACTGGTACTTGATCCAGTCAAGTTGAAGGATGATTACGTCCTCCACTGACCTCCACAAGCCATAAGTTCATCAACTTTAGATTTTTGTTTCTTTGACTACTAGATACACCGACAGCTGTTTATGACTTACCACTTGAGGTGCATCCTCATTTTATGCCAATTATGAGAGATGCCAATTATCCTCTTCTAATTAATTCTTCCCTGAGATGCACTGCTTAGCATTTATCTTTAATTTCTTTGTGGTCATATTTTTACTGTAGACAATGGTCACTTCCACACAGATGGAGATCCTCGTGGCTGTTGGGGACTCAGCAGCAACATTGCAAGAGAGCATGGCCAAGTAAAGATGGCTGCTCGCTACTGGCACAGTCTTCCCTGTCCATTGCCCCATTAATAGGGTATTTACAAGATGAGAGCCTGCTCTTGGGACCTCAGCACCTCTCTGGTTGGGCTGCGACAGCGGAGACGTCAAACTGCCTTTTCACCTCCACTCCACGAGTCTGGGTTTCCAGACTCCAGCCCTCTCTCTGCTTCCTGCCACCAGTTCAATTTACACTGGTGCTCCAGTTTCCAGCAAGTCCATGAACCCTGTGATCTTCTGCATCCCTATGCTCATTGCCCGCTGCAGCACATGAAGAAAGAATCACTCTTTCTACTTTGTTGCAGGTGGCAACTTGAAACTTCCTAGTGTGGATAATCACCTAGGTTTGTCCCTGTCAATCATCCTGATGCTCAGCTCCGGGAGGGCTATCTTCTATCAGGTATAAGGAAACATGCATCACGCTCTTCCATTTCAAGGATGGTGGACTCATTTTTCTCCTTCTACCTTCTGAGGGTAGTGTATTAAGTGTCAGAAACTGGTGCAGAGTTCGCCCCTGGAACTTCAGGGTATCAAGTGGGGTGGGTGCTTCCTTTGGTTGAAGAACATTGTTCAGGAACAAGAGTCAGTGTTGATACAAAGTCTATAATCTTTTACTATGGAAACCGATTGCGAGTGAAGAATGACCTGAGGCGCTGGAGTAGAATGAGCAATCTTAGTAAGCTTGACGGGATATATGCTGTTGAGTAGCTTTCCTCTACAGTGGCTGCTTTGCTTTTGAAAAGATAAGATTTTTGCATTGGTTGACTGAGGCTTTGGAGATGGTAGAATTGAACAGCGATGGGGCTGTGACTTAGATGGTGGTGCACCCTTTCCAAGTGTGCGAAAACATTAACAATTGTCATGCATACCTCACATGAGCACTTCCCTCCCCAGTCAATTTGTGTTGAGTAGGAAAAATCAGAATCACCTTCCCTGCATTTCCTTGAAGATTAGTGACCTGTTTTGGCCATCTGTCTTCTTTTACTGCGATCCCAGGTATTATGCATTAATTCCGTTTGTGGCAGCCCCTGTCTATTCATCACGTGGCTTGGCCTGAGGTCTGTTTAAGATCTCGGTTTTCCCAAATCCCTCCCAAGAGATTCTATCACCTCATCAGATCCGCCAAACGGGCCTCACTCAAAGACCGCCTAGACAACAACGCACACAACAGCAAAGAGCTCTTCAACATCGTGAAGGAACTCTCCAACCCCAGCTCCAACGACATCCAGCCGTCGCGAGACCTGTGCGACTCACTGGCCACCTTCTTCCACCGCAAAATCGCCGACATCCACGACAGCTTCAACACCACGACCGCCCCGGCAACCACCGAGACCACTGCCCCCACAACCACCAACCGCCTGCTCTCCTGGACCAACATCAACGACGAGGACACCAGTGAGATCATGAACACCATCCACTCCGGTTCACCGCTAGACCCGTGCCCTCACCACATCTTCAACAAAGCCAGTACAGTCATCGGCCCCATCTCCGGAAAATAATCAACATTTCCTTCGAGACAGCAACCTTCCCGGAAAGCTGGAAGCACGCCGAGATCACCGCCTTACTCAAGAAACCCAAGGCAGACCCCAAGGACCTCAAGAACTTCCGACCCAACTCTCTGCTCCCGTTCCCCGCGAAGGTCACCGAGAAAATCGTCAACAAACAACTGACCCGCTACCTCGAGGAGAACAACATCCTGGACCCTTCCCAGTCCGGCTTCCGCAGCAACCACAGCACCGAAACCGCCCTCATCGCCGCCACCGATGACATCAGGACCCTGCTAGACAACGGAGAAACAGCAGCCCTCATCCTCCTGGACCTATCAGCCGCCTTCGACACGGTCTGCCACCACACACTACGAACACGCCTTCACGACGCCGGGATCCAAGAGAAGGCCCTGGACTGGACCACATCCTTCCTTACCGGCAGAACACAAAGCGTCCGCCTCGCCCCCTTCCGATCCAAGGCCACCAAGTTCATCTGCGGCGTACCCCAAGGCTCCTCCCTCAGCCCAACGCTGTTCAACATCTACATGGCACCCCTCGCCCACGTCGCCCGACAGCACAACCTCAACATCATCTCCTACGCCGACGACACCCAGCTGATCCTCTCCCTCACCAAAGACCCTCACACCGCCAAAGCCCACCTCCACGAAGGAATGAAGGCCGCCGCCGAATGGATGAGGACCAGCCGCCTGAAGCTGAACTCGGACAAGACGGAGGTCCTCATCCTTGGTTCCAACCCTTCAGCCTGGGATGACTCCTGGTGGCCAACATCACTGGGAACAGCCCCACCACCCACCGACCACGTACGCAACCTAGGGGTCATCCTCGACCCCACCCTCTCCATGACTAAGCAGGTCAACGCCGTTTCCTCATCCTGCTTCAACATCCTCCGAATGCTCCGCAGGATCTTCAAGTGGATCCCCACCGAAACAAGAAAAACAGTCACCCAGGCCCTCGTCACCAGCAGGCTGGACTACGGAAACGCCCTCTACGCAGGAACGACGGCTAAGCTCCTGAGACGGCTGCAACGCATCCAGAACGCCTCTGCACGTCTTATCCTCGACATCCCCCGACGCAGCCACATCACACCCCACCTGAGAGACCTGCACTGGCTCCCTGTCAACAAGAGGATAACCTTCAAGCTCCTCACCCACGCACACAAAGCACTCCACAACTCCGGACCAGCCTACCTCAGACGACTCAGCTTCTACACCCCCACCCGCCAGCTCCGCTCGACCAGCCTCGCCCTCGCCACAGTCCCCCGCATCCGGAAAACGACCGCCGGCGGCAGATCCTTCTCCCACCTCGCCGCCAAGACCTGGAACACCCTCCCCACCAACCTCCGACAGACCCAAGACCTACTGGCCTTCAGAAGACTCCTCAAGACCTGGCTCTTCGATCAGTAGCAGCACCACCCCCCTCTTCCCCCAGCGCCTTGAGACCCTCGCGGGTATGTAGTGCACTTTATAAGTGACATGATTGATTGATTGATTATCTGGGGAAATGCTTCTCTCGTCCTTTCCTCCTCACTTGAGGGTAGATGAGCCAGCGGTAGGACAGAATTCAGTAACCCGTCCTAGGCAATTCGACAGTGGGAGAAGGAAGAGCAAGGAATATGGACTGGGTGCTGAAAGATTGTAGTGAGAATTTGAGTCTACATTTCTGTGGGCCACCACCTGGTCTCAAAGCACTGATAAAGGACACTGAAGGATCCTTCTGCTGCTCCGTGGCCTTGGTGTGGAAACTAAAGAGGATGGGCCCTAGAGTCCTGCAGGTTTGAGTGAAAGAGATGCCTTTTTCATTTCTCGCTCACCCCAGCAGCTGGTGCGCCTGCTTGGATTCCAGCAGAGACTTAGTCACAAAGGTATCAGACTTTTACACCGTCAGTGTTTCCTGAACAATGGTTGGAATTGAAGCGAACCCGAGGTGGCTAGTTTTAAATCTGGGTGTTTGAACAATTCTCAATCCACCCACTTACCCCCCAGGAGCTCATGGTCTCCAGCATTACACTTCAATGTAACAAAACAGCAGGAACTAGCTTACTTTTCAAAAGACCAACTTCGGTAGTTAACTAGGTCTTTGAACTTCGAGTAGCCTTCAGGTGGAGTCTCAATAAGCGTCAAATGCCAGGTGAAGGGTTTGTATTAGAAATGTGATAGAAATGAGTAAGTATGTTCCAATCATTTAAATTGTCCCTCGTGCCTTTGATACATCTTCATTGTCGACTTCTTCACTGTCCTCAATGGACTGAGTTCCCATATATTATGTTACTGATATTTGTGCGTGCCCACCTTGCCATTGGTATGGAATGGTTCATCTTTCAACAGTGTAATGATTTTGCACATAGATTCATCTCTAGGTTGGCTCAAGTTTCGCAAATCTTTCTGCTTCTCACAATAGGTGTCCGCAGCCTCAGTGGTTTCCTATCTTGACTTTACCGACACCAGCCTGACAATCACCTGTTTGCTATGAGAAAGGACTCCCAAGCCACTGTGTCAAGCATAGTTGCAGCCTTACTCAGCACTCCTTCAATTGCTCACATTCTCCTTAATAACTTAATACGCCCGGAGGAATGGTTGCAGGGCCAAGGGTGGGTGCCACCAGTAGAGTCCTGTTTGGCTAAGGTCTTACACTGTCAGAGCTGGGTGAAGCCTGGCAGGAAAGCTTCCTCGGATGTGTGATTCCATCCTTAATGTTGCCCCAGCAGTTGGTGTTAGAGAAGGAAGGCCAGTGGCATGCTCATACTACCTTTGATGCTGCAGCAAAGGGGAGAGGGAGTGAAGGATTTGTTGCACAATGGTGATGGAGGCCTGGGCACCACATACAATGCAGCCAATCCTACCTTTAATGCCACATCAGGCTGATCAGATCATTAATGATGTTGGAGTGATTAAGGCAATGAGAGAGGCTCCCCACTAGGTGGATACTAAATTTGACGTCGGAGTATTAGTCAACTCTAGATGAGATTGTGACAATCCTGTACTAGGGATGCAAAAAGTGTCTTTATGAACTGAAGGTAGTTCAGAGTACAGGTGGTAGTGGGAACTGAACGGACTGGACAATGTCCCTGAAGCCAGGAGGGCGATAAACTGTGTAACTCTTGCAAGGTGCAGGGTCAGAAATTCCGTATTTAAAAACTACTTGACAAAAAGATGATTTGGCCTGCAGGTGAACTTTTAACCCCACCAGTGCTGAGCATTTGTTTTTCTTTGGGGGTGCTAAGCCTTCATAATTTGTTTTCCACAAGATGTATCCTCAGAAAAAATGTCATTCTCTTCCCATGTCTAAAAGATTCTAAAGGTACCCAGTGTTTTGGGATTTCCTTGGACGAACCAAATAAAATGCAAAAAATAAAGCCAATTGCTTTTATTTTTTATATGTGCTCTGCAAGAAATAATTTTTTTCTGGAAATGGCCTCAACAGGTTTGTTGTGCTAAGATCACCATCTTCCAAGCTTTCAGGATCAAGCAGAGTGGTATAAAACACAAAATATTTAGCACTTTTCTAAGTGGTAGGTAATTTTTACTATAATTTGTGGGTTCAACCTACTTCCAGTTTATGGTGGAAACAGGTGTGCAACCCAAGGGTGAATACGGAAAGACATACATTTTTGAAACCTCAACAAAATCTGGAGAATGTACTGGTATTTGTGGGGGAGAAGCAGCTAGAGAAGTAGACAGTAACACACATGCACTCAGAGTGCCAAAAGCAAAAGAAACGAGCATTGGCAAAGCCAATAGGTCTCTGCAATGCAAGAGCTATTGGCTTTATCAATGTGTTTCGGCATTGCATACACTGTGAAAGAAGCATCTGACATTTGATTTTGGTCTATGAATGCCATATGCGAAAATCGTCACCAAAAGCAATGGGAGAGCACTAGCAAGCAATTATAAAAAGTGTCACCAAAAGCAATGGGAGAACATGAATAAGCAATAATAATACATGCTTAAATTTTAGAACAAATGGTAACACTCGGATAAAAAAGTATCACGAACCACTGTCACTGACCAACCCCTAATTCACAGAACATTAATATGATCTCCATCTTAAAATGTCTATTGTCCCGTCTTCACACAGAAAAATAACATTTCTTCAAAAACAAAATATAGAAACATTAATTCTTTTGATATATGGTCTTTTTATTTTCGTATCCTTCCTAAATTCTATCCTTACATTTAGGTTAGCCATATTTCTATGGTGTCTTTTTAAATTTTCCTGAGCCATATTTATAAAATTTTGTAATATCGTATATATATATATATTCACTGAAAAAACCATAGGTTTTAGGGACAGTTATAGTTACTTGGACATTGCACTCGTACAAAACCCGTGAAATTCCCCCGTTATAGTTAGTTCAGCTAACTATAACTCGCGCCCCGCAATGCACTGCTGATGACGTCACATATTACATCACTCATGACATGGTCAGTGACATCACTGATGACATCACTGATGACATCTCAAATGACATCACTGATGACATCACTGATGACATCATCCAGTGACTGTGTGTTTCTGTAAAGTTTAAATATTTTTAATATATATAGGAAAAGACGTATTGAAGAATGAGTGGGTGTGTAAGTGTCTGTATGGATGATTTAGTAGGTGCGTGACTGACTCTATAAGTGAGTGATTTAACGTATCTTACTGAATGCATGGGTTAGTGACTAAACTGGATGAATGTCTGTATCCGTCTGTCTGTTGCTGTGTAAGTGGCTGCATGTGTTTGTGAATAGCTACATGAGTGTCTATTTAAGTTATTGAATGCTTGTCTGAGTATCTGTATGGGTGCCTGAGTGTTTGTGTGGGAGGGGTGTGTGCAACTCTGTGCATAGATGTGTGAGTGGGTGATTCACTGGGTGGATGGTTTCAAGAGTGCATCTGTGATAGACTGTATGGGTGGGTAAGTGTGTGTAAGAGTGTGTTAGTGAGTGAATGTATGTCCCAGTGGTACATGTGTGTGTAACTACATATGTGAAAGGCAGTATATATGTGTGTTGGAGTATATAAATAGCTATAAGCAAGAGTGAGTGATTGTGATAGTGGCTGTATGGATGATTGTGTGCTTGTATCAGTGATTGTATAAGAGCGTAACAATGTGCTACTATTTGTATGAGTAAGTGAGCTGGTGTGTGTATAACTGTATAGGTGAGTAAATGGCAGTGTGTTTAATTATTTGCATGACTGACTAGGTGTGTGAGTATCTCTATGGATGAGTGGCGTTGTTTGAGTGTCTATATAGGAGTAAGAGTGCATATGATAGTCCTGTACTGAGTGACCATAAGTATGAGTGACTGTACGGGTGAGTGAGTGGATGTGTGTGTGTAGACCTAAGAATCAGTGAGTGGGTATGTAGTTATTGGTGTTGGAGTGTCTATGGTTTTGCGAATGGCAGTCTGTAATTTAGAGTGGGTGTATCAAAGGTTATATTAGGGTGTGAGGAGGTGCATCAGATTATCACGTGGATGATGTCATCAGTGATGTCATTTGAGATGTCATCAGTGATGTCATCAGTGATGTCACTGACCATGTCATGAGTGATGTAATATGTGACGTCATCAGCAGTGCATTGCGGGGCGCGAGTTATAGTTAGCTGAACTAACTATAACGGGGAATTTCACGGGTTTTGTACGAGTGCAATGTCCAAGTAACTAAAACTGTCCCTAAAACCTATGGTTTTTTCAGTGAATTTCAAAGGTTTTTTAAATGCTAATTTGTAACTATAACGTGTCTGAAACCTATGGTTTTTTCAGTGAATTTCAAAGGTTTTTTAAATGCTAATTTCTAACTATAACGTGCCTGAAACCTACGGTTTTTTCAGTGAATTTCAAAGGTTTTGTAAATGACAATTTTTAAATGTATTAATTGTTATATTAATTTTTTCATACGGATTTACTACATTTTTAGAAACAATTTTTTTTTACATATTTTATTTTTTAAATTACATTGTAATTACATTATACATTACATTACAAAAATACTTTCTCAGAATGAATTACTTTAGTTTAAATACTTTGCAGATAGGCAATAGACTTTTAAGTACAGTAGTTACAGTTGTTGCAATGGGCAACACATTTTCAAACACAATGCAACATTCAGCTCAATGTGAATTTCTAGTTAAATGCAATTAGTTACTTTATGGATTACTTTTGTAACCACAGGACTGGATCCTAGATTCAGTCCTGGTACATCTCCTGTAAACAGTTGAGTAAAAGCGTTTTGGTTACAGTCGTGATTTTTAAGGAATATTATTGTATTTTAAAAGTTGACACTTAGAAACTTTTTCTCATAGAATCACCAATGTTATCCTATGGAAGGAAATTCACTTAGCAGGTAAAAACTGTTATCGTTACTTTTTCTTACTCAGTGTTGGATCCTGGATCCAGCACTGGTGCATCTCCTGTAAACAGTTGAAAGAATGCGTTTAAGTCATACAGGCGATTTTTAAGGAATATTTGTAGTTTGTGAAAATCAACACTTGAAACTTTTTTGCTGAAAACCAGTCAATCTTAGCCTATGAAGGAAATTCAAGTTACCGGTAAGTACGGTTAAAATTACTTTTGAGGATCAGTACTGGGCTGAAAGATGCAGCACTGAGGTCTCTCCTGATAACAGGTGAGTAAATCGGAATTCGTATTTCGGCTGATTTTAGAGGAATATTTTAAAGTTCCAAAACTCCACACTTAGAAGAATTTCCAAGTGAAACCAGTCAATGTTAGCCTATGGAAGGAAATTCAAGTTACTGGTAAGTACGGTTAAAATTACTTTTCAGGACCAGTACTGGGCTGAAAGATGCAGCACTGAGGTCTCTCCTGATAACAGGTGAGTAAATCGGAATTCGTATTTCGGCTGATTTTAGAGGAATATTTTAAAGTTCCAAAACTCCACACTTAGAAGAATTTCCAAGTGAAACCAGTCAATGTTAGCCTATGGAAGGAAATTCAAGTTACCGGTAAGTACGGTTAAAATTACTTTTCAGGACCAGTACTGGGCTGAAAGATGCAGCACTGAGGTCTCTCCTGATAACAGGTGAGTAAATCGGAATTCGTATTTCGGCTGATTTTAGAGGAATATTTTAAAGTTCCAAAACTCCACACTTAGAAGAATTTCCAAGTGAAACCAGTCAATGTTAGCCTATGGAAGGAAATTCAAGTTACTGGTAAGTATGGTTAGAATTACTTTTCAGGACCAGTACTGGGCTGAAAGATACAGCACTGAGGTCTCTCCTGATAACAGGTGAGTAAATCGGAATTCGTATTTCGGCTGATTTTAGAGGAATATTTGCACAATGGTGAAGGGAGGGGGCGGGGCCTGAGGTGACATCTGTGCAAACGCGCCCCGTTGCGCGTTTTAAGTTGGGGGATTAAGTCCCCTTGAATCCTGAGGGTCCCTAGGGGCCAACTAGCCCACCAGGAACCTCCAATATGCGCCAGGGGCTGCGTTGCAGAGACGTGTAGAGAGGCCACACCCCTTTTACACCTCTCTGCAATGCAGCTCTGTGGCGCTTTCTGGATGTACCTGTTGGGCTACTTGGCCCCAGGGACCCTCAGGATTGAAGGGATTTAATTCCCCATCTTAAAACGCGCCACGGGGCCTGTTTGCACACATGTCACCTGAAGCCCCGCCCTCCCTTCACCACTGTGCAAACGCGCCCCGTGGCGCGTTTTAAGTTGGGGATTAAGTCCCCTTGAATCCTGAGGGTCCCCGGAGTCCAACTAGCCCACCATATACCTCCAAAGCGCCACAGAGCTGCGTTGCAGAGAGGTGTAAAAGGGTGTGGCCTCTCTACACGTCTCTGCAACGCAGCCCCTGGCGCATATTGGAGGTTCCTGGTGGGCTAGTTGGCCCCCAGGGACCCCCAGTATTCAAGGGGAATTCGTTCCCTCTCTGCAAACGCGCCAGGGGCGCGTTTGCAGAGTGGTGAAGGAAGGGGCGGGGCCTGCGGGCCCGATCGTTTATTAAATTATTATTTTTTGTCCCCTGAAGGGGGCTGTGTGGCCCCCTTCCTTTTTCCTGTTTTTATGCCCTGGGGACCCCATCCCCCAGGGCCTTACCCCTTTTTTAAATTTTTAATTAAAAAAAAACGGGAAGGGGGCCGCGTGGCCCCCTTCCCTGGGCCTGTATTGGCCCCAGGGACCCCATCCCCGGGGCATGGCCTTTTTATTTTTATTCTTTGGAGGGGGCTGCGTGGCCCCCTCCTCTGGCCATTTAAGGCCCCGGGGACCCCATCCCCGGGGCCGGCCTTTCCATTTTTTTTTATTTTTTAGATTTTTCTTTTTTGGGAGGGGGCCGCGTGGCCCCCTCCTGGGCCACTACTTGCCCCGGGGACCCCATCCCCGGGGCTGGCCCTCTCCGTTGGGGACTGTGGGGGTCCCCAATCCCCCACAGTCCCGCCGGCTCCCACGTCCCTTGGGAGCCGGCATTGCTGTTCCACATGGGGAGCAGCTGACATGCTGCTCCCCATGTGGAAAGCAATGTGCTTTGGATATTGGAAGAGAGAGCAGGTTTCCTGCTCTCTCTTCCAATATCCAAAGCAGTTTGCTATGGCAGGACGGGAGCCGCGAGGCTCCCGTCCTGCCATAGCAAACTACAGTGTCCCGGGGGTAGGCACCCCGGGACACTGCAGGAGCCGGCCCTGGGGGTGGCGGTCCCCAGGGCCATCAAGGGCTCCAGGAGGGGGCCGCGCGGCCCCCTCCCTACATCAGCACAGCCCGGGGAGGTGGTGGTCCCGGGGCTTCGGGGGTCCAAAACGGACCCCCATTTTATTTGTTAGTGCCCCGGGGAGGTGGCGGTCCCGGGCGTGTGGGGGGCTGGAGCCCCCACACAGGTTGTTAAATTAATTTAAAAAAGCCCCGGGAGGTGGTGGTCCCGGGGCTGCGGGAGAGCTCAGAGCCCTCCCGCACCATTTTAAAAAGCCCCGGGGGTGGCGGTCCCGGGGCTTGGGGGCCCTTGAGGCCCCCACACATTAAATTATCCCCCCACCATGCCCCCGGGACTTGGGCCACCCGGGGCCACTACTATCGAGCGCGGAGACCGCGCTCGATTTTCCGGCAGGATTCGCGCACCCTGAGCGCATCCTGCCGATTTTATTTTTAAAAAATGCTTTTTTGCCCAGGGGTCCTTGTGGGACCCCTGAGCAGGCCTAGGGGTTAGGGTGTTTCTACCCTGCCCCCTTTGTGCGTTTTGCGCACTTGTTTCTTTTTTTTCTCGGCGGGATACGCGCACCCTAAGCGCATCCCGCCGATTTAAAAATAAATACATCTTTTTCTGCCCAGGGGTCCTTGTGGGACCCCTGAGCAGACCTAGAGGTCAGGGTGTTTCTACCCTGCCCCTTTTGCGCTTTGCGCACTTGTTTCTGTCCCTCGGTTCTACCGAGGACAAAATGGCTGCCAACACTTCTTGATTTGGAGTGTTGACAGCCAATTAGCATGCAGCTCGTGATCGGGAGGGTACGCGGATCCGACGCGCCCATAGATATATATGTGATTTTAATTGTGAATTTCTCAGGAACTACTGAACGGATTTACACCATTTTAGCAAAAGGCACCAGTCTGAACCAAGGGCTACCTCTTTGCCAAATTTGGGGTAATTCCGTTCAGCAGTTCAGGCTGTAGCTGCGACTAAAGGTTCCTATGGAAAAATGAATGGGAAAACGCGTTTTGGGACCCCCTTTTTCTCGGCCCCGCTTGACGTATCACCCGAGACTTTCAGGGTAGGAGCGGACCGGAGCGCCCCAACAAGTTGGAAGCTTTCGCGAAGATTCGTCAACCGACGCCAACGTTATTGCAAATAGAATGTCGCGGATTTCCTATGGATAATAGGTTGTAACTATAACTATCTACTGGCGACCGCCAGTAGATAATATATATATATATATATATATATATATATATATATATATATATATATATATAATCTACTGGCGGTCGCCAGATAGTTATAGTTACAACCTATTATCCATAGGAAATCCGCGACATTCTATTTGCAATAACGTTGGCGCCGGTTGACGAATCTTCGCGAAAGTTTCCAACTTGTTGGGGCGCTCCGGTCCGCTCCTACCCTGAAAGTCTCGGGGTGATACGTCAGCGGGGCCGAGAAAAAGGGGGTCCCAAAACGCGTTTTCCCATTCATTTTTCCATAGGAACCTTTAGTCGCAGCTACAGCCTGAACTGCTGAACGGAATTACCCCAAATTTGGCAAAGAGGTAGCCCTTGGTTCAGACTGGTGCCTTTGCTAAAATGGTGTAAATCCGTTCAGTAGTTCCTGAGAAATTCACAATTAAAATCACATATATATCTATGGGCGCGTCGGATCCGCTGCACTCTCCCGATCACGAGCTGCATGCTAATTGGCTGTCAACACTCCAAATCAAGAAGTGTTGGCAGTTATTTTGTCCCTCGGTAGAACCGAGGACAGAAACAAGTGCGCAAGCGCAAAAGGGGCAGGGTAGAAACACCCTGACCCCTAGGTCTGCTCAGGGGTCCCACAAGGACCCCTGGGCAGAAAAAGATTTTTTTATTTTTTTAAATCGGCGGGATGCGCTTAGGTGCGCGTATCCCGCCGAGAAAAAAAGAAACAAGTGCGCAAACGCACAAAGGGGGCAGGGTAGAAACACCCTAACCCCTAGGCCTGCTCAGGGGGTCCTACAAGGACCCCTGGGCAAAAAAAGCATTTTTAAAAAAAATCGGCAGGATGCGCTCAGGGTGCGCGAATCCTGCCGCAAAATAAATCGAGCGCGGTCTCCCGCGCTCGATAGCACTGGCCCCGGGTGGGCCAAGTCCCGGGGGCATGCTGGGGGGTTAATTTATGTGTGGGGGCCTCTAAGGGCCCCCAAGCCCCGGGGACCACCACCCCCGGGCTTTATGCATAATGGTTGCGGGAGGGCTCTGAGCCCTCCCGCAGCCCCGGGGACCACCACCTCCCCGGGCTTCTTTTTTTAAATGAAAACCTGTGTGGGGGCTCCAGCCCTCCCACACGCCCGGGACCGCCACCTCCCCGGGGCACTAAACATTTAAATATGGGGGTCCGTTACGGACTCCCAGAGCCCCGGGGACCACCACCTCCCCGGGGCTGTGCACACGATGGGAGGGGGCCGCGCGGCCCCCTCCTGGAGCCCTTGATGGCCCTGGGGACCGCCACCCCCAGGGCCGGCTCCTGCAGTGTCCCGGGTGCCTACCCCGGGACACTGCTGTTTGCAATGACAGGACGGGAGCCTCGCGGCTCCCGTCCTGTCATTGCAAACTTGCTTTGGATATTGGAAGAGAGAGCAGGAAACCTGCTCTCTCTTCCAATATCCAAAGCCGATTGCTTTTCCACATGGGGAGCAGCATGTCAGCTGCTCCCCATGTGGAATAGCAATGCCGGCTCCCAAGGGACGTGGGGAGCCGGCGGGACTGTGGGGGTTTGGGGACCCCCCACAGTCCCCAACGAGAGGCCAGGCCCCGGGGATGGGGTCCCCGGGGCAAGTAGTGGCTCGGGAGGGGGCCACGCGGCCCCCTCCCCAAAGTATTCAAAAATAATTAAAAAAAAAAAAAAGGGTATGGCCGGCTCGGGGATGGGGTCCCCGGGCCTTAAAATGGCCAGAGGAGGGGGCCACGCAGCCCCCTCAAAATATTAAAAATAAAAATAGAGGCCATGCCCCGGGAGATGGGGTCCCCGGGGCCAATACAGGCCCGGGGAAGGGGGCCACGCGGCCCCCTTCCCGTTTTTTTTATTTTGAAATTGAAAAAAGGGGTAAGGCCCTGGGGGATGGGGTCCCCAGGGCCCAAAAACAGAAAAAGGAAGGGGGCTACACAGCCCCCTTCAGGGGACAAAAAACAAAAAACGATTGGGCCCGCAGGCCCCGCCCCCTTCCTTCACCACTCTGCAAACGCGCCCCCTGGAGCCCAACAGGTACATCCAGAAAGCGCCACAGAGCTGCGTTGCAGAGAGGTGTAAAAAGGGGTGTGGCCTCTCTACACATCTCTGCAACGCAGCCCCCTGGCGCATATTGGAGGTTCCTGGTGGGCTAGTTGGCCCCTAGGGACCCTCAGGATTCAAGGGGACTTAATCCCCCAACTTAAAACGCGCCACGGGGCACGTTTGCACAGATGTAACCTCAGGCCCCGCCCCTCCCTTCACCATTGTGCAAATATTCCTCTAAAATCAGCCGAAATACGAATTCCGATTTACTCACCTGTTATCAGGAGAGACCTCAGTGCTGTATCTTTCAGCCCAGTACTGATCCTGAAAAGTAATTCTAACCATACTTACCAGTAACTTGAATTTCCTTCCATAGGCTAACATTGACTGGTTTCACTTGGAAATTCTTCTAAGTGTGGAGTTTTGGAACTTTAAAATATTCCTCTAAAATCAGCCGAAATACGAATTCCGATTTACTCACCTGTTATCAGGAGAGACCTCAGTGCTGCATCTTTCAGCACAGTACTGGTCCTGAAAAGTAATTTTAACCGTACTTACCGGTAACTTGAATTTCCTTCATAGGCTAACATTGACTGGTTTCACTTGGAAATTCTTCTAAGTGTGGAGTTTTGGAACTTTAAAATATTCCTCTAAAATCAGCCGAAATACGAATTCCGATTTACTCACCTGTTCTCAGGAGAGACCTCAGTGCTGCATCTTTCAGCCCAGTACTGATCCTGAAAAGTAATTTTAACCGTACTTACCGGTAACTTGAATTTCCTTCATAGGCTAACATTGACTGGTTTCACTTGGAAATTCTTCTAAGTGTGGAGTTTTGGAACTTTAAAATATTCCTCTAAAATCAGCCGAAATACGAATTCCGATTTACTCACCTGTTATCAGGAGAGACCTCAGTGCTGCATCTTTCAGCCCAGTACTGATCCTGAAAAGTAATTTTAACCGTACTTACCGGTAACTTGAATTTCCTTCATAGGCTAACATTGACTGGTTTCACTTGGAAATTCTTCTAAGTGTGGAGTTTTGGAACTTTAAAATATTCCTCTAAAATCAGCCGAAATACGAATTCCGATTTACTCACCTGTTATCAGGAGAGACCTCAGTGCTGCATCTTTCAGCCCAGTACTGATCCTCAAAAGTAATTTTAACCGTACTTACCAGTAACTTGAATTTCCTTCCATAGGATATCATTGCCTGCTTTTTGCTGAAAAAGTTTCTAAGTGTTGATTTTTGAAACATACAAATATTCCTCTAAAATCAGCCGAAATCCAAATTCTGATTTACTCACCTGTTATCAGGAGAGACCTCAGTGCTGCATCTTTCAGCCCAGTACTGGTCCTGAAAAGTAATTTTAACCGTACTTACCAGTAACTTGAATTTCCTTCCATAGGCTAACATTGACTGGTTTCACTTGGAAATTCTTCTAAGTGTGGAGTTTTGAAACTTTAAAATATTCCTCTAAAATCAGCCGAAATACGAATTCCGATTTACTCACCTGTTATCAGGAGAGACCTCAGTGCTGCATCTTTCAGCCCAGTACTGATCCTCAAAAGTAATTTTAACCGTACTTACCGGTAACTTGAGTTTCCTTTATAGGCTAAGATTGACTGGTTTTCAGCAAAAAGTTTCAAAGTGTTGATTTTCACAAACTACAAATATTCCTTAAAAATCGCCTGTATGACTTAAACGCATTTTTTCAACTGTTTACAGGAGATGCACCAGTGCTGGATCCAGGATCCAACACTGAGTAAGAAAAAGTAACGATAACAGTTTTTACCTGCTAAGTGAATTTCCTTCCATAGGATAACATTGGTGATTCTATGAGAAAAGTTTCTAAGTGTCAACTTTTAAAATACAATAATATTCCTTAAAAATCACGACTGTAACCAAAACGCTTTTACTCAACTGTTTACAGGAGATGTACCAGGACTGAATCTAGGATCCAGTCCTGTGGTTACAAAAGTAATCCATAAAGTAACTAATTGCATTTAACTAGAAATTCACATTGAGCTGAATGTTGCATTGTGTTTGAAAATGTGTTGCCCATTGCAACAACTGTAACTACTGTACTTAAAAGTCTATTGCCTATCTGCAAAGTATTTAAACTAAAGTAATTCATTCTGAGAAAGTATTTTTGTAATGTAATGTATAATGTAATTACAATGTAATTTAAAAAATAAAATATGTAAAAAAAATTGTTTCTAAAAATGTAGTAAATCAGTATGAAAAAATTAATATAACAATTAATACATTTAAAAATTGTCATTTACAAAACCTTTGAAATTCACTGAAAAACCGTAGGTTTCAGGCACGTTATAGTTAGAAATTAGCATTTAAAAACCTTTGAAATTCACTGAAAAACCATAGGTTTCAGACACGTTATAGTTACAAATTAGCATTTAAAAACCTTTGAAATTCACTGAAAAACCATAGGTTTCAGACACGTTATAGTTACAAATTAGCATTTAAAAACCTTTGAAATTCACTGAAAAAACCATAGGTTTTAGGGACAGTTTTAGTTACTTGGACATTGCACTCGTACAAAACCCGTGAAATTCCCCGTTATAGTTAGTTCAGCTAACTATAACTCGCGCCCCGCAATGCACTGCTGATGACGTCACATATTACATCACTCATGACATGGTCAGTGACATCACTGATGACATCACTGATGACATCTCAAATGACATCACTGATGACATCATCCACGTGATAATCTGATGCACCTCCTCACACCCTAATATAACCTTTGATACACCCACTCTAAATTACAGACTGCCATTCGCAAAACCATAGACACTCCAACACCAATAACTACATACCCACTCACTGATTCTTAGGTCTACACACACACATCCACTCACTCACCCGTACAGTCACTCATACTTACGGTCACTCAGTACAGGACTATCATATGCACTCTTACTCCTATATAGACACTCAAACAACGCCACTCATCCATAGAGATACTCACACACCTAGTCAGTCATGCAAATAATTAAACACACTGCCATTTACTCACCTATACAGTTATACACACACCAGCTCACTTACTCATACAAATAGTAGCACATTGTTACGCTCTTATACAATCACAGATACAAGCACACACTCATCCATACAGCCACTATCACTATCACAATCACTCACTCTTGCTTATAGCTATTTATATACTCCAACACACATATATACTGCCTTTCACATATGTAGTTACTCACACATGTACCACTGGGACATACATTCACTCACTAACACACTCTTACACACACTTACCCACCCATACAGTCTATCACAGATGCACTCTTGAAACCATCCACCCAGTGAATCACCCACTCACACATCTATGCACAGAGTTGCACACACCCCTCCCACACAAACACTCAGGCACCCATACAGATACTCAGACAAGCATTCAATAACTCATATAGACACTCATTTAGCTATTCACAAACACATGCAGCCACTTACACAGCAACAGACAGACGGATACAGACATTCACCCAGTTTAGTCACTAACCCATGCATTCAGTAAGATACGTTAAATCACTCACTTATAGAGTCAGTCACGCACCTACTAAATCATCCATACAGACACTTACACACCCACTCATTCTTCAATACGTCTTTTCCTATATATATTAAAAATATTTAAACTTTACAGAAACACACAGTCACTGGATGATGTCATCAGTGATGTCATTTGAGATGTCATCAGTGATGTCATCAGTGATGTCACTGACCATGTCATGAGTGATGTAATATGTGACGTCATCAGCAGTGCATTGCGGGGCGCGAGTTATAGTTAGCTGAACTAACTATAACGGGGAATTTCACGGGTTTTGTACGAGTGCAATGTCCAAGTAACTAAAACTGTCCCTAAAACCTATGGTTTTTCAGTGAATATATATATATATATATATATATATATATATATATATATATATATATATATATATATATATATATATATATATATATATATATATATATATATATATATATATATATATATATAATATAATTTAGTAAACTTTTCGATATTTTCAGAAGCTTTTGAACTAAATGATAGTTTTTCTCTACTTAGAATAAATTATTTACCCTGAAATTGGCATTAGGAAATGGCAGCCCGGATGACTTATGTTCAGATGCGTGACACCAACAGCACCACAGTCGATGTCCTATACTGTGTTTGAAATTCCGGGAATGCCACATGCCTCTCAGCAGCTTTCACACTCGTCAGACCAGACGGAAAAGACACTACGCTTCCAGTCATGCATCCTGATTCAAATTTACTATAACTGCCCTGTAGTCTGTTTCCAGGCGATGCTGGGGGTTGAAGTTTTGTTTTGGAACTTTAACCACAAAGAACTTTAAAACTTTTGTTCTATCAGCTGGTAAATAAAGCAGTGGTGCTAAACACTGGTGCTGTCTAAGTATGAGCCTGGGCTTTCTCGAGCAAGGGTGGCTCCAGACACAACCTGTGTTTGAAGAGAAGCCATGTCACTGGTGGGTATGAGAATTAACGACGTTAGCAGTGATTCGGATTGGGTGACAATTTTACTAAAGTCACCGGTTGATATAATCCAATAATCGCCCACATCTCTAAAAATGCACGTTTGTGATAAAGGCCATAATAATAAAAAGCAGAGGGAGTTGGGGCATGTAACATGCACCCTGTGAAAACAGCATCTGACGTTTGTTATCGGTCTTTGAATGCTCAGCAAATGTGACGAGATATAAACATGCTTTACAGCTCTGTTTACAACGGTGCTCTGAGCAAGTGAAAACACTAGCGTTCCTGGCAAGCGCTCTTAAACAAAGAAAAAAAGTTCCTAAAATGGTTATCAAATGGGAGGAGTAGATGGATAGTAGTAATTGGTCTATGCTCTCGGGGAGGGCTAAACACAGGAAGAGGCATGACGCATGCATGCCATGGACAAATGGGGAGAAAGAATAGAAGAGAGACGATGGAGCCAGCAAATGGGTGGGCTGAAGCGCACAAAGTATATACAACATGTCTCTTTCGAGACGCACATGCACTGTCTAGAGCAGAGACCTAAAAATGTGAGAACTTGAAGGATACAAATCAGCCAAATAAAAAGAAAAGTAAAGAAGCTATGCTCTGGGGTAGTGGGGGCGGCAAAGGGTTGGGAACTAACACAAGAGGAGGAAGGAAAGGCAGAAGAATAAGAAAATGAAAGTGACAAGAAAGCCAACCAATAGAAAGCTATGAGTTGACCAACATCTAACTAAGTTTTGGAATGATCCTCAAGTGGTCTTTTAACAACAGATAACAGACTAAAGGGGAGCTTGCAAGCTGAAGTGGAAGATGTGTGAAACAGTGTCTTGCGAACAGTTTGAGCCACTTTAACTTTTTTAGGTGCTAGTATATCTACATAGTTTTGGTTAGTAAACATGTTTGTAGGCGTCCAAGTTGCTGCTTTACAGATGTCAAGTAAGGGAATATTGCGTAAAAAGACCATTGTGACCCCTGTTTGCAAACAGACTGTGACCTAGGCACAGCTGTGAACAGGGGCTTTGTATATCGGAATACGCTTTAAAATCCATCTTGTTATACCTACTTTTGAAATCAGGTTGCCAAGATGGTGCTGGGTGAAAGAAACAAGTATTTGTTTTGTCGTACTTGGGGCCTACCATCCAAAGTGTGTAAAGACCTTTCCACTACAGATTGTGCTACAGAAAGAAAGACTGCAAATCAATTGATTGATTAACAAGAAAAGGAGAGACAACTTTTGGTGCAAAATGAGGCTGAATCATGAAGACAACCCTGTAGTTGTGTACCTATATAAAAAGTTTCTTCGACTGATGAAGCTTGTAATACACAGACTCTTCAAAGAGGAATGCCACTTTCCAAGACAGAAACTGCAGTGGAGAGGATTGAATGTGCTCAAATGGTAGCGTGATAAGTGGGAAGAGTCAAGGTTCCATGAAGGAAGAGGTAATAGCCTAGGTGAAATGATCATTTTGAGTTCTTAAACAAGGCTTTAATGACTGGTATTTTGAAAATACTTTGACAGCATCTATTTTGTAACTAGGCCATTATTGCTGCCATATATACTCAGATCAAGGAGTATGCAAGCCCTGACTTTGTAAGCGTATTAAATAATAATGTCTTGTACAGTAGCTTACAATAGTTGTATGCCACAAATCAGTACGTTGATGTATAAAGCACTTGCATTTGCCCACATAGCATACCTGCATAACAAGTTTTTAGCTTTCTTCAATATTTCAATGCACTCATCAGGAAGGTGCAAACACCTGTAGTCTAAGATTTCAATTGCCTCATTGCAAGACTGAGTGACTTGGGTTCTAAGTTCAGCAATTGATCCTCGTATTGCATGAGTAAGTCTGGGGGCAGCTGAAGCTTATCGTGAGGATATATGGACATCTCCCAGAGTACAAAAAAACATGTCTGATTTGCCCAAGTAGGGGTGGTAAGAATGAATGTCATCAATGTTTGTCTCATTTTCATGGTTTCATAAGAAACCAGGGGTAGCAGGGGAAAAACATATGCAAATATCCATGAACTGAACCATAGGGTATTTCCTAGGGACTTGGGGTGTGGGTATGTTGATACAAAATTAGCTTTTTGCATTTTCAGATGTGGTGCACGGACTTACTGTTAGTGTACCTTAATGTTAAAAATATTGACCGTCCATCTTTGGATTGATCGCCCACTCATGGTTTTGTAGATGACTCTTTCTGAGGTGATCTGCAAAGTCATCTACTCCCTGCAGCTGCTTCACTAACAAGTGTACCTGACAGCAAATGGCTCAATGTCAAATCTGCCCTAAAAACAAATGCCACTGTGGTGAGTGTGTGCACTCTTGTTCTGAATGTAATGTAAGGCTGTCATATTGTCTGTGTGAAATGAGAACTGCCTTGTGCTAAATGCAGTGGAGAAAGATGCAAATGGCTAGTTGTATAGCCTTGTGTTCTAATACACTGATATAATGCGAAATTGTTGCTGCCCGGTCGATACACTCTGTATGGTAAGGTTTTCATATGACTGACCCACACCAATCGGGAGGAATCTGTGGTGATGGTCAATTGTGTCTTAGGTTTGAAGAATTAAATGCCCTGTAATAAGTTATTTGGGTTTCACGATTGCAGTCTATACTGAAGACTGGTCTACACCACGAAATTTCCAATCCCTCAGTAGCTTGTGACCATTGTGTGGCTAGACAGTCTTAGAGCAGACATGCATACAATCCGACATGCAGACTAATACAATACAGGAGACCATCCTGGTGCTTCAAAATCACTCTCACTCTAAGAGGAGGTTATGTCTGGTAAAAGAGAAGCAGCCTTTGCATTTCTAAGTCTTGCCAAACAGGGAAGTGGTTTGGCTGTCGCTGTATTTATCACTGCTCCCAGATAACCTAGCGTTTGCTAGGGAAAAGGTTATGATTTTTTTTCTGGTTGACAGTGAATCCTCCCTGATGCAGAAGAGGAACTGTCTGCTGCATGTGAGCAAGGCATTGTGCCTGACTGAACCCTTTATCAGCAGTTTGTCCAGGAATGGAAAGACAGGTATGTGATGCCATCACAATTCTCGGCTACAATTGGCAGACATTTTTTTGAACATCCTTGGAACCTATTGTTACTGTAAAGGGCAGAAAGTTTAGTTGGTAATGAACTCCACCTACCAAACACCTTCGGCATTGGCGATGGGCTGGATGAATGGAGAATGTGGAAATAGGCACACCTGAGGTCGAGGGTTGCCAGGTCTTCCCTCTTGCTACTAAGTCCTGTAGAATGGTCATTTTGAAATGACAGGTGATGTAGCAGTTTAGTGTCACGAGATCTAGGATGGGTCACATAGTCTAGTTGTTGTTTTGGGTAAGATAAATAGAGTATGTACCTGCCTGTCTTGTTAATGCATAGCAATGAGTTCTATAGCTCCCTGTTGCAGCAGTGGTGGTGGTTGCTGTTCCTCCAGAAGAAGCAGACTCTTATCTGTGCTCATATAGTATAGGCATGGAGGTATATTGTGAGGGGTAGCATGATAACCTACACATTATGCGATGTGTAATTGTAAACCGCAATATCACTTGCAAAGGTATCCTGGCACTGAGCAGGTGTGTGTGCCTCGCACTGCCTAGAGTAGGTTGGTTAGTTGAAAAGCCAGGTCTTCTGCTTCTTGCAGAATTCAAAATAAGAGGAGAAGGCTCTGCTATGGAGTGGGAGGTTAATCCACGCTCTAGGAGCGATGTAAGAGAATGCCTGTCCTCCTGATCTGGTTCCGTTTATGCAAGGGATTTGTATGAAGAGGAGTCCTGTAGAGCAGAGGTGTCAGGATGGAAGGAGAGGAGACTGTTCAGGTAGGTGGCACCTAAGTTGTGTAGTGCCTTGAATATGTTTGTGAGGAGTTTGAATTTTGTAGGTTTGTGTATTGGGAGCCAGAAGAGCTCCCGAGGTGTGTTGTGATGTGAATTCTGTGTGGAAGGTTGAGGATGAGTCTAGCTGCCGAAGTCTGGCTATTCTTTGGCAAGGATTGAAAGCATCCAGAGATGCCCCCAACAGGTGGTGTATGGTAGAGGAGTACAAATAGCTGGCCATTGTTTGGGGACAGATGGAACTTCACCTTGGGCATCTTTGCCTTAACACCATCAGTTCCCACAGAAACCACCTTTGTTGTTGTCCCCGCATTGCCCGATTTGCTTCCTGAAAGGCCTGCTGCTGTTTGATACTGGGATTGCAATGCAGGAGAGGCTATTTTTGAAACCACTTGAGTTGGTGTTCTGCGAAAACCATTGGTTTGGATGTGTCTGACTCTTTCATGATCATCTAAACCATGCTGATAACCTGTGGACTGAGAACATTTTCACTGTCAGAAAGGAAGCCAAAGGGGCGATATTGCACTTACAGTCGAAAGCCAGAAATGCTAAGCCAAGCATGGTGCCATAAAAGGATGCTGGTGTTCATTTATCTTGAGGCTTCATCTGTTGCATCAAATACACAAATATTGGTGGAACATTGACCAGTTTGGAAATCGGTTACTCTTTTCTTATAGGTCTCTCGAAGGAGCTTTAGCAACTCTTCCATCTCATCCACTGGTCTCTTTTGTGCCTGGCTAGTAATACCATAGAGTTCGCAAAATATCAAGCCCTACATGAATGTTTCTTTATGTGCCATTTGCACAACCTAGACTCCATAAATAAAATGGGGTTGAGCGGAACCGACTTAAACTTCTTTCCACTCGTGGAGTAACTGCCCTGACCTTCTGCATAGTTTCTAGCATCTGTAACAACAGAGTAGAACATTCTGCTTTAGACAAGCTTTTTCTTTAAATCAAGAAATCCCCCTCCTCCTCCTCCTTTCGTCATAGGATCCATACAGATGTTATGATGTGTGACTGCTCATGCTATTACAGAGTGATGCCCACTGTTATCTGGTGAGAAAGCTTGAGAAACATGTAATCCTAAGGGTTTGTCCTGTAGTCTTTCCAGGCGTACACTCCGGGTCATCAATTAGTGGTGTGTGGAATTCCGCAGAGTTACCTAAAAACTCTGCAAGATTCTGTGGAGTTCCGCCAACGGGCTGAAGATAGTCAGCTCACGCTGCAATTAGTTAGTGTCAAGAGTGCGAGTAGCCACATGTAGCCATATGTATCTTAGGCCACATGCAGTAAAGCTGCTGTTTTGGTGTTGATGCTGGAAACCAGAGGCCAAGGACCTTGGTGTGGGTTTTCTGGAGGGCCCTGGAGAGTTTTCTCTTGAGTTTGAGCCACAAGAACAGTGGTTCTAATGAAACATACATGAAAGTTTAACAACATTTACATTCACCTATAATAGTCTACAATATATTGATCGCCTGAACAGAGTTTCTCATTGATCACTACAGCTTGGTGGAAAAGGGGTGATATGTAGCCATTACAGGTGTTCAGTCACATTTATTTCTCTTGCTGGCACGTTGTGCCAGTAAGTCTTTGTTCTTTGATTCTATTAATTACTTAATCTGCAGCTCGTAGCGTTTACTTGTCTGCAATTTAGTTCTTGCTCTACGAAGTTCTTAATTAGTTTTCAAAAGAAAAAACAGTAGTACCTTCTTTTCTTGGAGACTGACTTTTCTTTTCTTTGTTTTTAAGGTTATCTGAAGTTGCTTTGGGCCCAACAGGTTTCAGGATATGATGACGGCAAGTCAAGGAGTCTGTGGTGTCACTGCGGTTCGGAGGCGAGCTGCTCCCTCATTAAAATCTTAAGGAAAAGCAGAGCTCCGCGCCATCTTGGGAATGGTTTAAATAGTGCCACACCCAAGATGGCTGCTGATACTAGCAGGGAAAGCAGCAAAAAGAGCCAATAATACATACCTGGTGCATATTTTGATCCTGTAATTATATAGATAACATTATCATCAGTATTTTAAAAAGCAATGGGTGCTTCAGGGCTGAGATGTCACGGTGCTTGGGGCAGCGATACTGTTGGACCTTATTAGAGGGGTATCCCAACACTTTTTGCCTTCCTCATGTATTTTGTCTGACCTGCTGATCAGTGCTAAAGTGAATGTGCTCTCTCCTGTAAACTTGGTAAGATTGGTCTACACATGTTTAGCATATTTAATTTACCTGTAAGTCCCTTGTACAGTGCTATCCTATATACCCAGGGCCTGTAAATTAAATGCTACTAGTGGGCCTGCAGAGCTGCTTGTATCACCCACTGAAGTAGCCTTTCAAACCTGTCTCAGGCCTCTGCCACAGCAGGGCCTGCATGCGCAGTTTACTGCCACAGTGATCTGGCATTAAAGTGCTTGCCAAGTCTGAAACTCCCCTTTTACTACATATAGGTCATCCCTAAGATAGGCCCTAGGTAGCCCTATGGGCAAGGTGCTGTGTAGGTAAAAGGTAGGACATGTGCCTTTGTTGTCTGGCATGTCCTGGTAGTGACAAACAGCCTATTTGGTTTCTCACTGCTATGAGGCCGCTCCTCTCATAGGTTTACATTGGGAATGCCCCGATATGTGGAATCTGGAAGGAGTAGCGATGCCATGTTTGGTAGGTTTGGAATAGTGATGATAAATCCTGCTTATTGGTGAAAACTGATTTTTTTTATCACTATTTTAGAAATGCTGCTGTTAGAAGTGACCATTTCTGTGTGCTTATGACTCTTTGTGCTTTGCAGCCTGGCTCCAATCAACATCTGGTTTAGACTGACAGGGGCCTGTTTTGTGCTTTCACTCTAGACAGTCACAAAGGGAGCGGAGGTGTGTCCCGCATATCCTGATGAGTCTTCCTGGGTTACAGTGGTGGGAGGTGTTGTCACCTGCACCTGAATAGGGCTGTGCCTGCATTTCACAATGCTGTTTCCACTCCCCTGTGTAGGAAACAACAGCACAGTAGCACAGGACTACATCTACCTTAAAAGAATAACTTGCTGAAAAATGAACTATTCGTCAAATTATGGACTCTTTAACTAAAACACATCATTCAGAGTGACCTTTAAAGTTTGTAAAATCTATTACACATTTGCGGACAATGCAAGAGATTCATGCTTAGTATTGTTAATGTACGTGCTTTTCATGTGAACACAGGATTTATAATTCATGTATTAACATCAAAGTATATTTAATGATTTCTGTATGAGTTGCAAAGATATTGTTTTTTTATGGTTTCGGTACTATGCAGTTTGGCTATTTTATTTTTTCTATTTCTACACTTGCATGGAATGGAGGAGCACGTGGCTTTACATGGGCGTGGTGTTCACCGTCTTAAGTACTGTTGGTGAGTTTGTTTGTTCAAACATGGATGATTAACCAAGCTGCCGCTTTATGCGATCGGTTAGAAAGTTGGAGGTAGGCGATGCTACAAGCAGTATTACTCACGTCTTTTTGAATCTGTTCATTTGAGTTTTTACCTGAGTCACGGCATGAGTTTACTTGTCACTTTTACCTTTTATTCATTAGTTTACTGATAACGCCGATTCTTATCTAATTATCTATAAGAACCTTCTGGTCGCTAAGATCTTTTTACCTGTTGAATAGTGTAAAGGAGAGAATCTTATCTGGTTATATAACAGCATTCATTTTTGTTAGAAAGGACCACTGACTCCGAATTCAAGTTTAAGAATTTATTATCGCCAAAAATAACTGGACATGCAAACACCTCAACACGAGGTTAAAGAAATAGATGGGCACTAATACAAATAATAACCTACGCAGGAGTCTCATCCGACTCAGAATAAAGAGAATCGATAGTTCTAGAAGGATCAACCAAGCTATGATTGCTCCAATTTCTACGTTGCTCTTCATTTATCTAAGAAAGCTTTAAATCAATTGCTGTCCCTACTCTAGCACTTAGTGACATCCCAACATAACGATTTTCCCAGGCAAGAGTGAATGAAAGGTGTCAGCTGTGAAGACTTCCTCAGAAGTGCAATCACATAATACCTAAGCCCAGCTCCTTCCTCAGGACACTCTCTGTCCTCCTCTCTGGTCTCCCCTACCTCTTCTCTGGCCTCCTCCCTCGGGGCACTATCCCTAATACAAAACCCTAATACAATTGTACACGCCTTGGTCACGCCTCCTTGGCCAGGTCTTCTTTCTTGTACTTTTCCATCGAAACGGTTACTTCATCCTGGACGGTTGCGATGACCTTGAGTCCCAGGCACCTTCTCCGCTGAAAGTATCATCCCTAAATTCCATTGCACTCCCCGTACCATGCCTCCCATCTCTCTAACTTTTGAAAACAAAGAGTTAGTCTTTTACTAACGAGACATGTGTCCTTGCACCTGCAACAAAAGATACGTTCAACAGAAACCTTCTACTGTGCTAATTAAATCTACCGTTTGTGCCCAGAGAGCCTTACCAAGAGAAACTTTTCTCTACCTACAAAATAAGCTAACATAAGAATAAACCAGGCCTTCCCTAAGCATATATGTAGTCAGGCCTTTACATATGACTTTTAAACACACATCTTACTTTTCCCTATAAGCATTTTCATTACAATTCATATGCAAAGAATGAATTACATGTGCAACTTTAATATGGTGTACGTTTAAACTACTGCAATTGAATTACACACGAACTAATTTCTCTATGCATTATTTTTCACACAATTCAATAAACATTACATTGCATAATTATCATGACACAGTTATACTGCTGATTCACTTAATATCAGTGAACTATTCACCCTTTACTAAACATGCATGGATATACAACTGAATATATACGAATATATATCTGAGTACATGCGGGTGCGAACTACCAGTGATTATGATGCACCCCTACAATTCACAAGAACATTTCGCTCTATCAGTTCCCCCCTTTGATGACTCCTGTCATCACATTTCATTCAACTTTCTTGGAGAAAGAACCGACCTAAACAGAACTCGTTGCCATTTTCCCTGATCTTAGTTTCTCCATGCTCTTGAGCCTCTGATATTGACTGTCCTGCAGTCTTGCCAATCTCATCTCATTTTCCCTCAAAACTCTCTTGACTCGGCCTGCTCGATACCACTTGTAGGCCTTGATCGAAATCCACAGACAAACCACACAAACCACCACGATAAGGAGGGTCTAAGAACATACCCAAGGAATCCTTTTCCCAGATTTGCAACCCAACTCCCCACTTGACCAAAACCCTTGCCAACTTTTTCCCAAGCCCCTCTTCGGTCAAATCCGCTATTTTTGTGTGGATTGTAGTGATGTTACTTATATATTTCTCCAGATCTTTGCTACGGTCTGGTATATAAGTGCAGCACTCTTGAACCTTCAACAATTTACAGACTCCGCCCTCTTTTGCCAACAAGACATCCAAAGCAAGGCGATTCTGCAAAACCATTGCCCTTATCGACAACATCTCTCCTTCCACCAGCACCAATGACTTTGCTGTATTCATTGAAAATTCATCTACCACAGTCGCTAATCTCCGGATTTTCACATCATTCAAGACTACTCCCAGACTGGGTATCATAGCTCCAAAGATATCCCCCACAACGATCCCTGCACTTGCAGCTCTTCTCGTTCTTGAATGCTTCCCACTTTCTAGAAGTTCCAAATCCTCTGTATGGTAAATCTTTGGAAATATTATTGCCAAATAACATGTTCCATACCAATTTGCAGGCAACCTCACATAAGCATTCTTCCCACACACAAAATACACTGTTGGTATCACTTGTACAGGACCTTGGAGAAAATCTTTTGCCACATCTGCCATGGTGAAAACGTGATCACAAGTGCTTTGTCCCACTGCAACCTTTTCGTAGTAAGTCTGATAACGCCTTATACACAGCTTACCCCTCTGCTCTTTGTCTAACGCTATAGGACCATAGCTCCCCTTTGTCTTATGCAACTTTTCCTCATCTGTCCAATCAGGTCTGTGATGCCCCATGTCTCGTGACTGGGTCAGCTTTCTATACCTGTCCTCTACCTGATCTACAAACTTTTTCTCTACATCTGACAACGAGCAGGTCAGATTGTGTCTGTGAGCGAATGCTGTATCCAATTCCAAACTCGGTATGAAGAACTTCCTGAGTCTATCCTCGGTCTTATAATAGTCATACTTATTCAAATGCTTGTAAGCTGGGACTTCAGGAAGCACTGCGTCGAAATTGGAAAAGAAATACTCAAACTGATCTCTCTCATAAAATATACTAAGCAAAAGACTACATGAAATTCCATAAGTCAGTGGAAGATGGTGATACCTAATACCCTCGTCCACTGAAGCAGGCAACTGCATACACACATAACAATCTTTCGCATCCATCACATCAACATACTCATATAGCAGCTTTGCATATGCATTAAGCTTAAAATCACTCCTAGACAAATCTATATGTAACCTACGACTTTCTTCTAATAGCAAAGCTCTGTCAGCTCCCATGTTTACCCCCTTTTGGCTAGGTGTAGTAGGTGTAGGTGTCCCTGGCACCCCTTCACTTCTAGCTCATGCGAACCAGTATATGAGACTATGATTACTATGATTATAGAAACTATCACACTACTTATAAGTACGCCTACAATCCACTTAGATCTACGATTGGGATCTCCCGGCTCCATGGTTTCGAAAGTTCTCAAAAGTTCTTGGTTATAGCAATGAACCCTGAAAAAGTCTCTGTGTCCTTTACTCGTGACTTGCTTAACCAGCTCGAGCAACCATGAAATCTCTGGATTTTCCCTTTTCGATCACAATCTTATTTACACAGTCCAGAAAAAGACTTCCCTAGTTTTCGTTCCTCTTCTGTGGAAAGTCCCTAAGTTTATTCTTCTTCCACTCGGACCTAGGTTATCTTCTTCTTTTAGACTTTTATTTACAGTTTATAGTTGATCCACAATAAGATCCTCATTGAGCAGTTCCAGAACGTGATACAAAAGTTCAAGACGCAAAATTACCATTTCATGTGAAGACGGCTCAAACCCAAAAGACGGAAATTCGAGTCGATGCAGAACCAAGTTTCGAACTTCACTCAGAAGCGGGGGATTCGGAACTGTGAGGGTCAGTATTCCTTCTACTTCGAGCCCTGGCAACTGCAGCACCACCTTCACTACCACATTCGGGCTCTGACGGACCACCAGCACTGACCTCAGCCTTCCTGTGCTCACCACCCCCTGCATCAAACACTGTGTAAGTCCACTCAGGGGTAGAGTATCTGCGACAAGGTACTCTGGTTCTTTTCGACCTTCGCCGACTATCTTGAGCCTGGTCCTCGTCACTTGCCTCTGTTTCGGACGCTTCAGACACTGGGGCAAGGTCTCTTTCAGGTGCCAACCTCAGGTTCCGTCGCCTCGGTCTTTCAGGCCAACCTTCCTCACTTCTGTTCGTTCGTCTGCCTTCCCCTGCTATACCCAGTGCACTACTTCCTCTTTCTGCTGAATCTGACTCTTCTCCGCCCACTGCACCGTTTCTGTCTTCGGCGTCTGAGTCAGGGTTCGAACTGTGGAAACCCCCTTCAGCTTGCTCTAGTGCACCACCAGCTGTGTCAGCGACCCTTACAGCTTGACTTGTCCTCATGTGGCCCTGCCACATCAGCTGGATTTTCATTTACGAGAGGAGCTGTTTCTTCCAAGGGTGCTGAAACTCTGCGGGTATGGGAGGCATGCACCCAGTTCGGCAATCCTCCACACTTTACTGCTGTGTTCGTGATGAGTATCACCTGGTACGGGCCACGCCAGCGGGCATCCAAGCAACTCTTCCTCACGTGTTTCCGGACAAGCACCCAATCTCCGGGACACAAGTCGTGGCACAGATCACTCGAGGCTGGGACCACTGCAGCTTGCACCTGCTGGGATACAGAACGGACCACATCAGATAGTCCTTTACAATAATCGAGAATCAAGTCATCAGTGATGCTAATCAAGGCTGTAGCTGGTACTGCCGGCAACCTCATTGCCCTTCCCATTAGTATCTGGTGGGGGGACAACCCGGTTTTCCTGTCTGGGACACTTCGCATGCTCATCAACACAAGCGGCAAAGCATCGGGCCATTTCAGGGATGTCGAAGAACACATTTTTGCCATCCGGAAATTCAAAGTTCCATTAACTTGTTCCACCATCCCAGAAGCCTCTGGTCTGTAACTACAGTGGAGTCTCTGGTCAATATTCAATGCCGCACAAAGTAACTTCATGATTTCACTGTGGAAATGCCTTCCTCTATCAGATTCCAAAGAGGTTGGGATCCCGAACCTAGGGATGAGCTCCCTCAACAATAACTTAGCCACTGTGAGAGTGTCACACCTGCGTGTTGGGTAAGCCTTCACCCACCGTGAGAATACACATACCAGCACTAAAATGTACCTCAACCCATTACACTTAGGCATTTCTACGAAGTCTAGCTGTATCCTGTTGAAAGGCCCACCTGACCTCCCAATGTGACTCAATGTGACTACAGTTTTCTTTCCAGAATTCATTTGCTGACACGTAACACACCTCTGACATACTGTTTCAGCCATTGCCCGAAATCGTGGGTTATACCACGTCTGTCTAAACACCCTCATCATTGCATCTCTACCAAGGTGTGCCTGTCCATGTATCAGCCTTGCCATCGGACTCAACAGCTCTTCTGGTAATACGGCTCACCCATCACTGGAGACCCACACATCCACGTCTCCTCTCTCACAACCAGCTTTGATCCATCCCTCTCTCTCCTGGTCTGAGACTTCATCCTGCAATCGCTTGAGCTCTTCCCAAGTGTCTGCCATGGCCAACATTATGTTGAGCTCGGTTCTTTCTTGGCTCTCCCCTGCGCATCTATCTGTGAATATGCATCCTTGTTCCGCACAGAACCGGGCAACCTCGTCTGCGTATTTATTGCCCAATGACACAAAGTCTTCCCCTTTCCCATGCGCGGAACATTTAACAACAGCAATTTCCTTCGGATGTTGTAACGCATCCATCAGTTGTCTTACATATTCTCCATTCCTAATGGGTGAGCCAGATGATGTCAAAAATCCCCTCTGAGACCATAACTGCCCGAAGTCATGCACCACACCAAACCCATATTGGCTGTCAGTGTAAATCGTGATTCGAATTTGGTCAGCGGCCAAACAGGCACGGGTCAAGGCAATGATCTCAGCTACCTGCGCGGAGCGTACTCCTTCTAGGCAAGCAGCCTCAACCACTCCCGAAATGGTACACACAGCAAACGCTGCTCTCAATTGCCCAACACTGTCCCTTAAGCATGAACCATCGACAAAGAAAATTTCATCTGGGTCAGCCAGTGGGTCATCGACAATGTCAGGTCTCGGTTTGGTGCAAAGTTCGGTCACATCGAGACAATCATGGTCCGCACAATCTTCATCATCTGCATTCGGTGTAGGCATCAACGTCGCAGGGTTCAAGACAGAGCACCTTTTCAGAGTCACATTCTCTGCGGCAAGTATGACTTGCTCGTACCTCGTTAACCTATTGTTCGTTAGGTGCGGAGTCTTGGTCCTGGTCATCAATAACTCAACCGAGTGTGGCACAAGTACAGTCAGTGGATGTCCCATTACAATGCTTTCACATCTTTCAATGCTGACACCGGTTGCAGCAACGGATCTTAAACATCCGGGCAACGCAGAAGCTACTGGATCTAGAGTAGCTGAGAAATAGGCAACTGGTCTACGGACACTTCCATGGTTCTGAGCTAAGACTGCTAATGCACATCCTTCCCTCTCATAACAGAACAATGAAAAGGCCTTGTTGTAATCAGGCATCCCCAGTGCCGGAGCACTGCACAATTCCTCTCTCAGTTTCAGGAATGACATCAAGCACTCCTCGTCCCATGGTACCGGATCACTCACATCCTTGTGTGTAAGCCTCTGCAAAGGCTTTGCTCTCAAGGAGAAACTAGGAATCCACTGTCGACAGTAGCCGACCATTCCCAGGAACATCCTAACTTCTCTCTGTGTGGTGGGTACTGCCATACTCATTATTGCCTCAATTCGGTCTGGCGACACCTTTCTCTTGCCTTTTTCCAATCTGTGTCCCAAGTACTGTACCTCATTCAAACAGTACTGCAGCTTGTTCGGGGACACCTTATGTCCATTCTCTGCTAAGTGGTTCAACAGGGCTACAGTGTCGATTCTGCAAGCATCTTCTGTTTCTGAGGCAATGAGTAAATCGTCTATGTATTGCACGAGGACTGAGTTCTGCGGCAACACAAGGCTCTCAAGATTCTTTTTCAGGATCTGGTTAAAGATCGATGGACTTTCTGTATACCCTTGAGGGATACGACACCATGTTAACACGCGATTTTCCAGCCTAAATGCAAAAAGAAATTGGCTTTCCTCATGGAGCGGTATCGAAAAGAAGGCTTGACACAAGTCAATAACCGTAAACCACTCGGCTTCGCATGGGATCTGGAACAGTATTACTGAAGGATTCGGTACCACTGGACAACAAGGGACAACTATCGTGTTGACCTTTCGCAGGTCTTGCACGATCCTGTATTTCCCGCTCAGTTTCTGTAGTCCCATAATAGGTGAATTACAGGGGCTACCTCTGATCTCTTTCAGAATGCCTTTCTCAATGAAAGTCTCGATCACAGGTTTTATCCCTGCAATCGTTTCAGGCGACAAGTTGTATTGAGGTGTCCTGGGGAAATCAACATTTTTCTTCACCTCAATCCGCACCAGTTCAACCCCTCTTATTAGACCTATTTCATCGCCTGCGAAATCCCACACCACAGATGACACTGCGTCTCTCAAATCAGGTGGAAGTTCTTCCACAGTCACCATTGGGTACAGATCTATGCATAGGTGCTGATTTGTAACCTTAAAGTCAGCATCGTCATCCCTCGTCTGGACCTCCACTCCCTGTGGCGTACAATAAATCGTGCAGTTCAACTTGCACAACAGATCTCTTCCCAAAAGGCAAACTGGACTCGTATCACACACTACAAACTGATGTCTAGTTTGGAAGGAACCTATCTTTACTAAGATCGGTTCTGTCAACGGGCTGCTTATTCTTTTGTTCGCTACTCCAACGACCTGGATTGATTGTCCCGAGAGGGGTAGGTTAGGGACCACTGCTGATCTTACAGTAGACCGGGTAGCACCAGTATCAACCAAAAGTGTGGCAGGATGACTCTCTATATCTGCCTCCACAAAAGGTCCTCTCTGGTCTACCTCCAAGACCGCTCCAAGCGTGCAGTCTTCCTCCCCCCTCAGGCACCGTCAGGATAAAGGGTCTGAGCTACTCTCGTCATAGTCTTCGAACAGGGGCATCTGTTGGTACATTCGTATTCCTTGTGAAATCCTTGGAGCCTGGGGAACCTGGGCGTGAGGGCTGTATATCCTCCCTTTCATCGTCCTAGGCCTCGTCACGGTGTTAACTACCTCTTGCGCGGGTGCTTGAACCCCTTCTTCCTCTTCCTGCAACTGATTAACTGGGCTCAAGGGACACTCGCGTTTCCAATGTCCGACCTGACGACAAAGATGACACGCAGTGGTCTTCTTCAATGTGGCCACGTCCACTCCCGTCTTGGGGTCTATTGGTTTTCCCTTTCCCTGTCCTTGCCCATTCTGGTTCCCCTGGAAATTTCCTTGTTTTCTTCCTAAGGTCCCTCCATTAGACTGACCCTGTGCTGTCTGCATCTGGACAAGCATCAATTTGTCTTTTAGCTTCCGATGTTTCGATTCCACCTCATCACTACAGTATCTTGCATACCTCAAGATTTCATCTACCGGCTTGTTCTGCCAACAGATCAAATGGTGCTGTATCATGAGACTGACTTCTGATCTCAGACCCAGTACAAACTTTGAGACAAACTGTCCCATATCCTTTGGGTCTAACGTATCTAATCCACTATACTGTTTAAAAGCTTGCAGAAGTCTTTCGTAATATTCATGCACCGTTTCTTTGGGTTCCTGTACAGTCCGATCTATCTTAACCCAATCTATATCTTGAGGTGAAATCTTCAGTTTTAGCCATGTAATCACCTGCTCATATTTTTTCATTACTAGGGGTGATGGACCATTTGTAACCGCCTCCCTTTCAGGTTCCGAAGTCGGCCACTCGACAGCGACTTTACAAGCTGTCCACAAATCTCCCGGCACCACTATGTCAAACTAGGTGTTCAAATCAATCCACAATACCTTTGAAATTTTAACAAACCGCTCAACCTGCTTGTACCACTCTACTGGTTTCTCCCTCAGCCGAGGAAAATCATTTGTAAATGCAGCCAAATCACCTCTATTCCACGGCACATGCACATACCCTCCATTCTGTACTTCCCGTAAAGGAAAATTTCCGACACCCGTCGCCCCCTCCTGGAGGCGGCGTTTCCCCCTCAGCTTTCTTTGCTATTTTCTTCTTGGACCACCTTTCTTCCCATTTGTCCAACAAAATCCATATCCGCATTCCTACAATCAGATCTCTGGTGTGTGTCCTTAATCCTGTGATTCTTTTCTCTTCCAGCTCCTGGTCACTGTATTGTAATCTATGCGGTCCTTGCAACGTTTTAGTTTTATTCAGGTCTACCTCATATCTTTTGGCCAACGCCGTTAAGTTTTCATGTGCTATTCTAGCTTTTCGAGTCACATCTTTTGCTACGAACAGCAACTCATCTGATCCATAAATTTCTATCCTTTCCAAAGGCAGACTCCCGCTAATCATCTCGTCTACCTCTGCTTTCAACCTTACTACGTCTAGCAACCTTGCCTGTACTGCACTCCTCAGTACTTCTCGACAAGTCGAGCCGTCCCGCTCATCACATTCTCTATTTTGTCCTTGTGACCTATTCCCTTCTATCGTATTCCTGGAACTTGGTCTGTCTTCCGAGATGTTTTGTGCCCTATCTCCTGGCATCCTATCACTTTGGTTTGTTACTGTTGGTGTCCACATCCTCAAAGCTGACTTGGATTCGTGCAAAGACCTCGGTCTGACTGATCTCTCATCCTCCTGTCTAAAGGAAGAGTCTGCAATAGCCGGTAACGGCGTACTTGTCTCCAATGGTCTTGGGAAATGAACCACCCGTACTCCTAACCCATTCCCACTCTCACTGGTTACTTCTTCCCTTTCCATTTGTACGGAGCTCCCTTCTCTCACTCGGTCTGGGTCATATACCGGTACTATAGGACCAATGGTAACCGGTACTGTCAAGGAGTCCGGTAACCTTGCGTTCCCAACAGGAGGCTGTGTTATCATAGACGTCGTTGCCCCTTCCGTTCCTGTGGAAATCCTTCCCACAACTCTCATGCTAGTCTGATTCTGTCTCTCATCAATTGTTACTGCTGGAGTCGGCTTTCCCTCTTCTGAGTCTGGATTAAATGGTGGTGGCCTCTCTGCCAACAACCTATCTAACAGGCTGTCGTCTGTATCACTGTCGTCCTCATCGATTCTTGTAATCTTTCCATTTTGTATTAGCAGTGGGTATAATTTATCTCCCTCAATCGTTTCCACTTTCCACCTTTTCTCCAGTGCATCCCACCTTGCATCTTGAAATGCCCTGACCGATTTCTTCACCCTTTCCTGGCTCTTGTCTTTCCTCCTATCGTACGCTGCTCTAATCCACGCATGTAGCGCCTCAAACTGTGTTGGTCTAGGTAGTGGTCGTAAAGAAGCCATTATACTTTTTAGCTGGTACAACACCTCTAACCTGAAAGTACCATAGCGTGGGAAAGTCAATTCTCCTTCTCCTTCTGTCATTTTATGCCAATTCTCAAGCCAAATTATAGTATGCAATCCTACATTCTTTGCCATATAATGTGCTGGCGTGTCCTCGGGAGGAGCTTCCTCTCCTTCCCGAGTAACCACATGTCTATCACCTCTACAAAGTTCCCGTAAAACTTTAAAACATTTCATGATGAATCAACTTTTATTTGCACTCAAAATGTCAGCTTTTGCTTCCTGACTTCAATCCACCAATGCCAGCGCGGCTCACACCATCCGGCCTATCGCAGCGCGGCACTTGACTGACGTCACTTTTCCTCCGCTCGCAGCAGTTCCCCTCCTTCCTAATTCACTCGTTCTCGCTCGCACCTGTCCCAATCATACTCTGACATAATGTCCGTCCTACCGAACAATTATCTCTCTGACTGTCAGTCCACCAATGACCGATCAGCCTCTTGAGCTTGTTGACCTCAATCTGGCAACCGTCTGTCCGCGAAACGACCGGACAATCGCCTCTAACACACTCGATAGGATTCAATCACTTAATGTTCTGCACACAATAACCTACGACCTGCGTTGGTTATTCACACACTCACACATGTGTTCCCTATCTTCAGTGGGTCTGTCAATGACGTCTCGTGACCCCCACAACCTCTGGTCAACGCTCTCAACTCTGGGTGTGTTCTACACCACAATAAATCTCCCGGTCCCGCGCGCGCTCACGGTCCGGTTCTCAATCACACAACTCTCGTTCCAACTCCGCAAGACATCACACGACAATAAAACACCGCAATCTACCAAACACCACTCTTTTCATACTCACTCTACCACGAACTGCTACTTCCGCCGCACCGTCACTCTCCGTCAGTTTTCAACGACCTCCGACATCCTTCTCCTACGGTCCTCTGGATCAGCGTCACTCGGGCTCTATGGGGCAACTTAATCTCCTATCTTGCTCTAGATCTCCCCTTACCATCAAAGGTAACCATCCTACTCTGCTACCAACTGATAACGCCGATTCTTATCTAATTATCTATAAGAACCTTCTGGTCGCCAAGATCTTTTTACCTGTTGAATAGTGTAAAGGAGAGAATCTTATCTGGTTATATAACAGCATTCATTTTTGTTAGAAAGGACCACTGACTCCGAATTCAAGTTTAAGAATTTATTATCGCCAAAAATAACTGGACATGCAAACACCTCAACACGAGGTTAAAGAAATAGATGGGCACTAATACAAATAATAACCTACGCAGGAGTCTCATCCGACTCAGAATAAAGAGAATCGATAGTTCTAGAAGGATCAACCAAGCTATGATTGCTCCAATTTCTACGTTGCTCTTCATTTATCTAAGAAAGCTTTAAATCAATTGCTGTCCCTACTCTAGCACTTAGTGACATCCCTACATAACGATTTTCCCAGGCAAGAGTGAATGAAAGGTGTCAGCTGTGAAAGACTTCCTCAGAAGTGCAATCACATAATACCTAAGCCCAGCTCCTTCCTCAGGACACTCTCTGTCCTCCTCTCTGGTCTCCCCTACCTCTTCTCTGGCCTCCTCCCTCGGGGCACTATCCCTAATACAAAACCCTAATACAATTGTACACGCCTTGGTCACGCCTCCTTGGCCAGGTCTTCTTTCTTGTACTTTTCCATCGAAACGGTTACTTCATCCTGGACGGTTGCGATGACCTTGAGTCCCAGGCACCTTCTCCGCTGAAAGTATCATCCCTAAATTCCATTGCACTCCCCGTACCATGCCTCCCATCTCTCTAACTTTTGAAAACAAAGAGTTAGTCTTTTACTAACGAGACATGTGTCCTTGCACCTGCAACAAAAGATACGTTCAACAGAAACCTTCTACTGTGCTAATTAAATCTACCGTTTGTGCCCAGAGAGCCTTACCAAGAGAAACTTTTCTCTACCTACAAAATAAGCTAACATAAGAATAAACCAGGCCTTCCCTAAGCATATATGTAGTCAGGCCTTTACATGACTTTTAAACACACATCTTACTTTTCCCTATAAGCATTTTCATTACAATTCATATGCAAACAATGAATTACATGTGCAACTTTAATATGGTGCACGTTTAAACTACTGCAATTGAATTACACACGAACTAATTTCTCTATGCATTATTTTTCACACAATTAAATAAACATTACATTGCATAATTATCATGACAGTTATACTGCTGATTCACTTAATATCAGTGAACTATTCACCCTTTACTAAACATGCATGGATATACAACTGAATATATACGAATATATATCTGAGTACATGCGGGTGCGAACTACCAGTGATTATGATGCACCCCTACAATTCACAAGAACTTTTCGCTCTATCATTACCATATTCAAATTTATCACGAAGGTTGTTCAATTTGTTTATCAATAGATGTGGCGAGTTTTCACCCGAGTCATGGCATGAGTTCACAATCACGGTGTTTCTTGTGTTTTAATTATCTTGAGCTGTAATAGGCTTAGGCACTTTTTAGCAAAAACTATTGGTAATTGTGCTTTTAAAGTGTCCCTGATGTGCTGTTATTTTTTCCTACATTACAGTTACCCCTGAAGAAGGGCGTCAAGCCCGAAATGCATTGAGTCTAAAACTTCACAATTGTATTGGCAATTTCGACATGCTGTAGTCAAGGCCTACAACGGCATAGTACATGCATTTGAAAATCGAAATTCCCCTTATTACATATCTAATGATAAAATGAGGATTAAGCTATTACATTTTTTTTTTAATTGAACAACTTATGGTTTACGATGATCATTTCATCTAATCTGACTGTGTTGCATCCTGGGACTGATGCCATAGATATGCATCAGCTTCACGTTCAGCTAGCCAATATGCCAGCCACTGCAACTATGCAATATGCCTTAAAGGCCGGGGCCACCATACCACTTTTAGACTTGGGTAATTGTAATTTAGCGAGGCCTATCGGGTGGTGTCCTGATCCCCATATCAGGTTTGTCAATGAAGAGTCTAAGGTTTTGAAGATCCTGGCCGGAACCACCACCAGGAGGTTCACATAGTGATACAAGGGTCTTGGCAGCATGTCCATCTTGGCCACTGCAAGGCGGCCCACCGTTGTCAATGGCAGTTTATTCCAAAAGGCTACCTGTGATTACCTGATCGCAATGCATGGGAAGGATCACAATGTATGCTTTGCCTCAGAGCTATTGGCCCTTTCTCCTCTCCCCCTTGCCCCCCATCGCACATATATATGACCTCACCACAATAGAGACACATCAATTCGTCCAGACCATGCAAGCGAGTTTACGGGGGGAGGGGGGATGGAGTTGAGCACGTTGCTCGGAATTAACATAATTTGTTGTAGCTTTATTATAATTGTATTGGCTGTAACATATATATGTCCATACATAAGATATGCTTACTGTCGAATGTAAAGGTACCATTCATAAGAACGTGAATAAAGTGTTACCCAAGTCGTAAATTACTGTTGATTCAAAGATGTAGAAGAATTACTGTGTGTATGTAATACACTGAAAACTAATAAAATATGATTAAAAAAAATAAAATACAGCGTTGGATATCCCACTCCATGCCGAGGGAAGGAGCATGGGGGGAGGAAGTCATTCGCTGGGCCTCAGCAGAAAGGGAGGCACTACAGCGGGAGGAATACAGAGGACGCCGGAAAAAAACAATCTCAATGGAATGGGCCCACTTACTGGAACAATTTAAAACTTATTTATCTGACGATTAGAGGGAGTCTATAAAACGACCCACCCTATCACATCTGATTGCAATGCATGGGAAAGATCAGAATTACTTTGGGTTTGTAATGCACTGCAAACTAATAAAATATGTTTAAAACAAAAAAGAAAAAACAATGGATGCTTTGCCTCGGAGCTATTGGCCCTTTCTCCTCTCCCTCCTCCCCCCCCCCCTTCCCACATATATATGACCTCACCACAATAGACACACATATCAATTCGTCCAGACCATGCAAGCGAGTTTACAGGGGGAGGGGGGATGCAGTTGAGCACGTTGCTCGTAAATAACATCATTTGTTGTAGGTTTATATAAATATATGTCCAAACATAAGATATGCTTACGGTTGAATATAAAGGTACAACTCATAAGAACGTGAATAATGTGTCACCTAAGTTGTAAATTACTGTTGATCGAAAGAAGCAGAATTACTGTGTGTATGTAATGCACTAAAAACTAATAAAATATGTTTTTAAAAAAAAAACAAATGGATGCTTTGCCTCAGAGCTATTGGCCCTTTCTCTTCTCCCCGCTTTCTCCTCTCCCCCCATATATATGACCTCACCACAATAGACACACATATCAATTCGTCCAGACCATGCAAGCGAGTTTACGGGGGGAGGAGGGATGGAGTTGAGTATGTTGCTCGAAAATAACATCATTTGTTGTAGCTTTATTATAATAGTATTGGCTGTAACATATATATGTCCATACATAAGATATGCTTACTGTCGAATATAAAGGTACAACTCATAAGAACATGAATGTGTTACCTAAGTTGTAAATTACTGTTGATCAAAAGATGCAGAAGAATTACTGTATGTAATGGACTGAAAACTAATAATATATATAAAAATTGATGGCCTCCTGTATTGCACCCTATTGGCCATCTTCGAAGGGCCGTGACGCCGATATCTTGACCCATTGACCTCATCTAATGAATCCAAGGCAATTGCCTCAGGCACCTATTCTTTTGTCCTGAAGATGATCCCTGCATTCTTGTAGAGGAATCGAAACGTAGTCGACTTCACGCATCCCGACATAACTGTATATCTTTATTAATATGTGCTGGGATGCACAAATGTATTCATTGGTGGCCTAAATGTTGAAAATTGTTCGGCCACAACTCCGTGTTTGTCTGAATTTCCTGGTATAATTATGCTCCCACTTGTATATTTTTCTGTTTAGTTTTTACATAAAATGATCATGTCCAAAAGGACATAAAAAGCAGACATCATTTTATTTCTATTTTCATATGTTGCGAGATATAAACCTTCTTGTTAAGAACCAGTGTACCTTAAAACAGTATGTAAAATGGAATCCTCCCTATGAGTTTGCTCTAAGTCCCGTTGCAGGGCGGCTATTTCCTCTCGTCTCAGTTTACTAACTTGAGCTGTATAGGAGATCGCTTCTACCCGAATGGAGGCCTAACAGGCCCCCCAAACAGTAAGGCTGGAGGCTGTGCCAACATTTTTCTGAAAAAACTCCTCTAGTTCCACATGCAAGGCTCAAATTCAGCCTTCCTGTGTTAATAAGGATTTTTTTTAATGACCACAGTGGTCACTCTTTCGGAAGTCTGCTCAGCTTTAGATCTAAAAAAGGGACAGAGTGGTCAGAGTAAGGGTTCGAGAGCATACCGGATCTACCTCTTCCCCAGTTACATGATGCTAAGAAAAAAATCACTGTGCAACACAGAGTTGAAACGTTTGGAGAAACAGGTATATTCTTGCCCCATAGAATGGTCAGCATGCCAGGGATCTACCAAAACAAGATCTTGTAACAGATCAGCCAGCACCCAAGAGGATTTCAGTTCATTTTGATGCCTAATTTAGTGGGAGCAGTCCCATTTTACACCCTGGATAACATTGAAATCACCTCCAATTAGGACAAGTCTCATAAGGGGGACAAGAGCATTTTAAATCTCTTCTAAGGGGATTGTCTCGTTTTCTATGGGCCCATAAAAACAAACCAGATAGATGGGCTGTGGGCTGACCAGTATCCACCTGGTTTTGGGATCCCAAACCACCTGAATCACTTCACTAGGAAAATTATGAGTCAACAAGATAGTTAACCCCCCCCTAACTGCTGCATTTGCAGATGCATAGTTTGCGTGAGATCAGAATTTGGACATTATTGGTAGTTTGGCAGAAGCTTTCAGATGCGTCTCATGGGGTAAAACTATTTGAGTTCTGGCCGACTTAAGCCATGACAAAATGGATCTAAACTTTCTATGGCTATTAATTCCATTAGTAGTACAGGAAACAACCCTAATGTATTCAACTGTAGTCCCTGGGCTGATCATGACAGCATGTTCAATTTAATTGCCTTAATTCCAGCTCCTGATAGCGAGCCAATGACCCCAGATTTCCAGCCAGCCGGACACTGATTAGGCTGTGCAAGATGTGGCATGATCCTGAGGTCCCTAGACTCTTGTGGTGGTGCTGATATCAGTGATAATGAAGCACCGTAGACTATTTCAACCCGATTACCATTTTGTTGCTCCCCCCACCTCACCCCGCCCCCTAAAGCCCTCACCGTACCTGGGGCACACCCTGCCCGGGGCTCACTCGAGAACTCCCTCCCCCAGCCACCCATGTGCAGAACCACCACCCCCACCAAACCCCCACCCACCCTCCCCCCAACCCACTAAATGGTGCCTTGACATGGCACCTGGAGGCTGCCTGAGGCAACTGAAAGTGTCACAGCGGGAATACAGAAATTAACCTGGTGGAATTACTGAAAAGTCCAAATGGAAAATGAGCCACAGCAAAATTTGAACACTTCAAACTATCCCGGGATTGGAATTTGCTTGTCCTGGCCCCACTCAACCCAACCTTCCTCCGGGCTTCTGGATAGAGTGCAGAAAGTCCAAAGCTTGCTCGACCAACTGAAAGTTATGTGACAGCCCCTTATAGAGAACTTACAGATTGGACTGCTGAACAATGCCCGTTGGGGCGCCAAGGTTCTGGAAGCTACTGATCATGGTTTTATATTCTTTGCATCGCCGTGCAGAAAATAGAGACATATCGGAAAAAATCTTAAAAGAAAAAGAAGTTGACTGAGTTCATCCGCAGATATTTTGAATTGGGCGATTGGACAGCAGGGACACGATGTGTGCATGTGATTGTTAAATCTAGATTTTGAGTAGTAGCCTTAGGATATACCTGCTTGGAGATCATTCTCACGCCCTTCAGGTATACCAATGACTCTTAAATTATCACGGGGAGATCGGTTCTCAGCGTCGTCCATCTTAATCTGCAGATCTGCCAGTTCTGACTGAAGTTTATTGGATAGGGATTCCTGACAGGGCTTAGCATCCTCTAGGTCAGAGATTCATTCTACCTGAGAAATGCGTGTGGTAAGCAGTTGCATGTTGCTGTGAATTGGGCATAGTTGCTGTCAGTTTTGTGTGTGCCTCGTCCTGGGAGATTTTCATTGTCCTTAATTCAACTAGACTCTAATGGAGTGCGATCATAGATGAAACCTGAGATTCGTCTACCTCGAAAGCTTGTGCTTATGTTTATTGGGGCTCATGGAGTGCAGCTGTTAGTCCCCTGCAGAATTTCCCATACCATAGGTGAAGCTGGGGCAATAGCTGGTATCGGCTAGAGCGAATAAAGGGATGCTTGCTGTCAATATACTGCACTGTGAGCCTGAAGTTGAATTGTGTCAGTTGCGATCCATGGCAGGTTCGTCACCTTGCGATGTCGGGTACCCCCCATTTTTTTGTTGCTTCTTGAAACTAACAGTGGCAAACAAAGGGTATGTTTGTCGTTCCTTGGTCCCTGGTGCACTAGTCGGTGAATGTCCTTGCCCCATTTCACCTACTTCAGAGGACTCCAAAAATCTCTCCACCATAGATGCGCTAGGCTCTTTGTCCTTTGCAGCGAGGTTAAAGGTGTAGTGCTTCTGGAGCCTACACCTAAAATTTTCTTTAACTTCCATAGATATTGTGGTCTCTTATCACCTGAACAGACTTTTCTCTTGTAGGTTCGAGAGCCAACCCATCCTTTTCCAGGCATGACTCAGTGGTCCGACAATCGGTCAGGTGAGACAGTCTGTAGCTCTGTCCCAGGGAATCCAAGTCTGGCCCCCCCTGGAAAAGGAGCTATGACTGCAATGTTTTGTATTATGCACAGGCTTGGTAGCAGAGCGGATTTTCATTGCTGGATTGCTTGAGAGTGGCTTCATCCTAGTTGAAGACCAGTGCTGGGGAAATGTCCATTAGAGTCACAAGCCGCACCAGTGACTACACTAGCCACCTCCGCAACAGTCCCAAGGTTTTCTCCTGCCCAGGAGAGCCTATTGTTCCCCCCCTGAGTTGCAAGTCTATTTGCCTGCCCCACTTCACTGATCACTATTACATGCTGCAAGGTATTAGTTTAGTATGTTAGGCAGTACTTGGTGTTGCTGGATATCCCTGTAAAAATACTTTAAGTCTTTGCAGTGTCTGGGCTCCCTCTCTCCCCCCTTCTCTCCATGTGCGTTGGGCAGCTATACTTTTCTCCCAATGGAGAATGCTCTCCTTAATAAGCCCTGAAAGCATGTTTATGTAAACTGTGGAATTTATATTAAAAAAAGAAAAATACTTTGGAGGAAGGTGTTTCGCTTCGACTCACCGAGCATTGTTTGCTTTGGGCTCATTATGCAATCCGAACCCAAGCTGGTTCACAGCGGGGGTTGGAGTATGAGAGAGAAGAAAGGAAAAGGGCAGACACACGTAAAGGCGAAGTGCTTGCATTTCTTGAACAGGAAAACTTCTTGCGAGTCTCATGCCTACTGGCATCAGGAAGAAAGAGGTTGTTTTGAGATCAGCTCGACACGAGCTGAACGCCAGGATCAAACTTCCCTTAGAGAGAGGCCAAACACTGCCAGAAGCAGCCTCAACCACAGAACATGACGGGTGCTCTATGTGGTTTCCCCACATGATCAGAGTTATTGTATGTAAACTCCACTGCCCATAAGTAGGCTGACCAGTCACCCCCTCCCCCCATATCAAACAATAGACACCGTAAATACTGCTCCATTGTTTGGTTCATCCATTCAGCTTGCCCGTCTGTTTGTAGATTACAGCTGGAGGATAACCGTGCATCCATCTCTAAAGACTTACAAAACGTAGTCCAAATACAAGACACAAATTGTGACCCCTCTGTCTGTGATGAGAACAGAGGATAGCCCCTGAAATCAGACAGTATTGGTCATAAAAAGGGAAGCCAATTCATAAACTGTGGGAAATCAAATATGCCATCTTAGATAGATGGTCAACCACTGTCAAGATAGTAGAGGGACCTAATTTTGGTTTAGGAAGTTCCAACATGAAATCCATTGAGATGGTGTGCCAGGGTCTTGGTGGAATAGGTATGGGTCATAATAACCCAATTGGGGCTTGATGGGTGTTCTTTCCCTGGGAACTAGTTCGGCAAATGTGAAGCAAAGGAGTAATTTTTAGGTCGAGCATTCGAGACATCCTTTATATACTTTAGTATATACTTATGTGTGTATGTACTTGTGGGCTCTGGTGATCAGCCCTAGTACTTGTCTGCTTCCGCCTAGGGACTTTTTTTTCCTGTTCAATTGCATCTATTTAAATTTCTTGATAGAAAACGACCAGCAGAGGTCAGTAAAATACCAGAATCACTTTAGCATTCTCTAGATTCCAGTCCATAGAAATTGTCTTCCACGAGCACCCGTAGACAATAATATTTTTTTCAAATCTTGAATTTTCAGTGATATGACCAGCCAAGGCCCTGATTTTATATTAAAAACAGAGCTTTGGATTATACCATTTCCCGCCGAAAGGCAATATTTCTCTCCATGTGTTCCCATACCTGGCGCGTCATGCAGTTTGGTGCTTACTTTCCCTCCATGTTAAAGAACAGTAGATGTTTCAGCACCTAGGCTAATGTGCTGCATAGCTAAATACATATAAGGTCCTAAAGGTGAGACCGATTGCATTGCAAATGCTGGTTTCTGCTGGTACAGTTTGAGAGAAAAAGGCTATTGGATGCATCTGGCCTTTGTCCTTGTTTCTTTGAAAGAGTATCCGTCTAGAGCGGTTTATGAAGCATCAGCCTTCACAATGTACGGGCTTTCAAGGTCTGGGTGTGCCAACAGAGGGGTAGTTGTGAATTTAATCTTAAATTGTTTAAACACAGCATCTGCCTCATCACAATTGATTTTCACTTCTTTATGTAGCAGTCGAATGACTAGAGTTACGGTGTTTGAGAATCGAACAATGAAACGCTGATAAAAATTGGCGAATCCTAGAAAACTTTAGGGATTTGTTTTTTGGAAGCTGGGGAGGACCAATTTATGATAGGTTTGACCTTTTTTGGATCCATACAGATTCCTGTAGGACTCAAAATATAACCTAGGAACTGTACTCTTGGCATGTGAAACACGCTTTTCTCCAATTTAGCGTTTAGGTTACATTTCCTGAGTTGTTGAAGAATAGCATGTACCTACTGTATGTGTTCGGGCTTGGACTGGGAATAGTTGAGAATAACATCTGTGTACACCACACAACAAACAATCCATTCTCGCAAGACTTCGTCTATAAAAAAAATTGGAAGGCTGCCAAGGCCTTGCAGAGACCAAAAGGCATGACTTGATATTCAAACAAGCCTAATTTGGTCCTAAATACTGTTTTCTTACCACATCAAGGACAAAATTGAAATGGCGTACTATCCCTCCCCCACACACCAAGGGGTAACACTCTGGTCCATTCATCTCTCATGTAATTATTTCCTCTAAACTGAACTGTCAAGGTATCTCTCAATCTGAGAGGACAACAACCAAGCGGTCAAAGGCCGATGATTAAAATACTTCTACACCAATGTAGCGGCCGTAATTGGAGCCGGTGGTGGACGCGGAAAGGCGTCCATGCACGAAAGTGCAATAACGGGCAAATACTGGATGCCCTTCTAATTTCACATCTTAAGACACTACGCGGAATGGCGTGGATGTTAGATTGCAGATCCTAAGAAAGACTATTACATGTGCTACTTGGACCAATATTGAGAAACATTTTCCCTACCATCTACTGACTGGGACGGAAGTATAACCGGCACAGAGGTTTACCGTGATTTTTCGCATCGAGGCAGTCCTGAGGAAGTTGTGGGTTCACTCCCGGACGACGAAACACGTGTTGGCTGGAACAATCAAAAGAAGAAAATAAAATCACAGGAATCCGAATAGTATTGTGAATAGTTTTGTTGCGATTAGCAATAGGATAACTGATATATGTGTGCTCGGGCTTGGTCTTATTTGTAAGGTAGATCCCCAGGGGTCATATGTGGGGGATTGGGTGCTTCTCCCTCCCTTGAGCACCATAATAACTGCCAATAAATTAAGATAATACCGCCAAGAGTGAGCGCCACAAGGGGCCCTATCACCCAAAACAGAATTTACTTCTACAGCTTGATGTTGTCCAATATTAAGAAGAACTCTAAGACGGCATTTCATTGACGTTAGGTTTTGACATCTTAAAATCAGGTTTTCCTATTTTGTGCATAGTTGTCAGTTAAACAAATAGATTAGAAACCGAAAAATAAGGGGTGAACAAGGATGGTTATATCGAGCTCTGCCTGTTATTGTGCATGTGTGGTAATATTTCCGCTTATTCCACATGAGCACCCAAAAGTATTTGACAGGGGGACACACTATAATGTATATCTAGGATCAGGGCCAGACTGGGAACGCAAACCGGCCCTGGCAATTCAGTCGGACAGGCCATGGGAGGGTGGCGTATAGGGGGGGTGGGTGCACGTAGAAAACACTGCAGCTTTACAAGGAGCTGATATTGCAGCTATGCTGCAAAACCGGCCCCCGGTAACAAAAACGGACCCCAAGGGGTCCAAAACCAGCCCCCACCCTGGCAGCCCACCGGGGAAACGTCCGGTGCCCGCTATGGCCAGTCCGGCCCGGTCTAGGATACTGGAATTTTTCATTTCCTACATTTTAACCCGCTGTATTCATTTGCACATGTAAGCACTGTGTGTCTGTATCAACGTACTCAGGTCGACTGCTTGAGGAAACCATCAGGGAGTGCCACCTCCCGTTTGAAAACTTAATAGCATCATGGAAAATACAAAAAAAAGATAAACACTCCCACTGCATTAATAGAGAGGGGAGGGTGATATTGCTCCTTGCCTTCAGCAACACAACATTGTGATGAGGTGCTGTAGTTGGCATAATGTGAGAGTTTTGTGGAACCCCTTTACTTTTGTGTTTACTTGCAGTTTTACAGTGCGAGCTAGGCCCCAAGCCATAGAGTGACTGAGCACTTTCCATAAAAAAAATCGTGCCTCTTTTTAGAACTGCTACCCCTTTTTTCATTTAGGCATAAGATACTTTTGAACTAAAGAATAATGTCAAGTTACAGATCATATAAACACATAATAATCCATGTTAAAATATTTTCATGAATTTCTGTCCATTTCTTAGTGAAAGACCCTCACCCCTAAGTATGCCAAACTAATTTCATGAGAAACAGAGCGACAGAAACCTTATGAAAGAACTGGTGGGACTTCTGGGTTGGTGGCTGAAGATGGCAGCCACGAGTCCCAGGCCAGCTACATTAATCCTCAGCAATCCTGCACCCCTGGAGCCACTCTTTCAGCTAGAAAAGACAGCGTCATCAACAGGCTCCAGCGTGCCCGATCCTGCCGCAGACGGTGACCATTTGGATCTGCAAGGAGCAGACCAGAGACCGGTGCTCGTGAAGGTGTGGCTGGCCTGGTGGGCTTGGATACCTCCACATATGAAAACAGACACAGCGATGGCTCAGCAGGGTTTACAGGGGCTACTCCAGCTTCCCCCCACTGAACCCACAAGACCTGCTGCAGGGAGTGCCACAGACACCCTGGTCCACTGATGTGGGGCCAAGGCCAGTGAGTGGAGGAGCTCGACCGAATACAGAACTCAGTGACGGATCCAGCAGTGACCCCGGCGGTATTGCGGGAGATCATTTCCATTCTTCCCCACCCATGCTGGAAGAACGAGACTAGGTGCTGCGGCAGTCAGTGGCCATTGCAACGTGGAAACAAGGCTACTGGTCCAATATACCTTCCCATGCCCTTCCAGAGGCTTACCTTAACTTTAAAATAAAGACCAAGACCAAGCAATATGCCCGAGGAACATGGCACATGGAGGTCGGTTCTCCCTCATAACCACCATGCTTATCTGAAGAGATCTTGGGGACATATTTGGCTATGTTGAGTGGTGGAGTGGGGCCAGTCTGGTTCACCGGAAGAGACTGTGGACTGGGGCGGGCAGGCAGGCCACTGTGGTCCCTGCCCCCCCAAAATCCTGCACTGTTATTAGACAAAATGAGATATGACCCTGTAACCATGAATGGCCTCAGAAGGCAGGCACTAGTTGATTTGGTGGAGACTTTCTTGCCCCAGCTGGAGATCAGCAACACAATCAGAGAATGTCCTTAGTTATGCCCTGGCCAACAAGCCCATCTACTTATACACTGCTGATAATTTGGCCAAATAGGGAAAAACAAGCACTCGGGCCATGTGCATTGGGGAAAGATCGATAAATACACAAGACCCTCTCAGATGAAAGTGGGTCAACTGAGTATCCGTAGGGCATACAGGGGTCATCCACAGAAACTATGTCTCCAGAGTTGATCATGAAAGCAAACCAGAGTACCTAAAAAAACTTTGGAAGACAAAATAGGTGGGTGTGGCACAGAGGTTTCACTACTAAGAGAAGATGCCCGGAACCTGCCTGACCGTACTAGGAAGACAGAGAATTGAATATCTACTGTAGAGGATCAACTCTGCATGCATAGTATGGAATTTAAGAAGCCTAAAGACACAACAATGCAGATGAACAAAAAGTGGAACATGCGGAGGGTAGGGCCAGAAGGAATAATCTACAGTTAGTGGGGATTTTGGAGGGGCTAGAGAGATCCAGACCCATGCACTTTTTCCTGAAATGATTTAAATCCTGGGTCCCTGAGAAGGGACTATATAGGTGTCCCTCTGGAAAGGGCCCATTGGGCATTGGTACCCAGGATGCCTGTGTCCAATGATGTTCAGGTTTCTGTACTTTGCTGACCAAGACACGACACTTAAAATAGTGGGAGAACACAAAGAATTTTGTTGTGAATCTTCCAAGATACGAATGTTCCCTGATTACACACAACGGTTAAACGACAATGCAAGTTCTCCTGTGAGGTGAAACAAAAAATGAGCAATACAACTTTAACACATGTTATTATACCCAGCTAAACTTAAAGTCCTGCACCAAGGAAGGTCAAAATTCTTTGATCGTGCATCAGAATCGGTAAAAGAACAGTAGGCACCCACAGAAAATGAAACGACACAGGTTCCAGGAGGAAGGGAAAGAGCTCTGGAGGCTGCCAGCCCTACCCACCTGAAGAAAAGATGACTGCAGAGGCAATGTACACACTGCCTGGGCTTGAAAAGATCCAGCAACAACAGGATATCAGCAGCAGGGGATACTGCCAACAGGTGGTGAACAACTGGTAGTCTCCTTATCAAAGTGCATAAGTCTGTTGAATGATCGGACCTACACAGCAGTGTCTGGGTGACAAGACCGTAGCCAGTGGAAATTGCATTATAAAACTAGCTTAACATTAACACTTAATTATGCAGTCCGGTAGGCCACTAACCCACGCTGAAGTCTGCATATTGATTTTTAGGGGAGAAAAATGCCTTACGTTGGGAAGTATGAGGTGGGGGTGAGTTGGGTGTTGCAGATGAAAGTTGTTAAATTGCAGCACATAGGGAACTTGATAGTACACAACAGGTAAACAGACACAAAATTGGTACAGTAATGGGAAAGGGATCACAATCTGATCCTACACCAATGTCGTGGAATGTTAATGGCTCGAACAATATATTTAAAAGAGGCGCAGTACTCTGGTTCATTTAAAAAAAAAAAAACATCAATCTAGATTGGTCCTTCTACAGGAAAAACAGCAATTGGGCATCCAAAGCAGATTCTAGGGCCGGTACAGCTACACCAGGAGAAACCACTCTGGTTTCACAAGGTACTCTAAAGGTGTAGCAATCCTGATACACAAGGCATTCCCCCTGGTTGTGACATACACTTGGGGATGCTATGTGGTGATCTCGGGCCACCTAGAGGTTTACCCCTGGACCACATAAGTTTATATGTCTCATCCACACTAAAGCACGCTGTAAGCTCTGACTGATCTTGTTCTAGTGGCACCTACTGGAAAATCAATTATTGGTGAGGACTTCAATTAGGTAATGGAACCCTGGGCTGATAAGAGGGTATCAGGGACCACCATGCGGCAAACTAAACTCCCCAGATCAGCCACCACTTTGGGGATGAGTGATGTCTGGCTGATAAAACACCAAACAGACCACAAATGTATGTTCTATTCTGGAGCACACCAGCTGTATTCTAGGCTGGACTATTTTGTGTCCCGGCAGTGGAACTACCAAGGGTTATAGGTTCCAACTTCCTACCTAGATGCCGCTCAGGCCACTGCCTGTTAGAAATAACACTAGGCAGGCACCGGAGGGTGGCAGATCAATGGCGTCTCAATTACTAGTGGTTAGCAGATGGGCATTTCTCTGCCGGGTCTCAGAACGTTTGAGGAATATTTGAACTTAAACAAATCCTCAATCCTCTCTGCCATAGCAATCTTGAAAGCACTAAAGTTAATGATTCAAGGTAAAATAATCTTGCATATTGGAGGACAGTGTAGGGCTAAGGAGACTAGAGAGTTGGAAACACTGATCCTTAAATTATAAAATCATTACTGTGCGGGTCTAAACATGGAGTTCCAGCAACAACTTGAGGCAGTGAGACTGACCCTTAAGGAAAGGTTACTCGACTCTGCAAAAAGGACATGGATCACGTCGTAGCATGGGACATAAAACTGACAAACCAATATATTGATTGGCTAACTGAAACTTAAACCAGGTTAATCGCCAAAATATACAACCCTGTTATGGGCTTTTTCACTTGCTCTGGGTACCTTGCGGAGGCCTTCATAAATTGCTATAGATCCCTATATCAAAGAATACCCACACCCTAAGAGGAAACTGAGAAACCAATAATAAAGGACCTACCCATGTCCAAACTTCAGAAAGCAGAGAAGGAGGCCATGGATCTTCCGATGTCTGAAGAAGACATACTGGAAGCAATAAAACAGATGCCATCCAGAAAAACCCCAGGCCCAAATTGTTTTCCCTTAGAATTTAATACAAAGAATGCCACCAAATTGGTTTAACCCCCAAGGGCCAAGTTTTAGAAAGCCTTCCAATCTACTGAATGGCCATACAATCTATATGGGGACATCAAAGTGGTCCTCCCCAAACCCGATAAACCCCCAAGTGACTGCACCTCCTACAGGCCTATATCTTTAACCAACACTAAGGCAAAAAATATAGCTGACGTCATGGTCATTAAACTAGCGAATATAATACAGTCTTTAATAGATCTGGACCAGAATGGCTTCATGCCACATAGATACTGTATTAGGCGGTTACAGGTAAACCTGGCCAATCTTGATAAAGTGCCCAAGTCCACCACATTGGTCTTAGTAGACTTCAAAAAAGCCTTCAATTCCATTTCATGCTCATTCCTCCACTAAATATTGGAAAAAATGAACGCTGGTCCTAGGTTTTTGGCATGTGCATTGGCTTTATTCTTCCTTTATGGTGAGAGTCCAAATAAATTGAGTACTATTGAAACGATATTGATAGGCAGAGGGACGCAGCAGGGTTAGCTGCTGTCACCCCTATTTTTGCCTTGGTTATGAAACCTCTTGCAAACTGGAGAAAGGGGGACCCACAGGTCTGGGGCATTGACTGGAGAGGGGGCTGGAGGATAACATAGCTGTTTATGCTGACCATGAATTATACTTGCAGAAACACGATCTTTCAGCCCCCAGAATCATGCACATGATTAAGGTTTATGGTGAGGCCTCCGAGTCAACTGGCACAGATCCAGCTTTGTGATAGGGGACGAAGAATGAAATGCACTGCACATATTCCCACACTCCAGATTAAACAGATCCAATTTAACTATCTAGGAACATTACACACAATCCAGATGAGAGTTGGAAACAAAATATTGCCCCCTTTACTACTAAAAATCAAGGATCAAATGGAGGCCTGGGAAGACTCCCAATTTCCATAATGGGTAAGGGAGCTCCATTTAAAATGATAACACTACCGCAGGTATTCTATATTTTGCAGAACTACTCATATGCACTTCCTCCTACATTATTCAAAACGCTGCAATCTAATCTGAAATCCTACCTCCGGAGGGGCCCTTCCAAGGATAGCATTTAACAAATGTGTTGTCACCATATGAAGGTGGGTTGGGCATTGCAGACAATAAGTTCCATCACTGTAGGCCCAAATGACTCCTATTAAACACTGGCTGGTTGCTGGTAGAGACAACCCAGCATTCCGACTGGAATTAAAGTATTTGGAAGAACAGGGATTGCTGGATCCATTGTATGGTAGGAAACCTGGGGAGTCTTTGACCCCCCCTCCCCCCCAATCACGAGGTTACCTATAGAGTGCGGGTACAGCGCACTGAAATGAACAGCATAGTAGAGGAAACTAACCAGGGAAACACTGCTGTGGTCCAGTAACTGGTTTCCCCCCACCAGCAAAGTTTTAGGGGCCTTATGATATTCACATTCACATGTTCTTTAGGAAGCAGTTACCCTGACATTAAATCAACCAAGATACGATTAAATGTTTCCAGAGATGAAAGGATTTTGCCACCCTTTTCTTCATGTTACCACTGGTAAATGTCGGGGAAGATCCGGGTTACAGGGCAGGCTCTAGCAAACTATAGAGTGAGTAGATGCATCAGTAGCAGGGTGTTTCTAATCAAGATACAGCACTTCATTAGAACCTGTGGATTGCAAGCCCTTTCCAGTAGGTTGTAGTGGAGGTTCTCTTCTAGAGTGAGAGTTGTTGCCTTTTTAGTCCCAGAACAGTACTGAGATCTTTATGCTGGGTCAGTAGTGGGGCTTGGCCGGGCAGCCAGCATGGTGCCCCCTGGCTCTTCGTGCTCTGCCTCTAGAAATGATCACACTGTAGTCAAGGCTCAGGAGAATGCTCATCCACTCTTGACTTAGGGAATGTTGGACACGGCAGACACAGCTGATCATCTCCATTTCTGCGCAAGTGAATGTTGCATGGCAGGGTTGAAGAGAGAGAAGAAGAAGAGAGAGGAAGAGAGAGATCAAGATAGAGAGTGCGAGTGAGTGAATGTGTTTTTTTTTGTTGCAAAAACGTGTCTCAGTACCTTCTGTCCCACTTGAGCCTCCCTATCTGTGTTTTGCCTCTACCTCCTGTATTTTTGATGGTATGCTGGATGGCATTTTTGCTGGCTTAGATGCTTTGGTCACATTGCCACTGCTGCTCAGTATCAAAGTGCAAGTGCTCCCTGTGTAAATTGTTATGATTAGCTATCCATGATTGGCATAGTTATTTACTGGTAAGTCCCTAGTCCAGTGCACTGTGTGTGCCTAGGGCCTGTAAATCAAATGCTACTAGTGGGCTTGCATCACCGATTGTGCCACTCACGTGAATAGCCCTGTAAAAGTATCTCGGACCTGCCACTGCAGTGTCTGCATGCACAGTTTTAAACTGCCATGTTCACCTGGCAAGTCCACCCACTTGCCAGGCCCCAACCTTTCCTTTTCTTACATGTAAGGCACCCCTCAAGTAGGCTCAAGGTACCCCCAGGGGCAGGATGCAGTGTATGTAAAAAGTAGGGCATGTGCTAGTGTGTTTTACTTGTCCTGATAGTGAAATACTACCAATTTCGTTTTTCACTATCGAAAGGCTAGCTGTCCCGTAGGCTAACATGGGAGTTGCTTTGTAACATCTTACAAGTATAACTTTCCATTGGGACAAGATCGAGAAATGGAGTTTAGGTTCTCTGAACTCAGAATTTAATAACATCTTTTTAGGAAGATGGTTTTTAAATTAAGTGTTTGAAAATCCCCCTTTTAGAAAGTAGGCATTTTTCTTGTTTAACCATTCTGTGTGCCTCTGCTGTTTTGTGTATTGACAGTCTGGTTTTGGACTGATAGGAGCTGGGGATGTGCATTCACTATAGAGAGGGAGAGGTGTGGCGCAGCGGCCAGAGTGGCTGACTCCTGAGCGCGGGGCTCACAGTTCAATCCTCGGTGCTGGCGGCAGCTCTGCTCAGCACCATGTGACTCTGGGCAATAGCTCACTTAATCTCCCAAACGGCCCACCAGCGCCTTGAGACCCTTCGGGGTGATTAATTCGCGCTTAACAAATACCGGATTTAATTTACTTTAGACAGCCACGAGGGGGGTTGAGGTGTGTCCTGTCTTTCCTGGGTGACTGATAACTGCTCTGAATAGACCTTGGCTGCGTTTAGAGTGGTGGAAGGAGTTTTACTTGCACCTGAAAAGGCTGTGTTTTATTTGCCCAATGCGGTCTCCACCTCCTGTGGTCCTGCTGCACCAGAGAGGACAGAACTGGTTTTGACTGGGCTCAGACCCTTGCCATAAAGAGAAAATGGTGTATAAGTATTGGACCTTAAACCCCAGAGAATTAGATCACTTCTAGAACCAAGAGGAACCTCTGCCAAGCAGAAGAGCTGGAGAGCTGTAAGGAGGAGTACTGCCCCTTTGCTGTATGTGCTTTGCTGGGTTGGCCTGCAGTTGCTGCTTCTCCCAAGGAGAGGACAAAGACTGGAACTTTGCTGTGAACCTGCTTGAAGAAGAATCGCCAAAGGCCTGTGTGCGCTTGTCTCCTTTTCTGAAGTCTCAGGGCACAAAGACTTCACCTGCAACCCACTGACCAGCACCTGGACTCCTCTGTGGACTCCTTCATTCAAAAGGGTGCCAATTCCAGTTCCTGGGCCCCGAGAATAGTGTGGTTGGTGCTGCAAAGCAAAGAAAAACAACTCAGATGCTGTCAGCGATGCCACCAGTGACGCCGCGACCTGCACCGAGGCTGGGGGCACCGCTTGTGAAGTGCACAACGCACCGCCCCGCCCGCAACGCAGCTCCAACATCCGCCTAATATCTGCAGTTATCGGCCTCCTCGACACCAGCGCTTGCATCGACGCCGTCACAGCCAGTGCCTGCATCCTGTTATCACGGAGTCGATAACAGACTTGGGTGACTTTACGAACTCTTCGACATCGCATCACCTCACCAGAAGCGACGCCACCTAACTTGCCTGTCCTGGACTCAACGCCTCGCCACCCCCGTGGGAGAATGGAATCGGCTTCGCCTCGGCATGGACGCCTCACCTCCACGATGCAGTGAATCATCTACTTAGTAAAGAAGACAAGGGTACCCTGATATGTGAACCTGGGGTAGTATAATGTTTAGGAAAACAGTGGTTCTGTGGTGGCCCATAGGTCCAAAGAAAATAGTGACCCCCTCGGGGTCCCCCCGCATCCAGACGCCAAGGTTCAGGTTGATTGCCTCGTAAGGCAATCCATCTTCCCTTGACTATTCGAAGTGTTTTGCTCTGTCCTAATTCAGCTTGCTCACAAACTATATGTCCTGAAGATCTCAATTAGCTGAGATCGAAATGCCGTCGACCCCCTACAACAGGAACTCCTTACACTCTGTAAACTCTTGAGGAGTTCCAATATTGTTGTCAATGCGATGTCTTTGTTTTAAGTCACCCTCACTTTTTCACGTCACGCTTGTTGTCACTTACCTGTGTGAGCACCTGAATACTATTACGACTAATTGACCTCAAAATAAACTTGTCTTAAGTCGACCTATATGTCCCTGTTTTATACTACTTGCCGCTCCCACTAACATTAACTGCCTTCCCTAATTTTATTGCAGTGCCCCCCCGAGGGGGTCACTATTTTCTTTGGACCTCTGGGCCACCACGGAACCACTGTTTTCCTAAACAACGTGAATCATCTACTGACTTCGTTTCCAAGGTACTGTTGTTTGGGGGTCTGTGTGACTCAATGCCCGACAACGTGCACCTCGCAGTCGGTGCCGTACTTTGGATTTATGCCTGTCACAATAGCCCCAGGTGGAGCTATTTGTTTCTACAAGTGTTATTTTTGAAATAACTAACTGTTCTAAAAATCATATTTTCATACATGTATGTTGGAATTTTGGCGTTTGGGTCTTGTTTGGTTTAGATAAAGATACTTTATTTTTCTAAACTGGTGTGGTGTCAATTTGTGGTGTTTTCAATCTGTGTTACTATGAGTTTGAGTACAAATACTTTACACATTGCCTTTGGAATAAGCCTGTCTGCTCATACCAAGCAAGCAAGGGGGTGAGCAGGGGTTACCTAAAGTGTGTAACTCCTTTACCCTGACTAGAATCAAGAGTTCCTACTTGGGCAAACGTGCATACCTCTGCCAATTAGAGACCCCCCCTTTCTAACATACATTGTCACCATTTGGATCATATTTTCCTTTGTTCTTCCTTTTAAAGCTCTCTGTCACCCGAAAGGATCTTGTTTGCACTGAACGAAACTCTAAAAATAAAATAAATACATGTCATTAATTAGGATAAAGGCTAGTTTGCCACAGTTTGTCCTGGTGGAATGCTCTCATTGCTTGTTGCCCAATGCTTTCCCTGCTAATTTGTAACAGGCTTGGATGGTTTGTACTATCCGTCCTGCAATGGTGCCCTTTGTCCAGGGGGAAACCTATATTTGACACCTGTGGAAAAAAATATCCAATTTCCTGTTTTTTTCCCTTTACTTTGCAGGTAGTACATTAATACTCTTTTCACGTATAGTATATGTAAATCCCCTTTCACCTGTGTTTTCAGTTTTTGGAAATCTAGTATTGTATATTATATTGATAGATTTACATGGACCTGCAATACTCACTTTGGACTTTGCCGTGGGTTAGTTCCCATCACTATCTTATCCTTAGATAAGTTTCTTTAGTAGATTTGTTTCTTCTACAGTCAGAGCCTGCAAACTCACTCTTGTTAAGATTTGATCGTAACTAGGAATGCTGTTTTCATTGTCAGGAATTTTAGTCCTGCTTTAGGCATTGGTTAAAATGAGGCCTTCCATAACTGATGGCACCAGTTTAAGGTTCCACGGAGGTACAGATGCCAAACATGGTAGTCCAATTATCTTTACTACCGCCACAAATCTTTTTATGACAGGCATTGCAAAGAGGCTCTTCCTCTAGCTCCGCTCTTCCCTCTGGAGTATGCCACTATAGGTTTACTCTAATGGCACACTTGCCTCTAGTAACTTCATTACCCATCTTACTATGCTAGAGTCCCATAAGGTTTTGTGCTACATTTTCTGCCCTGACCTAAATGATCAGATTCGAAGTCCTCAGTAGCCAATCCACTACTGAGGCTGGTTGATCCAGGGTGACCTAACTGTCCACCTGGTAGCATCATCAGGTTTTGTAATATCAATATTGTATTACCTTGTCTTCTGCCATTTCCACTAGATTTGAAAGGGTTATTTTACCCTGTAATCATCAGTTCATTGCTTGTAGTACTCTATATTCACATGCTCTGCATACTCTTGCCAGCTCGTATTTGGCTCAGGTGATTGCAAATTGTTTATCTTCAAAGAAGTCTTTCAAGTCACAAGGTCTCAGCGACTCCTCCTCTGGACTTGGATGTGCATGGGCACCAACCAGATTGTTTTTCAGCCATCGGGACAGTAGGACTGAAGTAGTGAGCAGAAAGGACTAGTGTCCATGCGTATAGATATAGAAAGAAGCACATATTAAGTGAAGGAAATCTATAACAAAAACTGGCTTCCTGGGAGGAGGGTGAGCGCAGGTGAACTACAGCACAACATGTAATGAACGTATGCTTACACGGTAAGTAACAATCCATTCATAGCATGTGTAGCTGTAGCTACACATGCTCTGCATATGTAATACTCTCCTAAGTGGTGGCTAGCCAGTGGATGGTGTAGAGGTCTGAAAGAGAATCCTAAGGACCTAGCAAGAATATCCACACAATAGTGTTTTGTGAAAGCATGTGGAGTGAATCATGTGGCACTTTACAAATGTCTTCTACGGGAATATTCCCTAGCAAGGCCATAGAACCACCCTCTTTGAAGATTGAATGAGGATTGATTTGAGAAGATAGGGTCCATTTGGCTTTGCATCCAGGTTGGATGCACTTGACGCTCCATCTGGCAAACCTGCCAAGGCCACAAACAACTGTGGGTGTTTTGCAAAAAGATTTGGTTCCATCTATGTTGTACATAAGAGCAGGCTTGAAATTAAGTGTGTGAAGTATCCTTTCAGCTATCAGATCCTTTGGGTTCCACTGGCCACTTATTTTCAGCTTTGACATATGTGCACCCCATTCTGTGCGGGATAAATCTGTGTCAATGGTCACTGAGGGGGATGGTTGTTTGAATGGTCTCCCTAATGTGATGTTCTTTTTTGTCCAACACTGTATCCCCTTCTGTACTCTTGCTGTAACCACTACTAAATCCTCTCAGCCCCCCACTGATTAGGACCATTGGCACATCAGCCAGTCCTGGATGGGTCTCATATGAAGTCTGGGAATCAGGATTGGTGGGTTGCATGAAGGTATCATACCTAGTAATTTCATCACTGTTCTCACTTGCAGAGACTGTCCCTCTTGGTAGAGGCGAACCTACTCTATCATTGTCTTCAATTTCTTTTGAAACACCCTTGCCATCACCAAATCCAACCACACCCCCAGGAATCCCTTCTCTAGGATTACTCCATATTCACAGAAAATCCCTGTTTGTTCATTGTTTTCATGACTCTTTGCATATTCTTCTGGCATTGATCTTGCAGGTTCGCCTTTACCTATCAACCAACTGCCTAGGTAGGGGTATCTCAAATGAGATGCTGCTACAACAAGGGACAATTTGAATACTCTTTGCCAACTTTATCCCAAAGAGTAAAACATTGGAATGGCAACATGAGTTGTTTACCAAAAACCTGAGGTATTTATTGTGTCTGCTGTACATCTCAAAGTGGAAGTAGGCATTTATAGGGTCTATAGTGAGCATATAGTCTCCTTTCAGTAATAGCATGGCTTTTTCCAGTGTATTCAAGTTTGACTCTGTTTCTTGATGCATCTGTTCTTGACTCTCAGATTTTTTGTGTCTTTTTAAAAAAAAAAATTTTTAAACAGTTTTATATAGCGTGAACTTGACCCGAAGGTATTGGGTATCAGAGCGCTTTACAAAAGCACCAGTTTCGTTACACGAGGACACATTCATTTTTTTGTTAGGCACGGGGAGATTAAGTGATTTGCCCAGAATCATAGAATGTTCAGCGTTATTGCCGAGACTCGAACCAGGTTCCCCAGATTTGAGGTCGACCGCCCTAGCCGTTAGGCCAACTCCTCTCCCAATGTCAAATGTCAAATCCTGTTTTGGGAATGGGGAAGTAGGAATAGACCCCCCTGGGTCTGTTCCTTATATGGCCCCTTTGGTAGTAGGCCCTGCACTTCTAGTTTTCACGGACCCAAGTCCTCTGCTTTCCATTCTCTGCTTTTCCCATCGCTCTCCTGGTGGGTGGAATGTCTCTTTTCAAAAAGGCTCTAAACTGCAGGGTTCCCATTGTCTTTGCTGTGTTATCCCTTTTGATTTGCTGGATAGAGACATCCACTGCAGCTCCAGACTCACAATGGTGAAGGGCATATTTTTATTCAATGCTTGGACATCCGGTTTGAAACCGGATACCCTTGCCCAAACAGGTTTTCTGCCTACTAGCTGTGTGAGCAGCATCTAGGCTGGACTTATGGCATGTGCTCAAGATGGTCCTACCCTCTAAAAAGACTGTCTTTGCTCTCTTTTTACACTGCTCTGGCTTCTATCTCCTCCTCCTGTTGATAGCCATAGGAGGGTATTTGAATTTTCAATGCAGAACTGCATGGCTGCTAACTGCACAATTTCCTTCGCAAAGCATCAAATCTGACTTTCCTTGTCCAGTGGTTGGCCTGTGGATGTTGTAGCATTGGCCCTCTTTCTCACTGTGGAGACTAGGGTGGAGTTAGCAGAAGTTGAGATATATATATATACATATACACACACACACACTATGTTCCCCCTGATTTTGGCTGGGGGACTTATATTTTTTTCTCTAATCTAAGCTTTATCACTTTGGAGAAAGCTGGGTCTATAAAGGCTCGTTTAGCTTACTCAATAATGCTATGGAGCATTTGCAAGAACTGGTTTCAGGTGTGTTTCCAGTAGAAAACATGCAATGGGAGGGAACCTTTCAGTAGAATACATGTTTCAGCTTGTTCCTCCTTTACTTGCACCCCAAAAGTCTCTGCCATTCTTAATTGTGGAGTTGTTCAGTGAAAGGTTACCGCGGGGCGATGGTCTTGATGGGTAGTTCAGCCCTTCTACAGGAAGGTAAGCGCCCAAGTCCTACTATATGCCCTCGTTGCTTGTTGGCCATCATAGGTCGGTATTATTCAACAAGTTACTTACCTTCGGTAACGATATATCTGTAAGAAACATAGGTTAGTTATAGATTCCTTACCTTAGAATCTCCCCAGACGTCAGACTGGATTCGGAACGTTTTTTCGTCAGCAGTACCCCTGCGCGTCTGAAGGTGGCGTCGGTCGACTCCGCGTCCGTCGCCGGGATGACGTTGCGGTAGCTACAGACGCCGCCCTTGCACGCTGACGTCAGTTCTGTACACGACTTTCCACGCCAGAAGCGCAGAGCCATGCAAGACACTGACCACTGGTGCACAAAACTAGGGCCCTGAAAGGATGTCCTTAACCCTAGAAGTCAGTTCGCAGAACGGGGAGGATGGGTGGGGCGGTAAGGAATCTATACCTAACCTATGTTTCTTACAGATATATTGTTACCGAAGGTAAGTAACTTGTTCATCTGAAAGAAACAGTTAGTTATACATTCCTTACCTTAGAATAGATACCCCAGCAATACCAACCCCGGAGGTGGGTCTGCGAACCAAGTTCACACCAGAAAGTCCTGGAGAACAGAACGGCCAAAGAAGCCGTCTCTCCGGACTTGAGTGTCCAGGCAGTAGTGTCTTGTAAACGTGTGCAATGATGCCCACGTAGCTGCCTGACAGATGTCATTCAGGGGGACTCCTCGTCCCAAGGCAGTAGTGGCTGCCGTCACCCTGGTGGAATGGGAGCGCAGCCCCACTGGAGGCTCCTTCTTTGCCAAAGAATAGCAGGCTTTAATGCACAGAACGACCCACCTGGAGATGGTCCGTTTGGCACGGCACGACCTTTCTTAGCGCCCAGGTACCCAACAAAGAGCTGGTCATCCACCCGGAATTGTTTTGTGCGATTCAAGCAGAAAGAAAGCACACGTTTTGGATCCAGACGGTGGAGCCTCTCTTCCTAAGGATGCAGAGGCGGAAAGAAGGTGGGCAAAGTGATGGTTTGGCTAATGTGGAAAGAAGTAACCACTTTGGGAAGGAAGGTCTAGTTCTCAGGACGACCTTGTCCGGATGGATAGCCAGAAAGGGAGGCTTAGAAGAAAGAGCTTGTAGCTCACTCACCCTGCGAGCAGAGGTGATGGCCACCAGAAATGCAGTTTTCAGAGTTAGAAGCCTGAGAGGGCAATTATGAAGCGGCTCAAAGGGAGCGCACATAAGATATGTAAGAACCAAGTTCAAGTCCCACTGGGCATTACGAAGGGAACAGGAGGAAAAAGATGAGTAATGTCCTTAAGAAACCTATTTACAACAGGAGACTTGAAAAGAGAAGGCTGATCAGGAAGCCTAAGAAAGGCTGAAATGGCCGAGAGGTAGCCCTTGATAGTGCCCAGAGCAAAGCCCTGCTGAGCCAAAGAAAGGAGGAAAAAAAGAACCTCAGAAAGAGGGGCGGAAAGGGGATCCACAGCCTTTGCTGTGCACCATGCCACAAATTTGTTCCATCGGCAGGCGTATACCGTCCTAGTGGAGGGACGCCTGACTGCCAAGATTACATCACAGACTTAAGGAGGCAGGTCAAATGACGTCAACTGCCACCGCTCAATCTCCACGCGAGGAGGTGGAGGCTGGACAGGTTCGGGTGGAGGACCGTCCCCTGCTGCTGTGACAGAAGATCCTCCCGAAGAGGCAGTCGGATCGGAGGATCGATGGCCATATTGAGCAGCTCTGGATACCAGACTCTTCGTGCGCAATCCGGAGCCACAAGAATGACTTGGGCCCGGTCACGCTGATCTTCTTCAGCACTCTGGGCAGAAGTGGTATAGGCGGAAAGGCGTATAGCAGACCGCAACTCCACTCACGACGAAAAGCGTTGCCTAGCGAGTCCCGCCTTGGAAATTCCAACGCGCAGAATTGCTGACATTGCGCGTTCTCTTCGGTGGCGAATAGATCTAACCAAGGCTCTCCCCACTGCTGAAAGAGACCTTGCACCACCTCCGAGTGAAGACGCCATTCGTGATCCATCATGCACTTGCGGCTGAGTTCGTCCGCCCTGGCGTTCAGTGAACCTGCCAGGTGTTGAACCAGCAGGGATATGCCCTGATGTTCCAGCCATGTCCAGAGGCGGAGGGCCTCTTGACATAGGGTTCATGGCCCCACCCCGCCCTGTTTGTTGCAGTACCACATGGCGGTGGTGTTGTCCGTGAACACCTGCACTACTCTTACCCGGACAGAGGGAAGGAATTCCTTGAGTGCAAGACGAATCGCCTGAAGCTCCAGAAGGTTGATATGGAGCCCGGACTCCGCTGGAGACCAGAGGCCTCTGATCTCCGCCTCCCCCATGTGGCCGCCCCATCCCAGAAGTGATGCATCGGTCACCACTGTGAACTCTGGTTGGGGAAGGGAGAGAGAGATCTGCCGTTGACCCAATCCTGGTTCGTGAGCCACCACTGCAATTGTTGTGCAGTGCCCTCTGAGATCTGGACGCAATCAGACAGATTCCCCCGATGCTGCGTCCACTGGAACTTTAGGTCCCACTGCAGAGCCCGCATATGCCACCTGGCATGATCGACCAGCAGGATGCCATGAGGCCCAGCAGCCTGAGAGTCATCCTGACCGAAACCCGGGATAGGGGCTGAAATATCGGAATCATACCACGAATATCCCGGACTCTCTGTTTGGGAGGATAAACCCGAAACTGCATCGTGTCCAGAACCGCTCCGATGAAGAGGAGCTTCTGAGAGGGAGTCATGTGGGACTTCGGCACGTTGATGGAGAACCCCAGCGAATGCAAGTGGTCGGCCGTAGTCTAGAGGTGGGAGACAGCCTGGGGCGAGCCCGCCTTCAACAGCCAGTCGTCGAGATAGGGGAAGACTGGAACCCCTGATCTGCGCAGATGAGATGCGACCACCGCCATCACCTTCATGAACACCTGAGGGGCGCTGGTAAGGCCAAAAAGGAGCACGGTAAACTGAAAGTGCTTGTGGCCTACCATGAACCGCAGGTAGCGCCGGTGGGCAGGCAGGACGGGGATGTGAAAGTAAGCATCCTGCAAGTCCAACGCTACCATCCAGTCTCGAGGGCAGACAAGACCTGAGCGAGCGTCAACATCTTGAACTTCTCCTTCCGGAGGAAGCGGTTGACGTTCCGGAGATCCAAGATAGGACGCAGGCCTTTGTCCTTCTTGGGTACCAGAAAGTAGTGGGAATAGCAACCACGACCTACTTCTGGGGCAGGAACGCACTCGATGGCACCCTTGGCCAAGAGTGCCGAAACTTCCTGTTGGAGTAGGGCCAGGTGAGCCTCCGACATGCGATGGTACAGAGGTGGCATGGAGGGAGGGGTTGTCTCAAAGGGGAGGGAGTAGCCCCTTCGGACTATTTGCAAAACCCACCTGTCCGACGTGATGGTGCGCCAGTGGGGGAGGTGATGGCGAATCCTGCTGCCCACTGGCGTTTGGTGGCACTGAAAGGTCGGACTAGGAAGGTCTGGAGGCTGCTGCAGAGGGGGCTGTGGTGGACTGGCCTGTCCGCTGGCCCCCAGAACCACGCCGGTGGTTCCCATGTCCCCGTCCACGCTGTGGCTTAACAGCTTGCGCCGGCCTGTGGCTCTGGGCGGGACGTAGCGGGGCACCCCTTCCGTAGTCACGAAAGGGGCGAAAGGCAGACTGCGCAGGGTGGGTGGTGGAGAGGCCCAAGGACCTGGCCATAGCCCGAGAATCCTTAAAGCACTCTAGCGTGTTGTCTGCCTTGTCGCTGAAAAGGCGACAGCCTTCAAAGGGCATGTCCATAAGGGTGGATTGGACATCCCCAAAAAAACCAGTTGAACGCAACCAGGCGTCGCGTCGAAGGGCTACTGACATTGAAATCGTCCTGCAAAGTGCGTCGGCGGTATCCAGCCCACAGCGGATGGTAAACTTTGCTGCGTCTCTCCCCTCGGCAACTGCTTGGGAGAGTATGGCCCGGGCCTCCTCCGGGCACTGAGGCAGAATCTGCGCCACCGTATCCCACACAGAGTGGGTGTAACAGCCCAACAGACATGCGGTGTTTACCGACCGCAGTCCCAAGCTGGCGGAAGAAAACATTTTCTTCACAAGGTGGTCCAGCTTTTTGGATTCCCTTTCCGGTTGTGCGGTAGGGAAGGCACCTTTAGAGGTGGAGGCTTGAACCACCAAGCTCTCAGGGGTGGGGTGTTGGGGGAGGAAAGTGGGGTCGCCCGGGGCCGGGCGGTGGCGTCGGGCAATCATCCTGTCCACAGGAGCCCCTGTGTTGGGCCTGGACCAAGTGCCCAAAAGGATGTCAGTGAGGGCTTCATTAAATGGGAGCAGGGGCTCCGAAGAGCTCGCTGCCGGCTGAAGCACCTGTCAGGAGGTTAGTCCTGACTGCCACCGTAGGAAGCTCGAGGTTGAGAGCCTCGGCTGCCCTACGCAACACCACTGCGTATGAGGCTCCCTCCTCCGTAGCCACGGTAGGAGGAGACAACATGCCTAGGTCTGTGGAGGTATCCAGACCACTGGCATCCCCCAGTTCCTCTCTCCAGTCCAGATCGTACTTCAACTGGTCTGTCAAAGGGTCACCAGACCCCTCCCAGTCTTCCTCACCGTCCTCTGGCTGCCAATCTGGCTGAAAATGGCCAGGGTGGAACACAGGGACAAAAGTACCCATCGGCGTCGGATCCGGCGTTGGCTGACGCCGGTCCGACTCCGTGTCCACATCGGGGCAGAAGCCGGGGTCGACGCCAGCTGGGGGTCCAGCCGGCGTCGGCTGCGGACGTGGTGCCGGTGGAGTCGGCGCCGGTGGAGGTGTAACGAGGTCGACCGGTGCCGATCCGGATCCAGACCTGGATCCAAGGGGGCCCTGCGGTGCCGAGGCCGAAGCCGCCGGCATCGAAGGCCTAGGGCCCCCATCCGGGGCCTGAAGGCGCGCCGGCGGAGTCGGACTGCCCAAAAATGGCGTGCATCGCATCGTAAAATTGACCAAGCTGGGCAAGGGTCGCTCCCGGTCCCGGGAAGGGAGGGAAGGCCGGAGTCGACTCTGAAGGCTCCGCACATGGAGCCGCGGGGAGGGGCACCACCCGCACCTTGCGTTGCATCGGCCGACGGACGAGGGGAAGTCGAAGAGAGACGATGCTTACCTGACCCAGAGTGCGAAGACCTAGACGAGGAGTGATGATGATGACTCCGCGATCGGTCCCTCAACCTCCCACGTGACTGGGACCTTGCGCGATGCAAAGCAGACTGCCGGGCCTCGAGGAGCTTTCGGGACCGCTCCCGCAAAGACTTCGGGGCCATGGTTCGACAGTCTGAGCACGACTTGGGGACATGGTCGTGCTCCAGGCAGAAGAGGCACATGCGGTGCGGATTAGTCACCGACATCATTCGGCTACAGGAACCGCATGCCTTGAAACCGGGCATCCCTCGTGCACCAGGAGTCAGATAAGACTCAAAAACTAAGTCGACAAAAGTCGCAAAAAACTCAGTAAAAAAGTGATTGGGGGGTACCGCTCTTCCCGGATCTGCGCTTACTGGCGCAGAAAAAGAAAGAACTGACGTCAGCATGCGAGGGCCGCGTCTATGTAGCTACTGCGACGTCATCCCGGCGACCACGACGCCGGACGCGGAGTCGACCGACGCCACCTTCAGACGCGCAGGGGTACTGCTGTCGAAAAAACTTTCCGGATCCAGTCTGACACCTGGGGAGATTCTAAGTTAAGGAATCTACAACTAAGCGTTTCTTTCAGATGTACCTGCTCACCATGAAATTCCTGCTCCTCCTGTGGTTCTGGAGTTTCTGGGAATTTGAAGTACATCTGGGCATCCTCCTTTGTCCTACTTTCTACTATCTTCACTGGAATCCTGAGATTACAGGGATTTTTCAAATTGTTTTCTTTCCTTTGGTAGTAAAGCATTCATTATGGTTTTAAGAAGAAGTTTACCTTTCGAGATTGATCACCTGTTCAGTGTCAAAGGAGCCTTCCTTTTTGGGGTCGAAATGTTCTTCACCTTCAGCTCTTTTCTTTCTCTGATCCCTTTTCTGAGTTGAGTTAAAGATTGAAGGCTAGTTCCATCTTGTGTCCTTCGGCTTAGGGGCTTTTCTTTTCATCTTTCCTTCGACTTCCAAATGTTTTGGCATCTGGAACTGTTTCAGGGTAAAAAAAATCCAAAACATTTGGCTTGGCCCCACTGTGCGCATGTGTTTTTTGGTGTCAGCTCGATGTCTTTCAGTGTCTTTTTCAGCACTTCTTCCCATTTCAAGTCCTTGCATGCTATATATCTTTCGCATTCGATTCCTCTTCTTTCTGTGCCTCCTACACTTCTTTGAAGATATCCTCCGTGTCTGATAGTCTCAAGTTCTTGAGGGCGACTTGTTTGGATTGCATTATGGCGTTACACCCCTCAAATTTATTGCCCTTGAGCAGGCACAAAATACAAACCTTATGTCTGACATTCAGGGCTAACATGTAACAGTTGAGACAGAACCTTAAAGGTGTATTTTCCATTCTTCCTTCATTTTGGAGGAGGGCTCCAAAACCCATGTGGTTGAAGCCCAAGGCAAAAGCAAAAAACTGTCTCATGTGATTTTTTTGGTAGTTTTTCCATTCTTTCTTTGTCTGCTCGCAATTATGATTTTCCCCAGTGTTTTTAATTCCTTCTTTGGCACCATCTCTCACTTCGTCGATGATACCCAACCCAGAGCTATGGACCATGCTTCCGTACCAAACAGCGGAAAAAGAACCTGAAGATGGCAAACATGCACTGAGGCATTATGGGCTTATGTCGGATGTCACAGTGGGGTGGCACTACCCACCTATTGGTTGGCGCCTATAAGTGGGGCGGGAGAAAATAGGGACAATTCCAGGTGAAACCACTAGATGGCAGAATAGTGCACAGAAAGCAAACCCAGAAGAGATTCAGGCTGCAAAAAAAAAAATGCTTACTTTTCCTTTAACTATGGTGGCCAGAGCCATCACTGGCAACGAGCGATGGAAAGCAGATGCACCGCAACATATTGAAAGACTAAATACCAGAGTATGAGGGGAAATGGACAAGACTGATTTCGGATTCTTATTCAGAGCAGCAGCAGTGCTGTCTATCTTTAAATGACACCTTGTGGTAGTAGCTTTTGCAGTTAGTCTGTTGAAAACTGACGTTATCGGAAAGCAGACACCGTGGATGATGGAATGAATAAGCATCTTCATTCGAGCATCCACAGAAATTATGTCATGAAGAAAGACAATGGCAGAACACTGACATGGCAGACATCTTCATGCACTGATCCCTCCTCTCCATGGCACTTGTCTGATCTGGCCCTTCCTGCAGGGTTATCCCCAACCTTTTTGCCTTCCTCCCCCTATTTGTATGACCTTTTTGTTGGCTGTAGGACTCTGGGGACTTTACCACTGCTAATCATTGCTAAAGTGCATCTGCTCTCCCCCTAAAACACGGTATGATTGGTTTGCACCTGTTTGGCATATTTAATTTACTTGTAAGTCCCTTGTAAAGTGGAATCCCATATATCCAGGGACTGTAAATTAAATGGTACTAGTGGGCCTGCAGCACAGCTTGTGCCACCCACAGACGTAGCCTTTCAAACTTGTCTCAGGCCTGCCACTGCAGGACATGCGTGCGCAGTTTACTGCAACTTGACCTTTAAAACTACTTGTCAAGCCTTAAGCTTCTCTTTTATTACACATAGGTCACCCCTAAGGTAGGCCCAGGTAGCCCTATGGGCAGGGTGATGTTTAAGTAAAAGGTAGGACATGTGCCTTTCTGTGTGGCATGTCCTGGTAGGGACAGTCTATTTTGTTTCTCACTGCTTTAAGGCCTACTCTTCTCAGAGGTTAGCATTTGGAATTACCTTATATAAACTTAAGTGGTAATTCCTGGTCTGAAAGGAGTGGCGTTGCCATGTTTGGTATATTTAGAATGGCAGTGATGAATCCTGTTTACTGATGTAGTTGGATTTTACAGTACCATTTCAGAAAGGACACTTTAAGGAAGTGGGCATTTCTCTGTGCTTATGACACTTGTGCTTTGCAGCCTAACTCGCATACACATCTAGGGCTGGATGACAGCTACACTTGGTGCATACTTTCCAGACAACCATAACACAGGAAGAGCTGGGTGTGACAGGCATACATCTGCATACTGATGGTCTTCCTGGGCTGGGAGAGGGCGTTCACACTTTACATTTGTATAGTTGTGTCCTGACCTCACACAAAGGGCTGATTTACCCCGTACTGATTGTCTGGAGCCAGGGCTGAGTTGAAAGGGATTGTTACGCACTTCTATGTGTTCCTTTGAGGTCACCTCTTCATCAAAGACATTTTGTTAGTACAAGTACTGGCGCTCTGACCCCATGTTTTTTTAGACACTGCATGGACTTGTAACAAGACGCTGCTGGGTCTACAAACTGCACATTGCCAGAGGACTGCTGTGCTGTCAGGAGGAACTGCCATTGGGACTACTTGCTTTGTTGTGCTGACCTGCTGCTTGCTAGGCTGTTGGAGGAACTGCTACTCTGCTAAAGTAAACTAATGTGCTGGCCTGCTCCTTATTTTGTGCCCGTCTTCTCCAAGGGCTTGCTGGCTTGCCCCCTGTTCTCCCCGAGGTCTCAGAGATATCAAAGACCTCATTATCTGCTTTTGGGCTCATATGACTGCAGAAGCCATTCTTTAAGAACACGCTGCCCAACTTGTCCTGGGTCAGAGCACCGATATCAACCTCTAAAAGCTTAAAGCAGATTGACCGCGACGTTCTACAAACGAGCCGCGCCTTATACCGATCGCAGGTCACCCCCTTGGTGTGTGAACCAGCACAGAGAAAAACCTTTGTGTATATTGTTGCCTTGCCAACCGTGGTTCCCTTTCGTGAGTAGGTCGGCCGAAGCTGTGCTCTGAATGGCGAGGCTGCTGCATCGGGATTCTTTGCTTCAACTCGCCAGCCCAGGCCGGCTCTTGTCCGGCCGCCCCCAGCATCGTCGGAGATGGTGAGATTGGGTGCCCCGTCTTCAAGCCTCCCACCGGCAACCATTCGTAACTGGCTGCCATGACCCACGTGGTTCTCAATGCTGCCCGGCACCTCCTGCAAGCAGCGGACTTGTAATTAATCAGTAGCGGAGGGTCCAGAAGAGGACTCTCCTGCAGGTGACTCTGGAGTACAAAGCAATATTCCCCCTTTTCCTGCAGCAAAACTTACCCCCCAGGGGCTTCTGGAGTCCTGCTTTTCCACTCCTCAGCTGGAACAGTCCTGTCAGATCCCCCTGATGGAGACCATTGTAAGTGGGTGAGAATTACCGTAAAGGACCACATAAAAGCTCATGTGTAATTTTCAGCAGTTAAAATGCTCATATGTGTTAAACGATAACTTTTGAACTGCTTTTATGATTGTCGTTTTGGTCTTATTTTATTGACAATATACTATATATACTATCATATAATCCTGTGTGGAGTCTCGTTTGTGGTGAATTCATTGTGTTTCTGTATGAGCGTGTTGTGCAAATGCTTTACACATTGCCTCTGATAAGCCGGACTGCTCTGAACCAAGCTACCAGAGGGATAGCACAAGTCATCTTTGGTGTGTAACTTACTTGCCCTGACAAGAGGGGTGGGTTCTGACTGGCTTAGGTGCATACCCTAGCCAACCAGAAACCCCATATCTAAAAGTGCTGCAGCAAACAGATGGAGGAAGACACAGAGGTATGATTGACATATATTTATGTGCAAAGGCATGCATCTCCATAGACATGCTATGAACTTCGAAAGGGTCAAATGAGATAGTAATTATGTAAAAACTAAAAAGGACATTTTCCATGAAAATATTAAAGAAAATGGAGCATGCCTTTAATCACATAGAATTAGAAGCTCTGTAGTCCAAAAGAGAACTATCAAACGTTAAAATACAGTTTAGTTTTTTCATGCAACTAAATATATCTGCAATATGATATTGAGGCAAAGAGAAAGGTATTGTTGGTCCCGTGGTAATTTTGTTAATTTTTTTTTTTTTTTTTAGTTTTATATAGCGCGAGCTAGACCCGAGATATCGGGTATCAGAGCGCTTTACATGAGCACCAGTTTTGTTACAGAAGGACACATTCATTTTTGTTAGGCACGGGGAGATTAAGTGATTTGCCCAGAATCACAGGATGTTGAGCGTCGCTGCCGAGACTCAAACCTGGTTCCCCAATTTCGAGGTCGACCGCTCTAGCCGTAAGGCTACATCCTATCTTAACAAATTACTGCTCTTACTAACAGTAGCAGGCATACCTAATTGGAGCATCATATTTGCCTGCATCTCCACGAGTGGCTTTGTGGGGCAAAATTGGGAGCGAAGAGGAAATTGTCCTTTACTTACGCTGCATTGGGGCAGAGAGACAGGAAGTTTTAGAAAATGTGCCAGAATTCAAGCAGGAGGCTGCGTGTCCTCTCAATCAATCAATCAATCACAGAATTTGTAGAGCGCACTACTTACCCGCGAGGGTCTCAAGGCGCTGGGGAGAGGGAAGGGGGGGGGCATGCTGCTACTGGTCGAACAGCCAGGTCTTGAGTAGCCTCCTGAAGGTCAGCAGGTCTTGGGTCTGTCGTAGGCTTAGTGGAAGGGTGTTCCAGGTCTTGGCGGCGAGGTGTGAGAAGGATCTGCCGCCGGTGGTTGTTCTTCGAATGCGAGGGACGGTGGCGAGGGAGAGGTCGGCGGAGCGGAGCTGGCGGTTGGGGACGTAGAAGAAGAGTCGTCTGTTGAGGTAGGCTGGGCCAGTTTTGTGGAGTGCCTTGTGTGCGTGGATGAGGAGTTTGAAGGTGATCCTCCTGTCGACGGGGAGCCAGTGCAGGTTCCTCAAGTGGGGGGTGATGTGGCTGTGGCGTGGTACGTCGAGGATCAGGCGTGCGGAGGCGTTTTGTATGCGTTGCAGTCGCTTGATGAGCTTGGCCGGGGCTCCCGCGTGAGGGCGTTCCCATAGTCCAGTCTGCTACTGACGAGGGCCTGGGTGACTGTTCTTCTTGTGTCTGTCGGGATCCACCTGTAGATCTTGCGAAGCATGCGGAGGGTGTTGAAGCAGGAGGAGGAGACTGCGTTGACTTGCTTGGCCATGGAGAGCGTTGAGTCGAGGATGAATCCCAGGTTGCGTGCGTGGTCGGTGGGTGTCGGGGCTGCTCCCAGCGTCGTTGGCCACCAGGAGTCGTCCCAGGCTGAGGGGTTGGAGCAGAGGATGAGGACCTCCGTTTTGTCCGTGTTCAGCTTTAGTCGGCTGATCTTCATCCAATCGGCGACGGCCTTCATTCCTTCATGGAGATTGGCTTTGGCGGCGAGGGGGTCCTTGGTGAGGGAGAGGATCAGTTGAGTGTCGTCGGCGTAGGAGATAATGTTGGTCGTGTTGTCTGGCGATGCGTGCGAGCGGGGCCATGTAGATGTTGAACAGTGTTGGGCTGAGGGACGATCCCTGGGGTACGCCGCAGATGATCTCGGAGGCTTCGGATCGGAAAGGTGGGAGGCGGACTCTCTGGGTTCTGCCGTCGAGGAAGGAGGTGGTCCATTCCAGGGCCTTGTCTCGGATCCCTGCGTCGTGGAGGCGTGCGCATAGAGTGCGGTGGCAGACAGTGTCGAAGGCGGCGGAGAGGTCCAGCAGGATGAGGGCTGCGGTCTCACCATTGTCCAGCAGGATCCTGATGTCGTCGGTGGCGACGATGAGGGCAGTCTCAGTGCTGTGGTTGCTGCGGAACCCTGATTGGGATGGGTCCAGGATGCTGTTTTCTTCGAGGTATCGGGTTAGCTGTTTGTTGACGATCTTCTCGATGACCTTGGCTGGGAACGGAAGCAGAGAGATGGGCCGGAAGTTCTTGAGGTCTCTCGGGTCCGCCTTGGGTTTTTGAGTAGGGCGTTGATCTCTGCGTGTTTCCAGCTCTCTGGGAAGGTCGCGGTCTCGAAGGAGAGATTGATGATGTTGCACAGGTGGGGTGCGATGGAGCTGCTGGCTTTGTTGAAGATGTGGTGCGGGAAAGGGTCTGACGGGGAGCCGGAGTGTATTGTGCTCATGGTCTTGATGGTGTCCTCGATGTTCACGCTGGCCCAGGCTGGCAGGGGGTCGTGGTCGATGGTGTGTGGAATAATATTTGTGTGACAAAACGTGTTATACATTATGTACAGTACATTAGCACGATATTAGAAAAAGATCATTTTGGACCCAGAGTACAAGGTGAGGAGGAGGTGATAGAGGAGAATGCAACTTCCCAAAGGAAATTAGCAGCAATTTGCGAGTCTGACCATTTTAGAAGTGTTTACGAAAAATGTTAAGAGTGGTATAAAAGTACCTAAAATGTATTTCAGACTAGGGGGTTATGGTGGTCAGACTTTTAAAAAGAAAGGGTACTTTCAGAGTTCCATAGACTTGCATGGTGAAATCATGGTAGGTAAGCTTTAGGTTTAGTTCAAAGGTGAGTGACATCATAGGTCAGCAACTTCAGAATATGTTTTTTTTTTTAAATATATATCCCAGAGCTCAGCCGCTGGTTCAGATTCACCTGCTTGAGGATGATGTTTTGACTTGGAGAACTTTTTCCAGGCACCTTTTGTATGCAATTGGGATGTTTGAAACCATTCACATAATACAATTTAAAAAATGCTGTATCTGTACCTTTGTTGGTAAGGAAGTTACCAACAGATTATTTTATGCTGAAAACAAGTAAAGAGCAAAACTATGCAGCACTGGTGTAATTAAGCCCATTGAGGTAATGGAGTGGTTGGCCTCAACTGTGATATTTAAGAAAAAATGGTGGCATATATATGCATAGACTTAAGGGCCTTATATAAAGAAGTAGTGAATTGACCAACATTTCTGAATTGACTAGCATTGTTGATGGGGCCAAATTCAGACCACTTTACATCTCACCTCTGCCATCAGATACAACTACATGAAGGAACACAAAATCCGACCACACATATAACTCTAATGGGGGCTTTTAAGTTTGTAAAGCATTCTTTCAGACTCAAGACTGCTGTCTTGGTTTCCCATAGGGTCATGACAACTATACTGGGATACACACATTGGGTGTTAAATATTTCTAGTTCGATGTCCTAATTTAAGGAAATGCTTGGTACGTACATAATGACCAATTTAAGACGGTATTGGAGAGATTCAGAGAGCAAGGGTCGACGTTGAAGTCCAAAAATGTTGCTTTGGGAAAGAATAATTTTTCTATTGAGGACACTACATTATTTCTGCAGGAGATAGGCCAAAAAACACAGTGGAGACTATTAAAAATTGGAAACGCCTAAAAAAAGAGGAATGTTGCCGTTTTTAGGAATGGTAGTTTTTATATTAGATTTATAGAAAGGTTAGCAGAGAAATCATGTGCCATAGGAAGGTTGTTCAGGAAATATGTTTTCAGTTAAGAGTTTAGACAATCAAAAAGATTTTGAGATGGCACCAGATGCACAGGCTTTGTACCACGAAGAATACCCATTTCTGACAGAATCCAGCTGTAAGTACTAGTGCCAGTTTTACTACAGGTGTCAGATGGCAGAGAGAGGGACATTAAGAAATATGAAATTTGGACCAGTGGGATTCTTTAGTAGTGGATCGCATCATGAGACTCTTCAGAACAATTATTTATATTTTCTAATTATTACCCAGATTCCTGTGGATACCACGCATGCCTTTACCACACATTTTTTTTTTTACAATGCATGCCTTTACCAAACAGGTGAGAATAAATAAGTAAAAAACAAACAAAAAAAATAATTATATATATATATATATATATATATATATATATATAGAATGTATATATAAACACACACATACATCCTTATCACCCAAAACCCTCAAACCCTAAAAACACCCTTACAACCCAATACCCTTACCCACCCCGAAACCCTAACATATCCCTTACTACCTTATACCTGCCGCTAAACCAGCCGTTATGTTATATTAATTTAATTGTATTAGGCGCACAGCTACCCAAGGGTTTCCCGGCGCCGCCTGTAGGATGCAGAGGGAAAGAGAAAAAAAAATAATAATCTACATATTGAACAACCAGGTTTTTAGGCACTTACGATAATTCTCATAACTAGTTTCGGTTCGAAGTGCTATCGGAAGGGAGTTCCACATCGATGGGCCAAGGTAAGAGAAGGACCGACCGCCCATACGGGACAACCTGATCCTAGGCACCTTGAAATTAGCCTGTGTGGCAGAACGTAAGGAACGTGAAGGAAGGTAAAAGTGAACTAGAGCATTCAAATATTGAGGCGCTTTACCATTTTTGATTATGAACATATAGCTCAGGGCTTTGAACTTTATGCGGCTCTCAACCCTGAGCCAATGAAGATCGCGGAGGGCGCCTGAAATAGAAATAGTTTTGGGGATCTTGCAGAGCAGCCTGGCCGCCGCGTTTTGAACCAGTTGCAACTTTCGTACCACATCTTTATTGGCTCCAAGATACAGAATGTTGCCATAGTCCAGCCTAGATGTAATAAGAGCTTGGACCACTGTGCGTTGTGTAGACAAAGGCATCATCCAGAGGATTTTCCTGAGAAATTTAAGAATAGTAAAACAAATGGACGACACTTTCACTGCTTGCTGCCTCATTGAGAGTTGGTCGTCAATTATGACGCCTAAATTCCGAACCTGCTGATTAGGTTGGGGCAAAACACCCATTTCAGGTGGCCAATGTTGAAGGCCCCAAAGATCCTTATTCTTGCCCAATATCATCACCTCTGTCTTATCACCATTTAATTTGAGCAGGTTGGCTTGCATCCATCCTGCAATATTCCTCATTCCAGATTGAAGAGAGGATGGATTGGACGCCCTGTAAGAAAAGACAATCTGGGTGTCATCAGCATAGGAGAAGAGAGACAACCCAGATTCTTCCGCAATCAGCGCCAGAGGCCTAACATAGATGTTGAATAATAAAGGGCTGAGGATCGAGCCTTGAGGGACACCATAGGGTGAAGAATACGTTTTTGAAGTGGATGAGGGAGAGAAAACTTGGAAGGTGCGGTCCGCCAGCAAATCTTTAAGCCAGTTAAGTGCCACGCCAGACATTCCCAATAATTGCAAAGCTTCCAGGAGTAATGCATGCGAGACCGTGTCAAATGCGGCACTTAGATCAAGGAGTATAAGAGCCACGGTGTTCCCGTTATCCACACGGTTGCGTAGCATTTCTGTGACTCCAAGCAAAGTAGTCTCCGTCGAAAAACCTGGTCGAAAACCGGACTGTGAACCATGCAAGAAATTTTGAGATTCAACAAAAGAAGACAGTTGGATGTTGACATGTTTTTCCAAAGTTTTCGAAAAGGCTGGGAGCAGAGAAATGGGTCGAAAATTCGATAGTTGAGTAGGGTCAGCGCCAACCTTCTTTAAAAGTGGAAGAACCATTGCATGCTTCCAAGCAGATGGTATCTTAGCTTCCATTAAGGAGGCATTAAGCAATTCCATAATTAACAGCAAAGAAGACATTTCAAGTTTTTGGAGCACGGAAAAAGGGACCAGGTCCCTTGGAGAACCAGATTTGAGACCGTCCAAGATTCGCCTAAAAGAATCAATGTCTAGAGGTACCCAGGTTTCTAGCTTACTGATGGATGTCAAAGATGCTCTAGCCTGGAAATCCGTACTTGCAGTAGACTGATCAGGATACTTCATATGCTGTTGACCATTTACTGGTTGGACTTCCTTCAATGTGGCATAGATATTTTCAACTTTTTTGAGAAAGAACCTAGCAAGATCGTCACATTGTGATTCCGTGAGATCGGGCGATTTAGGTAGGCACTTTACGCCCGATAGTTCTTTAACAAGCTTAAACAATGTTTTAGCATTGTTTTGTGCCTTAGAGATAGTAGATGTCACATACTCCGCCCGTGCAGCTTTACAAAGTGTATGATAATTACTTAATTCCAGCTTGTAGGTTAATTTAGTGTCTGGGTCGTAGTTCTTTCTCCAGCGTCTCTCAGACGCTTTACAATTGCTTTTCTCCACTTTTAGACTCTCAGATAACCAAGGGGCCAGTGGCCGGTGGTTCTTCATCTTCTTAGTCGAGAGTGGAAGGCAAATATCAATGGAATTGATTAGCCAATCATGTATTACATCCACGTCAGCTACCGAAATTGAGCCAGGGATAGGGGCCTTCTCAGATAAAATCTTATTAAAAATGTCAATATTTAATTTACCCCAATTTCTTGAATTAGGCTTGTTGCCAGGCATATTGGAGGCTGGGCTCGAATCAACTTTATTGACTCGAAAACCCAACAAGAAATGATCTGACCAGAGAACAGGAAGTGCTGGGAGGCAACTAATGTTCGACAAATTAGAGAAGATAGGGTCCAATAAATGACCAGCAACGTGAGTGGAACCCGAATTACACAGCAAAATATTCATAGCTGCTAAATCTGAGATGAGTGTAGCACTAGTAGTACAGGCTGGATCATCAAAATGTAAGTTGAGATCACCCAAAATGGTGAAATTAGCAGTGTTTAGAACATAAGGAGCGACTAAGTCAGAAAAAGAGCCTGCCCATGCCCCAGCAGGCCCCGGGGGCGAGAGCAGGATACCCGAAAAGGTAACCTGTGGATTGATGATGAGTTTAAATAGTGCAGACTCACAGCCTGTGAATGGTAAATCTTCGAATTTGCATGTGAAACAGTCTTTGTAAATAATTGCGATACCTCCTCCTATTTTAAAAGTCCTGTCTCTCCTGACTATTAAATAATTAGGGGGTAGTGCTAGCACAATGTCAGGTCCAGAACACTCCTGTAGCCAGGTTTCAGTCAGAAAGACAGTGTCAGGCTGTTCATTGACCAAAAGGTCAAAAATGTCTAACTTGTATTTAGGGAGTGAGCGACAACACAATACTCTTGCCGGCCCTAAAAAAAAATAAAAAAAATATATATATATATATATATATATATACACACACACACACACACACACACGCACTAAAACACATACTTACCTATACTTGTGTGGTAAAAGCATATGCTTGGTATATATTTGTGTGGTAAAAGATGCGTTGTAAAGGCATCGCGTGGTAAAGGTTGCTTCCTGTACCTGTTGGGTCTACTGTTTAGTTCTGAATTTATTACTAGAAGAGAAGTCTATTGCATGTCTGCCAGGTCCATAAGAACAGCAGAACTTAACTACTCCGTAACTGTGAAAAAATCATTGGCTGTGAATTCGGGGACTGGCTAATTTATGGAATTTTCTGTGGGACAGAGTGTTGACATTGAGTTCTGACCAGAAACCTAAGAGGGAAATTTTCACTATGAAAGGTCTAGATGCTGCATTACCAAGGGTAAGAAAGGGAGTTGAGAACTTGCAAGAATACACTTTAGACATGGAGTATGTATCTAGGGCAAAAAAATAGCATCGGGTGGGGCTTGGCTCCAGCCAAGATGCCCACTTGAAGCAGAGCTCTCACTCCACCGCTCAATTTTTTCTATATTCAGTCCTCCTGAAAACCTTTGGATCGCCCTTGGGAGGGCAGACCTGACAGACGCACACCCACGACTCCTCCAGTGATTCCAGCGCTGGCATTAGAGCTCTCTGCTGGGGATTTCCATACGGGTTTGGGTGTACTCCTGGCCTAGACGCGCTTGTGAGAGGAGATTGCTGCATGGCGGGCCTCGGGGGAAGGGTAGAGACCAATGGTGAGCACCCACAGCTCTTGAAATATATTGGAAGATGGTGACACCCCTGGGGCCAACAGAAGTGACCCGTGAAGCAGCCAAATCCCTACTAGATCCTACCAGTGCCCGCCAGATTTGAAAACAGTATGCTCCGAGCCTTACTTTTCATCCATTTCCCCAGACTCTGCCTCTCCTGACAGGGCACCCTTCCCCAACCCCCTCCTGTTGGCGCCTCTCTGGGGTGAACCATTGAGTGAGACTGAATGGCATTGAAGACTCATGTGCCCCACCAAATATTTACCATGTCTATGAAGCCTGATCCTTTCTATGAGGTAACCCGGGTGAGACCTTAGTAATTCCCTCCTGTGCCTCCACATTTGCTGTTTTATGCTGCAAGTGAAGTGCAGGATTTGTGCTGGGGCCACTCTCTCAGTTGACCACTTACTTTACACTGCTTACTAGTCCTTCTGGCTCAAGGTCCTCACCATACGACTCACCTCTCAGGGATCCGAATGTGCAAGGCAACTGCATGGAACTGCAATAAACAACTCCTGGCATGTTCCTAGATATAGTTTGTTGTTGCGACGTCTCATCTGCCTGTTTGACCCTCCTTGCACATTACTGCTTAGCCACTAGCCTTGTGGGAGCATTGGCAGCAATGGGGAAAAAGTACCCTAAGTAGAGCAAACTGGCAATCATAAAATGAGAAAGATTCTACGAGCAAAAGCATCAAATATGGTATGATTTATCCTTCCCACCACCGCATCTATGTGGACAATCAAGTGTGCTTCTATACTAAACCCAAGGAGGCATTAACGTTTGCTAAAAAAGTGAGTAAATCCGACTCAAGGCACGGACAATGGGGACAGTGATTCAGCATGACGGGCACTCGACCCTACGATCGGTTGGTATTACTTGGATACCCATTCGACTCACTCCTTAAGAATTCGACTGGGCAGGGTCAAAGCAATCACATGGAACATACGCGGTTTGGGGAACCCAACAATGAAATGTCAGATCGGTAAATGGATCGGTGTGGAAATTGGGTTCCAACAAGAGTCACACTTGGGGTCAACTTATGCTAATACATTCGTACGCACATGGAGGAGGAATATTTACCTATCCTCATACAGTACTTACGCTTGGGGTGTAGCCATACTCATTAAAAAATCCTTTAGATTGAACCTGCTATCTAAACTGAGGAACAGTGAAGGGAGGTATCTATATGTGGAAGGCACACTGAGTGGCACTCGCGTCACCCTGATTAACTGCAATGCCCCCGGTGGACAACCCTGAGTTCATGGATGTGATGTCACTGTGCAGGCAGAATATCACACACAATATAATATATGGGAGGTGGGATTTTAACCCAACCCTATGCCCCGAGATTGACAGCAGCAACCTTAATCTGTTGTGGCAGATGACTGCCATGGAAGGGGTGAGAGACATGTGGAGAGAGAGATATGGAGAAGAAAGAGCGTACTCCTACTACTCTGAGGTCTATGACACACACTAATGCACTGACTTTTGGCTTTCCTCCGTGTAGGTGCTCCGATGGATCATAAATATAACACTCAACGCATACCGCCCCTGGTGTTTCCTCAGTGGGATCCTTAGATATATGGTCTTCTTGCACGACCTTCATGCAACAATTGTGGAATTCTTTGAGAAAAATAAGGCTCCGTGGCACACTTTGCCATGGTGTGGGAAACATTCAAAGTCCATATAAGCGGCTTCACATTGATTGAGCAAATACGTAGGCGTCTTAAAGTTGCAATTGGCACAAGGAGGCAAGACTTCGGTAAATGGAAAAAACGTACCTACTGACCCATAGACCACACACATTATGAGAATTGAACAAGACCACTCAGGAGATCAGGGAGCTAATAGGCAGGGCAATAAGATACTTGGCTATAAACACCAAGGCCTGCAAATAAGGGGGAAGGTGACCGTCCAAGAAAAACCCTCTCATTGCTGCTAAAGGGAGCTCATACACAGGACACTATGCATTCCCTTAAGCTCGACAATGGGGAAATATTGGGAGACAGGAACGCTATAGTCTGAGATTCAGGCATATCATTCATCCTTATACAAAGCCAGACATCAGTGACAGACTTGGACATAAGGTGATACGTAGATGACATTGCGTTTGCCTGGGATGAATGGAGCACATGAGAGGTCCCAATGACATGCAAGATAGTCTTAGCCATGAACAAGCTGGAGAGTGGGTCGTCCCCGGGTACTGATGGCCTTATAGTGGAGTTTTACAAAACATTTAAATAGATACTAGCACCACACCTTTCTAAACTCTATCAAGAGGCAGCGGAGACTGTTAAGCTGCCCCACACTACACGACAGGCAGTCAAAATGGCGATACTGCAACCAGGCAAAAATAGACAACTATGTCAGTTTTACAGACCACTATCCGCCATTAAATCATGAAAACAAGATACTCGCAAGTATCATTGCTAACAGACTGGCTCCACTCATGTCTAGCTTGGTAATGCCAGAGCAATTGGGATTCATCTTGGGCAAGGCCATGTTCATTAACTTGCGAACTTCTTTTGTAATCATGCTGCAGGAGTCAATGCCATCTCTGTGCTACTGCTGCACAGAAGGCATTTGATTCACTTGAATAGTCTTTTCTGTTCAGTGTGCTACCTAAACTTGGCATTCCCTTTGAAATAGTGAATTAAATCAACCTGCTATATACTGACTCCCATTGCTTGGATCCGCATTAACAGTAGCATCTCAGACCCATTACCCATTGGCAGGGGCACCAGGCAGGACTGGCTCTTCTCCCTGCTTTTATTTGCTCTTTGCATGAAGCCTCTGGCCACCTGGTTGCATACTAGACACCTCTATTGGGGACTCACGTTCCCGATTAAGCATATATTACTCACATTATATGCTGATGACATACTGCTCTTCATAAAAGACACAGATACAAATCTTACACCGCCTATTGCTGAAATTGTGCAGTACGGTGACTTGTCCAGTGTACGTATTAAGTGGTCAAAATCTGAAATGTTTCCATTAACTGCTGCAGCCTGTAGGCCAGCGATTGATTCCCCCTTGCCATGGTGCAACAGCTTAGTTCAATGCTTGGGGATCACACTCCAGAGACAGACACTAAATAGTACTGGAAAACTATGGCCCTGCACTTGCTAAACTAACTGAACAAATTGAGAGGTGGATAACACTTCCGCTATCAATGGGGGGGCAAATTGCACTAATTAAAATGCTAGTGCTCCACAAGTTTTGATATTTATTCCAGAACATCCCAATACCACTGAAACAGACCTTTTTTTTCCTAATTATAAACAGTTTTGACCAGGTTGGTGTGGGCCAGTCGCAACGTGAGTTTGCGCTGAGACACACTCCCTCAACTTATGTTCGGGGAAAGTTTGCCGTACCAGATATGGAAGCATATTACCATGCAGTGCAACCGCAGTATACTTCATTCTGGTTTCGCCAGACACATGATGCTCCTCATGTGTCTACTGAAAAGATCAGGTGCTGTCTGCGTACTCTGTACCTAAATGGCTACCAAACTCCCAAAACCAGTCCAAACTACACGGACTGCCCGATGCTCCACCTGGTCTGTCCGGCATATGGCAGCAGATGTCGGTCACAAGCACTTATACTCACCACACATTCCTCTTCTTAATAACCCCTGCCTCCCTCAAATGCTGGATGAAGTAGCGAGGCATAGGTTGAGTGATGTCAGTCTTCTTAATGTGGGACAACTATCTGCCTGCAACTTGTAGCTTCGTCCGCTTGGCCTACCATCACCCAGGAACCACCCGAGTTTCCACCACTTACTCAACTAATTAAAAAACCAGGCAAAAGGAGCTGGATCTCCACGTTATATATGGAGATCTGTTCAAGTACAGACCTTAGAGCCTTGGAGAAATAGAAGAAGGATATAGCTCAAAATATAGATCTTTATGTATGGAAATTTTGCTGTTCCTAAATTAAACTATTTATAAATTATAGGCATAAACTGATCCATTTCAAATTTATAAATAGATGATATTGTTATGTTAAAAGGATTCATTCAGCGCAAACAATCACCCGGAGGTATCAAGGCGCTTAATCGCCACAGTACTTACGTAGAATAGATCCAAAAAAGTCTGTGCACTGCCCTTTGGTGTCCATGTGATCCCGCTGGCTTCTTTCACCTTGTGTGGGACTGCCTACAAATCCAAGATTACTGGGCAGAACGTTTCCATGCTGCCATAACAGAGGTAGTGGAAACTACAGCTGGTTGTGCCCCACTGACGCCACTGTTGGGCTACATTAAGCATATACCAAAGCCAGTTAGGCAGCTGGCGGGAGTGCTGCTTCTACTCGCAAAAATAGCTGACCTGTTGCTAGATGAGGCCCCCCTCCTAAGGTGGCCGACTGGCTGAAAGATGCTGTTTTCTCTAGGGAACAGGCTGACAGCTAAGCCAGTCGGTCCATGAGACATTTGGGAACCCTTCAGGCTATACCCTGTTTACCTTGCTTCAAAAGCTGACAATCATTTGTAAAGTGCAACACTGTCCGCCTGAGGGCATTTGGGCGCTGATGAGATGTTTAAAGTGGTCCATTATTATTACTGTGTAATATGTCATTATTGATACTCGCACCTGTTACAAGATTGCCTAGACCGATGTTGACTGCCCAAATGTATTATTGTTTCTTGATTCTCCTAGTTTGGGAGGATTCAGACACTGCACATTCTGTAATGCTTTGAACAGAGACTACAGACCCTAGGACGTATGCCTCTGTGTGTTTAAAAAAAAACCAACAACAACGCAAGTTGCCTGTCAAGGCTAGACTTCTGAGGATGTAGTAGACAGTGAAGAGGACAATTTGGTTTTGGAGAAGGTAGGAGATACAGCAGATGAAAAATGGAAGACAGAAGTGATTAAGAATGTCAGTTTGGAGAAAACTTTAAAATGTACAAGGTGGGAAGGTGCAAGAAAAAGGATTTAGAAAGTTAACTAAAACCATAGAGGAGAGTTGGCAGAAATGTAAGTTTTGTAGTTTAGGGAAACAAGATCAGTACTCATGGGGACCGTAAGGAAAAGATTTAGTCTAACCCATGAGGACCATTTAGGAGTAAAACCAAGGAATGGATCGTCTTACATTTCTGGTTACCGGTGTTGGATTTAAAAGTAAAGAGAAATTAAAAGGGATTGCAGCGAGTCTAGCAATAATGGCAAGATTCATACATTTTAATACTCCTATGCTCTCTGTCTGTCTTACGGATGGACCACGGGAAGATGTAGCATTAGCGATCACATGAACCTTGAATGAAGAAAGAAGTATTCCATATTTGGTTGTTTTGGTTGACTTATTTTCAGGTAGGCCTGTAGTAGTATGGGTCAGTTATACAAGTCCCAGAAATGTTTTAACCTGTGTAGAGTGAATGTCTTTAAATTGCCTTTGAATGCAATGGGATGAGGTGCTACAGAACTGTGCATGAGGTGCTATGAAATAAATGTGCTTACTTTTCCTTCACCCATGGTGGCCCAGTGTAATTTTTCCTTTACAATTCTCTTTAATGGAACCATTTGTACACACACACTCCCAGCAATCCCACTTTCTCTTACAGCAAAAAGTAGCAATCTGACAAATTACAAAAGATACTTTGATAAAACTGTATTTTCACTTTTTACAGACATTTGTACACTTTGTTACAAAACTGTATAGTACTAAATTATTTCTTTTTTTAAATCATTTTTTGGTCAGCAAATATTTCATCTTTATGTGCAATTATCAGATATTTACAAAGTCTTGAGGGTTAGTGATTCACAAAGATTATTTAAAAAAACATCATACACTCTCAACATAAGACATGGCTTAAGATAAATATATTAGTGAATAAATATTCTCGGGACGTATGTTCATAGATGAGATGGATGCTATACACAAAGGATATTACAACGTTCTTTCCTAGCCTTTAAAAACATTTTTTCTCTTAAAAAACAGTAATCATGGAGAGCGGTCTGAATGCAATATTAAACATCTTGAGACACCAAATTCTATACAGAAAGTTTGCTTTAAGTGCTACAGAATATTTTTTTATTTCATTTACATTTTTAAACAAAACATTTTTACTATTCCTTAACTGGGCAAAATATGGCATTTATGCAAAAAATATATAGCACTGTATAACAAATATCTAGTCATCTGAAGATGTAGAGATCTTCAAGGAATTATGAAAATGTCGTGCCTTAATAATTGCTTTCTGATGGACAAAGATGTCATCCAAAAAAAGGAAGGAGGAAGTCAGAAAGAAAGTGGCCTTTAACCACTGTCTCTAAGCTAAATACCAGATGTGGGCATGGATTAGAGTACAAGGGCCAGAAGTACAGACAAAATGGCGTCTTCCAGTAAAGCAAGATCAGATCAGCATCTGGAAAGAACCAGACTGTCTTAGCTGCACTTAAATAAACACAATGTGGATACGTAACATGTTTGGAGGACAAGTCAGATGCTCAACTACAGCTGGAAAGGTAGCTCAGACAGGAGCTACTATAACAGCGATGTGTGTATTGAAGCCTTATGGCAATATTGTACTAGGGCTAAAATCTCAACCTCAGGCTAAAACAGAAGATACCGTAGGACAGCCACAGCATCTACTATCGGCATGTTGCACTGGTGCTAGACACCCAATTTTAAGCTGAGGCCGACGCTGTTGCAACAATGCCAAGGCATGTTTTGAAGCATGAGAGCAATATTGTACCATGGCTAGAAACCCAACCTTAATGAGGAGGCAGAAGCTACTGTGACAAAGCCAATTGGTGCATTAAACTTAGAGGGCAATGCTGCATTGAAGCTGAAAATCAATCTCACACGGAGATGGAAACTTCTGTAAAATAGCTGAAGTGTCTAAATTGTGTTATTGAAGAGATAGGGTAATGTTGTACGGAGACGCGACACCCAACCTTAACCTGAGGCGGAAGGTACAGCACATTTCAATGTGTATTAAAGCCAAAGGCCAATACTTTAATCCACTGGTAACCTATGAAATATGTGGTACTAATCATTGATTCCTCATGCCTGGATTCACCTGACGGGGCCAGAGTAAAGCAGATGTTGAGGTCCAAGGCTTGGTGGTATGAAGACCAGTAAGAAAAACGGAAAGGAGCAAAACTTAAGTGAGATGTGCAAATTACAGAGGGATCAGAGACACGCAACGGCTGCATTATGTTAGTTTCAGCCCCCATCGTAGAGATTTGTCATTGACTATATCAGCAAGCAGAGAAGAGGAAACCCCAGGCCACTGCCTACCATAGCGAGGTGACCTGAGTATAACAGATATGTGAAACTAAATCTATTGCAGCCACCAGACCCAGTTCCCAATATGAGGCAAAATATATTGGGAATTCAGGCTCTCTTAACGCAAAATATGAATATATATGAAAATGGGCAGGTTATTTTCCTAGCATAGAAAATATGTTTGAGGCAAAAAATGTGTAGAAAAAACAGCATTTTAGCAAATCCCACCTGGATACTGCTTGGGTACGTGGAATTGAAAAAAAAACATGTTCTGCCAGCAGTCTTATATATGAAAGCACAAAACTCTCTCTAGATGAATCAGCAGGTTATAATAAGAGGTAAATACAGATCGAAACATGGCACAAAAGAATATGCCAAGTGTAAATAGATGGGTTTTGTTCCCATCCCTATTGCTAACCTTTCACAGACAAGATGTGAACAAAGAAATCCTTTCCGCTACCCCACACCTCGAAAACAATTGTGTTGTTTTTTGGAATTGAGTGGAACGTAGACTGAGCGTACAAAAATGGCAAAAGGAAATTAGGCGCAAATAGCATGGGTGCAAAATGGGACATGTTCTGGCACTGCTAGGCTATTTTATGTAGTATGACAATGTTATTATGGTAGTCTAAGAAACAACGTCTAGGCAGACTAGCTCCAGTGGAGGTAATGGGCCACAATTGCCAACACAAAGTAGGGGGTTCATCAAAGGAGATGCCTTGCGCCATCCACTGGCAAAGACTGCTGCTTAGGAAGCTGGCCCTCATCACTGCAGAGTGACTTCCATTGTGCCCAGTTCAACCTAAAAAAAAAAAAAAAGAGGAACGGGGAAGTAGAAAATGAAAAGAGAGCCAGAAAATATAACAGCCATAGTATCAGACAGCCATAGTAGGAGATAGTTTCAAATGCTGATCATATTTTAAGGTGCCAAATGAGAAAATATGCTGCATAATAGATGACCAAGATATTCAATGGCAGCCCACAGCTGCACGGCAAAGAATTCCAGATGACCTTTCACAGGAGGAAAGTTCACCTTTTAGGGTGAATCTCATATCACCTGCTATGTGGCAGTCTAAGACTTCAGAGAGGTTAACATATTCCTATCTGCAAAGCTATTTGTCTGCAAAGCCAATTGCCTTCAAATGGCCAGGTTGACCATCCTGCAGACTGTGCACAAGTTCAGCTTCCTGACAAGTCTCATCGTACATGCAAATAGATGAAGCAGTGAATCAACTTGCACTGGCCTGAAAACCATCCAGCAGAGTTGCCTGATGACCAAAGGGGGAGGGGAGGAAGGACAGATTTATGGAACTCTTGCAGTCCACGCAAACAAGTGCTACAAGGTGATTATGAGTTTGAAACCTCTGTTCCAGTGACGAGGACACACCAGAGTCATTGTTCCTGCAGTTAGTCAACCCTCCCTCAAGACTATATTACTAGCGATTAATATTTCGAATTGCACCACTATTTTGTCTTCCATTCTAAAGAACAGATCACATAGTGAAATGCGGTTTCTTCCCTGCTATAAAGCCCTAACTACTTATCAAATGGTGGACTTTTACTTTGTTCAAGTGAGCTTTACATGAAATTGGTGAACCATTCCAGTTCTGCAGAATGGGTCAAATATTTTTAAAAGACTGATCGATTTGAAAAAATCAAAAAAAGTTTGGCACTGGGGAAAGGGTTGTCCTAGGAATACCTAGACAACACTTAAACCAGGGAGGTGTCACTCAACCAGGTGTAACCGATCCAGGTATAATTTTCAGGATAACTACTGCGTAAATGAACTTTGAGATTAATTATTTGTTTATAATCATAATCCTACATGGATATCACGAACATCTGGCATAGATCTAGCCTTCCATTACCTAAGTTGGATATCCTGGACTTAAAATGTATTGTGGATTCTGCAGCAAGGCTCAATTGCAGATAGTGGAAGATTAAAGCCTCTTTTAGCAAGAGGCAAAGAGTCCAAAGCAGAACAAAGAAAACAGAAGCCAAGAACAATGTGCTTCTGTATGTGGAAAAAAGCTATCTCTACAGAGACAGGACAAGCACGTGGAGAAAAACTATGTGGACAGTGAAAAGGGAACCGGAAGCAAGAACAAGTGCAAGAGGTAGACGTACAGAGGTATATGAGTGTGAATGATCTGAGAAGTAGTAGGAATAGAAAAAGTGAGTGTTACTGGGGAGGGTAGTAACGGGAGGGAAGAAAGCCCTGGAGAAAGGAAAATATAAGAATGCTAGCCATAAAGAATACTCTGCACTATTGTGGGCTATGTTGTGGACAAGCAATGAAAATCTGACCTCCTAAGCAGGCGGATTACCTATACCCCATTAGGAATTGCAAGTAAGCTATATATAGTACTGTTTAGACACAATACATTAGAACTGATCAAGGAGTTCATAGCATGGCTTATGGGTTTACAGTAGTAAGATCTATCACCTGCTGGAAAAGCGAGGCACCTCCTGCTCGGTTGTGCTCGGAACCTTGTTATTAGGCCCATATGTCCTCGCCTCTTCATTTGTCAGAAGCATCAGGAAATATGCGGTCCTTGAAGCCAAGCTCCACAAAACTGAACCTTAAGGGCACTTTTATAACCTAATAGGGAAATGTAATTACTCAATGAATCAAAAAGGTTACCAGGTGTCTTCGCCCTCCTCACCAAGGCACGATCAACGCACAGCTAAGATATCACACAATTTGCACGAGGAATTTTCTGGCTTTATGCGATTCCGTAACTTGAAATCTAAATGCTGAAATTATAAACTGGCCATACAAATTGTTGCAGCACTGCCTGTGCCATAAGAATGTACAATGGTGGCTGAGAGTAAAAACGTTTTACTTTTAACTCACTATTAACTGTTCACTTTGTAGGAACCCACTGCAGTGCGCTGTTACCCAAATGCCAAATACTCAAGTAACCAGACGAAGAGTGGGAAAGAAGCTGCAGACATCTGCACCCGAACAGCAGACCTCTATAAAATAACTACACAGGTAAAAACATCAGAGCTCCATACCAGAAGTACTTAGGTCGTTACCATAAGAGAACAGACTTAAAGGGACGGTCCACTTGCTGATAACAGTGGATTTACTTCCTTCAACACCTGTGACCTGCCAGTGTCCGATAGGCATGACCTGGATTTTAAACGAGAAACTGTCACAAACGGCAAATATATATTTTAACTAAACCCCAAGATTTGCAGGCAACAGGCAAGCCCCTGTACATCAGCAGAGAATACAAGGGTGCATAGGCCCACTTCCACATGGCAAGAGTAGTATACGCTGCAACGAATGCTGCACAAACTAGTTTATTGAAAGCACACAGTTTGTGCAGTAGCACACTGTGTTTGCACGAATAACATTTTTACTAGCCAAAAGGTTCATGAATGTATTACAGTGAATTTTATTCAAAATAAATTTCCTACTATGGTGGTAGGGTTGAGTTTTGAATTAAGGTGTTTCCATGCATTATTCTAGCAACAGCAAAACCTCGACAAATGGGCACAAAGCATCCTCACAGTAGTTACCACTTCTCGCTGCCAAGGCACAGAAAGTCAAAGAAACAGAAAGAGGACTTGGATGATAGATTCCACAGGAACCATTAAGCTGTACATGAAGCTGGCATCCATCTTGGAAGGAATGCCTTTTATTCACTGCAGCAGGAGCATCTCCAGAAACCCCAATAAATATTGAGCCTGTTGGCCTGCACAGCATCAAGGGGGAAAAAAACAGTTTGAAACCCTTTAGCAAGTACATTAATCATTAATTTCCACTACAAATATTACAAAAATATAAGTATTTGTTAGAATTATTCATTTTTATAATCCCTACTACAAAATGATGTCCTTTTTTTAAATTTTTTAACCTTTCCGCGGTTTGCCCTGCATTTTCAATGAATGTTGCTCGGCATTGAAATGCCATGTACAATTCTGTGATCCTCTTTCTATTTCTGTACTAAAACCAACAATTATGTCATCACTGCGGGACAGGTGCCTGGAGGGTTGCAGGCACATTTTTGCGAGGTTGTTTTTTTTTTGCAATTGTTCTTAATGGCCATTATTAGGTGAAGTCCATCAATCAAATACAGTGGTTTAAACAGACGTGGGCACGGCAGTCTTCGGCTTACCTGGGTAAGAAGATAAGAAACCAAAGGAGGGCGTGGAGTGGTCAGGCAGACTGAGCACTGTGCTCTTCAAAAGCCTGATCTCCAAAAAACAAAAAAACAAAATCGTGAACAAAAGTGAAAAAAGTATACTATTGCTTTTCTCTTTCTGTAGTACAGTTATATTTTCTCGACAAGAAAGCCACCCTTCCACCCCCTCAAAAACGTTTTTCCTTATTTATTGAAAAAATATATCCTTTTAAATACCGCTTTCACATAAAATATATATTTATATATTTATATAAAAAAAATAAAAGATGGAGGTCCGAGCTTGGCCTTAACCCGCATTTTTTACACGCTCAAACTCACACACACAAAAACAGATATGGAAAATCTACATATATAGAATATATCTATATATAATTACAAAACAGAATCACAATTTGGATTCTTGGACAAAAGCTTCTGCGATTTGGCGTTTGTCTCCTGTGTGTTTGTCAAAGCTAAAAAAAAATATATATATATATATATATATATATAAAAAAAAAAAAACAAACACAAAAATGTCTTTTTCCCTCCAGAAAGAGTCCGCGGAGGAGTCCATCGGGCTCAGCATATTCTCAAAGCTTAGAGTGCTTCAGTTGCTTGTACAGTTCTCCAGTGGGTGAGATTCCGTTTCTGTGTATAGAAAAAAAATGAAAAATGTTAGAGGCTCTGAATCTTTTCACTTACTGAAATAAAAGCAAGAGAACAGAGGGCAAGAATCCTCCTCCCTTCTGACATCACTGTCAAAGGAAACTTTGCTCATTGAAGGCTGGCTGGCAAAGGAGAGCTATTTGCACCGCGTTAGCAAAGTGAGTCTGCCTGACACCATCACAAACTGAAGACTTTTCCTTCCCTGTCTAACACTAAAGCTTGACGAGGAGCCTTAAACACGCCGAACCCATGGTGGAGGTGCAGTGGTGGTCGGGTACCACCGCACCAGTGGTTTGACTTCCATATTAAGAGTATGGCGGTCGACCATGAGTGGACCACCACAGTCGCCAGGGATCCGCAATCCCTGACGCGGCGGTCTTGAGGCAGCAATATGCTCGGCGGTGCCACTGCGGCACCTCCAAGCATATTGCAAGTTTCCTCACTGCCACACTAACCATGGTGGTGAGACCACATTTGTTAGGGTGGCGGTGAGGAAACAAATGGGGCCCTACACGGCCCCCTAGTGCCTCATGGGATGCATGCAGGGGGCCACATGATGTGCCCCCCCCCCCGGTGCATGCACACCCCTTTCCTGCATGGCATGAACTTAATAGTCAATGCCGTGCAGGAACTTGCTTTGGCGTTCCCACAGCAGTCGACTTTAGCGGTGCGGGAGGGGGTCGGTAGCGTTCCGCCCCGCTCCCGCACTAACTCGTAATCAGGCCCTCAGGCTTGTCACTGTCCTAGTACATACTAGAGCAGACTCAGGAAGCCTCTACCCTTTTTCAACACATCTACAATTGGGGATCAGAGGAATGCCTATGCATGCCTGATACAAACAGACTAACTGGCAGAGTCTACATCTTCCTGAGACTAGCACACAATGAGGTTTCTATGACCACCTAGAACTAGCACAGAACGAGTGAATGTCTGCTTCTGCCTTGTGCTAGCAGAGGCAGATGAACATATATACATGCTGGTGTGGATGTGAGGAGCATCTGTCCCTTCCTGACACTTGCGCACTTGGAGGGCACATCCATCTCCTTTTCACACGACTACAAACTGAGGGGAAGTGATCTCTTCCGGATAGCAAGTTAGACTTAGGGTGTCTCAGTCCCACCTCACAAGTTCCGAATAAGTGGGTCTGAATTCCTGCCAGACAGTAGCAGGACGGTGGTCCCTTTATATTGGAAGAGGCTATCTGCAAAGCCTAGTCTTTTCAAAGATGATCTGAGGGTTCTTGCTTAATATTGTGACTTTCTCTTCACAGGCCTTGAAAAAGTCCACATATTGTTCTGGACAAAACATGTTGACCACTGTCCTGTAAAGTGCACATTTTCTGGGAGAGCTGAGCACACCCTCACACTTGTGCAGAATTAAAAACAATATTTCTATGGCACATAAACAGAACCTGAGGCAGTCTGTATTCTTACCTCACACTAGCACATACTGAGGGAGTTTCAAACCCTGCCTGGCACTAGCATAAACTGACAGTCTATTGTTGTTTGACACTTACCTGTATGCCTGTACCCCAACATGATATTCATGTCGTTGGATTCTTATGCCTGGCCCAAAGGTTCAAATCTTCACATAGCACACGCTACTACATTTAGTTCTATCCCCTATAAACTACATACATAAAGTGAATACGGACAAAGAAGTTCCCTCCATCCCCATCTGCCCTCCAGGGCAGAGTAAGCAAAGTTACATTACATAGAATGAAGGTAGTATAAATTACTTTCCTTTATCAATGGTTTTATAATTCAGCATCTTTCACAGACTTTCGCACTTTAAGTACTTGAGCCACTTTGTGACTGGATCCCGAATGATCTTTTCGCATTTCACAAAACAGCCAGTGTGTCAGCAGAGAAAATATCTAAGCAGACTGAGGATGTCCGCAAGAAACTAGGAATCAATTTGGTGACAATGTCCTTATTAAGCCACTGAACCTTCTGGATCCGATAGATGGGTAGTTTGTGGATCTATGAAAGATAGCAAACTGCAAAAATCAAAGGTACAAGTAACTATCTTCTCTTGTAGCATGGAAATCCCATGGATTTACTTATATTGCATTCAATACAAGTAGTAATAGTCAGAGTGAGAAAAGAATCAATACGGAAAGTTTATTCTCTAGCAAATGGCTACATTATGCAGGGATCAGGGACAGTCAATCAAAAGTTGTAGTCCGTAGGAGTCAATCAAATGTCGATTACAGAGTGTAAGTACTGCCACATAGCTTGTTGGCACAGGCGTATAAACAAAAGACCTAGGGGAACCATTTAGTCAGTTTATACTTTACAATATAGGAAACGGTTCATATCCAATTCAGACATGGAAAAAGGGATCCAAGGTGTGTGTTGTATGAACACAGAATGGCTTTACTTTTCTTCCACGATGGAATGTGGATTACTGCACGTGTGTGCATGTCACAGCACTTCTACATGGAACATCGAGAGGGCTGCAATTCCACTTCACTCATAAGTGAACTGTATTTTACTCTCCGTCAGCAGGCACATGAATAAAGACAAGGACCAAGAGATTAGAACTCAGTACAACAAAAGCCATATGTGATAGGTCAGCAGAGTGGGCAAACTTCCCCAAGACTGGGGTAGATGCACAAAATGGACATATTTTCAATGTTTGCTCACTCTGCACGAATAGTTACATTTTATGGCTTTTAAGTTTCAAAAGGTGCATTTTTGTTGCTGTTTTAAGCACCTGAAGTGTTGTGTTCGCTCTGATATTCCCAGAAGGTACTCAAGTGAGTGGAACTGAGAAGGTGGAAATGCTAGAATCTGTATGGTGCATAGGGTAGTTTTGGCACAGTCAGGAAGTTCTTATTGGATGATTGTTAGAAATGGGATCTCTGGTTGGCTAAGGCTTGCGCCAAAGCCAGGCAGAGACCACCACTCTAGTCAGGGCGAGGGAGTTACACGCCAAAGATAACCCCTGCTCACCCCCTTGGTAGCTTGGCACGAGCAGTCAGGCTTATCCCGGAGGCAATGTGTAAAGCGTTTGCGCACGCACACAGCAACAACATACCAGGCACACCACAAAAGGAACTCCACACAAGATTATATCAAAAATAGCCTTTGTATTCTCATAACACATTAGAATAGTACTCACATAATATACATGGTGCCACCTGGCACTAGGTCATATTTACAAGGGATTATTTACACCTGACAGGGCCCACTGGACCACTGTCAGAACCAGCACAAAGTGAACTTAGTAAATGTAGGACATATCATAAACGTACAACCAGTAATCACTGGTAACCACTGTACTCCGCATCAGCCTGTAACATAAACCACATTATGCACAGTATCACATTAGGCGCCAAATCCATTGTACGCCAACCTCATCAGTCTAACATCTTAGACCCTAACCTCCTAAGTATAACTCACATTAGGGGCATAAAACACAGTAGAGAATATCTCAAACCTAACCACAGTAGGCACAACCTCATAACTAAACCACATTTAGAGGTATAAATCAGGGTGTGTAAATCACAATACAGGAATCACATTTCCTAGCACCCCAATATCACATTAGCACATAACCTCACAGTAAAAACCATAGTAGAGACATAAATCAGGGTGCGTGAATCATACTACATGCATCACATTTCCTAGCACCACATAAATCACATTAGGGCCTGGCGCCCTACAAACCCAACAGTCCCCCTGGCCAACTGGCCTCTTCAGAAGGGGCTCAAATGCCCTGTGTCCAAAATGTCAGGGCTGCTGCCTATGTAGCATAGTTCGCACGTGCGCCATTGCGCTGGGGCTGAGGAGTGCAACTCACTCCTTTCTCTCAAGACATGCCCCCCAAAGAACTGTGGCCTAAACGTTGCAGCTGGCAGTAAGTGCTGCGCAGCTGTGGGTCACACCTGAAGGCCTGGCACTCACTGTGCCCTTAGAACAAATATGCCATTATGCCAGGAACGTTGCAGCTGCCCGCGATGGTGCGGCGCAGCTGTGAATCGACAAGGTACAGGGGCCTGGCATCACGGTGCCTTCTGGGCCCCCCACTGGGGCTCTACAACCAAAAATGCCCCCAGCGTTCCAGATATGGCACTGGTACTACACATACCCTCTGAGCCCCACTCCGGGACTCTTAACATAATGGCCCTCTTCGGCGCAGCTGCCCTCTAGCAGGCGGGGCAGCTGTGGCAATGGCAGAACTGGGAGGTGCACGGGCCCCTCTGGGCCCTCTTAAAACAAATCTGCCACCTCAAGCGTTGGAGCCATACAGGCTCTAAAAACAAAAGATGCCCAACGTTGGAGCGGCCCGCTGCCAGGCGGGGCCGCTCAGACACTATGCTTCGATCGGCACAACCCACAGATAGCCCTCACTCACCGGCAGTGTGCGGGGATCGGCCCTGCTCTCGGGGCCTCTTCTCCCGGTCTCCTCCTACCGGGGCAGCAACACGCGGGGCTCTCTGTCTCTCATGAGAGCCTCGCCGGAAATCTTGCCGCACTCTGCAGCTGCCAGGAAGGCGGGGTGGGCTCCCGCCTGCCTTCATCCTCTTCTCTGCACTTCACCCGGGCCCCCTCATGGGACCAAGGACTTCATCACGGAGCCTGCGAGGCTCCGGCCGGATCTCTGGCGGCGGGGCGGGACTTCCTCTCCTCGCTCCGCTCATGTCCCAGGCAGACGTGCCTGACTTCCTGGTCGGCTCGGGCCGCCGCGGTGATTTCCACAGACGGCAATGAGGGGTAGGCTCCCTCTTGATTTAAAAATATAAAGCGGACAATGAGGGGTAGGCTCCCTCATAATTTAAAATATAGAGCGGGGTGGGCACCCGCTTCGCGCTCATCATCACGGGGGAATCCCTACGCCGGGGATTCCCTCGCTGTCTCTTCAGGCAGCACAGTGCTGCAAAGCCCAAAACTTCTCTTCCTTCCTGGAAGAATGAAAATAAAAGCGCTCACAGGGCGCTGGGTGCACAGAGGTCCTGGGGAATCCAGGACAGAAAAGGTCCCAGCAAGGAAGTCCTTTAGGGAGCAAGTGTGCAAGGCTGGGCCCAGGGAGGCAAGCCCTCCTGGTCCCCAGCAGCAGCACGCCCCCACCGATACAAGCACAGAACAAGAACCTTTTCATGGGGTCACAGCCCCTCTTTTTATACACAGTTTTCCTTTGTCTTTTAGGTGCAGGGTTTGGGGGAACCAGATACAACTGGTTCAGGAGCACTTTGTTTTCCAAGCTCCTCTTCCCCTTTTGTCAGGTGGGGGCTAGGTACTCAGACACACCACAGGGGCGGAGCCAGCATTGTACAGGGCAGGCACACTCCTATTCAGGGTCAGGGATTACTCCTCCCACTACCCTTAGCCCAGGTGTCCTATTCAGCCCAGCGCTGACTCACCCTGCCCCTCCTGGAGCCACACACACCTCCCAGCCCCCGTCACTCACAAAGCCAGACATGCAATTCACATCAGGCAGGCAAACACATAGCACACATAAATGCCAACTTCTAAAAGTGGCATTTCTCCACCAGTCATAATAAATCTGCGCACACCATTGCGCAGCATTTATTCACACAAATTCATACATACTAGACTTGACCACACTGCTCCTCTCATACCAGGAATTACCATGGACACACTTATCCCCCATGCATTCCTATGGGAGGGCAGGCCAATCTCACCACAAGTACACAGAGAGCGCATGCACTTTCCACTGGACCACAGTGCGAAAGTGCCCAGAGGCCTAAAGTCACCAACACCAGGTTACAGACAAGGCAAAAAGTTCAGGGGTGAACCGGCGAAAAAGGGCCAAGTCCAACACAACCCCCTTCCAGCCAAAACGCAGGGCAGACCGATCACCACTGTGATGGGCTTCCCTGCTTGGGGCGATAGAACACGGACGCGGGCCCACACTGCAGGGACACCCTCCGGTTCTACGCCACTCTGAACCCATGTGGTTCCCTCTGAAAAAAACTCTCATGACCAACTAGGCTACCCCACTGGTACTCCCTAGTTGTCCACGGCCAGGACCAGGACCTAGGCCACCCAGATATCACTGGTCCTTGCCAATCCACAGAGTGGGGGGCAGTAACCCCTGGCATCCAATAGCCATTCTCCACTCTCCCTCTCAGTGTAGTTCCAAACTACCACTGATCCTCCAACCTAGGATCCGCACCCTCAGGCTGACCAGAGGTCACGGGCAAAGCGTCTCCTCACCCTACCTCTACTTCTGGGGTTGCGCACTCTCCCAGGAGAAGCACCCTCCAGAACACAACTCTCCCACCAGTTCAGGACCTCTCTCCATCAACTGGTCTACCACCTGGGATCCACATTCACCGGATGCACCGGGGTCAGAGGCGAGGACTCCCTCCCTCTGCACCCCCTTCCAGAGTTCTGCACCCTCCCACTGTAGAGCAGGGTCCCTTCACTTAAGATGGGCCCCACCTGCTCTCAGGGTAGTACTACCACACTCAGCCAGGGACCCTAAAGATCCTGGCTAGGCCTGCACCACCCCTTCTGGGAAACACAGGGTCTCTTTCCTTTAAGATGGGCCCCACCTGTGTTCAACGGGGTACTCCTAGAAGGCAAACCGGCCAGGACACTGATTACAGTCGCCCTGCCATCCAGGTCAGGAAACACCTGCTCCTGGCTCCCCAACCCAGGGACGGTACCCTTTGGTCAGATGCCCGGCGAACCAGGACTTCACGGGGAGCACGCATGCCCCCCCGAGGGTGACACATAACTAATGTGTCGTGTGACAGTCTGCCTGGCACAGATCTCACGACCCCTGTCCATCTGACAGTGCGCGAAGATCTCCCAGGACAGAAGTGGCGTCACCATGGTCAATCATTGGCGACTCAGCCCTTCTGGCTGGCCCCTGACCCACTGGCTCTTCCACCGGGGACTCTTTCCCCCTCTCACCCCTCACTCTGGACCTCTGCACCCTCCCAACGGGAGCGGTACTGCCAGACACCAGGATCGCTGGAGCTCTGGTTACAGACACTCCACGTCCTCTAGACACTGGGAGATCCTCCTCAAATGGCCTACAAGTACAGCCTAGGCCCCCGACCTGGTGTTCCCTGAAGAAACCATCCAGGCACCGGGTCTGGGTTTCGGGCACCTTGGGACACAGCCCACACTCACTCCTTCTCCTCTGAGACAGGATGTGAGCCCCTACACCCCTCCCACTACACTGGGACCTAGCTGGGCTACACTGAACCTCTTCCACCACACAGGACCGGAAGATACCCGAGCCACTCTTGTTGGAATCACTCCCCAATGCCTCTTTAGATCCTCTAACACGGGGACGGGGAGGTCCCCCAAACAGAACAGTCCAACAGGACAGACTAGGTTCCTTTCCTGGTGTTCCCTCTAAGAACCATACAGTACTGGAGACTGAGGTTGAGGCTCGGAATACGGCCCAGTCTCACACCTTCCTCGCAGGACATGATGCAAGGCCTTGCAACCTCCTCACTATAACGGTACCTAGTTGGGTTCCTCTGAACCATCTCTGCCACGCGGGTTGGGAGACACCTGCACCATTCCTCTAGCGTCACTCCCCCATGCAAGCTCCTTATTTCAGAGAACTCACACCCAATCGTCCAGTGCAACACACCACTCATCCACATACGCCCCCCCCACCCAGACTGGTGAGACAGTATCTTACTGTCCCTGAATCTCAACCTATCCCCCTTTTACTGGGAACCAGGTACCATACTCTGGGAACTGGGAATGGGACTTCCTGCACTGGAACTCATCTTGCTGCCACCACTGGATCCCACCCTTACTGGGGATTCCAGAAAACTCACACTGCACTTAGGGGATAATCTACCCTCCCGGGCCAGTTACTCCATGCCAATTAAGTTACCACTGTAGGCCAACCCTAGAACCAGCAGACAGCACAGGGGCAGTCACTCCTTCAGCTTCAGGCCAACGCAAGAAATAGCACGATGGCACAAGGGCAGTCCCTCCTTCAGATTTTCTGGTTTCTGTCCTTGGCAGGACCCCCAACTCATAGTGCAATAAAACACATTTCAAAGAAATGACTCTTAAAACAAACTCAGACACAATAATCCCTTTCCATGTGACTATCTAAAATGCAGAGCTTGTAGTGCAACCAGTTGTCGCTGTGGTACTGCGCAAACGCAAGTCCTATCCCCACCGCTGACAACCAATGTTAGAAATGGGATCTCTGGTTGGCTAAGGCTTGCGCTAAAGCCAGGCAGAGACCACCACTCTAGTCAGGGCGAGGGAGTTACACGCCAAAGATAACCCCTGCTCACCCCCTTGGTAGCTTGGCACGAGCAGTCAGGCTTATCCCGGAGGCAATGTGTAAAGCGTTTGCGCACGCACACAGCAATAACATACCAGGCACACCACAAAAGGAACTCCACACAAGGTTATATCAAAAATAGCCTTTGTATTCTCATAACACATTAGAATAGTACTCACATAATATACATGGTGCCACCTGGCACTAGGTCATATTTACAAGGGATTATTTATACCTGACCGGGCCCACTGGACCACTGTCAGAACCAGCACAAAGTGAACTTAGTAAATGTAGGACATATCATAAACATACAACCAGTAATCACTGGTAACCACTGTACTCGGCATCAGCCTGTAACATAAACCACATTATGCACAGTATCACATTAGGCGCCAAATCCATTGTACGCTAACCTCATCAGTCTAACATCTTAGACCCTAACCTCCTAAGTATAACTCACATTAGGGGCATAAAACACAGTAGAGAATATCTCAAACCTAACCACAGTAGGCACAACCTCATAATTAAACCACATTTAGAGGTATAAATCAGGATGCGTAAATCACAATACAGGAATCACATTTCCTAGCACCCCAATTTCACATTAGCACATAACCTCACAGTAAAAACCATAGTAGAGGCATAAATCAGGGTGCGTGAATCATACTACATGCATCACATTTCCTAGCACCACAAATCCCATTAGGGCCTGGCGCCCTACAAACCCAACAGTCCCCCTGGCCAACTGGCCTCTTCAAAAGGGGCTCAAATGCCCTGTGTCCAAAATGTCAGGGCTGCTGCCTATGCAGCATAGTTCGCACGTGCGCCATTGCGCTGGGGCTGAGGAGTGCAACTCACTCCTTTCTCTCAAGACAGGCCCCCCAAAGAAATGTGGCCTAAACGTTGCAGCTGGCAGTAAGTGCTGCGCAGCTGTGGGTCACACCTGAAGGCCTGGCACTCACTGTGCCCTTAGAACAAATATGCCATTATGCCAGGAACGTTGCAGCTGCCCGCGCTGGTGCGGCGCAGCTGTGAATCGACAAGGTACAGGGGCCTGGCATCACGGTGCCTTCTGGGCCCCCCACTGGGGCTCTACAACCCAAAATGCCCCCAGCGTTACAGATATGGCACTGGTACTACACGTACCCTCTGAGCCCCACTTCGGGACTCTTAACATAATGGCCCGCTTCGGCGCAGCTGCCCTCTAGCAGGCGGGGCAGCTGTGGCCATGGCAGAACTGGGAGGTGCACGGGCCCCTCTGGGCCCTCTTAAAACAAATCTGCCACCTCAAGCGTTGGAGCCATACCGGCTCTAAAAACAAAAGATGCCCAACGGTGGAGCGGCCCGCTGCCAGGCAGGGCCGCTCAGACACTGTGCCTCGATCGGCACAACCCACAGATGGCCCTCACTCACCGGCAGTGTGCGCGGATCGGCCCTGCTCTCGGGGCCTCTTCTCCCGGTCTCCTCCTACCGGGGCAGCAACACGCGGGGCTCTTTCTCTCATGAGAGCCTCGCCGGAAATCTTGCCGCACTCTGCAGCTGCCAGGAAGACAGGGTGGGCTCCCGCCTGCCTTCATCCTCTTCTCTGCACTTCACCCGGGCCCCCTCATGGGACCAAGGACTTCATCACGGAGCCTGCGAGGCTCCGGCCGGATCTCTGGCGGCGGGGCGGGACTTCCTCTCCTCGCTCTGCCCATGTCCCAGGCAGACGTGCCTGACTTCCTGGTCGGCTCGGGCCGCCGCGGTGATTTCCACAGACGGCAATGAGGGGTAGGCTCCCTCTTGATTTAAAAATATAAAGCGGACAATGAGGGGTAGGCTCCCTCCTAATTTAAAATATAGAGCGGGTGGGCACCCGCTTCGCGCTCATCATCACGGGGGAATCCCTGCGCCGGGGATTCCCTCGCTGTCTCTTCAGGCAGCACAGTGCTGCAAAGCCCAAAACTTCTCTTCCTTCCTGGAAGAATGAAAATAAAAGCGCTCACAGGGCGCTGTGTGCACAGAGGTCCTGGGGAATCCTGGACAGAAAAGGTCCCAGCAAGGAAGTCCTTTAGGGAGCAAGGGGGCAAGGCTGGGCCCAGGGAGGCAAGCCCTCCTGGGCCCCAACAGCAGCACGCCCCCACCGATTCAAGCACAGAACAAGAACCTTTTCATGGGGTTACAGCCCCTCTTTTTATACACAGTTTTCCTCTGTCTTTTAGGTACAGGGTTTGGGGGAACCAGATACAACTGGTTCAGGAGCACTTTGTTTTCCAAGGTCCTCTTCCCCTTTTGTCAGGTGGGGGCTAGGTACTCAGACACACCACAGGGGGCGGAGCCAGCATTGTACAGGGCAGGCACACTCCTATTCAGGGTCAGGGGATTACTCCTCCCACTACCCTTAGCCCAGGTGTCCTATTCAGCCCAGCGCTGACTCACCCTGCCCCTCCTGGAGCCACACACACCTCCCAGCCCCCGTCACTCACAAAGCCAGACATGCAATTCACATCAGGCAGGCAGACACATAGCACACATAAATGCCAACTTCTAAAAGTGGCATTTCTCCACCAGTCATAATAAATCTGCGCACACCATTGTGCAGCATGTATTCACACAAATTCATACATACTAGACTTGACCACACTGCTCCTCTCATACCAGGAATTACCATGGACACTTATCCCCCATGCATTTCTATGGGAGGGCAGGCCAATCTCACCACAAGTACACAGAGAGCGCACGCACTTTCCACTGGACCACAGTGTGAAAGTGCCCAGAGGCCTAAAATCACCAACACCAGGTTACAGACAAGGCAAAAAGTTCAGAGGTGAACCTGCCAAAAAGGGCCAAGTCCAACAACGATCATATGTCATGCGAGAGGATAAAGTATCTGAAAGGCAATCTGGAGTTGTCCATAAATGGCTCTGAAGCATAGTGTTAGAAGTTGGTAAAGGGTCCTATTTTTAGTAGGCAGGCAGGCAGGCAGCCAGCTTGATGGAGATAGTGTGAAGTAGAAGTGATTCTAGAGAAAGCTTTGGTATCCAGTCGCAAAGTTTAAAATTTTGTCAAGAGAAGCGAAGGTGCGATCAGGAAAGCCCACCAAAGGATGACTGCAGTAGTCCATTGTGCTGATCAACAATGACTTAATAAGTGCTCTGTGTGGAATGGGGTACAATGAAAGATTTGTGTATGTTTAGCATTTCATATCTTGCTGCTGTGGTGGTGATGAAAGATTGAACCCATTTAGGGGGTTGAACACAATAGCCAGGCTTGTGAAAGATGTTGTAAAAGTGTTACCAGAGGGAAGCTGAATTAGCAAGCTTCCATGACCCACAGATCATTTCATCACACTATGTGGGAAAATGAAGTTTGAAAACAATACAGCACATTACTCTCAAACAAGTCTGATCTCTGATTCTCTGAGATCCTGTATTTTATAGGGAGAAATTCGAGCCGAGTAAGGCTGTATTAGTATTCTGCTTTGGAGACCTGGTTTTCCTTTACACCGCCGTACAGAGAAATGATGTGCAACACAGAATCAGTGACATGCTGTACTTACATTTATTCTGTCACTTAGCGGGCATAGAGACTGGAGGCAAGTAGTAAGTGGGTACAACCAGTCACATGCCAGTTTCAACAGAGAGGTCAGTAATCTCTAAGAGGCTGTTAATGCTAGGTCAGAGCTGATACAATATCAGACTGATGCCTCAAAGTCCAGTCAGATGGAGTGCCAGATGGAATGCCAATGCCAGTGCCTTTAAAATGTTGTAATAAAAATGTTGTATATTGCCTACCAGCATAATGCCTCTAGATAATTCTGGGAAGATAGGGCACCGTTAGATGAATGTAATGTATGTGCCACGTTAGGGTGCTGCCCTCCAATCAGGAACCTCACCAGCCCCGAAAAAGGGTTGTGTGATTTAATAGAAGAACGATTTCATGGAATACCACTACTGAGAAACCGTTTCACCTAAACTCTTTAATAGAAATTTTCAGAATGGATGGCATTTAACATTTCGTAGAAATTAATTCCTAGAACGTCTTTTTGCTCGAAATTGGCTTTTGCATTCTTATTTTTAAAGCATAAATACAATAGTTTCAGGTCTTACTTTTCAGAAAGAGCTTTGCCAGAGGTATTTATTTCAATGTTTTACTATAGGGGACATTATTTTAGATTTATATCTTTTACATTATCAAACAATTACTTTGGATGCTTTTAAGTCGCTGACCCCTCATAACCGCTAAACACCATCCATCCCTCACCTCTCACAACCACTAAAGACCGGCCCACCCATCCACGATCCCTAAAAAACCCTCACCTCAGCTAAACTCTACCCATTCCTGAACCCTAAAGACCCTTTCCACATCTGAACTCCATGCATCACTGAATCCTTAAAACTCCTCACCAACCTACACTCCACCCAAACCTGCACCCTAAAACCACTTCAAAAACCCCTAATCTCTACCCATCACTGAACCTTAAAAACCCTCACTAGCCATCAACTCTAAAACCCCTAAACACCCCTATTCTCCACCCATCCCAGAAGCCTAAAAACACCACACGCCCCTAAACTCAACTTATCCGTGAACACTAAAAAACCCTAAACTCCACCCATCCGTGAACCCTAAAAACCCTTTCTATGCCTGAACTCCACTAATTCCTGACCCTTAAAGTCCCCTGATGGCTCCTAAACATTATCCATCCCTAAAACCAACAGTGTATATTTTTTTTGGGGGGGGGGGGGAGATTTTCCCTTAAAATTATCTATCCTTTAAAAAGTTTGCTTTATTTTCCATTTATTTATATTTCCTTAAATTGTCTTTCCTTAAAATGTGTTTTCCATGATTGGTTTCCTCCAATGCGGTTTCTCAGTTTTAGTTGTTCCATCAATTCACATACATTAGAAGAAAGTGCTGTCCATTGAGCCTTAATTGTGAACCTCACATTCAACCACAGTGCCCACTGCCCCTTTTCAAAGAGAAAACCATGCTTGTCCTGTTGATACCTACATTCTAGGTGCAGGAACTGGCTTTTGGCTACACCTTTTACTCAATGCCCCAACATTATAGCAGCTTCACTAATGTCATCAGGGATTCTAAAAGTGAAGTTATGAGCAATGCATGCAGGGGAGCTCAAATTGTATTGCTCGCCTTGACTGGTGAATTCAGTGCTGTTTAGGCATTTGTTAGTAACCATACTGTCACTTCAACTAAAGATTTTAGGGTACTCATGGTTTTTTTATTAAAATAAAATTTTCTCATCTGAGTTGCAAGCCATAACTTTCTTCACCAAAGTGTTTGCAGTGTATTGTCTTTTTTTAAATTATGTAGTGGTTTTACATTTCAGTTAGTTCGAACCATACTTAGAACAATAAGTGAAATAATGCACATAAACGAAATAAGTCAAAAACTGAATCTAGAGTGACAGAGGTGGGTAGCATTTAACTTAGCTGCATAAAAGAAAGGCTATCAAGCAATTCGGGCTTAAGTTAGGGATCACATTTGATCCTGACTACAACAAACTTTACACTTGAAATTCACATTCTTTCCAAGCTTAAAAACATTATTCAATGTTAATGTCATTATTTGAAACCATACGCCTGAAGAGCAGCATGTATAAGGATTGTGTTACTTACCCTATAAGCATCAGTTCTTGGCATTTAGTGCTGTAGATTCACATGCTTTGCATACTCCTGCCATCTAGTATTGGGTTTGGATGCGTGCAAGTTGTTTTTCTTCGAAGAAGTCTTTCGAGTCATGAGGTAGAGTGACTCCTCTTGGTGATAATGTGCATGGGCATCAAGTCCATTGTTAGATTGTTTTCCCGCAGGTGGGTGAGAATGGAGTGTAAGAGATGTCCATGCATATGAAAAGGTAAAGGAACTGCAACGGCCACAGGTGTCCGGGGAGGAGGGCCAGTGTATGTGAATTTACAGCACTACATGCCAAGAACAGATGCTTGCAGAGTAAGTAACAATCCGTTCGAGGCATATGTGGCTGTAGATAAACATGCTTTGCATAGACTGTATAGCAGTGCCCTCCAAAGCGGTGGCTAACTTGTGGGCGCTGCAGTTGCCTGAAAGAGTGTACATAGCACTGCCTTACCTACATTAGCTTGCTGGTGTGCTAGCACATGCACACAATGTTTAATGAAAGTGTGTGGTGTAGACCATGTAGCTGCTTTGTGTATATCAGCTAGTGGGATATTGCCCAGGAAAGCATAGAAGCCCCTATCTTGCGGGTAGAATGTGCTTTAGAGGTTGTAGGTTCAGTCCTTTTGGCTTTCACGCAACATGTCTGAATGCATTTAACTATCCACCTAGCAATGCCCGATTTGGATATGGGCTTTTCTTTACAAGGGAGCGAAAAAGCAACAAAGAATGTTTGGTTTTTGCAAAAGTCTTTAGTTCTGTCACTAATCCTTTATGGGTTACGTAGTGGCGTGCTACTTGCAGAAAAAGCGCTTCAACGCCTCATCAGGGCATTGTTATGTTATGTTATGTAGCTTCTAGAGCGCACGGCTACTCCCAACGGGAGTGTCCCGGCGCTTAAGACAGAAAGGGAAGTGGGAGGGAATAGAAGTAGTGACTTCACAGGTGTTAAGGAAGACTAAAAGAGCCATGTCTTCAAAAGTTTCCGAAAGCATAGCTCTGTGTTAGCCTTTCTGATGTCCATGGGCAGAGAGTTCCACAGAGTTGTGGTTCTAACGGTAAAGGATCTTCCTCTTATTCTTGCCTTAGCAAAACGAGGGATGGTAAGAAGTTCACGATGATTAGATCTTAGGTTTCTTGCTTGATAGGATTTATGAATTCTTTTCCGAAGATAGAGGGGGCCACTTCCATTTATTGCCCGATAGGCAAGAGTAAGCGCCTTAAATTCTATACGTTTTTTTACGGGCAGCCAATGAAGACTTAGCAAATGGGGAGAGATATGATGTCTTAAAGGAACATTTCTAATAAGCCTTGCGGCTGCGTTCTGAATTATCTGCAGTCTCATTAGTAGATACATTGGTATACCCAGATATAGACTGTTGGCATAGTCTAATTTTGAGGTTATCAATGCATGTACAATAGTTTTCCTGCAATCTATCGGAAGAAAATGAAGAAATCTACGTAATGCCTTCATTTTCCAGAAGCAGGATGATGTCACGAGACTTATCTGGGATTTGCATGAAAGAGTGTTATCCACCTTAAAACCCAGATTTCTCGCTGAGGGCACTGGCTGTGGAGGGGATTGAGCAGGGAAGGCCACCAGAGATCAGAGTGGGGGGAAGGCTGATTAAAAACAAAACCTCAGTTTTGTCGGCATTCAGCTGCAGACAATTCTTTGTCATCCAGGTGGATATGTCAATCAGACATTCCTTAAAATGTGTGAATGCGGCCTCTGAATGATCTTTAAAAGAGAACACTAGCTGGGTGTCATCAGCATATGAGATGACACCCACGCCATGTTGCTCTATAAGAGTAGCTATGGGCGCAAGGTAAATGTTAAAAAGAGTAGGGCTGAGAGCCGACCCTTGAGGAACTCCACATTTCACCAATCTTGGTGATGAGACATAAGGGTGCAGCCTTACTTTCTGGGACCGCCCTTCAAGAAAAGAGCTGAACCAGGCCAAAGTGGTCCCTAAAACTCCCAATTGTTTTAGCCTGTCAAGAAGGATCTCGTGTGACACAGTGTCAAATGCTGCTGACAGGTCTAACAGCACCAGCATTGCACAGTTGTTCTTGTCTAAGGTTTCCCGGATTGTTTCAGTTACCTCCAACAGAGCTGTCTCGGTGCTATAGCCAGCTCTGAATCCAGACAGAGTCGTGTAGTAAATTATTAATTTCTAGGAAGTGGGATAACTGCTTTTGTGCTTCTTTCTCAAGGATTTTAGCAGGTGCTGGCAGGAGGGAGATAGGTCTAAAAAAAATTAGTACTGTAGGATCTGCATTCTCCTTTTTAAGGATAGGTTGGACAATTGCAGTTTTCCAAATAGACGGGTATGTGCCAGATGTAAGAGAAGTATTCCAGAGCTGATTCAGAGAAGGGTTAATCAAAGGGGCAAGTAAGTTAAAATACCTAGCGGGACAAGGATCCAACGGGGATCCAGATCTTATTTTTTTCAATTGACTGAGAGAAGAGTCGGAGTCAAAAGGAGTAAATTCCGACCAGGTATTTGTAGGGGATTTCAGAGGAGTATTGGAGGTATTAATCTCCGAAAATGAGGAGTAAATATTTTGAATTTTTTCCTGAAAGAAACTAGATAAATTCTCACAAAGAGTATCGGACGGAGTTATATTACTTTTCATGGTCTCTGGTTGCAAGAAGTCTTGAACAATTTTAAAGACTTCTTTGGTCGAACTATCTGATCGTCTAATTTGGTTGGCAATGAAATCCTTAATACAAGAGCGTTTTATCCCATGAAAGTGCTTAACTGCTTTCCTATAGATGTCTTTCATCTCAGTACAGTAAGTCTTGCGCCATATCCGTTCCAACTTTTTACAGCGGCTTTTTTCTGCTTGTAATTCAGGTGTGAACCAGGGAGCTGAAGGTTTGTTCCTGGTTAATTTCATCACTTTCAAAGGGGCTATTTTGTCTATGGCAGAGGTAACCCAATGATTAAAGGTTTCCGCATCCTTATTAGGATCTCCAGTGAGTAGTAAGGAGGTGTTAGATAACTCAGGGCCCATAGTTTCAGGAGTGATTTTCCTCCAGTTTCTACGAACCTCGTGTTTAATTTCCCTATGATAGTAATTTGTAGTAAAAGTTAAATTAAAAGAAATTAGGCTGTGGTCCGACCATGCAATAGGGATGGGGTTCTCTGTGGTGAGGGATGGGATATTGGTAAAAATAAGGTCCAATATGTGACCTGCCACATGTGTAGGCATAGTGACCAGTTGATTAAGGTTTAATCCTCTGAGAGTGTCCTCTAATTGAGAGGCCAGAGGACATAGTATGTTGTCCATATGGACGTTAAAATCGCCCAGGACTATCAAATTTGCATATTTCAATGAAAGGTCAGCAATCAGGTCACAAATATCCCATAATTCAATGGGTTTGGATCCTGGAGGTCTGTAAACCAATACTCCTGCGATGGAAAGAGTGGAGGAGATTATAACATTAAAAAACATTGCTTCAAGCAGGTCCGTGGATTCAATCCTTTTATATAATATTTCCCATTCCTCTTTTATGATTATGGCAAGTCCACCACCTAGTCTGTTGCCAATTCGATTTTCTATGACTATTTTATAGCCCTTGGGGATTGCCAGACTAATATCCGGGGTGGAGCTTTCTCTTAACCATGTTTCTGTGAGGAATATGATCTCCCAATCTCCTGTTTCTAAAAGTAGCCAGATATCATCTGCGTGCTTGGGAAGAGACCTGCAGTTTATAAGACATGCTTTAATGTTAACATTACATTCTTTGTTGGCGGTCAAAGAGTGTACAAATGGGACTTTGTCCAAGGGTTTACATATATTGCCTAAATCGGTATTGGTATAATTAAATTCAAAGGTACAGTCATTACAGTATAGTCTCTGATTATGACCTTCATTATCTAGTGTACAGGGATTAATAAGTATAGGATTGGAGCATTGTTTAGGCTGAAGCTCAAAAATGTGGTCCCTAGTCAATATAGGCATTAAGCGCTATATAAATGTAAACCTTTTTCCCTCTATCCCTCCCCTATCCTTTTTAGTCCAAATAACTAACATATCCACCACTCAAATTACTTTCATAATTTCACTATACTAATTCACCACTATTCCTTTATGGGTTCTGGAGTAGCGTGCTACTCGCAGAAAAAGTGCTTCGATGCCTCGTCAGGGGTAGTAAGCGCTATATAAATGCAATTACAATACAATACAATATTGTACATAAGGGCTCTCAATACCCAATGTATGAAGAGCCATTTCCGCAACGGAGTCTTGTTGAGGAAAGAACACAGGTAATTCAACTGATTTATTACGGTGAAAATGAGAGACCACCTCTAGAACAAATTTTTGGGTTGGAGCGAAGGACCACCCTATCTCTGAGGGAGCTGAAAGAAACCCCTGGAGCTCACCAACATGTCTGGGAGAAGTAATGGCACATACAACAAAAAGTGACCTTCTAAGACGGAAATTGAAGGGAGCACTTATGTAGTGGTTCAAATGGTGGACCCATAAGCCCTAAGATTCCAGGAAGGTGCAGTTTAAACCCAGGGTGGAATCACCCTTTTAAGACCTTTCATAAAGGCTTTGATGACTGGTACTTTGAACAAAGACAGGTGTTGTCTATTTTGCAGATAAGCAGCCAATGCAGCCAGATGTAAGCATATCAATGTGAATGCAAGGCCAGAGTGCTGTAGATGCAACAGGTAACAGTGTTTTTTATTGTATCATTCAATGGATTGATATTCTTATTATGACAGTAAAAGACAAATCCTTTCCATTCAACTGCATAGCATGCTCTAGTAGTAGGCTTACAAGCTTCTTTGAGAATGGTCATACATTAAGGTGTTAGATTAAGATAACCAAATTTTATGACCTCAGGAGACAAATTGCTCGGTTGAGTTCCTTGGGATTTGGGTGCCTGATTTCTCCATGGTTCTGAGTGAGAAAGTCCGGATTGAGGGGAGGCTTCTCGTGGGGAACTACTGATAGTTCTAGTAATGTTGCGAACGAGGGTTGTCGGGCCCATGTGGGAGTCACTAGTATGAGTGATGTTTGCCTGAGCTTCCGAAGCAGAATGAAAGCAGAGGGAGAGGCGGAAAAGCATAGGCAAATATCCCCGACCAGTTCATCCATAGAGCATTGAACTTGGATAGGGGGTGTGGGAAACCAGGAGGCAAAGTTTGAGCTTTTTGCATTGTTCGCAGTTGGGAACAGATCTTTTTGTGATAATTCCCACTTGAGGAAGTAAGGGAGGAGGACTCGGGGGTGGAGTTCCAACTCATGGACTTGTTGCTGCATCCTTCTGAGGTCAGCAAAATCGTCTGTTCCCAGGAGGTTTTCCGCTAACAGATTAATGTTGTGATGTGGAGCCCAACGCCAAATGGTCTGAGATAGGAGTGATAACAGTAGAGAATGTGTCCCCCGCCCGACCCCCCCCCCCCATTTTGATAAGTAGTTCATGGTTATCATTGTCCGTCCAGATGATGAAACCATTGCTGATCAGGTAAGGTGTGAAGGCTTTCAATGCTAGGTGAACAGCTTGAAGCTCTAGGTAGTTGAACTGGAGACCCTGGTGTTTGGTGTCCCAGAGACCCTGGACTGTGAGATGCTTTAAGTGAGCACCCCAGCCTGTCAGTGATGCGTCCGTCGTCAGGATAATGTGGGCAACAGGGTCGAGGAAAGGCCGCCCTTTTAACAGGTTTGTGTTCCACCACTGCAGAGAGCGATGGGTGCGGCTGTCTATCAATACTAGATCCTCTAATTAACCCTGTGACTGACGCCACTATTGTGCTAGACATTACTGCAGCGGGCGCATGTATAGCCGTGCATGTGGCACTATGGCGATGCATGAGGCCATCATCCAGAGTAGGCGCATGACAGTTCTGTCAACTGTTGGCTTGGAAATATGGGAGTAGCGTTTGGAAATTTTTGATTCTTGCTGTATGGGATAGCCCCCAGATACGGTTGAACCTGTAAACGTTGAAGATGAGATTTTTGGAAACTGATGGTAAAACCTAGTTGATGGACCAGGTCTATAATATTTTGAGTGTGTTTTTGGCACTGAGGAAGAGTGCTGGCTTTGATAAGCCAGTCAATGAGATACGGGAAGACATGGATGTTTTGTCTGCGTAAATGTGCTACCACTGTTAGGCATTTGGTGAACACTCGAGGTGCAGTAGTCGCACCAAAACGGGAGGACTTTAAATTGGTAATATTTGCCTGCTATCACAAATCTCAGGTATTTGCAATGTGCTGGATGTATGGGAATGTGTAAGTAGGCGTACTTTAAGTCTAGGGCTGACAGAAAGTCATCTTCCTGGAGTAGTGGGATCACATCTTGAAGTGACCATACGGAAATGCTCCAACAGGTATGTATTGATTTAAGGACCGTAGATCTAAGATTGGCCGTAGAGATCCTTCCTTTTTGGGGATTAGGAAGTACAGGGAGTATACTCCTGGCCCCTGATGTTGTAGAGGGATGGGTTCTATAGCTCCTTGGAGCAAGAGGGTTTGAACTTCCTGTTTGAGTAGTGTTTGGTGTTCCAGAGAGTCAGAGTGCAAGATGAAATGTTTGGGGGTGTGGTAATGCGCTCAGACAATAACCATGTTGGCTAATATCAAACATCCACTGGTCTGATGTTATTGATTGCCATGTGACAGAAAATCCTATAATCATCCCCAGACAGGAGTTGCGTGTTCGGGGGGGGGAAGGAGAAGGAAGTAATTGTTTTGTGTTGGGTGCGGCACCACACTGGGAAGCACCTTAGCCTCTACCTTTAGGATTGTTGCCCCTATAGGAGCCTCTCTAGTAACCTCGGAGAGAGGAGTGGCAACCCTGGCCACGTTGGTAAGAAGTAGAGGCATCTGAGGAGGTGGAGGGGCAAAAGGTGTCACGAGGACTAGGTTTTTGAAGTGCAGCCATAGACTTGGCAGTCTATCTGTTTTCATTTTTACCAGGGCTAGGTCAACCTGGGGACCAAGAAGATGTTCTTTGTTGGAAGGGGCATTTAATAGACTTTGTTGGACTTCTGGCTTAAAGCCAGATACGCAGAACCAGGCATAGCGCTGCAACAAGATACTAGCATTGATCCTCCTAGGAGCGGTATCTGCTGAATCTAAAGCACAATGTATAGAGGTGTTGGAGATGAGCTTACCTTCTGAGAAAAGCTCCGGACCCCATTTTTTGTGCTCCTCTAAGAGATACTGGAGGAGTTCCTCCATTTCATCCCAGTGGGCATGGTCATACCTTGCAAGCAAACCCATTGAGTGGGCAATACGCCTATGGTTGGGGGATTGAGCTGCCACCCTTTTACCAGAGGGGTCATTGAGTTTGCTTTCCTTGTCAAGAGGTGGTGCATCACTGGCAGCTTGGGAATTAGCTCGCTTACGAGATTTGGTAACAAGCAAGTCAGGAGGCATCTGTCCCCTGACGTAGATGGGGTCGGATGGAGAGGCTTTATCTTTTTTATCCACCAAGGGAATGATGATTCTGGCTCTAGCAGGGTTTTTAAATAGATCTTCTGTATGACGTAACATATCCCTAAGCATAGGGAGGTATTGGGTGGCCCTATGTGTGGAAGGGAGTGTTTCAAAAGGGATATCTTCCAGAGGTTCCTTGTATAGCTTGACCTCATGAAAAGAAGCAGCTCTACCAATGAGCTCCTGATACAATGTGGAGTCATCAGGAGGAAATAGACAAGAGGGGTATATGTCTGGATCTGTGTCCCCTGGAGGGTCTACATCATATGCATTCAAGGGGGTCAGGTGGGAGTGGTTGTGTTTCAAAAGTATCATCCCCTGCCCCATGTCCACCTGTGTAAGAGTGTGGAGACCCTTGAGGTGTTCTGTCTAAGGGATCTCCATCAGAGTATGTTGGAGAAGGTGAATGTAGGGGAGGTGGTTGAAGGGGTGGAGGTGGTGGTGTTGGAGCTGGAGATGGTGGTGGCAAAGGACTGATGGCTTTGTCCGCCATCATCTTCTGTTTGTCCGGGATGGGTATTCCAACAGCCTCTTCGAAATGAGTGGTCTCTTCGATGGCGGTGGAGCCGGAACAGAAGGTTTGGCAAGAATGCGCCCTGTATGGGGATGGATGTCTTTCTTCTTTTGGCGAGCATCCTGTTTTTCTTTCAATTTGTGGAGAACAGGTTCCACAGGCTTGCCAGGATCAGATTTTGGAGCCGGTTTTGAAGGTTTCAGAGAAGAGGTGTGTTTGTTTCGGCGCTGAAGGTACGGTCAGAGCCGAAGATGGGGCTGGTCGGCATCGAAGAGCAGCATGGCACTGAGGTGGACGATATCGATGGCTTTGGATGGTGTTTCGTTGCCGAGCCCAAGGGTGGAGCATTCGAATCAGTCTTTTGGTGCCGACTATGGCCCGAAGGCAGTGCCAGATCGAGGGCCTTTTGTTCGGTAGGGACTGAATGCCTCTTAGGTTGTTCAAGACAAGGCTGAGGTCAGGGGCTTTCATACTCATGGATTGTTGAGCCGGCGACATGTCCTGCATCTCCAGTTTGAGCTCGAGGTTGGAGCCAGAACTGCTCTCAACGGAGAAAACCTCTTACTCTGCCATCGTGATGTCTGAAGATGCTGGGAGTGTCTTCAAAACTGCTCCACTGCATTTTGTGTTGATGTGCCCGACGGTCTCCAAGAGCCTTTTTTGAATGGAAACATCAACAGGCCTCGCAACCATCCTCCGAATTTTGGTGACAAACACAGGTTACAGACCAGAAGGAGATCGTTCCGGGGGAATTTTGCTCAGCAGTTTTGGCAGAAACAGAGAGACATCTGTTCCATCACCAGCAGGGCATCATCTGTTGAACCTGGTGTAGATTGAAATGGAGGTCCCGAAGGGTGAGCCCCTGAGGGCTGCAGTTGAAGCAAGTTGATTCAACGAGCAATAACGTTTTCTGTATCTTAATAAGCAAGATGGAATACATGATCAAAAACAATTCAGACGAGGGTGAGCACAAATGGAACAGGGCACCGAGCAGTCACTACCCAGAGTGCAGTCACATGTACAAACTAGCCAGTGTAAAGAAAACAATCTAACACTGGAGTCGATGCCCATGCACATTATCACCAAGAGGATGAGTCGATCTACCTCATGATTTAAAAGACTTCTCCGAAGATGAACAACTTGCACACATCAGGATCCAACACTAGATGGCAGGGGTAAGCAAAGCATGCGAATCTACAGCCACACATACCTCGAGTACAGGGCTTATGGTGCAAGACCTGCCATTCCAACTCAATTCTAGTCCAATTATACATACGAAGCGTTATGCAGTGAGTGTTTTACCTTTCCTGAAAGTTGATAGTTTTTAATAGAATCCAAGATCCATAGCAGCCAACGGTGCCTATTCAACTGTCATTTGCAATAGTCAAAGTGAAGGTGCTCGATACATCAGTATTACAAAACATGTGCACTAGTCATAGGGAGTGCTGCTGGTTTAAAATGGTTAAAAACAGTTACACACCAGACAAATATTTAATATTATAGTTTGGACAAGGTAAGGGCCAGCCATAAGCCCTTGGTCGAGCATAAGGGGAATTTGGGTGCAAAGCGTGGCCATCAACAGCAGCTCCCTTTAAATAATTTGTCAGCGACAGAAATTAGCTTCTGTATTTATTTGATTTAGTCTTTCTACCCAAGTGCTGTACATAGTAACGAAAACAGTACACAAAGTAACTGAAAGGTATGAGATACATCAACTAGGTGGGTAAATGCTGAAATTGGAAAAGGCTCAAAGTAGCCCAATTGCACCACCTTCGTCTCCTTACAAGTGTATGGTAGCCAACTGCCATTACGCAATAAGCCTTTTTTTAGGACGTCGCTGCCCCCTGATCTTAAATGATTTCAGCATGAAAGACTGATGTTTTTGAAACACCTGGCCCACATGTGGATCACAGGCAATACCAACTAGTCGTGCTTGCTACTGTTGGCTTTCTTCCTCAAGAAGATGAAGTAAAGCTTTGAATACGATCTTGGTTGAGAACTCCAGGTTGGAATTGAAATGAAACTACCAAACTAAATATATTGACTTTTATTTTTAACTTTGATGCTCATCAGCAAAATCCTTCTGCACCATCTTTGATTCCAAACTTACTCTGGGGACTCACACCAAACCAATAGTCAAGGGGGTCAATCTCGTCTAAAAATCGCAATAAATCAGACATTTCCTTCTTCCCTTAGCGTAAGAACTTCGTTAAAGCCATGGTCACGTTATGCAGATTTTTAGAGCGCACTATCACCTGGGAGGGTATCCTGGCACTGAGCAGATGTGCGGCTAAAAACTAGGGCCTAATGGGACTACTCAAATAGGCAGGTCTTCAGCATCTTGCAGAATTCAAGTAGTAAGGGGGAGGCTCCTACATGCTTTAGGAGCAATGTAGGAGAATGCTCAAACACCAGATCTAGTTTTCCTTAAGTGTGGGGATTTATAAAAACTGGAGTCCGGATGAGCAGCGGTGTCTGGAAGGTTTGGGAAAGCAGATGCGATTGTTGAGGTATGGTGGGCCAATGTTATATAGTGCCTTGAAATTGTGCTGTTTAGTGAATGGGGATTGAGTGGCGCTCCTTGAGGTTTGGTGTTTTGTGGGCGCAGCTGGAGATATTGAAAGAGGGATTCTGTCCTCAGAGTTCTGAATGGTCTGCTGCCTTCTGGTGAGTTTTTTGTTGATCCCGCCATAGAGGGTGTTCCCATGGGCCAGCTTGCTTGTGACCATGGCCTGAGTGATGGTTTTTTGGGTGCTTATTGGGAGCCATTTGAAAATCTTCCTCAGCATCTTCAGGGTATGGAAGAATGAGGCGGTGACAGCACTGGCTTGGGTGGACACGTTGAGTTTGCTGTCCAGGATGGTCATAGCAAGACTTGAAAATTGTGATCCTTTATTAAGCAGCCTTCCTAACAAACTGACCTGCACCACAAAAGGAGTCCTTAACTCTGCTGCCCAACAGAACAAGGAACTAAATCATATCAAACCCGTCCTCTAACAGTTTAGCACCAGGTGTATGACTTACAAGACATCTTATAAGAAAACCCAAAACTTTCTGTGAAACAAAGTACATCTGGATGATACAAAGTCTTACTGAGCACAAGTTTACTATGCAGCGTGCCGGTAACTTCAAAGCCCCAAAAATCTGAAAATCCTGCCCAACTATCTTATACATGGCTCTTCTTGTTTACATTGTTCAAAACTAGCCTAATGAATCTGCTACTGGCTGACTGAAAGCTGCTGCTAGCCGTATACCTATACAGCATCAGACACTGACATGCCAGACTTGCTCATGGACAAGCTCACTACTTAACTTTGCAAAATATCTCCTATATTGTAAAAAAACCTTTAGGTCTCAAACGTTCCTATATCTCAACAGCTTCAACGCCCTTGTCTGATGGTCAAATCCGAGTAATACAAAAATGAATAAATAATAGCTCGAAAACAGCCCTTGTACAGATCAACACCTTCAAAATATGTCACAATTTCCACTTGCTGATGGATTTCCATTTGTAGAGGCAGACAACAACCTGAAAATGGCGCTGGAGCCAAAAGATTCTAGCATTCCTGTAACATCCTCATGATTGGAACACACAATCCCTTGGCATCCTCCAGATGTAAGAATTCGATTTTGTTCTAAAAGACTATTCCAGATTTAGACACAACGGGGCAGGTGCCTGCAAAGTGTTTCAATCTACTTAACATAGCATGTGTTTATGTAAAGCGCACGTTCACCCTTCGGTATCTTGGCACTGAATAACAGATGTTTATTGTTACCCAACTCAATGGTACTCATTTTATCGACCTCAGATGGATGAAAGGCTGAGTGGACCCGTCGGGATTTGAACCTGTGACCATGAGGTCGAACACAAACCCTTGCAGTGGAAGCATTAGTCCACTGAGCCACCAGATCCGGCTAGGAAAGATTTGTGTTGCAAACCCACTATTAGTGAAATAACTAGAGATACCCTGCCAACTATACAAAATAACAAGTTGACTAGTTAAGTTTCCTAGAGTGTGTGAGAAAAAAGTTCCAGCAATCCCGTTTCACATATTTGGACATTCAGGAGAGCACAAGTTGAAACCGGGCGGGTGGACAGGGGTACTTAGTATACACAATTCGCACTGATCTCACAGGAAATTATGCCATACCGTATGACAGCACAATATTATCAAACTGCTCACTTTAGGGCGTGGCTAAGCAGCCGAACATGGCGGACGCGAGCCGTTAGAGCTCCGTCCCGAAACCCTCGTTTATCCTGACAAACCTGTCATCCACAGCCATCCAAGCGCAGTGAAGAAACACGAAAACGCCTGCATCGCTGTGGCGCAAGAGCAAGCCAAAAGAGCGGCGGAGGGAGCAGTTTTTGACACATTCGGCAGCCCCCTGGAGGCTTGGCGGCAAGGCGCTCGTGTGCCGGGCGCGCCATTGCGGACTCCCTGAAGGCGCGCGCTCGCACAGACCACATCGCAGGGGCAGGAGGGGCCCCTTTCCTGACCCGCGGACTTCGGAGGCTACCGGGGGACTGGGCCTCTCTTTTCCCCCCCAGGAGTAGCCGTGTCGCCTTCGTTACCGGTACGAGTGCGGGGGAGCCGCACGCCACTGAGAGGCCCAAGCTGCGCAGTGCGGACTCCCAGTGGATGGCGCCTACCTCCCATCCTCTGTGTTGGACTTGGCCCTTTTGGCAGGTTCACCCCTGAACTTTTTGCCTGTTAATGTGACCTGATCTTAGTAGTTTTTGGCCTCTGCGCACTTTAGCACTGTGTCCCAGTGTAAAGTGCGTGCGCACTCAGTGCGTGTGGTGAGATTGTCCTGCCCTCCCATAGGAATGCATGGGGGATATGTGTGTCCATGGTAATTCCTGGTGTGAGAGGAGTGCAGGGGCGAGTTTAGTATGTGCGAACTCGTGAGAATAAATGCTGCACAATGGTGTGTGCAGATTTATTATGACTGGTGTAGAAATGCCACTTTTAGAAGTTGGCATTTATGTGTGCTCTGTGTCTGCCTGCCTGATGTGAATTGCATGTCTGGCTTGTGAGTGACAGGGGCTGGGAGGTGTGTGTGGCTCCAGGAGGGGCAGGGTGAGTCAGCGCAGGGCTGAATAGAGAGATCTGCATCTAGATGGGAGGGAGGAGTTGCACCTGGGACCTGAATAGGACTGTGCCTTCCCTCCACAATGCTGGCTCCACCCCCTGTGGTGCGTCTGATGTCCCTAGCCTGTCCTGTGAAAGGAGAGAGGAGCTGAGCAAAACAAAGTGCTCCAAAGCTCCCCCAAACCAGTTCTAACTGGTATCCCCAGCCCTGTGCTGTGTCACAGAGGAAAATGTCCTATAAATGAAGGGGCTGTGACCCCATCATTGTTGTTGTTCCTGTGACTTGGGGGGGGGGTCTGTTGCTGCTGCTGGGCTCCAGGAGGAGACCGCCACGAGGAGCTCCCTCCCTGCTGGAGGGCCCTGTGAGCTGGCCTGCCTGGGCCCAGCCTTGTGCCCCTAAAACTTTGTTCTTTTGGAGCTGTGGGCCCTAGCGCCTTGTGAAGCGCTGTATCCTGATCCCAGGAAAGGAGGAACGTGGGGTCGTGCAGCCCTGTGCTGCGAAGTGCCTGCCAAGGGAATCCCGAGCGTAGGGATTCCCCCGTATTGTTGGCTTTGAGCGGGAGCCCACCCAGTGTTTGTGCTGCGGATCCGCGGGAGCCCACCCCGCACTGGTGTCTGGTAGTGGCGGGAGCCTACCCCGCTTTTGGTGCCTGTTACGAGCGGAAGCCCACCCCGCATTTACCGGGAAGAAAGGAGAAGCTGTGCCGCCGGCCCGGAAGTCAGGCATCGTGCCTGACTGTGGGCGGAGCCGGGAAAAGAAGCAGAGAGACAGAGGAAGTCAGGCCGAGATTGCCTGGTGGTGGGCGGAGCTACGCCAGACCCCGCTCCGCACAGCGAGACAGTGGAGAACTACCGGAGGCGTGGGGTGAGCCAAGAGCCTCACGGGCCTCGTGAAGACATCCCCAAGGACACCGGAGGAGACCAGAAGCCCCGGTGAGTAGGGCCTGCGGAGCACTGTTTGCAGAGGAACCACCAGGCCACCTGTTGCAGCGGACGGCTGCGACTTCCCCTGCCCAGCCCCCAAGGAGCGGTGAGTGGGGCTGGGCTCTGGTTGCTGTGAGGCGGGGAGAGCAGGGTGTCGGCTTTCCCCCCGGATTGACGACCGAGACCGGGAGAGGTCTCGTGCACAAGGGGGCACTTTGGTTAGGAGTCCCAGTGGGGCTCTACTTTGCACAGTTAGTGCCAGGGCTGAGTTCTTTTTGGGCCAAGTTGAGGCCCAGTGCAGACGCCCCGTTCTGAAGGGGCATTGTTCTAGGAGTCCCCGGGTTGGATTCCAGAGGCACGGTAGTGCCCGGACCTGTTTGTGCTCCACAGCTGCACCACAGAAGCGCGGGCAGCTGCGACGGGGGTCAAATTATTTTTCAGAGCCCCAGTGGGGGCCCCTAGGGTACCGTGAGTACCAGGGCTAATTCATTGTTCACAGTTGCGCCGCCGTAGCGGGCAACTGCAACGTGGGGGCAGATTTTGTTGAGAAGCCCCAGTGGGGGCCCGAGAGGCACGAGGAGTGCCAGACTTTGTCTGCGCATTTTGCCAGCTGCCCTGCGAGAGCGCAGGCAGCTGCAACCTTGGGGGACAGTTTCATTTTTAAATTGCGAGTCCCAGAGAGGGGCTCAGGGGGCACGCTGGTGCCCGTGTTCATTTTCACAGCTGCCCAACAATTAGTGGGCAGCTGCCACGTTTAGGATGTGCAACTGCGCACTTGGCTTTGCTGCTGTTGCAGCCCGGCCTGACATTCTAGACGTTGGGCATTTGAGTCCCTGTGAGAGGCCAGTTGGCCTGGGGCCAGTTTTAGTGCGTTGTGCCCCCGATTGGGGCACACTGTTTGTATGCCAATTATTTCCTAAGGTGTTCATGCTTGTGATGCCTACTGTAATGCCTATTGCGTAATGTATGATGCTAATGAGGTTTGGGCCTAATGTAGTTTTATGCGCAAGGTGATTTATGCATCCTATGTTTTACATTGCAGGTTCTCAGGCTTAGTTCCTAACTGTACCAGTAATTACTGGTTGTGCGCTACATTTATTATTTGTGCTACATTTACAATTGGTGATTTGTGATGGTTATGACAGTGGCCCCATTGGCCCTGTCGTGTGTAAATAGTCCCCTGTGAATATTGCCTAGTGCCAGTTGGCACACTGTATATTGTGGTTATGTTTCTAATGTATTTATGACAATACAAAGGCTATTTTTTATATAACCTTGTGTGGAGTTCCTTTTGTGGTGTGCCTAGTGTGTTGCTGCTGTGTGAGTGTGTTGCTGCTGTGTGAGTGTGCTGCGCAAACGCTTTACACATTGCCTCCGGGATAGGCCTGACTGCTCGTGCCAAGCTACCAAGGGGGTGAGCAGGGGTTATCTTTGGCGTGTAACTCCCTCGCCCTGACTAGAGTGGTGGTCTCTGCCTGGCTTTGGCGCGAGCCTTAGCCAACCAGAGATCCCATTTCTAACACACTGCATTCACGGAGCTCACCCCGTGGCACCCACCTGTTGATGTGCTCTCCGGACCGGTGAGTGGGGCATGCCGTGGGGGACAGGCGATCGTTCCCGCTCCTGCCCTGCCCCGCCTGCTGCAGCAGATCCGGACTGTGGCGGTGTAGGTGCCCGGCCCCGGGGAGGGTACTGGTCGAGCCGGCCGCTCGTCCTGAGCTACGTCCGGGGGTCGGATCGGGCCCAGGCGGAGGGGGTGGCACAGCTGAGGCGACCAGAGTGGGAAGAATACTCTGCGACACAGACAGCGGAGGGGGCCTCACGCTGAGTGGGGGACTCTCGCTTCCCTTCGATCCGAAGTGGGCGCGCTGCCGTTGTGGAGAGGGGTGACTAACGGCAAGCGGAGCATGCAGGTGAGAACAGTGCACCGTCGTGAGGCCGGAACATTGTTGTAGGCGAGGGGTCCCCTACTGGACTGCACCGGCCGCTGGATGCTAGTGACTCTAGATCTGGAGGTCTTGCACACTGACGAGCGTACGGGGTGGGGGGCTGTGGTGCACCGTGGAGGCTGAGTGGTGTTTCCCGCCCCCCGCCTCTATCTGAAGCTGGTCACTGGGGCTGACTCGGGCCGCGCCGGCGCGAAAACAGGGGGGAGGCGGCCATTTGGGCAGGCGTTCGTCCCATGAGACTCGGGGGCCGGATCGGGCCTAGGTGGCTGGGGCTTCACGGCGGCGAGGGACATCTCCTGTGGATCCTGAGACCTGCCGAGACAGGCACTGACCCAAGTACAACACTGAATAACACGGGACCCCCTTTTCCCTCCCGAACTGATTTGGCTGTGACCGCACTGGGAGGTGTGCTGGGGGAGTGCCGCAGCATGGGCCTTAGAGGCGACCGGAGGCCCCATTGTTCCCCCTCCCCCCTCTCTTCCCAAGCGGCCGCACCGCCATAGTGGGGTAAGGCGACTAACTGCACCTAGAAAGCGCCCACAGGAACCACATGGCATGGTGAGGCTTAGATAACCTCACGGATCCTTCAAACAGACGGTACTCGCCGCGCACCCTCCGCGCCGTCGGAGTTTGCTGCATGGCGTTCCCCTGCTGACAGCCTGCTGATTCGAGCAATTGGAATGCACTGCAGCAGGGCTTGGGGGACCTGTACTGCCCCCGCCTCTCCCTGGATCCGACTGCTGAAGTGGGTCCGGCTTGTGATAGCACTGGTGCGGGGCTTCGGGGGAGGATAGGCTGGGCCGACGATCGCCCCACGGGGCGCCTGGGGGTGAGTTCGGGCCCAGGCGGTGAGGAAACACCACAGGAGGCGAGCACTCGCCGCTGACCCTGCGACTGCGTATCATACACAGTAGACTGGACGGGGTAGGTGGCGTTAGGCCTTCACCCACTGATCCCACTCAGGTGTGACAGAAGATTGCGCTCAAGGCGCAGCAGCGACACGGGAGGTGGGACAGGCCCCTCTCATCCAGACACACAGAAGATCGCCGCGGGGTGCAGCACTGACCCCCGGGGTCACTGTGGACGAGGTGCAACTGGGCTCGCCAGACGGGGCTCCCCACCACTCATCTGCTCGACGACACACCAACCGCTGGGCCAGAAACGCCTGCAATAGCAGCAACAACACTCACCAGGGTAATTATCGGCTCCTAGAGGGGGCCCCTTTTGCATCTGAGAAGCCGTGGGTAGGGTGACGGGTCCTGTTGAATCGGAACCAAATCAAATGCCATCAGCACAACAAATAGTCATGGGCCGACTGTGCACCAATACTCAACAGACTAGCGCATGCACTGGCGCATCGGAACCAGGGGCAACAGAAGTTGATGCATCCTCGCAGGCGCCGCACACGGCGCTTGCCGCCAAGATGGACTCGGTACTAACGGCAGTTGAAAAAAATCGGATCTGCTCTGGCCTAGACCCGCACATCGCTGGAGTCAAAAATTGACAAGGTGACGTCGGACTTCACTCTCCTGCGAGCTGATGATCATAAGTTAGGAGACAAAGTACGACAACAAGAACTAATGCTCACAGAATTAAAGCCCGTCACGCAAAGTCACACTGAGGCCCAGCAGGATCTCATCGATCGAGTGCACGAGCTGGAGGACAGAGTGGAGGATGCTGAGGGGCGCTCACGCAGGAACAATGTCCATGTGGTGGGAATTCCAGAGGGCGAGGAAGGACGACAACCGGAAGAATTTGCTGAGCGCTGGATCAGAGCCTACTACCTGCAGACACTATGTCCTCCCAGTTCGTAATTGAAAGAGCACACAGGGTCCCCACACAGAGACCCCCACCGGGAGCCCGCCCGCGTCCGTTCCTGTTCAAAGTACTGAACGAATAGTTTCTTACCTGTCGGTGTAGTTTTGCAGCTTGAAGACTTTCTGGATTCACTATGCTGTGCATTATTCCGCCATCTCGTAGTTGGGTCCGGATTCGTAGTCTTTTCTTTGTTTTTGTGTTTTTTTTTTTTTGTTGGCCCAGGTGGGCGGCGACGCCCCACCATTTGGTGTCTTCGGTGACGTCGTCGCGCTTCCGGCGGAAGCTCCCACCTTTGGTAGCCATCTTCGGATTCTTTTTTCTTTTCCTCTTACAGTTTATTGCTGTCTATGTCTTTAACCTTTAATCCTTTAATTATTCTTTGATCCCTCTAAACCTTGTATGTAGTCTAGTTGTACCCTTAACCTCCTATGTTATCTTCCTGGCGGAGGCGGGTGGGATCGCTAGTGAATCCAGAAAGTCTTCAAGCTGCAAAACTACACCGACAGGTAAGAAACTATTCGTTTTGCAGCGTGAATCTTTCTGGATTCACTATGCTGTGCATAGACTTAGTAGCGGTTTTGTTATTGTGGTGGTTGGGTGGAAGATGAGCATTGGTTGCTGAAAATGTGCTGTAAGACCTTCTGTCCTACTTGTGCCTCTTTGTTCATTTGGATATCAACACAGTAGTGTTTGGTGAACGTGTGCACGGAAGACCATGTTGCCGCTTGGCAAATGTCTTGTATAGGTGTGTTCGCTAGGAACGCAACCGTTGCTCCCTTTTCCTTGTTGAGTGAGCCTGGGCGGCTCCTTGTAATTCTTGTCCTGCCTGCTTGTGGAAGAGTTGTATTGCTTGTGCAATCCACCGTGCAATGGTATTTTTGTTACTGGTCGTCCCAGGAAACTGCTTGCGAAGGAAACGAAGAGTTGTTTTGTTTTCCTGCATTCCTTCGTCCTTTCTATGTAGTGCATCACTGCCCTTCTGGCGTCCAGCGTGTGTAGCGCCTTTTCTGAGGGTGTTGAAGGTTTCTGGAAGAAACTTGGTATCTGTATTGTTTGATTGATATGGAACCCCGACACCACCTTTGGCAGGAAGTGTGGGTCCGTCCTCATGACAATTCTGTCCTTGTGTATTTGCAAGTAGGGCTCTTGTAGTGTGAGAGCCTGCAGTTCACTGACTCTTCGCAGTGACGTGATAGCCACTAAGAAAGCCGTTTTTAGTGTGAGCATGTGCAGTGTGATCTTGTGTATGGGTTCAAATGGTGATTTCATCAACTGTGTCAGTACAGTGTTGAGGTTCCAGCTTGGGGCTGGCATCCTTTTAGGGGGGGCTATTCTTTTAGCCCCTTCCAGGAATCTTTTGACCACTTGGGAGGTGAAGAAGCTTTTGACCGCTTCTCCCCTGGTGTAGGTCACTATGGCTGCTAGGTGAACCCTTAGTGACGAGTAGCTCAGCCCGCTTTGTAGTAGGTGTGTTAAGTATCGCAGTACTGTTGATTCTTTTGTGACTTTTCGTTGCAGTCCCTCTGTAATGCACCATTGTGAGAACCTTTTCCACTTTGCAATGTAGCATTTTCTTGTAGTGGGTCTCCTTGCTTCTCTGAGTACTGCCATGGTGCTTGGAGGTAGTTTGAGGTGTGCGAATTCTAGGTCCTCAGGAGCCATGCTGCTAGGCTGAGGCTGTCTGGTTCTGGGTGGAGCACTTTTCCGTCTTGCATTGTGAGGAGGTCTTTCCTTCTGCTGAACCTGTGTGCTGGTTCCTGCGCCATTTCCATTATCTGTGAGAACCATGATTGTCTGGCCCACTGAGGTGCCACCAATATCAGTGTCATGCTGCTGCTCCTGCATTTGCTGAGTACCTTGTGTAACAGTGGTATCGGGGGAAAAGCGTATGCAAATTCGTTCGACCAACTTATCCATAGCGCATTCCCTAGGGACCTTTGGTCCGGTTGTCTGGATGCGTAATGTTGGCATTTTGCATTGTGGAGTGTTGCAAACAGGTCTATCCGTGGTGTTCCCCACTTTTGGAACAGCCGCTGCACCATCCTGCTGGTTGAGTTCCCATTCGTGGGATGCAGACGTCTGCCTGCTGAGTCGGTCTGCTTCCACATTGTCTATTCCTGGAAGGTGTATTGCTAGCAGGTCAATCCTTAGAGGGATGGCCATCTCCAGATCTCTTGTGCCAGGCTTGATAGCGGTGTTGACTGTGTTCCACCCTGTTTGTTGATGTAGAACATTGTTGTTGTGTTGTCTGTTTGTATCAGCACTCGCTTCCCGTAAAGCTGCTTTTGAAAGGCTTTTAAGGCTAGGAACACCGTTTTTAGTTCTAGGACGTTGATGTGTTTCACTGCATCTTGTTGTGACCACAGCCCCCTGACGCGGAGTCTGTCCATGTGTGCGCCCCAGCCCTGCTGTGAGGCGTCCGTTGTGATGGTCACTGTTGGAGTTGGCTGTGTTAATGGCTTCCCTTGTAATATGTTCTTTTCCTTCCACCACGCTATTTCTTGCTGCACTGCGTGTGTGACAACCACTAGATCTTCCCAACTCCCTGTCGCTTGTGACCACTGCTGCTGTATCCATTCTTGGAACGGTCTCATGTGCAGCCTGATATGTGGGACAAGGTGAATGCATGATGCCATCATTCCCATTAGTCTGCTCACCGTCCTCACTGTCAGAACTTGCCCCTTGCGGTAATGACGTGTTTCCCTCAGGATCGCTATAGTTCTCTTGTCGCTGGGGAACACCTTCGACTGTGTGCTGTCTATTAGCGCCCCTAAGAATATTTTGATCTGCTGAGGTTCTGTTGACGATTTCTCCCAGTGTATTGAGAAACCTAGTGTGGACAGCGTTTGTATGACTTGTTCGATGTGGTCTTTGCAGAGTTTGTATGATCCTGCTTTCACAAGCCAGTCGTCGAGGTAGGGGTATACATGTATGCTCTTTCTCCGAAGGTGCGCAGCAGCTGCTGCTAGGCATTTTGTGAACACCCTTGGTGCGGACTTTAGTCCGAAGGCCAGCACTGTGAACTGGTAGTGTTCGTGGCCTATCACGAATCTTAATAGACGTTTGTGTTTGTGGTTGACGGGTATGTGCAGATATGCATCTTTCAAGTCTAAGGTCGCCATGTAATCCCCTTCTTGGATTTGTGGTATTACTTCCTGAAGTGAAGTCATTTTGAATTTTTGAGTTTTTATGAACTTGTTCAGGAATCTGAGGTCCAGTATTGGTCTTAGTGTTTCGTCTACCTTTGGCACAAGGAAGTATGTTGAGTATACTCCCTTGTTTCTTTGGTTTTTTGGGACTAGTTCTATTGCTCTTTTTTGTAGCAGCTCCTCTGCTTCTAGACGGAGGAGGGCGAGTTCCCTTGCGGGTATTGTCCGATGTCTTGGTTTTTCCCCGGCGGGTGTTTTAGGAGGCCTATGCAGTACCCGTGCTGTATGGTGTTTAGTATCCACTTGTCCGTGGTAATTTCCCTCCATTGTGTGAGGAATTTTCCTAATCTTCCTCCCACCGGTGTTGTATGCTCGGTGGTTATTTGTTGTATGTGTGTGTTCCTTATTTTGTTCCTTTGTGGACTTCTCCTCTCCCTTGGGGTTAACTGGGGATGGTGTGGTTTGTGTCTGGAGTCACTTTGAGGTGGGCTGCTGGCCCCCTCTTCGGGTCTGTCCCCGTCCGTACCCACGCCCTCGAAAGGACCGTCCTCTTGGTTGGTACTGCCAATTTTGCTGCTGTTGTCCCTGCAGGTTTTGGCCCTGGTTGTTCCCCTGATATCCTTGCTGGGGTGATTGGTGTGAAGTGGTGGGTGCATTGCCCCCTCTACCACTGGGTCGCCTTGAGGGTTTCCTCTTCTCATGCCCCTGAACTGCAGCGCTCCCATGGACCTTGCAGTTTCGTTGTCCGTTTTTAGTTGAGTCAACTTGTTGTCGACTGTTGCCACAAACAGTTTCTCACCGTCGAAAGGTGTATTGATGATGTTGCTCTGTACTTCTGGCTTGAAGCCGGAGATCCTGAGCCATGCGTGTCTCCTCTCAGTTACTCCTATCATCATTTGCCTGCTGGAGTTCTCTGCTGCGTCCAAAGCTGACTTTAAGCAAGTGTTAGCGATGGCCTTGCCTTCCTCCGCTAGGTAATTTGCCCTTTGTTGGTGTTCTTCTGGCAGGTGTTTAATGAGCTGACTCATTTCTGCCCAATGCTGAGTACGCATGCCTGCTGATGAGGGCGTTGGAGTTGGCGATGCGCCAGTGTATGGCTGCGTTCCTCTCCACTTTTCGTCCTGTGAGGTCTATTCGCTTGCTCTCCTTGTCTGGAGGTGGGCCTGTGTTGGTGGGCACACCGGCCCTTTTTCTGGCCGTTGCAGCGATAATGGAGTCTGCTGGTACTGACCCTTGGATGTACGCCGGGTCTTTTGTAGAATGTTTATATTTCTTCTCGCTTCTAGGTGTAACCGCCTTGCAGACTGCCGGTTCCCTGAAGGCCTCCCTTCCCTGGTCGAGGACGCCAGGCAACATGGGTAGGAATTGGCTCCTTGTCTGTTGAGGGAGCAGGGTTTCGAAGAGGAAACCTGCCTTTGTTTTTTCTTCCTGCATTTCGACCCCATATGTCTTTGCAGCTTTCTGGACGACCTCATTGTAGACTCCGATGTCGTCTGGCGGCGAAGGCCTCGAGGGGTAAGAGTCTACCCCTTCTTCTGGTGACTCTGCGTCGAGGTCTTGCCAGTCTATGTCTTGTACCTCCGAGGACGCCGAGTCCCGGTAAGACTGCATCTCTTCTTCGCCTTCGGCTTCGAAGTAGTAGTCTTCTTCGTCCTGGTCTTCGAGTGGTTCAGGTGTTGTCGGGGGCTCGATGTATTCGGCTTCGAACTCCTCGAGCGCCTCGTGGGCTGGCTTCGATGGGATAGCGTATTGCTTCATCTTGTCGTCGAAGTCTTTTTCCGTTGCAGGATGCTCGCCATCTCTGCCTCGAGCCTCCTTTTCTTTTTCGCCATCTCGTGGGCCTTTTCGGCGTCGAGTGGTGCAGTGCTTCTCTTCGCGGTCGCGGTCGTCGAAACAGACGCCGGGCCTTCCTTTCTCGGTGCCGAGGCTTCCCTTTCGGAGGTGACCTTCGACGCCTTTGTTTTTCGGAAGCTTTCGCCGATTGTGAGTCCTTGTCAAAGGATCCGCTCGACTGCTTGTCCTTGGACGCTGTTGCTTTCGTCGAGGGTTTCGGCGGCAACGCTCCCTTCGAGGACTTTGCTACACTTCTAGTAGTGTCGCTAGGTGTTCTGGCTTCACTCTTTCGAGCGTCGCTCTGGTGTTTTGGGGTCGACGACTCCCTTACCTCCTTCGACGTTTTCTTATGGACCTCGACGACAGCGCAGTCCTCTGGTCCCTCAGCGATGTTGTCTTCCTCTCCGCTCGAGAGGCCCAGGTCTCGGAGCGATGGTGCTGGTCCCTGGCCCTGCATGTTGTAGTTCGCCCTTCTCTGTCTGTCTCTCACCCGGAGGGTCTTCGGGGTGAACGCCGAGCACGCGTTGCAGTCTTCGCTGATGTGGTCGAGCGGCAAGCAGAGGTTGCAGACTGGGTGCTGGTATTTTTGGGCGTACTTGTGGTGGCAGTTTTTGCAAAACTTGAACGGAGTCTTGTCCATAACCGTGCTCAGGGAGCCCCCTGCGAGCGCATTCTCCGTAGGCGTCGAGATTTCGGTCGTGGACCTTCTACCTCGTCGTCCTTCTTGTTGTCTCCGGTACTTGTGTCGTCGTCCGGTGTCTCAGGAATCCATCCTCTGTGATGATATTTCGACTTTGAGATTCTTCGTCCAAAATTTTCTGGAACTTCTCGGCAACGATCCAGACCCCACGGCGGAAAAAAGAATCTGAAGATGGCTACCAAAGGTGGGAGCTTCCGCCGGAAGCGCGACGACGTCACCGAAGACACCAAATGGTGGGGCGTCGCCGCCCACCTGGGCCAACAAAAAAAAAAACAAAAAAAAAAACACAAAAACAAAGAAAAGACTACGAATCCGGACACAACCACGAGATGGCGGAATAATGCACAGCATAGTGAATCCAGAAAGATTCACGCTGCAAAACTACAGGGACAGAGACTTGATACTGCGGGAGACCAGCAAGATGTCAGACATATGGCTGGGAAGCAACCAGGTTCTGTTTTTCCCGGATTACATGGCCCAAGTACAGCGGCGCAGGAGCGCATACACAGCAGTGAAGAAGCAGCTCCGTGAACTCTATCTGAAATACTCTTTGCTGTTCCCTGCAAGGCTGCGAGTGGTGGCAAAGGGGACGACACGTTTCTTTGATTCACCTGCTGACGTCTGGGACTGGCTGGAGGAGTTCGGGATGTGGACAGGGGTCAGACCTTCTGCGGGGACGGAATTACACAAGCCTACTAGCCGGCGACGCACCCGTGGAGGACGCGGCAGACCTCGATCGACCAACACGGCCGCCGTCACTGCTCCCAATCTAGAGCAAAGGAGAATGGAAAGACAAGAAGCGATCAATGTTGTCGCTGCGCTAGGGACAGCGCAGCAAAACTGAGCACCAGCGAAGTCCATCCAGGTCATCTGATGCAGGCTCCTCTACGCCCTCAAGACTAGGTGATCCAGAAGAGTATCCGCCGCCGGATGTCACGCCGCAGACAGCGGACGATATTATATGACTTTGGACAATATATCACATAACGTCGTGTGCAAACTCACGCAAGTACCTGGTTTCTAAACAACTGTGTAATGCCTGATATTGTCACTGCTATTTTCCCCCCCTCCCCATCACTCCTCCCCCACACCGTTTTCCCAACGGTGCTTACCTTGCTTAGGCGGCGGTGTCTCCTCCTCCATAGCCGCAGTTGGCGCCCACCCAGCGGCACACAAATAGGTCATATGCAGCGCGACAGCTCACCTGCCGACACGGATTGGCTGTGTGGACATTCAGTCACAAACACAACATCGAGGGTTGGCACAACTCACGCCAGACGCACACCGCACTTGCCCGCCTGCAAGCACTTGCGATATAGTTACAGCCTCAAGTTAGGCACTCCAGTTTGGACGAAAACCCAGTTGGGATTCGCCCCTGATAGTTATGCATAGTTCAGTTCACAGATACACACTGTTATTACAACCCCTGAGTTGGAGCACACTCCTGCTAATCGGAGCCTATGACGCCTTACCCTCCAGTTGCCAACTTGGTTACCCCCAGAAAGAGCTATGGTGCAAATTAATGTAGTAACATGGAACGTGCGCGGTATACACTCCCCGGTGCGCAGGTACTCGATCTTCTCATACTTCCAACGCAGAACTGCTGGCATCGCGCTACTCCAAGAAACACACATCCCAGGTGGAGCTAGGCCGCTTGCGTAATAAATGGAGGCGCCAAATATATGGCACAAATTATTCGGCACATGCGCGAGGCGTCCTTATCCGGGTAAGAGCTGGGATTCCCTTTACTAATGAGCGCGTATTAATCGATCCGGAGGGCTGATACACAGTCAGCGGAAGACTTAACGGTCAGCCGATACTCCTTGGTTCTATCTACGCCCCGAACGTAGGCCAGGCGACCTTTTTAGAAAATCTCACGAAGACATTAGCTGGGTGGAGCGGAATGCCCTGGCTCCTTGGGGGGGCGGGGGGACTTAAACTCCGTGCTTATCACAGACCTAGACAGATCGTTCCCGCCCTTGTCCAAGACCACAGTGGCGTCCAATGCACAGGCCCTCACAAACTGGCTGACACACTGGGCACTTATTGACATATGGCGCGCTCTCAACCCCAATGCCAGGGTCTACTCATACTATTCTGCGGTGCACGGGCTGCATGTACGTTTAGATAGAATAGTGGGATCCCCGGCGCTACTTCCTTTGGTGCATAAGGTAGAATATTTAGGCCGGATGCACTCCGACCACAATCCACAACTACAACTAACCTGGGATGTCGAACCCCCGCCTGCCCCCAAGTGGAGACTTCAGCCCGCGACGCTGGAGGACTCAGCATTCCGCTCTTCGCTGGTTATGGCCCTACTTGCATATTTCGAGATCAACGAAAACACAGCGGGGGATGCATTGGTGGAGTGGGAGGCCTTCAAGGTCGCCACGGGGGGGGCAATGTATAGGCATGACCTGGAACATACGTAGGCAAATCTCCTCTGGCTTAAGCAAAATAGAAAAACAGCTGCTGCTGTATGAGATAGATGGGGAGGGTGAAGGCAGGGATAAGCAGCGCCTGGACACACTGCGCTCACAGCATGCGGAGTTAATGGAGCGCCTTCGCTGCCACAACTACCCAGCACACACCGCGCGCACTCACGCCACGGCTGACCGGGCAGGGCGACTTTTAGCTTGGCTAGTTCGCCAAGAGCATACCCGCAAACCCATCGAAGCGCTGCGAACTAGCACGGGTGCGCTAGTGCACACGCAGCGCGACATCAATGAGGCACTGACGCAACATTACAGGCAATTGTATCAGTCTCACTGCAGATGTGAACCGCAGGATCTGACCGCCTTCTTAGACCGCATACACCTACCTGAGGTAGAGTCAGCGCAGAGCGACATGCTAGATGAGCCGATCACGCTTGAAGAAGTTGGGGAAGCGATATCGTCCCTAGCCACAGGTAAGACCCCAGGGCCTGATGGACTTCCGGCGTAGTACTATAAAGCATACAAAGTGCCAATAGGCCCAAAACTGCTCGCCCTCTATGCAGCCGCAGTAGATATAGGACGGCTCCCCCCCTCGCTATGCGAGGCACACCTGATCTCATTGCCCAAGCCCGACAGGGACCCAACTGACATGGGCTCTTAGAGACCCCTTGCCCTCCTCAACACCGACTATAACTGCTAACGAAGATACTGGCCGACAGGCTGGCACAGGTGTTTCTGGCGCTGGTCCATGCAGATCAAAATGGTTTTGTGCCAGCTCGCAGCACTTCACTCAATCTGCACCGGTTTTTTCCGAGTAGCCACATACTCCACGATCGTATGGCCGAGGGCAGGTTGCCTCGTGCTAGATCTGGAAAAAGCTTTCGATTCCCTCGAGTGGAACTATAGGTTTTCTACTTTGGAAAGATACAAGATAGGGCCGGCCTTCCTGCAACTAGTCAGGCTGCTTTACATGAATCCAAGGGCAAGAGTAAAGACGGGCCCTTACACTTCGGAGGGGATTTCAGTGCGACGAGGGACGAGGCAGGGCTGCCCACTGTCCCCCCTTCTCTTTGCGCTCACAATGGAGCCACTAGCGGAATCGATAAGGGCGCACACACAAGGGGGCATATTGTTAGGTGACGGCATACATAAGGTATCGCTGTACGCGGACGATCTATTAATTTATCTCCACGATATTAGTAATGTGCCGGACAACTTGGCCCGCATCTTACGGGAGTTTGCGGATATATCTGGACTGAATGTAAACGTTGGCAAATCAAAGCTTTACGCCTTCAGCGCAGACGTCCCAGACCCGGGCCTGGAGCTTAATGGCGTGAAGGTACGGTGGATTGCAGACACATTCCGTTACCTTGGCATCCGGGTATACAGACAGCCGGCAGATCTTTTTGATGGCAATCTTAGCAGGACGTTAACTGCTACCAAATCGTAGATGCAAATCTGGAGTACGCTTCCTCTCGTGGAGACAGGCAGGGTTGCGCTGGTGAAAATGGTGGTACTGCCGCGATTCCTGTACTACTTCGCCAACCTGCCTGTCCACATACCGGCCCCCTTTTTTGCTGGGTTGGAAAGGACGGTCAGGGATTTCATATGGGGCTCCTGTTGGCACAGAGTGCCAATAAAAAATTATACTACCCCCTGATCAAGGGGGCCTGGCAGCACCATGTCTTGAACACTACTTCTTGGCAGCACAACTCCAGTGGGTGGCCAGGTGGATGGCGGATCGCCAACGTAAAGACACGGCGACCACGCTTCCGCCGCTCACGCAATCCCAGATACTTCAGCTCTTCCACCCCGGGGCGCGCGAGAGACCCCCAGAATCGCTGTGGCTGAGAATAGCGCATAGGTACTATAAGAGGAGCCTTTTCCTAACTCGGGACACGACGCCCTACGCTCCCGCTCTCCCTATAGAGGGTGCTCCTAAAGGACAGGGGACCCTGACTGCTATAGAACTGCAACAGTGGCATGTGGCGGGCATACAGACCCTGGGAGACCTCTACCGTGACGGCGCACTGCTTCCCTACGAGACTCTGATGGAAGAGGACGGACTCCCTGCGGGTCAATTCCTTCTTCATCGGTCCTTACTGGCCACGCTCACAGCGCTATGGGGTGACCTGACTACTGAATTGCCCGCACACCTTACCATACAGTATCTGCACGTAATGGGAAAAGGCAGGCACCTGACACGGTGGTTCACAGCTTTGCTACGCCAGCATGCAGGGGCCAAGTTAGACCCCCTCCGGCGCAGGTGGGAGGGAGACCTGGGCAGGCAATTCTCAGACAAAGAATGGGGGCAAGTGTTGGCCAGCCCAGTTAAGATCCCTAGGAACAGGAGATTTAGGCAGATCCAATTTTACATTACACACAGAGCGTACTACACGCCAGCCAAAATCAACAGATACTTTCATTGTACTGATTCTGCCTGTCCCAGGTGCTCAGTCCTAGACGCAGACCTGGTGCATATGTTGTAGAGCTGCACCAGCCTTAGTGCATTCTGGAGAGAGGTAGCAGAAGCATTACATCACTGCACTGAAAAGGTAATCCCCTTTGAATGGCCTGCGTACTTACTACATGGTTTTCGTAGGACGCGCAGCACCAAGGTTACATCTAGATTCCTAGATCTGGGCATAATAGCAGCCAAACGGCTAATCACAAAGCGCTGGAAAGCACCTGACCCCCTTCACTTCCAAGCTTGGCGGCACTCCACACTCGCGTGGGCTAGAGCAGAAGGCATAGCAATTCGCCGCGAAGAGACCATAGGGCTTAGGAAAATACCAATCGCTGCGCATTGGGAAGCGATACTTTTGGCACTACAGCAATATGCGCACCCACCAACCCAGGCTGCGTTGATACCTGACCCGGACGAGTAGCACTGTGCATGTTTGAAGGGTCCCGGGGACATCCAGCACCGCCACTACGGCACCTGACATTGTACACTGATACCCCAGAAATGTATCTCGATAGGGGAAATATGGTCAAAGTGAAGGGAATAGGCGCAACAAACTCACAAATACACACTGGCACGTCGAGGTGCTCCAGCTCCACTCCATGTTCTACGCCCTCTACTCCCCCTTGTTACCAAAACCAGAGCTTAAAACTGGTTCTTCAGGCAACTCCGGGCTCCTGGTGGTGCCCTCTGAAAACAATATTCACGTAAATTACCTATAAAGACTGGGCACTAAACAGACACTGGTTTAATACGATTCACTCGGAACTATCGTATCTACAGGTCTATTGTATATGTGATTGTAATGCTATTATTGCCCGAATGTATCTATTAGGTATTACCTAAGAACTATACATGCAATATATGTAATGCAGATGGCTGTTACTGTTGCAATAAAACAAAAATCAATAAAAGATTTAAAATTTAAAAAAATCAAACTGCTCACTTTAATGAGACTAGGCCTATTTTATAGAATCAAAAGGACAAAATTGCCTGCCTCGTTGGAGATATTCCCCCACATCATTAAGCACTAAAAGCGTGAATCTAGACAGACATTTCCATCTTCAGTTAGGAGCTATGTAGATTGCATTTTAATAGAGCATTTGCATAGTGCTTACTTGTTGGCGCAGCCTGTGCTGTGTGTTTCTTGCACCCCCTAAAGAATGTGTTGCTCTCTACTGAAGGACAACGAATAGTTTCTTACCTGTCGGTGTAGTTTTGCAGCTTGAAGATTTTCTGGATTCACTATGCTGTGCATTATTCCGCCATCTCGTGGTTGGGTCCGGATTCGTAGTCTCTTCTTTTTTTTTTTTTTTTTGTTGTTGGCCCAGGTGGGCGGCGACGCCCCACCATTTGGTGTCTTCGGTGACGTCGTCGCGCTTCCGGCGGAAGCTCCCACCTTTGGTAGCCATCTTCGGATTCTTTTTTCTTTTCCTCTTACAGTTTTTTGTTGTCTATGTCTTTAACCTTTAATCCTTCAATTATTCTTTGATCCTTTTAACCTTGTATGTAGTTCAGTTGTACCCTTAACCTCCTATGTTATCTTCCTGGCAGAGGCGGGTGGGATCGCTAGTGAATCCAGAAAGTCTTCAAGCTGCAAAACTACACCGACAGGTAAGAAACTATTCGTTTTGCAGCGTGAATCTTTCTGGATTCACTATGCTGTGCATAGACTTAGTAGCGGTTTTGTTATTGCGGTGGTTGGGTGGAAGATGAGCATTGGTTGCTGAAAATGTGCTGTAAGACCTTCTGTCCTACTTGTGCCTCTTTGTTCATTTGGATATCAACACAGTAGTGTTTGGTGAACGTGTGCACGGAAGACCATGTTGCCGCTTGGCAAATGTCTTGTATAGGTGTGTTCGCTAGGAACGCAACCGTTGCTCCCTTTTTCCTTGTTGAGTGAGCCTGGGCGGCTCCTTGTAACTCTTGTCCTGCCTGCTTGTGGCAGAGTTGTATTGCTTGTGCAATCCACCGTGCAATGGTATTTTTTGTTACTGGTCGTCCCAGGAAACTGCTTGCGAAGGAAACGAAGAGTTGTTTTGTTTTCCTGCATTCCTTCGTCCTTTCTATGTAGTGCATCACTGCCCTTCTGGCGTCTAGCGTGTGTAGCGCCTTTTCTGAGGGTGTTGAAGGTTTCTGGAAGAAACTTGGTATCTGTATTGTTTGATTGATATGGAACCGCGACACCACCTTTGGCAGGAAGTGTGGGTCCGTCCTCATGACAATTCTGTCCTTGTGTATTTGCAAGTAGGGCTCTTGTAGTGTGAGGGCCTGTAGTTCACTGACTCTTCGCAGTGACGTGATAGCCACTAAGAAAGCCGTTTTTAGTGTGAGCATGTGCAGTGTGATCTTGTGTATGGGTTCAAATGGTGATTTCATCAACTGTGTCAGTACAGTGTTGAGGTTCCAGCTTGGGGCTGGCATCCTTTTAGGGGGGGGCTATTCTTTTAGCCCCTTCCAGGAATCTTTTGACCACTTGGGAGGTGAAGAAGCTTTTCACCGCTTCTCCCCTGGTGTAGGCCACTATGGCTGCTAGGTGAACCCTTAGTGACGAGTAGCTCAGTCCCCTTTGTAGTAGGTGTGTTAAGTATCGCAGTACTGTTGATTCTTTTGTGACTTTTCGTTGCAGTCCCTCTGTAATGCACCATTGTGAGAACCTTTTCCACTTTGCAATGTAGCATTTTCTTGTAGTGGGTCTCCTTGCTTCTCTGAGTACTGCCATGGTGCTTGGAGGTAGTTTGAGGTGTGCGAATTCTAGGTCCTCAGGAGCCATGCTGCTAGGCTGAGGCTGTCTGGTTCTGGGTGGAGCACTTTTCCGTTTTGCATTGTGAGGAGGTCTTTCCTTCTGCTGAACCTGTGTGCTGGTTCCTGCGCCATTTCCATTATCTGTGAGAACCATGTTTGTCTGGCCCACTGAGGTGCCACCAGTATGAGTGTCATGCTGCTGCTCCTGCATTTGCTGAGTACTTTGTGTAACAGTGGTATCGGGGGAAAAGCGTAAGCAAATTCGTTCGACCAACTTATCCATAGGGCATTCCCTAGGGACCTTTGGTCCGGCTGTCTGGATGCGTAATGTTGGCATTTTGCATTCTGGGGTGTTGCAAAGAGGTCTATCCGTGGTGTTCCCCACTTTTGGAACAGTTGCTGCACCTCCTGTATGTTCAGTTCCCATTCGTGGGATGCAGACGTCTGCCTGCTGAGTCGGTCTGCTTCTACATTGTCTATTCCTGGGAGGTGTATTGCTAGCAGGTCTATCCTTAGAGGGATGGCCCATCTCCAGATCTGTTGTGCCAGACTTGACAGCGGTGCTGATTGTGTTCCACCTTGCTTGTTGATGTAGAACATTGCAGTTGTGTTGTCTGTTTGTATCAGCACTCGCTGGCCGTAAAGCTGCTTTTGAAAGGCTTTTAAGGCTAGGAACACAGTTTTGAGTTCTAGGTAGTTGATGTGTTTCACTGCATCTTGTTGTGACCAGAGCCCCTGACGCGGAGTCTGGTCATGTGCGCGCCCCAGCCCTGCTGTGAGGCGTCTGTTGTGATGGTCACTGTTGGAGTTGGCTGTGTGAATGGCTTCCCTTGTAATATGTTCTCTTCTTTCCACCACGCTATTTCTTTCTGCACTGCGTGTGTGACAACCACTAGATCTTCCCAACTCCCTGTGGCTTGTGACCATTGCTGTTGTATCCATTCCTGGAGGGGTCTCATGTGCAGTCTGATATGCGGGACAAGGTGGATGCATGATGCCATCATTCCCATTATCCTGCTCACCGTCCTCACTGTCAGAACTTGCCCCTTGCGGTAATGATGTGTTTCCCTCAGGAGCGCTATACTTCTCTTGTCGCTGGGGAACACCTTGGACTGTGTGCTGTCTATTTGTGCCCCCAAGAATATCTTGATTTGTTGGGGTTCTGTTGACGATTTTTCCCAATGTATTGAGAAACCTAATGTGGACAGTGTTTCTATGACTTGTTTGATGTGTTTTTTGCAGAGTCTGTATGATCCTGCTTTTACCAGCCAGTCGTCGAGGTAGGGGTATACATGTATGCTCCTTCTCCGAAGGTGCGCTGCTGCTGCTGCTAGGCATTTCGTGAACACTCTTGGTGCGGACTTTAGTCCGAAGGCTAGCACTGTGAATTCGTAGTGATCGTGGCCTATCACAAATCTTAATAGCCGTTTGTGTTTGCGGTTGACGGGTATGTGCAGGTATGCATCTTTTAGGTCTAAGGTCGCCATGTAATCCCCTTCTTGGATTTGGGGTATTACTTCCTGAAGTGAAGTCATCTTGAATTTTTGAGTTTTTACGAACTTGTTCAGGAATCTGAGGTCCAGTATTGGTCTTAGTGTATCGTCTACCTTTGGCACTAGGAAGTACGTTGAGTATATTCCCTTGTTCCTTTCGTTGTTTGGAACTGGCTCTATTGCTCTTTTTTGTAGCAGTTCCTCTGCTTCTAGGCGGAGGAGGGCTAGTTCTCTTGCGGGTATTGACCGATGTCTTGGTCTTCTCCCTGGCGGGTGTTTTTGGAGGTCTATGCAGTACCCGTGCTGTATGGTGTTTAGTATCCATTTGTCCGTGGTAATTTTCCTCCATTGTGTGAGAAATTTTCCTTTTCTTCCTCCCACTGGTGTCGTATGCTCGGTGGTTATTTGCTGTGTGCTTCTGCTCTTTATCTTTTCCTTTGCGGACTTCCCCTCAACCTTGGTGTTAACGGTGGGGGGCTTGTTCTGAGTGTGGAGTCACTTTGAGGCGGGCTGCTGGCCCCCTCTTCGGGCCTGTCCCCGTCCGTATCCGCGCCCTCGAAAGGACCGTCCTCTGGGTTGGTACTGCCAATTCTGCTGCGGTTGTCCCTGCAGGTTTTGGCCCTGGTTGTTCCCTTGGTACCCTTGTTGTTGTGATTGGTGTGAGGTGGTAGGTGCATTGCCTCCTCTACCACTGGCTCGCCTTGAGGGGTTCCCTCTTCTCATTCCCCTGAACTGCAGCGCTCCCATGGACCTTGCAGTTTCGTTGTCCGTCTTTAGTTGTGTTAATTTGTTGTCAACTGTTGCTCCAAACAGTTTCTCACCGTCGAACGGTGTGTTGATGATGTTGCTCTGTACTTCTGGTTTGAAGCCGGAGATCCTGAGCCATGCGTGGTGTCTCCTCTCAGTCATCCCTATCATCATTTGCCTGCTGGAGTTCTCTGCTGCGTCCAAGGCTGACTTTAGGCAAGTGTTCGCGATGGCCTTGCCTTCTTCCGCTAGGTAATTGGCTCTTTGTTGGTGTTCTTCTGGCAGGTGCTTAATGAGCTGGCTCATTTCTGCCCAATGCTGGTATGCATGCCTGCTGATGAGGGCGTTGGAGTTGAATAGACCTCTCCACCTTACGTCCTGTGAGGTCTATTCTTTTGCTCTCCTTGTCTGGAGGTGGGCCTTTGTTGGTGGGCACACCGGCCCTCTTCCTGGCTGTTGCAGCGATAATGGAGTCTGCTGGTACAGACCCCTGTATGTATGCAGGATCTTTTGTGGAGTGCTTATACTTCTTTTCGCTCCTCGGGGTAACCGCCTTGCAGATTGCTGGTTCCCTGAAGGCCTCCCTTCCCTGGTCTAGAACGCCAGGTAACATGGGTAGAAATTGGCTCCTTGTCTGTTGGGGGAGCAGTGTTTCGAAGAGGAAACCTGCTTTTGTTTTTTCCTCCTGCATTTCGACCCCATAAGTCCTTGCAGCCTTCTGCACGACCTCATTGTAGACTCCGATGTCGTCTGGCGGCGAAGGTCTCGAGGGGTAAGTGTCTACCCCTTCTTCTGGTGACTCTGTGTCGAGGTCTTGCCAGTCTAGGTCTTGTACTTCAGAGGACGCCGAGTCCCTGTAAGACAGCATCTCTTCTTCGCCTTCGGCCTCGAAGTAGTAGTATTCCTCGTCCTGGTCTTCGAGCTGTTCGGGTGTCCCCGGGGCCTCGACGACGTCGGCCTCGAACTCCTCGACTGCCTCGTGGGCTTGCTTCGACGGAATAGCGTATTGTTTCATCTTCTCGTCGAAGTCTTTTTTGCATTGCAGGATGCTCGCCATCTCTGCCTCGAGCCTCCTTTTCTTTTTCGCCATCTCGTGGACCTTTTCGGCGTCGAGTGGTGCAGTGCCTCTCTTCGTGGTCGCGGTCGTCGAAACAGACGCTGGGCCTTCCTTTCTCGGTGTCGAGGTTTCCTTTTCGGGGACGACCTTCGACGCCTTCGTTTTTTCGGAGGCTTTCGCCGATTGAAAGTCCTTGTCCAAGGATCCGCTCGGCTGTTTGTCCCTTGGTGCTGTTGCTTTCGTCGAGTGTTTCGGCGGCAACGCTCCCTTCGAGGACTTTGCTACACTTCTCGGAGTGTCGCTAGGGATTCTGGCTTCACTCTTTCGAGCGTCGCTTTGGTGTTTTGGGGTCGACGACTCCCTTACCTCCTTCGACGTTTTCTTTTCGATTTCGACGACAGCGCAGTCCTCTGGTCCCTCTGCGATGTTGTCCTCCTCTCCGCTCGAGAGACCCAGGTCTCGGAGAGATGGTGCTGGTCCCTGGCCCTGCATGCTGTAGTTCGCCCTTCTCGGTCTGTCTCTCACCCGGAGGGTCTTCGGGTGAACGCCGAGCACGCGTTGCAGTCTTCGCTGGCGTGGTCGAGCGGCAAGCAGAGGTTGCAGACTGGGTGCTGGTATTTTTGGGCGTATTTGTGGTGGCAATTTCTGCAGAACTTGAACGGAGTCTTGTCCATAACCGCGCTTAGGGAGCCCCCTGTGAGCGCATTCTCTGTAGGCGTCGAGATTTCGGTCGTGGACCTTCTACCTCGTCGTCCTTCTTCTCCGGTACTAGTGTCGTCGTCCGGTGTCTCAGGAGTACATCTTCTGTGATGAAATTTCGACTTTTCGAGATTCTTCGTCCAAACTTTCTGGAACTTCTCGGCAACGATCCAGACCCCACGGCGGAAAAAAGAATCTGAAGATGGCTACCAAAGGTGGGAGCTTCCGCCGGAAGCGCGACGACGTCACCGAAGACACCAAATGGTGGGGCGTCGCCGCCCACCTGGGCCAACAAAAAAAAAAACAAAGAAAAGACTACGAATCCGGACCCAACCACGAGATGGCGGAATAATGCACAGCATAGTGAATCCAGAAAGATTCACGCTGCAAAACTGTCTATAGATACACAGCACTGGCTGCACCAAGAGTGAAAAACGAAACACTGTCACTGAAGTAAGTGTTATCATGCACTACATTTACCATGATGCTTGGGGCAAACTGAGTGCAGGGATAAAAGGCAGTGTGCTCCCATCCCCTTTTAGCTGTTAAAGGCAGGCTGGGGCGATGGAAGCATTAGCTGCTGAATACTGAGTGGAAGAAGGTGACTTAATGGTAGATGTTGGAGAGCAATTTCAGGAGTTGGTGAGGGCTTAGGGATCAGGGATCACCCAGTCTTATCCCCTCCACCCCCAAAACAGTGGGCATGAAGATAATTTCAAGACCTGTGTTAAGTCCATGAGCCTATGCAGGGAAAGGGACACACAGAACTGCAAAGAGACATGAGCATGTGTCCTTATTTATCCACTTTCAATTGACACTTTGTGTTCCCTTAGCTTATACTCAAGTGCCAAAATATGAACATCCTCCTCCATAACTCCTATGCCTAATTTTTATTGTATACAGTATCTGTTAACTTGATTTAGGTTTTACTCTAACCACCAGACTTACTGCTGTTACATATTTTCCAGCCACCTGAGGATTCTGCGTTAATAAGTTTGCATACTACAAATTCTTACTTCCAGTCAATCCCTCAGGCTCTGGAAGGTGGTGCCATCATGGGAAGAGAAAACAAAAGTATAACTAGAATGACGAATACTGCAGTATAAGACTAGCACCTTTACCTGTTTCATTGCTGTTTCTCACTGTGTCCAGAAGAGTAGGGCAGGTGCTGTGGAAGAGAGCCCGTGTCTCGTCTGCAAGCGAGCAGTTCCGCTGAATACAAGGGCCTGGCCGGAAGAACAACTCCTTTTGCTCTCCAGCCTCCTCCTCTTCATCGTCGTCGTCGTCCTCCTCCACCGGCTCCTCCTGCGGGCACTCACCCTGGACCGGTGTCCCATCCCAAGAGCTGTGGTGGGTTCGATCACCAGTATAGTCTATGGGCGACTCTCCTTCGCAGTCCAGGTCTTCAGGAATGATGGGGATCCGCTGGCCCAGCTCACGCTGAACCACCCCAGCATAGCAGTTGGGCAAGGCCTCCTTGGCAAGAGTGTACTGCACACTCACAGCATAATCCTCTGCGAAACAGCCACCGCCACCACTGCATGGCACCTGTGTCTCCTCGTAAAAGCAGCATGGTAATGCCTCATATTGAACCCCATCAATTCTATGTAAGTGGTCCGGATTAATACTGTACAATCCCTGGACACAGCCTGAGTGGTGCTCATCCCCCTGCCGGCAACCCCCACACAGGGCTGGACCGAGAAATAAGGCACCAGAGTCTATCTGCATGGCACTCCCACTGCTGTCCAGCGGTAGCCGCTCACCTGGTGAAGGCCTCTGCATTTCAAAGTAACAGGGACAGCCCTGCTCTGGCAGTATCCCAGTCCTCTCCGGACTCTTACAGTTCTGTGTGGCATCCATGGGGATAGGAGTCTCGTGGGGGCACTCAGGCCCACCCGTCTCGGAGGTAGTGCTGTTTGGGTCCCGATGCTCTAGTGACGAGCTGCTGCTGTAGTTCATCTCCATGCTGCAGTGGGACAGCTGGTCCCCTGAGGAAGAGGCCTGAACAGGCCGCCCAATTCCCCCTATGCTGCCTGAACCCCCAAGGCCACAAACATGCATCGAAGGCTCATCAGCTGCAGGGCCGGCCTCCACGAGAGGCGTAGGCCCACGACCACCCACCCGGCCAGGGCTCTTGCTGCGATAAATATAAGGGTCGTAGTCACTGCTCAGAGAACTCCTAAAGGTAGAGCAGCTGCCATATACCCCCTGGTTGCTCACTTCAGTGCAGTCCAACATGGAATCACTGGAGGAGCCGTGGCCTTGGCCTGAGCTGCTACTGCTGTCACTGCCCGGGCAGTCTGCCAGGTACCCACTGCACACAGATCTATGACCATGGTAGCAGCTGAAGCTGGAAGTGCTGCCAGTCTCCAGACGGGAAGAGGGAGCCATGTGGACAATGGTGGGGAAGAGCATGTTGCTGCCGCCAGCAGCGGCCTGCAAGGTATGGGCAGGGCCAGAGGCAGATGGCACCACCCCAGCAGCTGGGCCATCCTGCTGTGGGTAGCTCAATCCTTGGAAGTAGTAGTGCTGGTACATTGCCTCATACTGGGAGAAGCAGGTGGCTCGGGAGAAGCTGCGGCCATTAAACTTGGGTCGGCGGAAGGCAGAGCCTGGTGGATAAGATGGATGCTCCAGGGTGCAGTGATGTGGGTTGTGGTCCAGGTGAATAGGCTGGTAGCTGTGCAGGTAGGCTGGGGACTGAGCTGGATACAGGCTTTGTTCCCCATGCCGGTCCACTGTCAGCAAGGTGATTGGGTTTCCATGAGGATCCATGCTGGTCCGCGTTGGGTATGTCGCAATCTGGCTGGTGCGATGGACTCGCCCCGGGTAGTGCACAGGAAGGATCACCCTCTGCTGCCTGCTGCGTACTGTATTACCGCTTTCCATGCAGATGGGGCCGACACCTCCTTTATTTTGCTCTACAGAAAGAAACAAGAGTTATTGCTCAGCAATGAAAATACAGACATTGGATGCACAAAACTGAAAAGTTATCTGACCACTGTCCTCGATTGCAACAAGAATTTGTTCCTCAGAATACAATGAATACATTTGCTGCATGGAATGCCACACATTTCAACCATCCTTGGGTGGCAGGAAGCACTAATGCTAACCACTAAGCCTCAAAAGCACTTCCAAGCTCCCATAGAGGAGACAATATCCCATTCAGATCCTCAAAGTGACAGTTCAGACCCTTCACCCTCCTTTCTTCAAAAGGAGGGTGGAGATTCACCTGGAAGGAACGGAGGGAGAGATGCATCGCTGCCCAACAATTTTCACCTGATAACGCCAGTTTTGTTTTTAGGTTTTCTACACTAAGGATGAACACAAAGGACCCCAAAAACAGTCCATAACTCAAAAAGAAAAGAGCATGCACATCTGCGACTAGAGGTGGATGAGCCACTGAAGGCCTCGAGCGAGACGCCTGGCTGAGCTTGAAGCGCTCTTCTTACCTCGAGCTAAGTACAAGCAGAGCCTTGATGTGGCATCCAGTCATCCACCCTCTAGACTCAGTCATCCAACACCTCAACACCACCACACCTGCAGCAGAGATGTTGCCCAGCGCTGCACCGTGTTTGCTTTGTAGACGGGCAGACAGTAAAGACCCTGCAGAGTGCTATGAAAATGCTCAGAGAGGAATGTTATGTTAATGATGGTTTCTGTGCACTTTCACTGCACCGTGCGGTTTTGAAGACCAGCCCATCTGAAATGACGCCCCGATCCAGAGGGTAATGAAAAATGCAAATATCCTGCACTGCGTTCACCCTGCTTGAAGGTCTGCCTGGAGACGAGCTCTGCAGGGTTCCATGCGGTAACATTTTCCAAAATATCTTTTGCAAAAATTACTTTTCAAAATCAGTTACAATAACATTGTTGTGTTATGTTGTGAAATATTTTGACTAAAACATCTTCATAAATTTAATTAATGCTTGACCCACCCAGGAGCTGAAATACAAACAAGCACGGGAGACTGCTTTTTTTTACTTTTTGTGGGTTTTCACCGATTTTCGGCATTACTGTTTTTTTTTTTTTTATATACTTTTAGGCCCTGGGGGACTCCACCTCCAGGCCTATGGGGTCAGAGTATTCCTATCCTGTCCCCTTCTCGTTTTTTAACATTTTCGTTTGGGACTCGGCTGAGTCAGAGTCCAAAGTTGGCTGCCAATACTTCCCGATTGAAGTGTTGGCAACCCATCAGATCTCAGCACGAGATCAGGAGGATTCGTGGAGCATCCGCGTCCCTAGATATACAAATTTGGTTTTCCTTTAATATCTCCAAAACTACTGAATGCATTCACACCAAAAAACAAAGTGCTCTTTCTAGACCAAGAGCTAGCTTTCTGCCAAATTTGGTGTAATCGTGTCTAAAATCCCTATGGAAAATTGCATTGGGAAAAACCCTTTTTCTCGTCCCCTGCTTGACGAATCACCCCGAAACTTTCAACACAGCCCTGAACTGAGCATAGTACTAATTTTGAAGATTGTCAACATTCGTCAGACTATGCCAAATTTATTGGCAAAACAAAAACTGTTTTTCCTATGGAAACTAGGTCCTAACTATAACTACCTACAGGCACATTCTGTTTACATTTTACTGTTTGATAGCAAATAAAAAAATACTCAAAATCCCTTTTTAATGTTTTATATATGTGCCTTTCGTGTGTGTGTGTGTGTGTGTGTATATATATATATATATATATATATATATATATATATATATATATATATACACACACAATCACTATACCCTTCCTAACACAGACTAACGCTGTGTGCCAGATACCGAAGATATCACAATCTGCACTTTGTTTGAAATCACATAATACGCAAGACTCATTTCTGACACGTTTTGGCTCCAAACCTGAGCTTTAACCATAGACAGACGGGTTTAATGACCATCACCGCTTTTAAAGGTAACCACATAAGAAAGACTATTCTTCCAGTGCAAAGTCTCTTCAGATTGTCCGTCCTTACTGACAGCGCATAAGTAATGAATATTTTATGTTATTTTCTGTCCATGAGTAATATCAAACAGTCCACAATACCGCACAGTCCACAATTCATATATCGATATAATGCGCATATCAGTGATTTCACAAGCCTTTTCATGCGGAGTCATGCCTTTGTTAACCCAATCCATGCAATCCTTATTGTGCTGTATCTTCATTAAATCCATGGGAAGAAGTACATTTCAACCTGTGTTACCTTTGCCTGCAGTCTCTTAGCAATTTCTAGTTCGAGATACCTCAGTACACTTTTTGGCTTCCGAAAAAGCGAGTGGGTCATGCTTCCTTATTTCAACATTACATCACCAAGTCTCTGTTAAAGGAAGCCTCCAACCCTAGCTACGCGCCCCAGCATGCGGGAAACAGACACTCGCTATTTATCACTTAACTCTTCCCAACATAGAAGAACGCTATACGCCAGAAAATACCATTAAACATTCATTACTTATGGGCGGTCAGTAAGCACGGACAATCTGAAGAAAGACTCGGCACTGAAAGAATAGAGTCTTTCTTATGTGGTTACCTTTAAAAGCAGTGATGGTGATTAACAACGCCTGTCTAAGATTAAGGCTCATGTTGGGAGCCGAAACGCGTCAGTAAGGAGTCTTGCCGTATTATGTGATTTTGAATCGAGTGCAGATTGTGATATGTTCAAAATCTGGCGTACAGAATTCCTCTGTGTTGGGGAGAGTTAAGTGATAAATAGCGGGTGTCCGTTTCCTGCACGCTGGGGCAGCCTTGCTAGGGTACCCTCCTTAATTTATATAGGATTGTTATATAGGATTGCTTTATACTGTTTTTATAATATCTTTTGATAGCCCCAAACCTCCACAACACTGTCCCTTTTTTATAAGTGCATTTCCCTTATCTCTCTCTACATAAATAAATATACCTATATTTATCCTTTTATTTTATCTACTTATGCTTAAATGTGCACTACCATTCCAAAACTTACATGCATGTTAAATTAACCATATTCTTAAGTGACGGGTAATAAAATTTACTTTTTGAAAACGTGTTGCCAAATTACACATTTTTAAGCACTATTTTGCTTTTTTCGCAATAGAATGCAATGATTGATTTGACATGTTATGGGAGAACAATGTGTTGTAAAAGATATTTTTTAAAGTATTTTTTGTAAACGATCTCCTGGACAACGATGTTATCACAAGCTACCTTGGCCCAGACCTTTGCTTTGTTAATGCGTGTAATTGCCTTCAATGCCTGTGTTGAGTTTCTCTGGAACTCAGTATCTTGTTTAACTTAGAGGAAGCAGGTGATATAAACATTAAAACAGAATACCGCTCGCCTTCTCTTAACTTTGCAGTTTCTTACTGCAAAGTCTTCTTGTTTCAACTTGATTTAACATGTAACAGGAGCATCGATATATATATATATATATACATATATATATATATACAGTGCTTTAAATGGGAAAAAATAAGTGCAGGTACTCATTAAAATTTGCTAGAGGTGTAGTGGCGGGGCTAGGGGCGGGGCTAAGGGCAAGACATGATGATACTTAACGACTTCTATATTAGTTGCAGCACATACCAGAACACGAGAAATGTGTTTATATAAACAAAGCAGCTTAACTCATTACACAAAATGAAAGATAAATGCGATAATAGGTTAACATTTCCTTTTTTTTTTGCAATAGTTGCACCTTCTTAATGTCATACTGTTAATTGCTGTTTGGCACAATACTATATATTTTTGAGCACAAGAGTAGGAAGAAACTGAAAATACCCCCACTTCGAACCAAAGCTCTTATTGCACCAAGCACATGAAGCAAACAATCATGACCCTCCCCAGAAGAAATCTCTTGTCTCTTCCATCGATCTATCCATTCATCCTTTTATCCTACCATTTACCTGCTGTCCACCATTTAACCTTTACATTCTATCGTCTATTCAGTCTTTCATCCATCATTCAGTTTTTCACCATTCCGTCTATCCACCCTTCATATCCAAACCTATCCATCCATCTCCAAACCTATCCATTCATCCTTTCACTCATCCATCTCTTTATCCACCCTTTCCCTCATCCATCAATCCTTTCGCTCATCCATCCATCAACCCTTTCACTCTTTTATTCCATCCACCCTTTCACTCAATCCCTCCTTTCACTCATCCATCATCCCTCCTTTCACTCATCCATCATCTCTACCTTTCATTCATCCATCCAATCTTTCACTTATCCACCCATCATCCGCCCTCTTTCACCCATGCATGCTTTCACTCATCCATCTATTCATCCATCCATCCATCTATACATCCACCCTTGCTCACTCATCCATCCACTCACTCACCAACCCTCCCTTTTACGTTATTTATGAATCTTTGTCGCCAAGCAGACATGTACAAACAAAGTGCCACCCATTTTCTTTAAAATACCTCCTGAGAGTGTCTTGATTCTCTCTCTCTCTCTTTCTCTCACTTTTTTCTAACAAAAACAGGCATACAAATGCAGGCATACACACAAACATAGAAGACACACAAAAGACTCCGGTATGATAAAAGCCATGTTTTCTCTCCACCTACCATGGTTTTCTTAATTGCCACCAGGGCCGGACTGGCCGTAGCCTGATTGCCACTGCCATGATTCCTGTGTTTGCACAAATGCAGAGGACAGTGTGAATGTGATTGACAGCACAGGGCCTGAATGGACCCTGCTCTGTCCAACACAGCGTGATGGTGAGCACCCGGACATCATTCAAATGAGCCCTGCTGAATAGCTCAGCTGGCGCTCAGATCGGGGCTGCAGAAGCGGCGCCTTGTCTGCCAGAGACACGTTCCACTCCTGCTCACCAGCACAGCCAATGAGCCTACCTTTTCATGAGTGCCGGTACTCTCCTCGGAAGTAGAGAAGTGCCGGTACTCAGAGTGATAAATCTAAGAAGTGCCGGTGAGTACCGGCCCATTTAAAGCTATATATATATATATATATATATATCCACAATGAAAATACTCCTCACGGAGATCGTAGCCCATCGAGGGGTGGCGCGATGCCGGTGGAGTCCGCCGGTATTGCAATATCCTGTGTCGAACGAGGTTCCAATCGCGCTCTCGGAGTAGTAACTCTTTTAACACGAGTTCGGAACAGACAAACCCCACTTTAGTACGTGTTTTAATAGTCTATAACCTTACTCCATCCATAACAACCTAGGCCACATATGGGGTAGGTATGACACCTGACTTGCCACCTTGCTTCTCTAATGGCATTGCCTTTACGGCGGTGGAGGGAGGGGCATGAATATTTGAGTTCATGTTACAGAAACTATCACTTTTAGCAAATGTAGTCATTGCATCACTCGATGCAGTGATGCAATGATCTAATGCACTAAAGTGAAACACTTCTGCATGTTAAATACTCGTCAAAATGCAAAAAGTGGATCGCATATGTACATGGCATTTGCTGCATAATGTGTGTCAAATATATTTTTTGTTCGCCTCACTTTATGGCCTTTAGCAACACCAGACTCTTGGCTCGTCTCTCCGTATTGTTTACTGGCTTGCCCACCCCACCCTCTAGTTTATCTCCGACTCTAGAAACAGTTTCTCCGCCAATGACACCGCAGCACCACCCACCCCCTTTATACTATCAAGAGGCTAACTCCCATCACCTCCCACCAACCAAACTCCTTTTTGAAGGGCTAATGGGGTTAACTTGGTGAAAGTCGGCCTCCTTCCACAGGTCACCGAAAAGATTAGTGCCTGTAGAGGTACTATCCATAGGTCTTTGCTGCCACCTGCTGGACATATTACAGTAAAGCACACGGCCATCAAAACCTCCAAGCATGGAAGATGGCGTTTCCAACAGTTTGCCAAGGCTGTGCCCATCGACCAAAATAATAATTTTAAAAAAAGCAAAAAGTGCTCAGTGATTTATTAGCCATGCGCAGGCTTGTGACGTATGCGTGCGCCTAGAAAATTAAAGGTGGCTTTTTCTAGAATTTTACCCATTCACTACGCACCAGTAATTCCCCCCCCCCCCCAAAAAAAACCTGTTGCGAGTATTGGGGTAATGGAGGGGTCGGGTGGGGGGCAACAGGGAGTGGCAAGGGAGCAAGTGAGCCGCGTGAGGCTTGGCCGGGCGGTGTCCCCAAAATAAAAACAAAAAAACAATTAAGCTAGGAGTGTGTGTGGGGGCAATGAAATTGCTTGGGAAGAGGAAGCAATGGAGTGCGGAGGGCGGTTGTTCGGTGGAGGGAAGACGCACACAAGGGAGAGAGCTAGAAAATACATGCACCTTCTTGGAGTCCTGAAAGAAAAAGGAAAAAGTTCTCTAAATTTCAACAGGGGAATGATACAAGTTATTCAATAGAAAGGATGGCAGAGAAGACACGCTTACGGGGAAAAAAGGTGTGGGACAAACCAAAGTTGGGTAAGGAAAGCCACTGAATAAAAAGCAAGCATGTGACAGTGACAACAAAGTCACCAAGTAATAAGCAATGGCTTGGTCAAATCGTGCTAAGTTTCTGGAATAGTCCACAATAGGCTTGCAGCTTCCAGACAGCTAAAACCTGTCGGGACCTAAATATTTCAACAACATAGGTCTAACACCTCTGAAAAGTGATATCCCATTGGTCCAACAGTTGCCAGTTTCAAGCTCAAAATAGAGCATCTTTTACTATTCTATTTAAAAGTTTCACTGGTTCAAAACAATGGGGCACTGCTTTTTGCACCAGTTTTTGATGAAAGGTAAATAGGAGAATGAAAACCCATATTACATGACTGTTTTGCAGTGAGTAAAAATAGAGTAAACAAACTATTGCAAAACAAAAATTATAAAGTAGTGCTTATAAACAAGTATTAGTTTTGCAACAAACAAAACAGTCTTAAAATAAGCTCTGATAAAAAAAAAAATCCACTTATGTTATGTTATTTTCATTTGTAACGCGCGCAGATACTACAAAAGTGTCCCGGCGCGAACCTTGATAGAGAGAGGAGCCAGATTTAGGGAAAGAGGAAAGTTTTCAACTTTTTTAAATGAATGGGGTCCTGAATGCAGCAGAGAGCAAGAGGCAGTGCATTCCAAGCTAGAGCGGCTTTCACAGCCAGAGAGCTACCGCCCGTCCTTTGCAAGCAAAAGCGCGGGACTTGGGCCAGGAGTAGGGAAGTAGAACGCAGGTGTCTTGCAAGAGTGTAAAAGGAAAAGCGTTTCTGAAGATAGCTTGGCCCTGTGGCATGAAGAGCGCGATGAGCAATAACTAAGGACTTTAATTTAACCCGCTCTGCTACGGGCAGCCAGTGTAGAGCACGAAGATGTTGTCTCACGCTGCATCTGGCAGGGATATTCAGGAGAAGCATGGCGGCCGCGTTCTGCACCACTTGCAGTTTATTTAGTAAGTAGCTCGGGGCGCCAATGTATAGAGCGTTGGCGTAATCCAACCGAGAAAGAATGAGGGCTCGGGTAACTGTCTCCTTGGCCGCCCGAGGAAGAAGGGGGAGGAATTTCCTGAGAATTTTTAAAAACCCAAAGCAGGTTCCTGACAGCTTTTTGATCTGGGTCGAGAATGTGAGGTTCTCCTCGAACCAAACCCCTAAGTTCTTAACGGGATTCCCTGATGAGGCAGGAAGCTCTGAATCGGACGGCCAGAGTGTTTCCCTAAACCGAGGGGGAAACTTTCCAAACAGGAGAATTTCCGATTTCTCCTCATTGCATTTGAGTTCTGTGGCGGCCAACCAGTGAAAAACTGTGGTCAAGCAATGTTTAGCAGCAGAGGTAGAGCACTCGTTTTTTCCCCATGTAAACAGGAGCTGGGTGTCGTCAGCGTATGCAATAATCTTTGCACGTAGGTCCTCAGCCAGCTGAACCAGAGGGGTGACAAATATTAAAAAGAAGAGGACTCGGGGAAGAAGAACCCTGTGGGACCCAGTCTTCTCCTCATGCTCCCACGTCTCCTTCACCCACACCACGGAACTCCTCTGGACCGACCACCGCTGCATCCACTTCACACCTTCCAGAAACCCACCACACACCACCGCACCCAACAGATCCCACGCCGCTGCTGGAGCAAAGTCACCGAAGACCAACTACGGGCAAACCTCGCTCTCAGCCCTCCCTCCGACCCATCCAACACCGACGACGCTGCCTGCAACCTCAGACGATGGATAGACGACTGTGCCAACACCCTCGCTCCGCTGAAGAAACTCACCTACAGCGACACCACCAAAAGAGCCAGCTGGTTCACCCCGGAACTCCTAGCTTCCAAGCGTACCTGCCGGAAACTTGAGAAGAAATGGCACAGTGATAAGACACCGGACAGCCACACAGCCCATAAAGACGCCATCCGTAACCACCACCACCTCATCAGGTCCGCCAAGAGAATCTCCTTCAAAGACCGCCTCGACAACAACGCACACAACAGCAAGGAGCTCTTCAACATCGTGAAGGAACTCTCCAACCCCAGCTCCAACACCAACGACATCCCGCCGTCGCAAGCCCTGTGCGATTCCCTCACCACCTTCTTCCACCACAAGATCGCCGACATCCACGACAGCTTCAACACCCAGACAGCCCCCACCAAGATAGATACTCCAGACCCGCCGCACACCATCGACCATGACCCCTTGCCAGCCTGGGCGAGCGTGAACATCGATGACACCATCAAGACCATGGGCACAATACACTCCGGTTCCCCGTCAGACCCTTTCCCGCATCACATCTTCAACAAATCCAGCAGCTCCATCGCACCCCACCTGTGCAACGTTATCAATCTCTCCTTCGAGACCGCGACCTTCCCAGAGAGCTAGAAACATGCTGAGATCAACGCCCTACTCAAAAAAAACCAAGGCGGACCCAAGAGACCTCAAGAACGTCCGGCCCATCTCCCTGCTTCCGTTCCCAGCCAAGGTCATCGAGAAGATCGTCAACAAACAGCTAACCCGATACCTAGAAGAAAACAGCATCCTGGACCCATCCCAATCAGGGTTCCGCAGCAACCACAGCACTGAGACTGCCCTCATCGCCGCCACCGACATCAGGACCCTGCTGGACAACGGTGAGACCGCAGCCCTCATCCTGCTGGACCTCTCCGCCGCCTTCAACACTGTCTGCCACCGCACTCTACGCGCACGCCTCCACGACGCAGGGATCCGAGACAAGGCCCTGGAATGGACCACCTCCTTCCTCGACGGCAGAACCCAGAGAGTCCGCCTCCCACCTTTCCGATCCGAAGCCTCCGAGATCATCTGCGGCGTACCCCAGGGATCTTCACTCAGCCCAACACTGTTCAACATCTACATGGCCCTGCTCGCACGCATCGCCAGACAGCACGACCTCAACATAATCTCCTACGCCGACGACACTCAACTGATCCTCTCCCTCACCAAGGACCCCCTCGCCGCCAAAGCCAATCTCCATGAAGGAATGAAGGCCGCCGCCGATTGGATGAAGATCAGCCGACTAAAGCTGAACAAGGACAAGACGGAGGTCCTCATCCTCGGCTCCAACCCCTCAGCCTGGGACGACTCCTGGTGGCCAACGACGCTGGGAGCAGCCCTGACACCCACCGACCACGCACGCAACCTGGGAGTCATCCTCGACTCAACGCTCTTCATGGCCAAGCAAGTCAACGCAGTCTCCTCCTCCTGCTTCAACACCCTCCGCATGCTTCGCAAGATCTACAGGTGGATCCCGACAGACACAAGAAGAACAGTCACCCAGGCCCTCGTCAGTAGCAGACTTGACTATGGGAACGCCCTCTACGCGGGAGCCCCGGCCAAGCTCATCAAGCGACTGCAACGCATACAAAACGCCTCCGCACGCCTGATCCTCGACGTACCACGCCACAGCCACATCACCCCCCACCTGAGGAACCTGCACTGGCTCCCCGTCGACAGGAGGATCACCTTCAAACTACTCATCCACGCACACAAGGCACTCCACAAAACTGGCCCAGCCTACCTCAACAGACGACTCTTCTTCTACGTCCCCAACCGCCAGCTCCGCTCCGCCGACCTCTCCCTCGCCACCGTCCCTCGCATTCGAAGAACAACCACCTCGCCGCCAAGACCTGGAACACCCTTCCACTAAGCCTACGACAGACCCAAGACCTGCTGACCTTCAGGAGGCTACTCAAGACCTGGCTGTTCGACCAGTAGCAGCACCCCCCCACCCCCTTCCCTCTCCCCAGCACCTTGAGACCCTCGCGTGTAAGTAGTGCACTCTACAAATTCTGTGATTGATTGATTGATTGACCCCTGTAGTCACTTTTATCGGTAAAGAGGAAAACGATGGGAGCCACACCTGCTGCGTCCGATCCTCCAAGAAGGAATTGAGCCAGCCCCAGGCAGTTCCTGATACGCCAATATCAGCCAGTCGGGTGAGCAGCAATGAGTGAGGAACCGTATCGAATGCCGCCGAGAGGTCCAGCAAAATCAAGACAGCCCTCCCGCCAGCATCCAAACAGTCTCTGATGGCTTCGGAGATTTCCACCAGGGCTGATTCAGTACTGAAAGGGGCCCTAAAGCCCGACTGAGCTGGATGAAGAAGGCCTGAACTTTCAACGAAGTCGGTCAGCTGTCTGGTGACCACTTTTTCGCATACCTTAGCCACACTAGGCAAAAGGGAGATCGGCCGGTAGCTTACCAGGCACAGGGGGTCAAGTGATGGCTTTTTTAATAGAGGGAGAATCTTGGCCTGCTTCCAGGTTGCCGGGGACAAGAGCTTCAAGGAGGGACATGTTAATGAGTCTTTTGACTTCTGGATTAACAGTATCTGCAACGGCAGCCAGAAGTCTGGCAGCACAGGGGTCCGAAGGGGATCCTGATTTCAGACCCTTTAAAATTTTGAGTGAGCTGGGTAGATCGGTGGGGACAAATGCAACCAGCGAGGGGAGGGGCCAGTGGGGCTCCTCCAACCAGGGGGGTGCCCGAGGCCATTTAGCAAGAAGTAAAGGACGCCTGTATGGTGTGAATTTTCTCTATAAAAAAAGTGGAGAGATCTTCACACCAGGAGGCAGAAGATGGAAACATACATGTCATGAAAGCAAACTAACTTTGCCACAAACTAAGCTCCAACTTTCATTATTGAGAAGTAGACAGATAGTCTGTCCTGTTCCAATTATGTGAGCAGAAATAATACTGCAAATAGTTTTGCTGCATTTTTACCCCGGTGCAAAATGTTATGTATGGTTCAAGTTAATTTTGGAGCAAACCCCAGTTGCTTAATTCCTCTTACAGTAGTGGCATAAATGTTAAAAAAATATATATAGATTCTCCTACGTTTTAGTACCAGTGTAAAACTTAACATAATTGGTAAATAAGATACATAATAAGAAAGTAGCACATAAACACCAAACTTAACAAAATGCTGCTCTGGTCACCTACCCATGGTGCCTTTTACCATCATAAGATTTTCCTCATCCGTAAGTTGACAGACAGGGTGTACGTCTTAAGGGGAAAAGAACTCCTCCCACAAAACAGAGCTCGAATGTGCAGCACTCGCCATTATATCACCGCAGTGCACACTACAAACCATGAAGCCAGTTAGCACCTTCACTCTATGAACACAAACATGTTCCTCACAATAGCAATTTTTCAACTTACAAAGAGGCCCTCCTTAAGATCATCTTCTCATGACGCTCCGGATAGCAGTAGTAGCTTGTTTTTAAATAATGCTTCAAACCACACTTCGGCAACAGGAAAAGGCTCCGTTAATAACACATGCAACTATTACCCAATTAATAGTACGCAGATGTCGTCAGCAAGAGTTCAGCTCACTTAGCCATTTTGCCGACACAGAGATTGAAGCAGGTGGATCTAACAAAGATTCATGGTCAGCAATCAAATATGGGATTCTGGCTGAAGCCGCTGATTGGTTCCTTGACACAAAGGACGTTCATTAGAGAGTGAGCTGATTGGCCGAGTACTTACCGATGATGTTGTGCCTGCAATGAGGGCAAGTGTGATGCTGCAGCAGCCAGGGGTCCACACACTTCTTGTGGAAGCGGTGGGTGCAGGGTATTACGCGCAACTCCTGCAGGACAAGGAGGAAAAAGGTTATATTAATAACACAGGCTTTGTACCAGCGATACTCAAAGTACGGCCCGCGGGCCGCATGTGGCCCTCCTGACCTTTACATGTGGCCCCTTGAGCAGCAGCACTGGGCTGCTGTGTACTCTACTCAGCACTAACATTAAAAAAAAAATGTTAAATATACAGCAAGCACTTATTTAAAGGTAAATTGCAGTTACACAAAAGGAGGTAACTAGGCCCTGAACTTTAGGAACACTTGAATTTTTAAAGGCAGCAAACATGTAACAATACGATAGTCTTTTCAAAATTCAAAAAGTGTATTTCATTGACTTGTCGATCCATTTCCCCAAAGTAAATCAAATTATAGCAGTGTATTCAGAAATATATATTTTTTTTAAAGTGATGGTTTTCAAACATGAATTTAGAAATGTCATGCTTCCCCCACACCCCCTGACAACAATGCCATTAGTGAATACATCCAAGCACAGGAGATGGTTTTGTAAAGCACGCATCCTAAAGTCATGTATTTCGAGGTCCTATTACACGTGATAATGAAGAAAAAGGAGGGAAATTGAAATAAAACAATTACAAAGGGTCACACAATTTGTTCAAGTGGAGAAGCCGGGATTCATCCCAGGTTTTCTGGTTTCACATTGCACAATTTAGTTCAGCCAGTAGATATACATGCTTCGCTTTCCCTTACACCCACTTTACATCTCCCCCTCCGGCATCAGTGCGACCCTTGGTCACACTGAAGCCCAAACTTTGCGGCCCCCAGGAAAATGTTTATGAGTGTCCATGCTTTGGACTGCCTTCAGATCCTGCTCCGCTTTCTCCACAATCTGCATTTTCCACTCTCAACATTTGGTTTTCTTTTTTTTTCTCTTTGATTACCCATGCGTTGTTCAAAAGATTCATGCATGGGCACATTAGTTCGGCGTCAGAACTTTCACATTGTTTTTTCGCAGATTCAGAACGTGCCAATTTTCCATGCCGATTTAAAATCGGAAGAATATTGTTAGCTATCAGAAAAAGTGGCGACTTCAAGGACAAAATCATTCTAACAGTGAGGCGGAATATACGTTTGTTAGTATGGAATGGATTTGTACCTAGCACTTCCCAGACCTGATAAGGTGCTGAAGCACTCTGAGGAAGGGTCCAACACCGCTCTGTTGGGACCTAGTATGGTTAATGTTTGATTGCGTTAGTCAGGGTCATTGTTAATAAGGCATGGTTAATGTTGTGCTTAGTGATTCATTGTGAGCTAATTTAATATAGAGATGATTAGTTATTTGTTTTTGCACTGCTATTATACCAGTTATTGCTTAGCGGCTTGGAGGGGGCTAGGGGTACTTTACCTTGGGTTTGTGAGATGGGCTATTTGGTCTGGTCTTTCGGTTGGTTACACCAGTACCTGATTGCATATGCTGATTATGCACAAGGTAAACAAGGGTGCAGGTTGTTGGCCATGCATTCATAACAGTCTAGGAATGGGTTGGGAAGGTTTATTGACTGATCCTATGCAAGTCAATTTCTGTTGATCTTTTTAGGAGTGTGAGTTTATTATTGAGATGATTCAGGCTGAGAAGAGCTTGGTCCCGAATGCTTTCTTGAGTATCAGGGGATTTCAATGGATCGCATCCGCGCTGGGAGTCAGAACCATAGTTTTATCGCATGGACAGAGAAAAAGATGCCACAGATGGTTTTCTCTTTGTAGTCAGCATAATCGGCTGTGGTGCCAGTCTTTCTGGGAGCACTTGTTGATCTCCATTTGGAGGACAATTGGTGCTTTGCTGTTTATGACTTTGTGTATAAAGCAGAGGGTGGTGAAGGCGAAGCTCCTTCCAACAGGTGGCCATTCAAGGGCCCTCAAGGAAGAAGAGATGTTTGGATGGATGCACTGTAAATGCCAGATTCGAAATCTGCTTCTTTGCTCTCATGGCACAGCAGTAGTGAAAAACAAAACTTGTTTCATAATTTCCATGACCTGCTGGGATAGTGCTCACTACAGAGGGGGGCTATACAGCCTTCCTTGGTCTATTCCTAACCTCCAGTGACCACTAACCCATGAGACCACAGCTGTAAAAAACAACTTTTGTTGACAGAGATAGTGAACTGAGGATTGAACAAGTAATGATTTAATTGACCTTTACAAATAGTTGTAAATGTTCCTCTTGTTCATGGTCGAGAAAGCAAAAGACACGCAATTGATGGACGGAATGCAGAACAAATCAAAACATTCACCCCCAGTCAAGAGATCTGGGTTAAATCCATCATTCTTTTGCTCACCATGCCACCCCAGTTTAGACCTGGCCATATGCAAATCAGTCTTGACCCTGTGCCTCATGGGAACAGTCCAGCCCGAACTGCCAAGCCAGGTCCTCCCTGGACCGGAAACAAGCATCCTAGGACCGGTTTCGGGGTGTCACCCCTCTTCAGCCAGGATAGCTTGATTCCAGTGGCACAGTGAGCCCAGGACCCACGTCTGGGCATACCTGGCGCACTTAGGGCGAGAAAGCAAAAGACACACAATTGATGGACCTGGCTTGGCAGTTCGGGCTGGACTGTTCCCATGAGGCACAGGGTCAAGACTGATTTGCATATGGCTGGGTTCAAGCTGGAATGGCATGGTGAGCAAAAAAACGATGGATTTAGGCCCAGATCTCTGTACTGGGGTGAATGTATGACATTGTTCTGCATTCTGTCCATCAACTGTTGTTTTTGCTCTTGTTCATGGTCATTCTTTTTATGTGGCATGGGCCTGGAATGATTATATTGCTCACTGGAGCTTTCCTGTGCCATATTGAGAAGTTGCAATCCGATTTGAGCTAACTGGGAGTGGTGTCTGTTTCACTGTGGTGTAAGCAATGTCTCTTCACAAGTTTACTTTTTATTGCAGTTTGACATTCCGTATTACTCTGATCTGTGTTGTTTTGGTTTGAGTTGCACCTTTACACACTAATATTGGAATTCACAACAAACGTTTTACTAGTATGGCGTGGGCCTTAAAGTCCAAGACACCCATGTACACACCTAAACTTTTATTCTTGTTACGGAGAGTACAAGGTAGAGATTAAATGCCATAATGTAAGGACTACCTATGGAATTCAGGACATCAAAGGCTATTTATCAGCTTTAGATAAGGTTTTTAGCACAGTGAAAATATTTTGGCAATTTCCAAATTTCAGTAATCTGTCTCAATTTCAAGTTAGAGAAAATCCTTCAAAATCCTAAGAAAGAAAGGAGCAGTGACAGACTCCAGGGACGAAGATGCAGTGGCAGCTATGAGCAGCATAGTAACAACGAAGGCATTGTGGGATACTCATTTTTATCAGCAGCTCGGCTGAGATGCAAGCTGGGCTAAGCAGGCGCCACATGCATAATATCTGCAGGAAACCGCCCAGCGACTTCCTTGGCCAATACCTGAATGCACCAAGCACTTCTTATGTATTGTTAGATATACAAATGTGCATAGTGGGAGGAGTGAGACAAGGTAGAAGATGGAGCAGACACTTTGGCATCAGGACACTGAAAGGCTCCAGCGAGATTTGTGTAACAGAGGGGGATATGTAAGGAAAGCTGAGACCCAGACATTCCAACTAAAGGCTGCAGACAAAGATGTGTGAGGCGAGCAGAATCCCTACCTATTACAAATAGCTAGCTTTCTAAATATTCGGATATCCTGAAAATAAATACAGAGAAAAATGGATGTGCTTTTCTCATTTGACTAATAAACACCACTTGGTAACGTTTACTCACCTTCTCAACAGAAATTGAAATGTGTTTCTGCACGTTTCCACAACGCAGATGCACACACAGTTTTGAACCTCTTCAATGATTAATACAAGGCACATGGCATACAAAAAAAAAGCCCTGGCAACGTCAATTAGTCTTGGAAATGAGAGCTATTGGCTTTGCCAATGCTTGTTAAGTTTTGGCCAACACCCCTATGATTCTGCGCAAATCAGTTAATCTCCCCATGCGTGGAAAAAATATATATATCTAGCAAAAAATCCTATCATAAAGAAAGTAATTGTGCCCATGTAACATCTGTTGTCACAAACAAAGCAAACATCTGTTGTCACAAACATCCATTTCAAAGGAGAAAAGGACTTCCTTGAAGTGTGTGTGGGATAGTAAAACATAGCTGTAAATGGCATGATGTTCAACAAGAGCGACAGGGAAGAAGAAAAAAAATAAAAGTTGTATCTCAATCACACCACAATCAGTGCAAGGACAGCAATCAGTACCATGTCCATGCTCCAGCCGAAAGAAAAGGAAGACAGCACACACTGGCCAATCAGAAGGCAGCAAATAAGAGTGACAATGAAGCCAACAAATGATACGTAATTGGCGGGCTGCAAGCCCTTTGTTGTATACAATAGCTGTCTCAAGTGAAAGCCACATACGCGGTTGCAAGCAAGACCTATTTAAAAATAAAAATAAATCATTTCACGTCAGGGAAATTTTTTTGTTTTCCTGAAACAAATCCCCACTTTGGGAGATTACAGACCAACTGCCACTGCAGTTTCACTGAAAGTGATCTATCCTCTTTGGCAGGAGCACTTTCATCACAATTGCCTCACCGAAGTTGTGCGGAACTCAAACTTTAGTGGGTGGACTTCTTCTGTGCTGGTGGAGGTAGAACCTTGCCAGCCAAGTGGGTTGGTGGCCCATCTGTCAACCTTAAAATAACTCCCAATTCTGTCCAAATATCTTCTATAAATTGAGGAAAAATCCACAAAACTAACAGTAAAGAAAAGTATGCACTGTACGTGTAGAGAGCCTAGGGACGTGGAACAATAAGGAAGCACATTTGTAGTTGTGCGAGACAACAATATTTGCAACAGTTAAAAAGAAGTTCTTCACACCACAGTTTACTTAAGTTTTCTGAGCACTGTATAGGAAGATTCGCATCGGCATGCCTGGGTTTTTTAAAATCTTGTTCTGGCAGATTCAGAAAGTTTTTCATAGGGGTAAGTTCGAACTATGCTGGGAAAAGTGATATGCGCAAGTGTATATACTATATACCTGTTTCACACAAGCATAACATGCACAATAAATGCGTACTACATTGACATGTAATTTTCTAATGGGAGGTACCAAGGGCATTTCAGAGCAGTGACCCAATAATTGCAATTAAAATTTTGTGCATGTCCAAAACGCAGAAAATGTGGAGCTATTTAAAAAAAAAAAAAAAACGACAATTAGGTTACTTTTTTCTCTCAGTGTATGCTGTTATATACCCAAATCGCTCTATCGTAATCTGTCCAGAAGCTAAAATTAAAATTCATCAGATCGTGTAATTTTTAGGTCTTGCTGAGCCAGCGCATGCGCTGCTCTGCGAGACATTTAGTTAGTGGCTTTTCAAAGTCCTACCACAATGTTTTCCTGGCCTCAAGCTTGCGTTCACGAGCGCGTGCACGCGTGCAGCCGCCATGTGGCTTTCATGGCTCATTAAGCCTTGCTCTCCCAAGCGCCTTGCTCTGCCCCTCCCCCACCACAGAGCGCGTCCCTGCCATAACTTTCGCTTTCACGGCCGCGTTACTTTCACGGCCGCGCGGCCAATGCTTGTTTATCAACCCTTCTTTTTCGCGCCAGCTTATCCTCTTTGTCAGAATTAACAATTTTCCAGTTTTGCACCAACCTTGCCGCTTTGAAACAACCCCCACCCGCTCATAGAACCAACTCTTTTGCTCGTATCTTCCCTCTTTCTTTCCCACTCACTTCGCCCTCTTTCTCTTGCTCTCGGCCGCCCTCTCCGCGTTTCACTCTCCCGCCATTTTCACTCATTATCTTTCACCCTTTTTTCTCCGTCTCACCCCTTCCCAGTCAGTCGTCCGCGCTCTCCCTCCTTTTCCCCTCTCATTCCAGTCCCTCGCGGCTCCGATGCTTTTTTCCCCCTTTTCTCTCACCCACTTTATCGCACTGGAGTTCTATCTCCCGTAATTTTCATTTCTCCTTGTCCCCCCCTTCTCCCTCATACTTACTCCCTCATTCTAATCGCTCCCCTTTGCTTCCTGCCGCATACACACTATTTATCCAATATTCATACATCAGAGTATCACAGATATTGCATTTGTAATTACTGCTAAGTATTGACCTTTGAACTCTGCAGAGATAGCGTGCTGACCCCCTGTCATGTTCCTATTATTGCGGAGTGCAAAGGTCATTCGTTGCTCATCTATAGTAAGAGCATTATTTAATGAAAGGTATGGATTTATAATGCTAATATCTGTACAATGAAGAGGCCTCCCCTCCCGTCAGTGATTGATAAGCATGTGAAGAGCTCTCAGGGATTCACTGGTAACCTACAGGCCGTCACACCGAATCTCCTGGTCTCTGATATCTTATAATCCCAGCTCTAGCTTTGACTGCAGTTGTGTGCATTATTAAACATATTATTCAGTCTTGAGTCTTCTATGATTAGGTCTTGGGTGCCTTTGATTTGATGTCCCAGAAGGTGAATTAGCAGGTTTCCCTCTATGTTGGCTATACCACCGACTAAGTTAAACAAGCATTGGCATAGCCAATAGGTCTCACTTTTGGGACCTTATAAGTATTTAGTTATGCAGCACAATATCCTTGGTGCAACAACATCAACTGTTGCATGGCTAAACATTTATAAGGTCCCAAAGGCGAGACCTATTGGCTATGCCAATGCTTGTTACAAAAAGTCCTTGGGAAGGGATAGCTTTTGTCAGTACCCCAATGCAGGTGCAGGATTAAGGTGTATATCATCAATGTATACCACCAGCAGTCCCTAAATCACAAGTAAGATGTACCTCCTTGTACATGCATTAGCCCCAGGTTATGCAGTTGTGTAAAAATGTCACGCTTTGCATACGTTTCTCTTTTTTTCCCCCCATACTTGGGTAATGAGTGTCAGATGTAATTTACAATGCTGTAATCAGAGTGGTCATACGGTTGGAACAAATAGTGAAGGAAAGGACAATTATGTATATTTGGGTAAATTAAAGGAAATGTTAATTTTTTTGCATTAGATTGCTTTTCATATCCGTGTACTTGATTGAAATGATGAAAACACTTATCACATGGTGAAAATGACAAACTAGCATATTTACCATCAAAATATAATTCTAATACATTGCTCCCAATCTGCATGGTAAAATTGGAACAGGGTGCTCTAGAGACTGGTTACAGGCTGTTCCACTTCCCTTTACTTGATTGTGATGTACATGTCCAGCTTAACAGGTGAAGTTTATTAGCTGTGTCAAGCATCTTTCTAATAATTATCAAACAAGGCAACCTAGGCAGAGGGAGATAAAGTCTAGTATCCAAGACCATACCATTTTGTAAAGTTGGGAAATAGAGATTCGACCTCCTGTCTCTGTTTACAAAAGCATCAACTTAATTACTACACTACACTGAGACTACAGCATAGATGCATTAGATCATAGGACCAATGGTTACTGAGACACATAATTTCAAGTAAGGAAGAGGAGTGGAGCAGTAAAGTACATTACATCTGGATTTATATTATTACCATGCTTCTTGCCAAACACAGTGGCGAATGCAATGCGTTAGCCCAGTTTTGTCATTGCACACAATGTGTAGCTTAACATTCTTCGCCAACAACTAGTCACGGCTAGTCATGGTTATCTGGTTAAGCCGTAACCAGATTACAAGTATGTTGTTTTCTGGAGGACTCACCCCAATCATCAGTTTTGAAAATAGACACAGACCCTTTACATAGGCATCCAATCATGCTAGGCATCGACAAGCAACAAAACTTTTTGATCCAGATTACCAGTAGTACATGGCAAAAGTGCTCTACTTACAAAGTAGATTGTTACAATTCTGGTTTCTGGGGCCAAGAAGAATGCTCCACTGTGCATCAGGCCAACTGACTTCATCTTTGGCATCTCTGTGTGAGGTAAGGATTCTCCACTTTGTCAAATCTTTTTGAAAACCTGTTTTGTTTTTCGTGTCCGTTTCTTCTACTCATTCTGGAAGTTGGTGGGTGGACGTCTGTGCACCCTGGTAGACGATTAGGTATGCCTGCACCCCTGGGACTAGGCTATAGCACATATATTGTGTGAGCAGGGGATGACATGCTGCAAGTTGCAACCCTCTCAGATCCACTGCCCACTACATCATGGCAGATGCAGAGCCAGGGTGCAAACATAATGCATGAATGTGTTGGGTTTGCAGAGACCATACATCATTGCACAGAGTGCCTCTTGGACATGAATGGCCACTGCATGCTTGGCTCTGTACCTCAGTCTTTTTGTAAAGGGACATCAAGGAATGCCAACATTTCCCTTTAGAAAAGACTAGACTCAGAAGTAGCATTATTGTCTTGTTCAAGTTAGGAAGGTGGTGGTATAAGCTTGTCTCTTGGTCTTAAGAACAGATTTTCAGGTGATCAGTGCATGATTCTGCTTTGTGCGATACATCTGGACGACGATAATGGACGAGTGGCGGCTATAACCATTTCTGGATAGACACAATTACAGGACAGGTGAGTATACAATAATATCAAATCAAAATCATACTGCTAGCTCAGGAGTTGGGGCAGGAGTTGATTGTGACACAACCATCATTTTAATAATACAATCATGGCTGTTGCCAGCAGTGATCTTTTAAGTAATCGCCAATTGTTGAGATTTATTTGTTTTTCATCCTGTTACTAATTTATTATTTAACCAGATAGATAAAAAAATGCTTGCATCTTTCAAATCCCATGCAAGGGTTGTGTCTTTAATCCAGAATGTAAGTGGGAAACAATACGATGTGAATGGGGTATTCATATTTTGGCAGATAGTTGAGTGAAGGACGTTATCACAATAGGATTGTCTGAAACACCCAGATAAATTAAAACTGCAGACTGCTAAAGGGCATAAAGCCCACCTCATCAAATGACTTGTGTAGAGCAGTCACCTTGCAAATCTCCATGCCTCTATCGACCCAGCACCATTGACAAACTGATGCTGTGGTCTGACTGGATGCTCATTTTGAAACAGCATTGGGCATAGTGCAAGGAAACAAAAGTTGGAGATGGGAAGAGATATGGAGCAGTGTTATTTTTATGTTCGGCTCCACTGTCTTCCTCTGACTTGAAGGATTCACACACATCCACAACTCGAGGTTGTGTATTAAAAAAAGTTGCTACAATAGACCAGACTGTGAATGTTAATACAAATATGTCATCATAAGTGTTGAAAGAATATAGTACATGATATAACTGAACAATCTTTGTTGATAAGCTTGAATATATTGATCGCCCTTATATGTTATCCCAGGCCCAAAACATTTCAGAAGCAATGTGCTATGGAAGAGGGGCAGGAGGCAATCGTTCACCACTGGTGTGCAATGTGGGAATATTTACACAATCTAATTGATGGTGAAATCTTCTCCTGAGTATTGCATTGTCCATTAGGAAGGCTGACAAAAGGGAGGAACGATAACATTGTGGTAAATAAATGGGTTTACAGAACTGAAACAATGTATATTTCCAAAGTATCGATAATATATGAAACAAAACCCGGCGAAATACAAGGAAGTTTGGGGCATGTCTGTAATAATGGTGACAGCAAAGCAGCTGGTTATAGTATTGAACAATTCATTACCATCCTCACCCAGACGTTCATTGTGTTGCGCAGCCAACTTTTTCTAGCGCTGTCTAAAGCAATGTGGTTAGATAAGAACATGATTTACAGCCCCGTTTACAACGGTGCTCAGAGCAAGTCCGGTGAACGCGTTTTGATGAAAAAGTAAACACCACCACAACAGAGCGAAACAAGGATATCTATTTCAAAAGGAAGCCATCTGCAGCACAGTCGATGCATTTACAGCTCTCCACAGCTATGAAGCCGGTACTTAAATAGTTTGGGCAGGAATTTCCTGACACTTTATCAAACTCTCCTGAAGCGAGGAGGCCGCTTTTAAATTTGTGACCAAGGCAAGGAGGGGATGCGAACGAGTCGTGGACGTGCACTTGAGAAGCAGTCTTTTAAAAAGCGTAAACACAATCACTAGTTAAGTAACAAAAAAACCAATGGTAATGCAAAGCAAACACACGCTTACATTACGACGTAACAAAAAAAAAAAAAATACAAAGGAAGCTTTGATAAAGACGAGCAGGAATCAAAGTACAAAAATAGTGCCTAGACACAAACACATAAGCACCAAATTGGAAAGATACCATGGTTAGTCGCTGCTCCGTGGGATGAAACAAATGACAAGAAAAGACAAAGATAAACACAGACATAATAAACATCTGGTATTCATCGCCATTCTTCGTGGTGAACGTGCGATTTACAAATTCACGTTATGTTACGAGGAAGGATTAACCACTAGCAAGAAAGCTTTTTTAAAGGACAATTAAACTCACAAATAAAAAGCGATGGCCTGGCTATAAGCCCAAAAAGTGTATACAACAATCTCAAAGAAACAGTGCAAGTGCTGGTTAGGCTCAACCTAAAAAGGAATTAGTTATAATCAACAGGTGGTGCACAAATAGAAAGGCTAAAGGCTGTGTCTGTCACAAAGAGTTGCATAGGACAAAGAGGGCATGATTTGTACTCAAGCGCTCGACATAGCACACACAATGCATGGCCTTCTGCCATGTCATGTCATGTGACCGCTCCATTCAAGGTCATTTGCCTGCGGTACAGCCCTACCACTTGATAGAAAAGCAAACAGTGCAAGGCCTGTGGCAAAGTCTTCCCTGTAGCATGCATCAGGCACAGCCTTTACTAGGGCCTGTGCAAACTTTATACCGCGATATCGGGTACACCTGCCATCTGCTTGCAGGGACTGTCAAAGTTATTGGTTATGTTGCATGTGATGTCATGAATCATGCACTTAGATAACTAGACCTAGCAGAAGATTAGTCATTTTTGGATTGAAAATAGAATGCCCCTCAGCTTTTTCAGGGAATTTTAAATAAGAGGGATCAAGTTGTGTGAGAACAAGAATGTACATTTTTGAAAAAAGCCAACAAGTGAATTGCTTTGATTTTCTAAAAAAAAGTCGAGGTTTATGCCTTGTGCCGATCACATGTATGCCTAATAATTATCTTTAGCATTTTTTTGTTATAGGGCTACTAATTGGTCGATGAACCACACAAAAAAAAAAAAAAAAATCGTACATGCTGAAGAGGAGAACAATTGACATTTTCCACTCCTGGCTTTGGCGTGAATTTACTCAGCCGGCCCTCAAAGAGCTCTATGATCACAGTTTGTCAGCCACCACCACAGGTGGCTCGCAGTGCCCTCCGATATCTGAACAAGGTCGGTGAGATTTCCCCGATGCTGTGCCCACTGGAACTTCAGGTCCCACTGCAGAGCCCAAATGTGCCATCTGGCATGGTCCACCAGCAGGATGCCATGAGGCCCAACAGCCTCAGAGTCATTCTCACCAAAATCCAGGATAGAGGCTGAAACATCGGTATCAAAGCCTGAATATCCTGGACACGCCGTTCGGGAGGATATGCCCGAAACTGCACCAGATGAGACGTTACCGAAGGCAAGTAGCTTGTCCTTCTAGACTCTTCCCTTTTCTATCCCCCCATTCCCAGAATTATCTTTTTCAATCCAACAGTCACAGGTCCACCACTCAAATTAACTCACATTTTTTTATACTAATCCTTTTTGGGATCAGGAGTAGCGAAAGCACTTTTATGCCTCATATGGGGTAGTAAGCGCTATATAAATACAATTACAATACAATATTATTCTTCTCATTAATGAGGTCCAAAAAGCAGCTCTCTGGCCCAAAGAACACAAAAAGGACTACCAAGCACAAACTTAAGCACGTCTGTTTTGTTAGGTTCTGTGTGGATTTATCAAATGGGACCAATCTTCTCAGCTATTCAAATAAAAAACTTGTCTCTGGATTAATGCTAGAACAATAGCTACAGAGTGTCTGTTGCAGACACAGAGAATGCGTAGCCTTCCATGACATACAATTAAACCAGCATTGGCAAAGTTAATAGAGCTGGCCTGGGCAAGCTGCAATGTTTTTTATTCACTAATATTTATATACATATGCAATGCATAGTAAAAATGTAAAAGTAATAAAAAGCAAAAATGCTGCTTTCTAAAGGTCACATGAACATTTGCACAAAAAAATAAGCAAGTGAAAACTGACTTGGCAAAAATTAATATATTAACTGAAAGCGGAGATTAGCCTACCAGCGCTGGCATTAAAGTGGACTACTTTCTAAGCAGATGTGCACACGAGTCCATCATTAAAGTGGACTACTTTCTAGGCAAATGTGAAAATGAGCCAACATGCTGTCACGAACAGTGAAGGCAGCCAATAGTCGAAGTGTGATGACCTATTGCCCTATTCTGTAAGCTGTGGCGGAAGGTAGCGAAATGTCAGTGACATATGGAGAGACCAATGGGCGAAGAGGGCTGACTGAAAGTCCCTCTGAGTATATTATGAGGAAGGTATTTTTATTATGATTAAAAATATATATATTTTTTTTAAACAGGAGGCTAGTGACATACCTAAAGCTGTATCTAGGACAAACATAAAAAAGTTCATAACGCCACTTTACAATGAAATTGATCCTAATGAAAGACACAAGGGCACTAGGAGCCCAAGGGCACACAAAGACAAACTGTTCGAGGGAATATGTACGTCATACACTTATAAGTGGGTAAGTAAATCCTGTCATCTTGGCACTCCCCAATGCTGCCTTGTATTGTGAGGCCTAAAGTTTGATTTAGGATTATATGAGGCTAGTTCATTCAATTGTGTTGCATGTTCTGTGGTCACAGATAGTCCAATGCCCATTAGTGGGTGTATATGCTCTACAGCTGTCCAGCCTCAGTGCTGATGCTCTTACCTCCCCATCTATGTATTTCTCTAGACAGATGGCACAGTCTGATGTGGAGCTGCTGCTAAGAGTATCAAGAGCCCCGCAGCTTCCTTCCCGGTGTCCTTTGCCCTTCGACTTGAACTTCCTGGTCTCCATCTTCTCAAGTGCCTGCACTGCCATCCTGTTCATAGAGTCCTGTGAAAGGGAAAATAAAGACAGGAGCATAATTCCGTTAAACTTTCTGGGACAAAGTTTGCTCTCATATCCTACAAGGGTGACTTCCCTACCTGGTTTCTCCCTCTTTTCTATATACCAGTGTTCTCTAGGTGCTCTGAAGGGTCTTACTGAAGCATGCATCCATACACAGATCAAATCAATCACTCAACACATTAGGCCAGTCTGGCCTTACCGGGGAGTAAATGACAGCGCATCACAGTCCCTCCAGTCATGACTGTGAACTTAGGAAAATTTGTACAGACCAGTTATTCAATGAGTATCACTGGCACATTGGCTGCGGTCCTGGACTCATGTGAACTGAAGAACGCCAATTTAAGACCTCCTCTTTAAAGGAGCCAAAAATTTAAGTGTGTGTGGTTGCAATGTCTCCTGCGTAGAGGTAGGCAAACCGCTAAAAGCTCGAGGCAAATGCCAGGCTCGGTCATTGTAGGAAGCAGGATCTTTATATAGTACACCAGAAGGAGGTACGCTGTGTAAAGAGTCCAGATATCCCTTATGAGTGGAAAGGAGCTTGCACTAGCAATCCCAAAGAGCTCTATCTAGGGTAGTGTGGTTGAGCAGCTTTAGGCTGATCAGAGAGGAGTGTTAGACACTTTTTGCACACACAAAGTCAATAAATGATGCACACACTCAAAAAGAAGATCCACAACAATTCATAAAAATTCCTGGTTTTCTATATATTTTGAAACCTAGAACTTCGTAATTAGTCAAGTACATTGTCGGAATAGACTTTTTACAGATTTAGCAATGTTAACCAACAGTGTGCTTTTATGCATAATGCTTTCCTATGGGAGAAAGAACATTCACTGCATAAATATACTTGCAATAATTTTCCGTGGGACCCCCTTCAGTTGGGAGGTGGAAGAGGGACAAGGACCAAAGTTCCATCAGCAGATCTGTCTTATCTGCCCCGGTGAGTCCGGGTACAGAGGTGCTGGACGGGTTTGTAGCCTTGCGCGCTAAACAGAAGAAAGGAGGGGGGCACTTGGAAACAGGTTTCAAAGGGGGTCTTGGGGACAAGTCAGAGAGCTCTCAACAGGGGGCTAGGCTCATGAGGGTTCTGGGAACACAGGAAAGCAGTCGGTTTCCTTAGGCCTGGGCCGGGCGACTCAGGTGCAGAGTGCTTGTAGAAGGCTGGCTCTCGTGCATCAAGACGCTCACTGTTGTCTGTCAGGACCTGCAAGGGGGACAAAAATAGAAGAGCTGGGCCACTTTCTGAGCTGGCCTCTATGGTGCTGATGTTCCTCATCGGCTGGTCGTCGGTGATGCTGTTGGAGCCTGGACTTGGCTTCAAACAAGCTTTGGTCTTGGCAAGGGGTGTGGTACCCGGATATTGATGCACAGAGGCTGGTGGAGGTCCTGGCATTGACAGTCTTGGCAGAAAGACTGATTTGACCTCCTTGAGTGTGCTGACCTTCTACTGGGCATCTCCTGCTTGGTGGACCCGGTGCACAGCAGCTTCTTTAAACCTGGCGTCGTGGTAGGGGCCTGCAGTCTACAGGGGAGTTGCTCCTCTACTCCAAGGGAGATGCTGGCTGCTTGGCAAAGTGCTGGCAACCCTCTGGGGCCATGTGAAGGACGCACAGCTGCAGGACGAGTCAGGTATTTGCAATTGACGAGTCTCTGCAGTAGGCAGGGTTTAGTGCCGAAAGTCCACAACAGTCTTCAGTTCTTGCCAGGATCTGCTCTTCAGTGTCGTCATCTTTTTAGTCAGTAGAATCTGAAGCACTGGATTTAGAGGGGCACCTAAATACAAAGTTTAGGGGCGTTGGTGGGAGGGAGTGAAGAGTAGTAGCCTATGGGCTACCTACCCTTGGGGTCACTATGACCCCTATATGGCCACTTAGTGTGGGAAGTGGGCATAACCCTGTCCCAGTTTCCTAAATTCTGTCATTATCAAGATGCCAGAATTTTCCTAGAGTGGGCCACATCAGGCAGCTCACCTTAGGGGTATCGACCTGGGTGTGCTCCACGCCTACTCACATATTTTTCCACCTGTCCTGGTGCCAAATAGGCCTCAGGGCAGGGAGTGGCATCTCCCAGGACTGGGGGATGCTGGGTCACATATCAAAGGCAGCAGAGGCTTTGAAGTCTTTGGCATTGGTATGCTGATTGCTAGCCATCCTGTTTGGAGGAGGTGTAAACACCTCCTTCCAGAGCAGGCATTGTTCCTGACCTCTGAGAGCGAGGCTCTCACCTCCCAGGGGGTCAGAAGTCCATATGTGGTGGCAGGCTGGACTGTACCAGTCAGCCAGCACACTAGTGGCCAAGTAGGTTTACCTCTGGGTATATGTATTAATAAATCCATCACTGAAATCAGTGTGGGTTTATTAATATGAAATGTTTGATACCAAACACCCTTGGCTTCAGTGAAGCTATCGCGTGGCTGGAAAACTCTTATTCACCAGTGTCCAGTACATATACTTAAGATGGCTTCCATGTCCACTTGCAATGTCTATGAATCCACTCAGACATCACAGGGGCACATCTGCTTAGGGCTGTAAGGCCTGTTGTAGGGGTGGCTTACATATATTGCCTGCAGTGTCTGCAGGCCTGGCACACAGGAGATGTGCCATGTCGTATTTCCACTTTTGTCTGTACCATGTCACGCAGCCTGCAATGACAGTTTGCATGAGTGTGGTGAGGGGTTCCTTAGGGTAGCACAATACATCCTGCAGCCCTTATGGACCCTCTTTAGTACCCATGCGCAATGTACCAGGGGTACAATCTACTAGGGACTTACAGGGGTGCTAAAGGTATTGCCAATTGGGGAACGATTGTACAGTTTTAGGGAAAGTCTGGCACTGGGGACCTGGTCAGCAAGAACCCAGTGCACTTCTGTTAAAATTGCATCAATTACCAGGCAAAAAGTGGAGTAGACCATGTCAAAAAGAGGCATTTTCCTACAGTCCTCTTGGATTCTTGGGCCCAAAACATTCTTGGGCTTTTATGCATCTTATGCCTGCCACTCATGCTCTACCCTCAGATGTCAAACATTAAAGACAAAACATTACCTTTGATGTAATAAAGGAGCAAGAAAAAGATACCCATGTGATGGGTGAATTGTACAATGTGAAACCAGAAAACCTGGGCTCAATCTCTGCTTGAGCAAAGTGTGTGATTGTAGGGCAAATATTTATTTCACCAAGACTTCTTGTTCTTTATCACAGTGGCAGAACCTGCATATATATGAGTTCAGGATGTGCACTGTACAAAAGCCTCTTGTGTTTGATTTACTAGACTATAATATTGCTGCATTTACAAGAGAACCTAGGCCAGATATCGTGTGCACATGAGAACTGACTTGCCTCTTAGATTACTAATGGCAATGTCATCATGGAGGTTAGTGAGTGATGCGAAGTTCACATTTAAAATCACTTTTAATAAATGCCTTTCAATGCAGTGATCTAATCTAATGTATTAAGGTTAGACACTGCTGCATGTTAAAGAAATACACTTTTTGTGAATAAAGTTTATTTCAGGAGATACATGCCAAATATTTTCAGGGTTAGGCTCGTGCATGAGCTCTCAGAGCCGAGCCAAACCCTTGGCTTGACTCAGCCTGTTAATTTGTTCACTCGCCCAACTCTACTTCTGCGTATCGGGTCAGACTTTAGATGATTCTATAGGGGGAAATTAACCTTGCTTGTACCCTGCTGACCATGCAGATTGCACTGTCTTACAGGGCTCTCAAGTTTCCCACATAAATACACGAATACCACATCAAGTTCATGTGTACAATTTACGTTCTGGGATTTGTAGTCTTGTTAATCCCATTACAAACTCCGGACTACAATTCCCAGGATGCAAACAGTAAACTTGGTCTGAATGAGCTACTCTTGCATGGCCCTGGGAAACTTGAGAGCTCTCCTTTTATCCCAGGATCAGTGAAGGTAGTCTTTTTTGTTAGCACGCTTGGACGTGGAGCACAGGGCAACCTGGGATATTGATGAGGACATAACGTGGAACATGTACTTTATGCAAAAGTGTAAAGTGAGAGAGGGGTTCATAACTCTTGGAGGACTTCTCTCTGATTCACAGCAAGGTAAGGAAGGATCTCCACCCTTTGATACAAGGTAATACTACTGCTTTAAATGGCCCACTAACGCCGGCTCTCAGTACCAAAACTTCTCCTTGCCAACAGAGGGCACTCATACTCATGGTGCAGGAGAAGCAGCAAGTGCAGCTCAGGGTTGATGTGGGCACTGTTCCCTGCCTAGCCTTCTCGCAATTGTCGTTTTCACTTCCAGCTCAGCAGAAATCAGCCCTGTAGCCATGTCCCCACTGAACTGGATGTGTACAGCCAATCCTTCCATGGTGATGGCTGTAGATATTTACAGAAAAACAAAAAAGATGCAATGAACACATGATTACCTTGTAGGTGGGTCTTAAGATAATGTAGATAAAAGTTTCAGATATTTAAAGTGCTCACTGCTTACCTGTTTGGTTTGTTTCTTTTGTGGCACGCAGCTTTTTGGAGTCGGTCTTTGATTTTTTTTTAACTGGGGGCTAATTAAATTTTAGTGGCTAAAATCAGGATTGTGCCCACAGCTCATAATATGCCTATTAATACTCCTCGGTGACCACTTTTAACAGCCTGAATTACACACCAGTATTTGGCAAATGTGTATATTTTTCTGAAGCTCCAACTCACATTTAACAAAAAAAACTATCATGTGAAACCATTTTTAATACATTAATGTTTCCAAACTTAGAATGGTAAAAGTCCATGTTGGTGCTGCAAGTATTCTCACCTAGAATGGGAAATGCCCCCCCCCCCACCCCACTAAAGTGACAGGAGGTGTGGATTCTATTAGGCAAAGATTATGATTCTTCTTCTTTACTGTAGACTCTAGAAGCAGTAAGAAATCAATATATGAACATAGATGAATAATAAATGCTGTAAGTTTAGAGCATAAGGTCAGCACTCTAGGCTACCAATGACCTTATAACAGAGCTACCAATCAGTAGACAGTCCATAGCATAATCATCTCTACAGTGCAGCAAATCCTCCTCTTTTGTGCAATCCACAAAGGTGAAATCGGGTTTAACTGTACTAACCTGGAGATCAGAAAACAGTTTCTGGTTATAATGCAGAACAGAAGACTAGAGATAGAACTTCTGATGAAATCAACCACCAGTCAGAGCTCCAATCTCTTCATTCAAAATGTTTATCAAAGTTAGGCTGAAAGAACAAATATATAGTTAATATCACCTAGGGAGACAGGAGGGATAATCTTCGCCACGCTCTCTTTAATAGAATCTAAACCTCCTGCCCCTTTAGTGAGGGAGATATTCCATTCTGACAACATCACAGCTGTCCAATCGCGTTACAAGACACAAGATTCATTGGTTTGTAATAAAATGTTTTAAAGGTAAATTCTCTTGACCAATCTGCTGCTTTAGGAATGTCCTCTAGACAACCTGCTGAAACCCATGTTTTTGAAGCCAATGCCCTTTTGAGTGAGCTCCAAAAGTGAATCATCAATGCCAGATTTAGCAATGATCTGTCTGACCCATCTAGCTAGAGTTGAAGGGGAAACAGGCTTCAATGTTTTGTACAAGATCATTCATTAGGAAGTGAGCGGATTAAGGAAAGCAGACGTTTAGTCTCCATAACGTCAGAGAGGAAACAATACATAACATTTTGCAATCATGAAACACAGGCTAAAATATAGAGGCGGGCATTGTCTTGGTACACCTAGTAACATAGGCGAGTCCCTGTGGGGGAAAAGAGCTGCTATCCACATCAAGAGCCTCAACATGAGACACGCCTCTAAATGAGAAACACAAATTCATGATTAATTTAGCAGACAGTTGCTTTAATGAGAGAAACTGATTATGCAGCCAAGCCAAAAGCAAATCGAATACCACATTTACACCCAGAGAGACAAGTATCTCGGTTTTGGAGGAACCTGAAGACAAACTGATTTCAGTGCTTTGTATAATGTGAAATGGTTACCCACTGGCTCACAATTGACCTGGGTAGGACCTGCTGAAATAACCGATCTATAAGAATTTACTGTTTCATAAGCTTTGCCTGAAACAAAGATACCAGGTAATTAACTAGGTCTACAGGAGATGCAGATATGGGATCAATCTTCCCTTCCACACACCAGCCAACCCAGGCTGTCCAGGTGTATTTATAACCTGATTGAGTGGAAGGAGCCGAGGAATTGAGGCTAACTGACAATGTGGCAATAAAAAGTCCTGGGAAATGCCAGACTGAACTAAAACCTTCTACCCAATCACAGAAAGATGCCCCTGCAGACCAGATCATGAGTGACCCTAGTGATATGTGAGCAATATACAGAAGGTAGGAAGGACCCTTGAAAAATGCTACAGAGAACTCCAGAAGTTGAGGGAACCATACCTAGAATGGCCTAAAGGTGGTCACTATGATTAATGAAGCGAAGTCCATTCTGATGTGTATTAATGTCCTCAGTATTATGGTGGACGGGAGAAAGGCATAAAAACAATCGAGTCCTGGCGTTGCAAGATTGCATCTAATGCTTCTGGATAGAGTCTCCAGCTGAAAAAGCATGGGAATTTGCGATTGAGTTAAGAAGCAAAGAGTCACCTTATTTGGGCCCAAAAGATAGAATATGTTTGAAAACTTTGAGATGCTGTGAACAGTCGCTTTTGTCGGGAACCAAAATCTGCTACTGTATTGAAGAGTCCTGGGAGGTATTCAGCTTGAGGAACAGACCAACAGTTCACACAGTAATGCCAGAATTTCTTTGCTAAATCCAATATGCCTTGGATCTGACCCATCCCAGTTTGATTATATAATGTATGGCAGACATATTGTCCATGTGGAGAAGAAAACAACAATTTACTTGAGTTGGGGCTAAGCTTTTTACTGCGAAGGAGCCTGCAAGCAGGTCTAAGCAGTGTATGTGATACTGTGTTTCTTCTACGGGTCATTCTCTCCAGTGGTGAAGTCTCGGTGTCACAACCCAAGCCCCCCAAACCAATACTGCTGGTGTGCGAATCTAATGTGATATCTGGGGACTCTCCAACCAAAAATGGAGTTTCAATGCCAGTCTTCCATCTGGGAGAGCTGCCTTTTCAAATCAAAATTACCCTCTGGAGAAACAGAAATTAATGCTGAGTAAGGGAGGATAGCATCTATCCTGACTAATCTCCAAAGGGAAAATGTATTTAATCTGAAGCCAGACCGAATCTCTTTCTTCGGTAATTTGATCTTTTGTGGGAGAACGAGAGAGGAGTCTAAAGAGTTTATCCTGATAACCAGAAACTGAATTGTCTGGCATGGGATCAGGATTTATTCCTTCTGGTTTATTATGAAACCCAACCCCTGGAGCAGGGAAACCACCCATTGAATTTGAATGTTTAATAACTGATTAGAAAGCGCCATCATCAGCATGTCTAGATGAATAACTAACCTGGCCCTGTATAACCTTAGTAATGCTACTACTGGTTTTAGAAGCTTGCCAAAGCACCATGGGGCTCAAGAAAGGATGAAAAGGAGCGATTTTAACTGGACTCTTTAGTAGAAAGCATCTGCGAGTGATGAATTGGGACAGAGAAGGGAGCATCCTTTAAATCTATCTTCAGCAACAAATCTCCCGTTTGGGAGGTATTTCTCAAACAATGCATCTCTTCCATTTTAAAATGTTTGTAAAGTGCAGAAGTGTATAACAATTTTAGGTTGACAGGATGGAACCCCTCATCCACTTTCCGTACCAAAAAGAGGCTGCTGAGAAACCCCTGCGAATGAAGAGGGGCCCTCTGAATGGCATATGCTTGCAGAGAACCTGTTGAATTTTTTGCTATCAAAGTTATCTCTGATGTACTGAACATCATTGGGTGGGGAAGTTCTAGGTGTATCAGGTGAGAATAAAATTCTAATCTGTAACCCTGAACAGTTTGTAATGCCCACTCATCTGAAGAAATTATTCTCCAATATTGAAGAAAGGGGGTAAGTCTGCTTCCCAACCTTGACGGGGAAAACAATCTTTAAATGGTTGTATGACGTTACAACGCATGCCATTACAACGCATGCCGTTGCAACGCATACCTTTACCCAGACTTGCTGTCGGGGTGCGCTGGAAGTTGGAATAGTATAATTTACTATTCAAACTCCAGTGTGTGCAACAGTAGGGAAGGTGTTGGAGTTAACTCCAACACCTTCTACCCCCTGCAACAAGCCTTTTGCGTTGCAACGACATGCGTTGTAATGGCATGCGTTGTAACGCTTCCGTTGTAAAGGCTGTTTCCCCTTTAAATTGATGTGACCTATCTGTATTGTCATGAACATGTCCTCGACCATGTTGGGAACTCTCAGTAATCTCATCCTCCCTGCGGAAAGAAGGTATTGTACCTCACTTTGTTGCTAAAGGCAATTTTTGGCCTCCTTTTGAGGCATAAAAAGGATGGCTTGAATGAGCTCTGTTGAAAGATGCCAGGAGAGCAAGCACTTCCTCGACCAGCTCTGGCAAAAACATGCAGCATGAAAACCTTCAAATTTTTCCGTGCCTTATCTAGTGGCGTTAAAGTCTGGACATATGAGCGATATCCATGACTAAATGGTCAAAGAGATGACCCTTTGCTCTGGGCCCAGCTCCTTTTCAGCCATCTCCACCAGATTAGGATCAATACTCATAAGGATGGTTTTTCTGCTGCTATTTGCATTGGCATTGCTTAAGAGGCAAATGTCTAAAGGTTTGTCTTGACGGAGAACAAGAGCTTCGTGAATTGCCGTCTTTGAGCCTTTACCTTTTTTTGGAAAGAAAAGTCACCAACGTTGGTCTTCATCTGGAGTGGAAGACAATTTGTTTGGTAGTAAAGTTCTAAGGTACTATTTGCCTTGTCAATAGGCCTTATTCAATGGGCAACATAGTCCGATATTGAAGCAGATGGTGGATGCCCAATCAGCTGATCATGGATGTGCGATGACATCATGATCAAAACATAGGTTATCGAAAGCATCTAGGATGACTGGACTAGAGTCTATATTAGGTGTGCCTTGAGACACATGGGGATCCCCCAAATTATCATCAGTTTCCCCTTATTGACCTGTAAGAGAGGAGACTGAATCAATGTCTGCAGGTGCCAACTGTAAGGCTTTATTCATTTGTCATCTTAGTGAAGTATCCCTACAATCGTAGCTTTCCTGTTGCTTTAAGAGTCTTCCTTTTCTTGATGTGCTAGAGACATCTCAGCACTTTTCTTTCTTGGGGCAGGATATTTCTACATTGAAGATTGGGAACTGCATCTCTTAAAAGTGTGAGGCTCATCCCTGGGACAAGGAGAAAGATGATCAATTTGTTTGTTAAAAGAACCAACAACTGAATGGCTTACAGCCTCCTGCATAGACTGCAATGATCTACACACAGTAGAATTAAACACCTCTCGTTACCAGTCCATCACCGTCAGATGCTTTTCCAGTGTGCAGTTCATGAAATTCTGTTCCAAAAAGAATAAAAGTCCTGGAGCTCAGAACTGGAGAAGGGTTTTTGTAACGGAAATTCTTAAGGCCACTTTTGTCAGTGCCCTTCGAAAAGCCTGTTTAGGCAAAATCACAAAGTCACGAGCAGTCCACAAAATCTGCCTTTTCTGCATGGTCACCCCAGATTTTTTGCCTTTTGCTGGACCTAATTTTGCTGGTTTTAGAACTCTATGTACTTTATACCTGCAACCAAGGGTAAGTGCCTGTGCACCCCCTTTAAACCGGGTTAAATTGGCTTATTCCTAGTTAGTACATTTAGCTTTCTTGCAAGTCCCTAGTATATGCTGTAGAAACTGCATCCAAGCCTTGGGAGTTGAGTATCACTTGTGGACTGCAGCACCTATTGTGCCATCCACTACAGTGGCAGTGCAAACATGGCTACAGGCCTACCCTGTATAGCCTGACTGCTACAGTGTAAAACCTGCAGTGGGATATACCCAAATAACCCTTTGTAACAGGTAAAGTCCTCCCTGACAAGGTTACAATGCCCAAAAAGCATTTTTCACTGTGGCAGACTTAGCTGTCCTATGTGGAAACTCAGATCACAGATTAAAATACAAAACTGTATCTCAAGAATGAGTGAAGCTAGAAAAATAAAACTATTAAGTTATTAAAAAACAATATTAATATAATAAATATTAGGGAAAGGTAACTTTAAAAATGTTACCTTTTCCCTACCCGAAGTTCCTGGAGGCTAATTGCATTAGCTCTCCAGCAACTCCCATCCTGCCCTCAGCCTGCGAGATGTGCGAAAGAGGTACGATATTCCTCCCAGGAGGACAGAATAGGCTGATCTGAAGGGGCAGAGAGGAGTCCACAATGTCAAATCCTGTCTGACAGGTCTGTTGAGCTACATGTAACACTTTGGCGCACTATAAAGGGAGAAAAAATATGTCAAGACAATCCTTGTGTATACCCTGTCTGGTTGCTGAAGTACCCTGCTTTTGTCCTACCAGAGTTCTGTCGCTGGGTTTGTTGTGGTACATGCCTACTTCAAACTAGATTTTAATGTTGGATGTGGGAGGACACTAGTGATAACTGTAGTTCACTCTCCTACACACCAGCAACCCCCAAAGCCGATGTTTAGAGTGGCCCAAGGCTTTCGTTATCTTGAAAATGCTCAGACACATGGCATTTTGGGCCAGTTTGCTATAAGCCAAACAAGAACTACTGAAAAAGATGGCAGACATGTAGAGAGAGAATTTTTATCCCATTGGTCACCGAATGCCCAGGACTCATCACCACTCACTAGCTAGTGCCAGGAATAAATGAGGAATAAATGAGGCACCCCCAGGCTTCCCATCAGAACACTTTTGGAACATGTGGAAAAACAAAAGATGACTGGACCTGCTGTCTGACATGAGGAGCCCTGAAGGACTGGATCTCCTCCCTCTTGTACCTCGGACAAATAAGTGGACTTCTGTGTGGCTACAGGGAGATAAGCTGCAAGAGGCCTTTCCATGGTGCTCCCAGCTTACCAGTAACAATTGGAGCTGAACTAGACCTTGCTGGTGGCCTCTGCTGGAGTGAGTCCTGGCCCATTAGTGCTGCCCCTGAGGTACTGGGAGCTTTACAAGTATCCCAGAGAACCGGCTCCACAAATCCTTAAACGTTGGGTCTTAAATGACTAAGTTAGAAGGTAAAGTCTTGACGGGGACAAACCTGGTTGGTGTATCAGACATGCACTCCATTGCTCAGAGTGAAATTGCACCTAGGTAGTGGGTTTAAACAACTCAGCCCTGGAATGTACTTAAAACTTTACAAATGCATTGATCTGCTTCAGCTTATTTGAATTTTGAGTCATTTTGTTTATTTGGTGTTTTGACTTTACTACTGGTAATGTACAAATACTTCACACATTGCCCTATGTTAAGACTGTCTGTTCTGTGCCTTAGCTACCAAGGGGTTGAGCTCAGGTTCATTTAGTGACTTTGTGGGTTCACCCTGAAAAGAGTTGTGATTATTCCTCGAGGTGAGCAGTTGCCCACCCCAAATAATAATCCAATTTCTTACAAAGAATATATATATACACACACTTTTTAAAAGAGTTTCAACAGAAGATACTGTAACTATAATTAGCATTAGTCCTACAGCTAAATGCATGAATCAGACCCTCCAGGATTTCGCGATTTGCAAAATAATCACAAAATCGGCAGTTTTGTAAAATGCCTTGATTTTTACAAAACTGCCTGCAAAATTTGGAAAATGTGATCTTTTTTTTTTTTTGGACGAAGGACTGTGAAAACAACAGATATTCCACCTCTAAATTCCCAACTTTTGGGAAACAAGGACCTCTTGTGGCCATCTTGTTGGAGGGCTCACTACACCTCTTACCTGAGGTTGGCACAAGACGTCATTTTCTTCACTGCCATAGGGAGCTTATATCTATTGGGTCAATTGGAGAGCCTTCGCTAAACTGAGAACCAAATAGCTAGGCCTGATTACATTCCACAGAAAATGAGCGAATACTGCCAAAGCTGTTTAGTGCATAGAGCTGGTGGTAAGGGCAGCGTCAAAATCGCAGCTTCTCTTGGCTCCCAACCAGGGTGGATATTTCCTTCCAGAAGGAATTTCCATAGTGCATTTAACGAAATGCTTTCAAGCAGATATTAGAAAACACGTTCCCTAGTGAACGCCGTAGTATTAACTGGTATTTTAGAATGATAACGCAGAACCACGTTTGACTATTTTGTTTTTTTACAACTGTGTACTATTTTGCTAAAGGATTAAAAGGATTACACCCAGGACGGACAGTGTGTACTTCTTTTTTACTGCACAAAATCCCAGGTTTCACAATCTCTTCCTCTGAGATCGCTGTGGAGGGTTTTTTGATACATTCTTATAGAATGTGGATGTTCCAAGATACTGCAAATGCAGTCTCCCAGAAGAAATAGCCAATTGCTCGCACCTTGCATCAATGCCATGGCCATCTTGGGAGAACAAGTGATGATGGGTGGGGTTCAGCATTCATGATGCCACCAAGCTCTCACAAAAGAAACAGCCAAGCAATCACATCTTGCATGGATGCCACTGCCTCTCTGGGAAACCAACTAACATGGGGTTTCAGCATTCGGAACACCTATCAACTTTGTGGATGTGGCCGGGCAGCTAACACTTCCCACCAACAAGGTGAGCAAACCCTCTGAACCCTGAGTGGTCACCACAGGGTGAGTCATGTTATGCATTGGTGGCACAGAAAGCTGTTTCTTTTCCTTCACATGACTTCTTCCTGCCAGAAAGCCCTGCTTTACATCCATCATTTCATTGCATCACTTTCTCAAGAGCCTGTCTCAGTTATTTATGCACAAACATGTGCTTGTGGTCACTGTTAGCATCATTTAAGGTGAAGTGCATGCCTGGTCGGGGTACTGCACTTCAATGGAATTGCAAACACCATCTAAAATCTTTATCAAATTATCTACAACAAAAACCTCCTGCGCCACAGAATCTTGGCACCGCACGTAGAAGTAACATTTATGGGAGCAGGGGGAAAAAGAAAAATAGGAGACCAAAAGGGAAACAAGAAAATAAAAGCTTGTGGGCATCTGCAGCATCGGTTGGGGCTTCAATGGCTGGTCCTAGAATGCTTTGGATGAAGTCATGGAAACTAGACTCAACTCAGAGAGGTCTACTTAAATTACATTATAGAGGATCAAAACTATTTGGTAATGAACTTGATGACATGGTGCAAAATGCAGCGGATGAGAAAAAAATTCTCAAACCCTTTAAGCTGGGGTCTAGAAAGTAATCCTTTATGTTCAAGCGTCCTCTCCAAAATCTTCAGGATAAGAGCCCCTTTCGAGGCAAGGCTATTTTAACTCAAGTCGGCTCATAAGGACTCGACCAGGTAAGCAGGAGGTGACCTCCCTATACAGTCGGTCTCACTTATTTGTATCAGCCACTACGATCCTGCGCCAGAGGGTGCATGAGAAAGAGGTGTCCTGCCTCACGGATTCGGAAGGCAGCGGTGCCCTGGCAGGGGTGCATACATGGGTGCTAGAACATCACAGGGAGAAATACAGCTCCCACCCACAAGGTTAGGACTGTAGCTGTGTTCCGTAGAGCTGCAGACACATTAAACATGCCTATTTCAAAGTGGAATACTCTGCTAAAACAGTTTCCATTGATTTCAGGCTGAAAATGAAGGATTATGAGTAAAATAAAGTGCCACAAAACTGCCGCTAAATTTCCTTATTTGTGCCACTTAATTTCCATATTTGTGCCGCTAAATTTGCTAATCCATGCCGCAATATGGGGGGTCTGATGAATAGCCTGGCTAAAGGAAATTAGTGAAGGGAAGGATAATGTTACTTACCCAGTAAGCATCTGTTCCTGGCATGTAGAGCTGTAGATTCACATGCTTTGCATACTTCTGCCATCTAGTGTTGGGTCCGGATGTTTGCAAGTTGTTTTTCTTGGAAGAAGTCTTTCCAGTCACGAGTTAGGTGACTCCTCCTTTGGGTGATAGTGCGCATGGGCATCGACTCCATTTTTAGATTGTTTTCCCGCAGAGGGAGGGAATGGAATTAGTAAGTGTAGAATAGAGGTGTTCATGCTTATGTATATAAGATAAGAAAGAACTGCAACAGGTATAGGTACCCGGGCAGGCGGGTGGGCGCATGTGAATCTACAGCTCTACATGCCAAGAACAGATGCTTACTGGATAGTAACATTATTCGTTCGAGGCATGTGAGCTGTAGATCACATGCTTTGCATAGACTATACTGCAGTATTCTCCCAAAGCGGTGGCTAACCTGTAGCTGTTTCAGTTGTCTGAAAAAGTGTTCTAAGTACTGCCTGGCCCACATTAGCTTGTTGTCTTGCTAACACACCTACACAATAATGTTTGGTGAATATGTGTGGTGTAGACCATGTTGCAGCCTTACAAATGTCAACTATGGGGATGTTTCCTAAGAAAGCCATAGTAGCCCCTATTTTGCGAGTGGAATGCGCTCTAGGGGGTATTGTTAAAGCTCTTTGCTTTTGCATAACAAGTCTGAATACATTTAACAATACATCTAGCAATACCCGATTTGGATATAGGATTGCCCTTGTGAGTTGAAGCAAAAGCAACAAAAAGTTGTTTAGTCTTACGAAATGACTTTGTTCTTTCTATGTAATATAAGAGGGCTCTTCTAACATCTAAAGTATGTAGAGCTCGTTCTGCCACTGAATCTGTAGATCTTGCGAAGCATGCGGAGGATGTTGAAGCAGGAGGAGGAGACGGCGTTGACTTGCTGGGTCATTGATAGCGATGAGTCCAGGATGAACCCCAGGTTGCGTGCGTGGTCGGTGGGTGTCGGTGCAGCTCCCAGCGCGGCCGGCCACCAGGAGTCGTCCCAGGTGGAGGGGGTGGAGCAGAGGATGAGGACCTCAGTCTTGTCTGAGTTCAGTTTCAGGCGACTGTTCTTCATCCATTCGGCGACAGCCTTCATTCCTTCGTGGAGGTTGGTTTTGGCGGCGGCGGGGACCTTGGTGAGGGAGATCAGCTGGGTGTCGTCGGCGTATGAGAAGATGTTGAGGTCGTGCGATCGGAGAATGTTGGCAAGCAGTGCCATGTAGACATTAAAAAGGGTCGGGCTGAGGGATGATCCTTGGGGTACGCCGCAGGTGATCTTGGTGGCTTCGGATCGGAATGGATGGAGGCGGACTCTCTGGGTTCTGCCGGTGAGGAAGGAGGTGATCCAGTCCAGGGCTTTGTCGCGGATCCCCGCGTCGTGGAGGCGTGTGCGCAGGGTGTGGTGGCAGACGGTGTCGAAGGCGGCCGAGAGGTCCAGGAGGATGAGGGCCACGGTTTCGCCGTTGTCCAGAAGGGTCCTGATGTAGTCTGTGGCGGCGATGAGGGCGGTTTTGGTGCTGTGGTTGCTGCGGAATCCGGATTGGGATGAGTCCAGGGTGTTGTTCTCCTCGAGGAAGTGGGTCAGTTGCCTGTTGACAATCTTCTCTATTACTTTTGCCGGGAACGGGAGCAGGGAGATGAGCCGGAAGTTCTTGAGGTCCTTTGGGTCTGCCTTTGTTTTCTTGAGTAGGGCGTTGATCTCGGCGTGTTTCCAGCTCTCCGGGAAGGTGGCGGTCTCGAAGGAGCTGTTGAGGATCTTCCGGAGTTGGGGTGCGATGATGGAGCTTGCTTTGTTGAAGATGTGGTGGGGGCAGGGGTCGGATGGCGAGCCGGAGCGGATGGTGTTCATGATTTTGATGGTGTCGTCGTCGTGGTTCCAGGAGAGCAGGAGGCCGGATCATGAGGATTGATATTATTACAATAGATAACAAAACACTTCCATTTAGCTGCATAACAAGCTCTTGTAGTAGGTCTTCTGGCCTCTCTATTAATGTTCATACAGTCTGGTGGAAGGTTTGGATAACCAAACTCTAGGACTTCAGGAGCCAGATTGCTAGGTTGAGTTCTTTGGGATCTGGGTGTCTGATTTCTCCATGGCTCTGTGTAAGGAGATTGGATGTGAGATGCAGCTTTTGATGTGGAACTACTGATAGTTCCAACAGGGTTGTGAACTAAGGTTGACGGGCCCATGTGGGAGCTACTAAAATCAGTGTGAGGGATGTGTGCCTGAGTTTCCGAACCAGTGATGGAATGAGTGGGAGAGGCGGAAATGCGTAGGCAAATATCCCTGACCAGTTCATCCATAGTGCATTGCCTTTGGAGAGCGGGTGTGGATACCTGGAGGCAAAGCTTGGGCATTTCGCGTTTTTGTGTGTGGCGAAAAGATCTATTTGAGGAAGCCCCCAACTTTGAAAGTATGGGAGGAGAACTGGAGAGTGAAGTTCCCACTCGTGGATTTGCTGCCTCTGTCTGCTGAGAAGGTCGGCAATCTGATTGTTTACTCCTGGGAGGTGTTCTGCCAGGAGATAGATTTTGTGGTGTATGGCCCATTTCCAAATGTGTTGAGCTAGGTGACAGTTGGAGAGTGTGCGTCTCCCCCCTGTTTTTGTATATAATAGATAGCTGTCATGTTGTCGGTGCGGACTAGGACAGCTTTGTCTACAAGGTGGATTTGAAATGTTTTTGTGCGCTAGAAACACTGCTAGCAGCTCTAGATTTATGTGGAGAGCTTTTTGCTTTCGACTCCACAAGCCTTGAATTGTGTGATTCTGGAGATGAGCTCCCCAACCAGTGAGCGTTGCGTCTGCTGTTAGTTTTGTCTGTGGAACAGGGTCTATGAAGGGCCGTCCTTTTGACAAATTTTGTGGGTTCCACCACTGCAGAGAGGGATGAATACGGCCGATTACCAACACTAGATCGGTTAAGAGACAAGCGACTGGTTCCACTGACTTGCTAAGCATTCTTGAAGGGGACGCATGTGAAGCCTGGCATGGGGAACAATCATGATGCAAGAGGCCATCATTCCCAGCAACTGCATATACAGTCGAGCTGGTAGTCATTGAGTGGACTGAAACTGAAGAATTAGAGCCTGAATATTGCGAAATCTGGCTGCATTGGGGAAAGCTAGAGCTCTTTGAGTAACTAAAGTGGCTCCTAGATAGTTTTGAGTGTTGAAAGGTTGAAGATGCAACTTCAACACTAACTGTAAACCCCAGTTGGTGCAGTAACTGCAGTTTTATGTGAGTGTGCTGGAGACACTTTAGGTACGTACTGGCTTTGATGAGCCAGTCGTCCAAGTACGGGAAGACATGAATGTGTTGTCTTCGTAGGTGAGCAGCGACTACTGCCAGACATTTTGTAAATACTCTGGGAGCCGTGGTGACTCCGAATGGGAGTACTTTGAACTGGTAATGCTGCCCCGCTACCACAAATCTGAGGATAGAATAGACTGAACTTCTTGTTTGAGGAGGTGTAAATGGTCTGGTGACATTTTATGTGAAAGTTTAGGTATGTTTGGAGGATTGTTGGTAAGCTCCAGGCAATAACCAGAACGGATAATTCCGAGCACCCATTTGTCTGTAGTTATTGATTGCCAATGGGTAGGAATTGTGAAAGACGTCCCCGACATGCATTAAATGATTGGGGGGAAGTTTAGGCAAGTCACTGTTTGTTATTTGAGGGGGGGGGGTAGGTGCATGTGTTGGAGCCTCTACCTCTACCTTTGCCATTGTTGCCTCTGTAGCCTCCTCTAAAGAAACCCTTGTAAGCAGAGGGCTGATTGTTGCCTTTGTACGGTGTAGAGGCAGTGTCTGAAGAGATATTCTTGGACCCCCCACGATAGAAGCTGTGCCGAAAGGAACTACGACTAGAAGGGGACTGTAGAGCTCCCATAGATTTTGCCACGTGTGTCCTTTTTCATTTTCTCCAAGGACATGTCTACTACAGGACCAAAGAGGTGTTGTTTGTCAAATGGTGAATTAAGAATAGAAGCTTGAACTTCTGGTTTAACCCCTGAAATTCTTAACCTTGCATGTCTTCTTAGTAGTACGCTTGTATTAACGGCTCTAGCCGCAGTGTCAGCCGCATCTAACGCACACCTAATGGAAGAATTAGAAATGAGCATTCCCTCTTGCACTAGGTCTTGGGCTTTGGACTTATGCTCATCAGGCAGGAATTGGAGCAGGTGCTCCATTTCATCCCAATGCGCCCTATCGTACCTGGCTAAAAGGGCTTGGGTATTAGCAATGCGCAAGTAATTTGCAGCTTGGGAGGCTACTCTCTTTCCAGAGGCTTCTATCAGCTTAGACTCTTTGTCTGGAGGTGGAGCATCTCCGGACATCTGAGAATTGGCCCGTTTACGGGCATTAGAAACCACTAAAGAGTCTAGCGGTAACTGGCCCCGGATGAAAACTGGGTCTGATGGTGCAGGTTTATATTTTTTGTCTATCCTGGGGGTGAGAATACGTGCACGAACAGGATCCTTAAATATATCATCCACATGTCTTAACATACCTTTGAGCATGGGGAGTGTGTGTGTGGATCTTTGGGAACTACTAAGGGTTTCAAAAAGGAAATCCTCCTCTAGGGATTCTTTATGTAATTGTACCCCATGATATTCAGCGGCTCTGCTTAATAGCTCTATGTAACCTACATTGTCATCTGGTGGAGTGGGTTTAGTAGGATAAAGGTCAGGATCATTATCTGTGGGAGAGACTGTATTATAATCCTTCCAGGGGTCTGCAGGTGAAGGATCTTTGCCCCCATCGTCCTGATCAGGTGTATGTGGTGGTGGTGAATTAGTAGGGGTAATTAGCAAAGGCTGTGTTTCTAGGGAAGGAGGTGATGGAGGAGGGGGAGAAGGGTTAGTACCAACATGTTTCCTTTTTAAAGGAATGGGATAAGCTTCCTCTGATTCTGATTTGCGTTTAAGTGGCAATTTGGTCACAATATGTCCAGTCTTTGGATTAATGTAAAGTTCCTTTTGTTTCGGGTCCGGTTTTGAAGGCGAGACGCTGAAACGGGGCTCCTTTGGTGGTATCGGAGCATCTTTATGTTTCGGTGCCGAGGTTTTCGGTGCCGGTGTCTTGGGTGCCAAGGATTTCTGTTCCGGAGACCGTTTCCGCGTCAATGGAGTTGGGCCTGAGACAGGTTTCAGTTTAGACCCCGAAGGATTCGGCTCGGCGTCCTAGTGTGGGCGACTCGATCCCAAGCCGGAAGGTTTTGACGTATGTTTCAGTGCCAAGCCCGAAGGCGCCCGGGGCGTTGGAAACATGTTCTCAGTACCTACCATGGCCCGAAGGCAGAGGTGGGACCGGAGCCTTTTTCTTGGGCTGAGTTGGGCTCTGGGGCAAGGGAGGATCGGTACTCACGATACTCTGACCTTGCAGAATGTCTTCGTCCACATCGGAGCAGGACTCTGAGACAGATATAGGCTCTTCTTGTTCTTTCTCGGCCCCTATAGCATAGCCGGTTTCGTGTTCGGAATCTTCTCCGAAGAGGTCCGGAATGGAGCCGGTGTTCTGACTCTGCATGGTGCGACGTCGAGCCCAACGGTCACGGAGCGTTTTCTTCGAACGGAAAGATTTACACGCGTCGCAGTCGTGTTCGTTGTGCTCCGGAGATAAGCACAAGTTGCACACTTCGTGTGAGTCGGTGCGTGGGAAATTCGCGTGGCAGCGAGGGCAGAATTTGAATGGAGTCCGGTCCATCGACTGCGAGGCGGACCGGCGCGGGTAGGTACGACGGCCTTTCACGAGTTTCCCGATCTAAAAGAGTTTTGTTACCAACTACGATACGCGGAGAAAGGGAAATACGCGATCGAAAACAATACCGTCGAGGGTAAGTGGATTGCGCACTGAGGGGAACCCGAGAAACGGTGTCGAACCGGAGCACAGCAATTCACGTCCGAACCCGATGGCGGAAAAAAAACAATCTAACAATGGAGTCGATGCCCATGAGCACTATCACCAAAAGGAAGAGTCACCTACCTTCTGACTGGAAAGACTTCTTCAAAGAAAAACAACTTGCTAACAACCGGACCCAACACTAGATGGCAGGAGTATGCAAAGCATGCGATCTACAGCTCACATGCCTCTAACATAAAGCTACAAAGTTCTATTTAAATATGCGCCCGACAACGCTTGGACCTCAAGAGAAATTAAAGAAAAGTAAGGAAAAAAAGAAAGCTATTTTTGAAAATGCTTTACAAAGTAACTGTCTTCTGTGAAGGCCATCATCACCAGGGAGAAGCGCCAGGTAAGGAGAGAAATGCATGCCCAAAGACTCCTGTCAGGTGGTCTACAAAGTAACACTTCACACCTGACAGGAACAGGGGCTATATACAGAAGTGCCCTGAGGGAGCAGCAAGTGTTTGTTCCCACTTTGTGCGCCTCCGGGGCACTTTGGTATTACAGTAAGGGCTGCAGATGCTTTTCCATCAGTCTGCCCCCTTAGGGTGGCCCCCCCAATGAATGAAAGGGGGTCCCATGGACCCCCAGACATTCCCCTGCAGGCAGGTACAGTCACCTGCAAGGGTATCTTTAATCCCTTTAAAATGCGCAGGTAGGTTGTCGCCTGCACAGAGAAACCCAGAGCAGCTTTTAAACAGCTGCTCCGCATTTCTCTTTTGTATGCACTGCCACAGGCAGCGTGAGTTCACGGCTGCCTTGAGGGCAGCTCATTCTTTCTAATAGGGCACACTTTCCCAGTTTTCACCCGGCACAATTACTTTGAGGTGCGCTGTGACGCAAACAGGAAAAGTGCGCTCTATCTGTAATAGGGCTCCTGCTGGTAATATGGGTGCCACGGCTGTCAAAAAGGAAAATGCAGGCCTCACTCTACTTTAGCTCTAAAGTATAGGAATGATGAAAATAGCACAGAAATAATACATATATCTTATAAAATAAACAACATTCTATTATACAATGTTCAATTGAAAGGCATTTGAAGAGATAAAAAAAGGTGCACATAGTGCATATCTCTGCTAGGGCAGTAAAGAAGAATATCTGCTGCAGAGATTATTGTACAATGGATTGTCTACTGATTGGTAGCTCTGCTGTGAGGTTATTGGTACAGAGCGCTGACCTCATGTTCTACGCTAATGGTATTATTTCTTCATCCATGTTTATGTATAGTTTTCTTCTTGCTGCTAGAGTTTACTGTAAAGAAGAATAGTCATAATTGAGCCTACGGTCCTGGAATAGAGTCTGTACATCGTACACAGATTGGTCCAGCAAGCAAACCCTTGAGGGTCATCAGAACTTTTTACCGCATGTGACAAGTAGTGTAGTGCTTCCATCAGACACACCTTACTGGATCTTGTATTAGGCATGCTAACAATCTGAGCTATTGTAATGTAATGAGTAACCTAGAGATATCTCACACCCACACCCACACCCCCCACACACACCCCCACACACACACCCCCACACACACACCCACACACACACACACCCACACACACACACCACACACACACACACACACACACACACACACACACACACACACACACACACACACACACACACACACACACACACACACACACACACACACACACACACACACACACACACACACACACACACACACACACACACACACACACACACACACACACACACACACACACACACACACACACACACACACACACACCAATGATTTGCATTTTCTTGCTGCATAATTTAGTCAACCCAGCCACATAATTTGGCCATCCTGTGCCCCATAATTCCATTGGCCCGACTATACTTTGGTGAACTGCCACCCTATGTGAGGAGTGTTCATACTAAAGGTCTAGAACATGGAACACTGCAGACAAAGAATTACAGCAAGTAAGTCGAACATATGGGGCAGGGAACACAACAGGTTGAGAAATTTAAGTGAGAGAAACGATTTAAAAAAAAAAAAAAAATTTTACATTTCAGCTGAGAAGCTATTGTTCAGCCAGAGGTGGGATGTCTACAAGAGCTGTTGCTGTCATAATGGAGTGTCTGAAAATCGTGGAAAGCAAAGCTGCCTCTTTCACTGACATTAAAGAAAACCTGGCAAATCATTAGCAGAATGTTTGGCTCCATGGCAAAACACCAACAGAAAAGTCTCTGTTCGCGTTCTGCAATTGGATATCTCACAACATACCAGCAGCTACCTGCCCATGGAGAAACCTACGGTTGCATTGAAAAGGTTGGTGCCAAAGAAAAGTCATAAGGGCGTGGCCATAATCTATCTGTGAGTTGCTTGTGTTCTGGTTCAAAGAGGTACAAAAGGGGATGATGGACGGAACGTTTGAGCCAATCAAACACTCACCCCCAGTCAACTGATCTGGGTTTAATCCATCATCATTCTTTAGCTCACTCCACCACCCCAGTTCAGACATGGCCATATGCAAATCAGTCTGACCCTGTGCCTCATGGGAACAGTCCAGCACGAACTGCCAAGCCATGTCTTCCCTGGACCGGAAACAAGCATCCTAGGACCGGTTTCTGGCATTCCAGCCGTCATCAGCCAGGCTTGCTTGAATCCAGTGGCAAAGTGAGCAAGGGACCCACGTCTGGGCATACCCCCGCCAACTTAGGGCGAACAAAGCGATACAAAAGGGGATGATGGACGGAACGTTTGAGCCAATCAAACACTCACCCCCAGTCAACTGATCTGGGTTTAATCCATCATCATTCTTTAGCTCACTCCACCACCCCAGTTCAGACATGGCCATATGCAAATCAGTCTGACCCTGTGCCTCATGGGAACAGTCCAGCACGAACTGCCAAGCCATGTCTTCCCTGGACCGGAAACAAGCATCCTAGGACCGGTTTCTGGCATTCCAGCCGTCATCAGCCAGGCTTGCTTGAATCCAGTGGCAAAGTGAGCAAGGGACCCACGTCTGGGCATACCCCCGCCAACTTAGGGCGAACAAAGCGATACAAAGGGGATGATGGACGGAACGTTTGAGCCAATCAAACACTCACCCCCAGTCAACTGATCTGGGTTTAATCCATCATCATTCTTTAGCTCACTCCACCACCCCAGTTCAGACATGGCCATATGCAAATCAGTCTGACCCTGTGCCTCATGGGAACAGTCCAGCACGAACTGCCAAGCCATGTCTTCCCTGGACCGGAAAATCCCCTTTTGTATCGCTTTGTTCGCCCTAAGTTGGTGGGGGTATGCCCAGACGTGGGTCCCTTGCTCACTTTGCCACTGGATTCAAGCAAGCCTGGCTGATGACGGCTGGAATGCCAGAAACCGGTCCTAGGATGCTTGTTTCCGGTCCAGGGAAGACATGGCTTGGCAGTTCGGGCTGTACTGTTCCCATGAGGCACAGGGTCAGACTGATTTGCATATGGCCATGTCTGAACTGGGGTGGTGGAGTGAGCTAAAGAATGATGATGGATTAAACCCAGATCAGTTGACTGGGGTGAGTGTTTGATTGGCTCAAGCTGTTCCGTCCATCATCCCCTTTTGTATCGCCTGGTTCAAAGAGGGCCTGGCAGTTCTGGCTGGATCGTTCCTATTGGAGCTGGGTCAAGACTGATTTGCATATGGCTGGGTCCAAACTGAGGTGACATGGTGGGCAAAAAACGATGGACTGGATGCAGCCCCGAGCAACTGCCAGTGACTGAGATTAAGTTGAGCATTCTATCCATCACTTTATTGTTGTTACATTATCTATCACATGTCAGACTTACCTACTGCTTAAAGGAGATTTGAGTGGGAAGTCATTCACATAAAGGACATCTGACTGACTCATCTAGATAGCCCAAGCCTATAAATTACAACTGAATTTACGGAAATCTCCCAATTTCCTGATCAGAGAGTCTCTATACCTAGGCAAAAATAACTACTTTAGCCGGCTGATTCCCTTCCCTCACCTACTGCTCCAGGTACAGGAACTTTTTCTGCAGGAAAGTGAGCATGTCTGGGACCAAGTTTTAGGATTGTGTATGCCTGTGGGAACTTGGTGCTCCTGCAAGCCCTCTTGGGTCACTGATGCACCAGCCTCCTATGCGACAGCGTGCCACACATAGTGGGTCACTATCATAGGGCCATCGAGCCAAGCGGGCGCAACATCACATGCCTTCTTGTTTTTGGGGGTTGAACTTACAAAGACGACAGATGGGCCAAATGCCAAGATTACTACCACTGGGACATTAGAATTGTGATCCAGACAGGGACTCAGGAGACTTAACCCCTCACATCCACTTACAGGACCTATCATTCGTTGAGTCACTCTACTGCCCACACAGCTGGTAATGCAAATAAACCCGCCCATGCCAATGAAAGGGTACAGGTACCCCAGACCAAAACATGATACCCCTTCCTTTCCACTCTTCCCCTGTATCCCCATATGTGTACATTGGCCCATTTCTTTGAAGTTAGGTGCATAATATAGGAATCCCTAAACCTACGCTCGCATGGTATGCAGAACCTCACTCTACAAAGTGTGCTGGGGTAAGGGCAGCAATGATTGCTAGGAATAAGTACGGCCCTCTATGTATGTGTTTTACATAACCAAGCTTTACGGATGTCTGCTTCCGCGGTTGTATATTCAAAACTTTAACCCTGTAACCGGCATACTTTGGGCCCCTCTGTATCAAGTCTTCCATTTCTGAACAAAGATCAGAGTATATCACACAGTCCACCACAAAATAGTTTGTCAATATGTATTTCTGGGACTCTGAGGAATAGGTGATGGCACTGATATGTATACAGCTAGGTTTGAATGGTTATTTGAACTGTGCCTTACCCCCTCCTAAAACACACTAAACCTAATTGTAGAATGGAGTCAGGCATGTTAGCCTGCTACTAGTACAAGAGTAACAATTTAGCCCCAATACTGATATTCACAAAACACAAACCTCTCAAGTAGTGAGTGCTAAAGATGAGGTAAACCCCTCCCATCCCTCTCCAACTACTGTCTCGCCAACTTTCGTTCTTTCCACCTCCTTCCTACGTTCTCGTTCGTTCCTCCCCTCGTCTCTCCCTTTCTTCTCCAAAGGTGATCAATGTGAACAGGTGACTCATACCTGGCTCTGTCGCTGTTTGAGCTTGATCTTGATGAGGAGGATGAGGCAAACAAGGGAGACGACAACGAAGAAAGCCAAAAAGATGCCCATGTCGAAGTACTCTGTGGGTTGCTTAAAACAAAGAAAAAGATGAGAAAAAAAATGAAGTTTAGTCTCCCAGCAACTGAAACACTGACTCACTTGTGGTCTCTTCACTCACACAATCATGCCCAAAGCCACCAATGAGTCAATCCTACAAACAGTCATTCCATCGCTCAACTGTTACTGCCCTTTTTCCAGCACCCACCCCTATTGATGATCAGCATTTGCTGAACTACTGATCCTCAAAGCTATTGCTCAACCACCTATGCTTCATTCAAACTTTCCTACCATATCCCATTACATATCAGTCTAACAGCCGTGCCTCCTACCCTCACTCACCAAGACAGCTTGCCAAAAGAACAAAATTCAAACATACTGCCTGAATCTTGTCCTTCCAATACTTTCCAAAATGCATGGGCTCTACAGCTCATAGCCAGCATTGACTCACTAAATTCGGCCTTCTTGCAAACATTTTCAGAAAAAAGCAGTAATACTCTTGCTACTCACAATAAAAAATATAAAAAATTAAAAGGTGTCCTTGATCCAATGAACCCCACAAGGAATCCAATAACTTCTGAGTCAAACAAGCCTTCCTTTTGTGGCAACACTTTTAGAACATTATCTCACAAAACCAGTCTGAGAACGGAGGGGCACATTTTGCTAGGGTTTGGTGAAGGTGCATTTCATTTTGAGTGGTGTATGGAGTGAGTTCACGGTTCCCTCAGACAACCTAAAGTAAGTGACTGATGAGGGAGGCATCAATGCACTGGCTTCATTAGTCGGCTCTCAGATTTTGATGGGTGCTCGACCAATCAGTGACATGGCTGACACCCTTCTGATAGCATTGAGTATCCTGCATCAGACCAGCATTGAAGGCCACATTGAGTAAGTCAAACATACCATTAACGTTGCCATCTTTTTCATCAATGTCAAGATCTCTCGCAAGAGGTTTTGCAAGGTCCCACTTTGTAATTATCCTTTTTGCACTCCACATTTTCCATCTAAACTTGCACTCTATTAGCCTCTCGTTTTTCATCTTGAAATTAACACAACTATTCATCATGGCCTCTACTGAGCAAAGGGAAAGCGCCTGGTGGTGCTCAAAAAGGAAGATACCACCAGTCTCTAGAGCCTAGAGGAAGCCAACAGCTACCTGAAAGAATAGAGTGAGACAAGCACACGATAAGAGACTATTGTATCCATTTTTCACTTTCCTTCTGCTCTGGTCTCTTGCCACCTCCTTTGCTTCCCCTTTAGCACATTGAAGCATCCTAAAGGCAGCAATATTATTATAGAAACAACCAACCTAAGACAAGACTATTCCTGATGCAGAGAGAATAGTACCTCTAGTCTGGTGCAGAGATGGAACTGCCCCTCCATCAATGTTACATAGCGGGATAAGTAAACACGGGTAGCAAGAGTGCAAACACCAACCTTTTGCCAGAGAGGTTGCTACCACCAACCCTGGGGTAGAGTAGATGCTGCGACCAAAGCAGAGGCAAATTGGGCAATAGACCTCAGTACAGAGGGAGCTGCCACCAAGGCCCGGTGGGCGCTTCCACTAATCCAGACACAGAAATGTGGAGAGGGAGGTCCAATCAACTCAAAAGAAGAAAATGAGCCATCAACCAAAAGTGTGATAAGCAGCAAGCTGCCAGCAACTCTGATGATTAGATAGATTCATCAACAGTGGTGCAAATGTGGTGATGCCAGCAGATAAAACAAAGTATAACTTCAGAGAACAAGGCCAGGGATATGAGTGAGTCTCACATAAGGATCGCACACTCAGAGATTCTCTACACTTTAAAGGGACCATCTGCAACATACATTCTTAGAAGGCACCACTCTCTCATCAATGTCTAGATTCACTATAGTGATGCCCCACTTGGTGAACCCCTCTTATATTTCAAAGGATTCTCACATCATTAGGAAGATATGTTATTCTAGTTTCATCAAGGGCCTTAAGGAGGTTCGGAATTCATCTGAGTTTTAGACCGGTAATGAATGGCTAAACCCAGCCTACTTATATTCAAACCACCCATGACCAGCTCACAAGAGATGAAACTTTAGAATATGCAAAATGGGATAAAGAGGCTTCAGCATTACACATGAACTGCCGCCATCTTCCTACACTCACCCGCGGTGGGCGGTGCTGGATCCGCGCTCGTGCCATTTTCTGTTTGTTAACTATGTTCATCAGCTTGACAGCATCTGTCCCCTTCACGTACACAACTGGCCTCTTCAGTGGATCCTCCAAGCCCTGATTCAGCTGCAAATTAAGAATGCAAGAAATCAAATCAGAAAGTCAGTAGAACCATGCCATATGCATACTTTGTTGTAAGAGCTTCATCCCCGCCTATGGATCGTCTGTTTTAATGGTTAGCTCAGCAGTGTGGATCATCTATGCAAAATTTGCAGGCCACTATACGAGTGATCAGCTTACACAATTAAATAAAAGTTGTGAACCATTTGTGCCGATATGAAGCGGTCTCTCTAACGGTCAATGGTGGTAATGGTGAAACCCATAGTATTGTGCATGTGCGGCAATGTGAGGATTCTCAGTAGAGACTGTTAATCTTGATTAGATGCTCACTGTAGACCATCACGTCAAAGCGGAGATGGACAGGATTAGCCACCTAGGTCAAATGAGCAGGGTACTGTACAAATGGTCAGTTTTGGATAAGAAGTGTCAATAGAGGCCAACAACTTCAATGATGGCACACACAGTATAGGCCATTGGTGCCATGATGGACTGCAATGTCTCCTGAATTTGTTGATATTTGTGGGGACTCAGATACAGGTTGCAACCCGCCTGCAGCTACAGTAAATGATACACAAACGTCTTTGGAAACAGATTCAGTTGCCAGTATGCAAGAGAGGTTGGAGGGCACATTAATATCAACCTACAAGTTGGCACAATGTGAGGTAAATTTTGTTCCAATGACTATGAAAATTGGTACATCGGGAGCAGGTGTTTGTTGTGACCCCACGAAAGGAAATGGGACTCCTCTATATTGAAATGTGCTAGGCTTAGTAAATAAATTGAACATCGAAGATTGGGAAACATTTGCAAAGAAATATCTGCTCCTTTGTTTTCAAGAAACATGGTCTATTGAACTATTGCATATTTTTATGTTATGTTAAATATACTTCTATAGCGCGCGTCTACCGATGGGTGTCTAGGTGCTTGCAGGGTCATGAGCTACTAATTTTATATTATTCAAATTCCGTTTGCTCTCCCTTGACTCAAAGTCTGGTAGGGCAAAAAGGGGATTGTTCATCCATGTCTCGACCCTTATACATGGCAGAACATTTAAGTATAAAGAGGGTAAACCCTTTTATCAAATATTAGGAGTACAGAGCCCAAGAGGCAATCATTTGGCAGTGGTGAATTTGAACAACAATGTCTTTACAGCCAAGAAATTAGAGGTTCTGAATAGCCCTTTCTCTTCGCAATCTACTTCAAGAACTTACGTAGGGTTTGCTAAGAAGGGGGAGGGGAACAGAGACTCCCTAATGACACTGACCTAAAAAAAAGATAACAGGACAACAACCCTCTAGTTCTGTATGCAATTTTGGTAAACACAAACAGATACATTTCGTATTTTAGCTGAAATGATAGTGGGATGAAGATTAACTCCACACTTTCGGTGCGATGACCGATTGCTTGATTTCACCGGGGGGTCTACCCATTATCATTTCTACTAAAATATAAAATGTATCTGTCCAAAATATTTAGGATCAAGATTGTTATTTCTTTCCCTCACAGTGAATAGTGTTAAAGATTGCCGTAGAGCAATAGTGAAGTATATATCTTTTGGCCCTGATGAGGCAACATGTCGTGAAACACATGCTAGCCTATGAATAAATCTTGGATTAACAATGAAAAAAACTCAACTTATCGTTTTTGTTTACTGAGTATTACTCTTTAAGCCATAAGACCTCAAAATACAGTCTGTGTTTACCAAACTTAGAGGGTGTTCTGTAAAGGTGCAGGGACATTCCCCAGGTTAGGCATTGTCCCATCCGGCCCTCCTTTATGCGGAGGATGCAGTCCTAATGGCTCGCACTTCATGAGTACTTCAAACATTATTGGACACCTTTGAGTTACTTATGGGTGACCTGGATCTAAAGGTTAATCTCTCTAAATTCTTTATTATGACCTGTGGGTCCAATAAGGCCACACATGTCACTTTAGTGTTAAATATATACAATTAGGGTAGAAAAGGGCATTCTCTTATTTGGGCGTACTCTGATTCAGTAGGTTCCTGGAAACAACAGATAATCTTAAGAAATGATCAATTTGTGAAGGCCGCCACCCCCTATTTGCTTTTGCATCTAAATTAGGGAGTTAATCAAATTTCTGAGTTAATCAAAGACATTAATAGAACTATAGTGTAGAGGTACAATCAAATGTAGGGCACAGCTGTGTCAAATTGTGGAACTGTACAAAAACTCAGTTCTGCTACTTATACTTCAACCTGATCAACCAAACCTCTGAGGTAATTATGTACCATCTATCGAGGCAAATGCACATCAGTGGCGACCTATGGGGAAATAGGACGTAAATAGGTTACAGCAGTCAAAAAATGTGACTGAAGACTGTCTGTCCCCTCTAGCTGTTTGTCTGCTCTGTGCCACAGTGAACTGGGTGTATCCTTTGTTGAAGATACCATCAGACTGCAGTCACTTTTGTGGCACACGGTTGGGGTTCAGCCTGAAGCACACTTGTACAGAATGATAATACAGGACTAACTATCCCTTTGATCGGGCCGGTCACAAACTGAGGCTCAATTATATTAAAATCTTGTGTGACAAGCTGTAACACCCTCACCTTTTTGATAACCCGAGACCTTTGGCAGTGATGGGAAGGGTGGATCTAAAGAACTAGCATCTACAGCATTTTGATGAGGAAAGATCTCTGGCCAACAGACACAATGTTACGTTCATGTCATATCCTACCCTTTCAGTAGACGAAGGTTTGCAACCTTACCTGGCCCATATAGAGGGTAGCCAGAAAATATATCTATTAACACGATTCATATTGAATGTGATGTTTCGAATTGTAACCTTTCCACACCAAAAACTATTGGCTGAGAAATTTAGAGAAATGGCCATGTGATAAAACCTCCACGCAAAGGATGCTGCAGTTTATGTTTTACTGTCGTTTTTTTTACATGCCTGGAATTAACTTACTCAAACTTATGCTAAAGAAAAATCATCTAAGACACTGGAAGACATCTTTGATTTTTTTATTTTTGACTTTTTTTTTTTAACATTACCTACATTTAGAGGAAGTTTGTCTTAGAATAGCGACTTCTGTCTGGCATGTTGTATATAAGGAAGGGGCTGGGTGGTTAGTCCACACTGAATTTTAACCGTTTTTGGTTCTATGTTTTAGTTAATTTTATCGATATAGTATTCAGAGGGTATTGGATGTGGCTATGAAACACAACTTTTATGGAATATTTTGCTTTTATGATTTCTAATTTTAAAATCAAATAAAGCGTATAATGACTAACTGCTTAGTAAAGGCAGTGTGTGTCAATACTTTTTTCTCCTATTTGGTACTACAATCCCCAGCGTCCCTAGCGGCCCACACGAGTCATCGGTAATCATCGTAGCGCGACCCGGAAGTGAACGGCTACTCCGTTTCCCGGGTTCGCGTGGCAGCCTTACCACTTTAAATAAGGCTGTCAGGACACATGAAGTACAGAGCCGGCGGGACCGAGACCTAGTAGGTTTACCACGGGGCAGGATCTTTGGAATCGTGAGTAATGGTGACTGGTATGAATGGGCTGAGACGTAAGTGCAACCCTCCATTATTTGGAGGTTTTGTTGGTGTCCGAGTTCATTTACATCATGATTGTTTAATCTATGTGTCTTTTTTCCATTTTTCTTTTCTTTCACGTTTTTCTATTCATCTGCAAAACCAACATATGATAACAACCTGACTTGGGGTTTTAATCACACTAGTGTGTGACGACAAGACTACCCCATTGTTGCGAAGCCCGACGCGAAGCATTACTCCACCCAAGTAGGGGTAAGATTGGTGGTTGTGAATGCGAGCCTAAGGGCGAGGGAGTATGGCGGATGTTGAGTTTCAGAATGAGTGTATTGCAGAACACACAATGAATCACAGACACACGACTGCAGTTAATGTCAGTTTGCGGAAATAGTCCGCCACTACACTTCAACTTTCTCTAGATCACGCAATTGAATGATTCTATGAGTAAGAGTGGTATCACACACGCCAAATAAAGGCTAGTGAGTCGTTTCCTTATCATCCAACGTGGCACAAGGGTGAGGAGCACTTTCACTGAATTAAGAAGGCAAATTCATTAGAAAGATTCATACACTATGTTTCTTTGTTCTGTTGTTTCTTTCTTTACAGATGGAGCAATCAACTCTGTATCTTAAACAGGAGTAGCTTAAGGAGCAGCTATCTGCCCTTATTATAATTAGGGTAGGGAAATTCCCACACCCTTTCGTTTACTTTCCAGGGGGTGTTATTCCTCTGCCCTGAAGAAAGTCCAGTACCCTTAGTGGGACTTTTCATGGACTGAAACATGTTGGCATTCAGGTCCTAGGACCATAATATCCCAAAGACCCTAGTTTTACTTTCTTTTAATATTTCAGTGAGATCCAAAATAAAGGGACACCGGGGTCTCTCTGAGATTTTTAATCTTTATTCCCCCTGGCCAAAAACATATTTTTAAGAGCTCCCTGAAAGATTGGTCGAGCCCACCCTGACTTCTAGGCGTCAGGGTGACCCGATGATGAAGCATGACACCACTAGGGTGTGTGAGGGTATATAAAACAAGAAGGATTTGCTTCCTTGCCCACCATCAGGTGGTGTACTTTATTGTCTTGATTTGGGTTTTATAGGTTTTTGAGGTTTGTTCCATCTACGAATCTATATGCATGTGGCATTAGGGGAGTACTTTTTGTGACTTCAATGTGTGTCAATAGACAATCGAAATAAAGGGATTACAGACCATCAATGTCAATTGCTGAATGCACAGTTGGTGGCAATGGTGGGGCGCACGTCCAGTAAATAATGAAATGCACAGTACCCGTCACCAAAGTTATTGTTGGAATTAGGTTGTTACCCAGTTAGACTGACCCTTATTTATTCAAGGGAGGAACGGAAAAAAGGATTTTGAGAAAGGGCAGAGGGATGTGGGGAAAGTTCCAGGAACATAGCATGAAAAACTGGGATTCTCCCCATAACACACTAATAATACATGTGTGTGAAAACTCTGAACTTATCAAGACACTGTTTAAAACAACAATGAGGATTTCCCATGGATTGGTGCATAACAAATGAAAAATCAATATATTCGGGGAGGGGTTGTCCGCGTAAGAGGGAGCGAGTTTAGGCAAGATGGCGCTCACATAGAGGCTTAAACACTGAATCCAGTTTGATTCATGACGATCCAGATTAAGGCTCCCCCTGACATTAAGAGCCATTCTAGCGACGCATGAATTCCACTACATCTCGTATCACTACCTTACTGTATTTGCATTACGTGGAAAGGGACCCTCCCACCCAAAAAAATGGCACCAACAAATCTAACATAATGTACTGCTGCTAATTCTCTGTTGTTCTCCTTTATTGTTTTTTCTTATTTAAAAAACTAAATTAAAAACGAGGATTTCCAATATCTTTGCAGATAGAAAGGGAGAGGCACTTTTTTTCTTACCTTCCAGTTTGATTGTGTGGGGGAAATGCTTACACAAAGGAAAGAGAAAATTAACTAATGAGCCCTTATAAACTCAGAAACAGGTCAGCAAAAGAAATTAGGGCAAGTAGGAAGTTTAAAAGGAATGCAGGACTTATTCAAAAGGATTGAATGATTTCAATGCTTCCTCGCTAAGGCAGTATTGTGCAGTCGGGGTGAAAATACTTGCCTAGAGACCATCATTAGCAGTGGTCTGAGGCCAGGCAACCCTGGAAGGAAGGTCAATCTAACACTAGCTTGTCATACACTTTCCACAATGGAAGGAGATCACAAGGCTCTCCCATTATGCCACAGGTTTGCTGTGAGGGAATCTGGAAACTGTGTTTTGACGGTGGATGAGGACAGTCAGACCCATGGAGTCTTCCTGGCTACTTCTGGTCTTGTCTTCGGTCCTAAGACTTTACAAAGTCATTCAGTTTGTGCTGGGAGGTTGTGCCACATATTCATGACCTTTTGCTTTACCGCTTCTTGCTAACAACTGTGCCCTCTATCCCCTCTATTTCATATCATGGTTTCTACATGGAGGAGTACTCTTGTAGTGTAGAGTACTTATCTTTTGCCCCTTGTTGAATACCATTACAAATTCGAAGTTCTCAATCTTCAACGCCATCGAGCCACCTTTGTTCTCTAGTAGACATGCTTAAATGCTTCAGCCTCCTCTCGCAGCAATAGTGATTTAGACCATTCTTCATCAAGGATGTTATTCAGTGTATAAATGAGGTCCCTTGAAGTTGTTAAAGCTTTGCCGGAGGCCTTCTCAATAATTTCAACATTAACAGGACCTCTAATTATGTACCCTTTACATTCCCCCTGCTCTCCCCAAGGCTGGTACAATGGTTTGCTTATTCCAAATTCACCATTATAGCCCGCTTTGTTGAGTTACCTTTCTGTCCTCACCCTCCATTTGATAGTGCTTGTAGGCATAGGAATTTGAACTTGGCATAAGATGTCACCCCTACCACTCTTTCAACTCAAGTCTAATGCCACCACGCTAACTGGGTGATCCGCTCTAAGGTAGACCTTCACATCATCTTAATAGATGACACTTAACTAGCTGACCACTGATCTTTCCTTAGGGGTCCTGAATTTACAAAGCAGCTCAGGTCTAACAAGGATATCTGTGCATTAATCAGCCAAGGCCCAAGGAGGTGTCAAATACATCGATAGAACACCAGTATCATGACAGCCACATACCTGGTCAGCCGCTTCTGGGTTCTCGGACACATCGAAGATGACAGCTGTGGCTCCTCGCTGCACTGCTCGCTTTGCCTACAGAGATGAGACAAAGGACAGCATGACAACCAGTTCATGAACAAGAAAAGGTATGAACCGAAAGAACTTTATGGGCAGAAGAGGATTAAGTCTACACATTGACTTGACAAGCTTATCAGACCCATAGCTAAATGTGATAAAACATTATTATTCCAGATCTGTGACAATGATAATATACATATGTACATATGTACATTAACTATCCTTTAAGAGGGAGGGAGGGGGAATTTCTTAAATCTATTCCACCAACAGCATGCGCAAGTTAAAATTTATGACCAAAGTCCACATCATCATTAGCATCAAAATCAAGGAAAAGACTCTTTATTGAATGGACATGCAGGCTGCCAACTGTGGGTGAGAAACATTAATTGGAGCCTTTGATTCTGTAGGACCAAAGAACAACCATCACTTCCCATATATTAGCTGGGTCTTATTTTGGCACACAGGGAGTCTGAACACAATATCTACGAAAGGAAATCTGTCTTATCTTCCAGCAAGCAGGAAATGGGGGTGACTCTTGACATGAGGGGTACACCTTCATACTGTCACAGACAGACCAAAACAAGGGGGCAGCTGACCTTTGGCCCCAAGATTAGCAATTGCACGGTGGTCACACTGATCAGGCACAGAAACGTAGCTCCCTCTCAGACATGGGCATTGAGTCCAACCCTCAACACATCAGCGGTCATCAATAACAATTAGGATCAATTCAGCATATTACTTTTCTGAGTTAATCAAAGACATTAATATAACTATAGTATAAAGGTGCAATCAAATGTAGGGCACAGCTGTGTCAAATTGTGGAACTGTACAGTAACTCAGTTCTGCTACTTATACCTCAACCTGATCAACCATGCACCACTGTTAGTTTAATCTTTGATGCATTCCCTCAACACACTACAAACTAAAAAATACCGAATTTATCACAAACACGCATAGCAGCTCAGGCATGTCATATTCGGCTATAACGGGGATAGCCACCACACTTCCCACCACAAGCCACAGCAAGTTTTTAATATCATTATACAGATCAGAGCACATGCATCCAACACAGCCCAGATAAAGCATATTGTTGGCACCCCGAGATCTTGCAATAGCTATTACTTACCCACCGAGAATTGGATACAAATATAAATCACTACTCAAACAGAGCACTTCAGACACCTCTCATACGCCTTGCATGGCACCAAACCCATTGAGTCACAAAGCATTAGCTTTTAAACAGCTCATCCTTTAAACAAACAACCTTCCATCACAGAGTCAGAAGAACCTCTTAGACTACATCACAATGTCACTTAAGGTTGAACCAAAGCTATAGAGGTGGCTAAGCATTACCATCTCAAAAGCACACCCCACTCCTCGCACCTTACTTTATAGAAACCGCAGAAGACCCCAGGTTAACCACACCACACAAGCAACACAGCTCAATATCTAAGTCGATTCCAAATAAGGCAATTTAACATCACTGACACTTTGGGCTGGGTAAAGGATAATCATTCGAACTTGTAGCATGAATCATACATCAAGGTCTATGGCACACGCACATATGCATATAGTATATCTTGACTGATCTATACACTGACTATGCCAATCGACCAGCCACTTAGCAAACACAATGACAGCCATGTGGAAAGCACACAGTTTTCAAAAGTGCTATGAGATCATGCAAATAGTAGGGAAAAAACCTATGGAAATAAAAGCTTCATAAAAGACTTCACGTTTTGACATCATTGTTTTTGCAGAAGTACTCTGCAAGATGGTGTTTTTCCAGCATACTAGGCGGACGCTCTGTATACACAAATTAAGGATCAATCGTACAAATAGTACTAGCAACTTTGGGTGGTCCCATTACCAAGCTTATGTACGTCAAACAGAACCAAGAGGTTACTGGGCTTTATAAACTTCCTAACATAACATCATGAGGTTTAAGGCAGGCAGGCCAGGGGCAGGTCTTAAATCTGTAAGATTATAGATTCAAAGCCACAAGGTTAGATTTGTTTTATCAGCGTGTAATATGTTAAAAATATTTCAAACACCAGTTTATGAACCATGAAAGTGCAAACAACAACATTTTGTATAGCATATGCTATAACAGTTTAGTACTGCTGAAAATAACAGGGATTACTATTATCTCAATGTATTAGTACTCATTTAGTAGTCCCAGAATCTGCTTAATCGCCCCAATACAACTCCAACTTGTAACATACAGATCACACACAAACAAGCAAGCATTGGCAAAGCTAATATATCTGGCCTTGGAAAGTTTTTTTCTTTTTGGAAAAATATGCAAAAAACATTATATAAAGATAAAGGAGTGGTCAAGCAGCCCAGAAACACCTGCCATGGACCTGAAGTGAGCTCACTTTCAGACAGCTGTGAGCATATGATCAGGTGAAATGCCATCACCTAGGAATAGGGTTTTTGGTTGGCAAAGGAATGCACCCTGTGCAAGCAGGAACCACAATTATAGTCAGAGTAAGTCACAACACACCCTAAATTACCCTGTGCTCATCCTCTGGTAGCTAGGCACAGAGCAGTTAGGCTTCACTTAAGAGGCAATGTGTAAAATATTTGTGCAACACTTAAAACAGTAACACAATGAAAACACCACAAAAAGACTCCACACCAGGTTAGATAAATGGAGCTTAATTTTATAAATAAAACAAGACCAAACTGAAAAATTCCAATATGTAGAAGTTGAGATATGAATTAATTTTGAAAGAATAAATGCAAAATAGCGCTTAGAAGCAATAAGTGTTTAGATGGGTTATCTGGTCGCACTGGACCAGGGCAAAGTCAAAGGTTCAGGCTGATCACGATAGAATGCAGGCTGGATACAGGGACCCACTTGGGTCCACTGAACCAAAGTACCTTGATCCAGGCTTGGGTCTACGTCGAAGAGGAGGCGAGGTGCAGCCAAAGCAATAAGTCCGTGACGAGCCACGTAGTTGGCAAGATGCGTCGAGATTCACCACGCAATGGCGGCCCTGCGTCAGTTTTGAGTGCGAGGCACCGGTTCCAAAGGCGATGCGAGCCTACTGCTCCCATAGCAGGCGATGATTCAGAAGGCAATGCACTGGTTCCGAGTGCAATGCACCGGCTTCGTTCCACACTTCGATGAAGATCCAATCCACGCAAAGGTGAAGATGCACAGGTTCCGGCCCACGCAAAGGGGAAAATGCACTGATTCCGATGCGTGGGTTGTAGTTGTAGTAGCACCTTAGGCCTTACTTCCAAGGGTCCAGGACTGGGGTGGCACTACTTGGCAGGGGAGACTCACAGCTTGTAGAGTCCAGATGCAGGTAGCTGAAGTCTTTGATATCCCTGAGACTTAGAACACGAGTCAAGCTAGCAAGCCACTGGAGTCACTTTGGGTTCAAGTGATGCAGGTCCAGACCTTCTCACCCAGGCAGGAGAACAGCAAGCAGCAGGGCAGCTCAGCAAGGCATAACTACAGCAAGGCAGCAGTCCAGCACAGTGGCAGTCCTTTCAGCAGCACAGCAGAACAACAGCTCTTAATCCAGGCAGAAAAAGTGTACTGAAGATATGGTGTCAGAGGTCCAGTACTTATACTCAGTTGTGCCTTTGAAGTGGGGGAGACTTTAAATAAAGATTTGAAGTGCACAGAGGTCCTCCCTTCCTGCCCTGGATCCAGACTCACTACAGGGAGTATGCAACCCTTAGAATAAGGCAGTGCACAGCTCCTCCCTCCATCTCCCGGGAATGGCCCATTAAGACACACCAAAAGCTTCCTTTGTGTGTGGCTGTCTAGAAGGAATAGACAAAGCTGACCTGTCACCCAACCCAGACTGAACAGAGACAGGCAGCAGACACCAAATGGCTAAAGTAAGTAAATGCCAACTTTCTTCAAGTGGGAATTGCCAAACTATAACTTAAAATCCAACTTCACCCTAAGTTGTGAATTTAAATTGTGAGTCCAGTGACACCAAACTTGAAAAGTCTATCTCTTCACAACTGAGAATTACACTTAAAAGATGTAATAAGGTAATTCCAATGTTATCCTATGAGAGAGATAGGCCTTGCAGTAGTGAAAAACGAATGGGGAGTTTTTCACTACCAAGACATGTAAAACTTAAAAGTACACATTCTGCTTTTTAAATACATTGTACCCTGCCCTGTGGCCATACAGGGACTACCTTAGAGGTGACATATGTATACAGAGGGAAGGCTTAGGCCTGGCAATCTTGCCAGTTTGAGGTGGCAAGTAACACTGCACATACAGGCCCTGCAATTGCAGGCTTGAGCCATAGTTAGAGGGCTACTGAAGGAATATGCCACGTTACCTTGCATGCTTTTTTAACGCATGCCATTACAATGCGGTCATTACAATGACTGCGTTGTAACAAAGCATGCCATTACAACGCAAGTCGGAACAACGACTTGCTCTAGGGGGGGGGCGCTGGATGTTGGAATAGTATAATTTACTATTCCAACTCCAGTCTGTGCAACAGTAGGGAAGGTGTTGGATTTTAAATCCAACACCTTCTGACCCCTAGAGCAAGTCGTTGTTCCGACTTGCGTTGTAATGGCATGCGTTGTAACAACGCAGTCATTGTAACGACCACGTTGTAATGGCATGCGTTGTTCTGGATTAGTGGTAAACGATGTTTACCCTACTGAAGTGGGTGGCACAATGAGTGCTGCAGGCCCACTAGTAGCAAATAATTTACAGGCCCTGGGCACATGTAGTGCTCTCTGCTAGGGACTTCTAAGTAAATTAAATAATCCAATTGAGGTTAAGTCAAAGTTACCACGTTTAGGGGAGAGAGAGAGAGCACAAGCACTTTAGCACTGATTGCAAGTGGTAGAGTGCACAGTGTCCTAAAGCCAGCAGAAACAAGGTCAGAACATGCATTGGCATAGCCAATAGGTCTCGCCTTTGGGACCTTATAAGTGTTTAGCCATGCAACAGTTGATGTTGTTGCACCAAAGATATTGTGCTGGATAACTAAACACTTATAAGGTCCCAAAGGCGAGACCTATTGGCTATGCCTAAACTCTCTACTATAGCAGCTAGAGGTGTGGTGGGTGTTGCACTGAGCCAATTGGCTGATAAGGCACTAAAATGTTAACTCTTTTGTGGGCTTCGTCTGTCTTCAGGTTTTCAGAACAGAAAGAGCTGAGGCGTGTAGGCCTACGGCTGACAACTGAGCCAAGTGCGTGAAGGAGACAGAGGATTGAATGAATAAAATGTGGAAAACCAGAAAAGTAGAGGCATCAAACAGATAGAGGTACAGAAAAAGATAAGAAAGTAAAAATCATAGAGGGAAGAAAAGAAAAAGATTGCTAAATATAAATGGTGAAATGAGGAAGGGAAAAAAGGAAGGAAGGATACAAGTATGAATGGAAGGATAAAACAAAGAAATGTGAAGGGAAGAGTGGAAGGAAGTGTGAAACAAAAGAAGGGTGCAAAGAAGGAAGTGTGGAAGGAAGAATTAAAAAAGGGACAGAAGGAAAGGGGGTTGGAGGAAAAGAGGAAAACAAAGAAGGGTGAAAGAAGGTTTGGAAAGATGGAAGGACGAGTGAAAGGATGGGTGAATGAAAAGAGGACTGGAAGACTGCTGGAACAAAAGGATGAATGGAAGGGTGGAAAGATGGAAGAGTGCATGGAAGGGAGTTGGGTGGCTGGATGAGTTGAGAATGGAAGGAAGAAAGGATGGGTGAATGGATGAACAGAGAAAGGATGACTGGGATGATCGATAGACAGGAAGGAGGGAAGGATGAAAGGATGAATGAGTGAATAGATGGATATTAGGTGAAAGGATAATAGAAGAGAAAGTGATTGATAGAAAAATGTGTGGGTGGATGGAAAGGTGAAATAGTGGATAAATGGGTCGTGGATTGATGAAAAGGTGATTGAAGAAATGGATTAATAGGTTGATGGGAGGGGAAAGGATGGATGGGTGTATGAAGTGGAAAGGACGAATGGATTAATTGATGAAAGGAAGGGTGGAAGGGAAGTTTTGTAAGGAGGATTGGGCTAGCTTGCTGTGCTCGCTCGGTGCCATTGGAAGTATGATTCAAAGTGGTAGGTATCTTAATTGTATGCCACTTTCTTGGTTTAGAGTGAAAGTATCTTGTAGTTACTGTGAAGCAAAATCTCGCAGGGGCAAAAAGGTAAGTAAACTAAGAAACTTTGCAAACTTCACAAATTAAAAAAAATTGCAAGTTCTGCCAGGTGTAGGAAATTGCACCTCTCGTTGGTGACTAGAGGAGTGGTTAGTGCAAACGTTAATTTATTGAATTTAAAAAAGGGTACATTTAGCACAGTGTGCACTATAGAAATGAAATGGTCAATTGAACCCAGACAATAATATACCAAGAACGGTTCATGAAGCCGGGGCTGGCATGTGTTCCTTCTGAACAGAGTGGATAGAAGACAAATATAAGCAATGAGGAGCGTGAGATTTCACACCACTGAACTGAGTAGAGACAAAGCACCACAAGCATTGACAAAGCCAAAAGGTTTCGCAGATGGGAGAGCTATTGGCTTTGTCATTGTCTTTTACCCATGTTGTACAGCAGCACAGCTGCCGTGTAGCATGACTGAAAGAAAAAACAAAAGTGGTATAATGCGGGCAGTGCTGGCTGTGTAATAACTTTTGTCAAAGCACTACAGTGCAGCACTGAGCTATTTTTTAAATAATTTTCAGCCATGCAACATGGCTAATAGTTATGGGAAAAGTGCTATGACGGCGGGCACTGTTTATTATGTTATTAGAGCAAAGGTTTGAAACACGTGTACATGTATATTGGTTTTCCATATCGTGACCGTGAAATGTGCGTGCCTTGCTTTGCCTGCTGGTGCACAATCTCTACACATGCACTCAGTGGACAGAAGAGAATGTGTATATATATGAGCACTTGCCATGCTTTGCAATATGAGCTACTCATAGAACCCGGGGGTCAGCTGGTGAGTGGTAAAGTCCCAGCGCTGGCCTCTGCTTTCAGTTTGGAATTATTAGCACGGGCCTTATTTAATGGACGTCTGGGCTCTGCTTTTCTAAGCTCCATCCATAAATTATCATCTATTTCCTTTCAGACCAACCCCCTCCACAAACAGTCACCCGTGAACGCGGATCATTTCACCTAGCAGTATAGTGTACTACCATTAATACGTTGAATACAAGCCATGTTTTCTAAGGCTCCTCAGCTGGGCTACAATCTGGAGTATCTCGTGCTTGACATACTGCAAACATACCTAATAGCACTAATGAGCTCTGTGCTCGGGCCCAGCCTGGTGCAGCCAAAGATGTGTTTGTTGTGGCTCCATTCATTCCAACTAGCACGTTATAGAGCTTTTTTCATAGCGCTCGAATGCACCTCAGAGCTATTTCATCATAACTTTCAGCCATGCAACACAGCTAAAAGTTATGGGAAAAGCGCTATGACGGCAGGGTTGTGGGGTAAAGCAGCATGAAATAAGGGAGTGGTAAGGAGGAAAGCTGTTCGGAGGGAAGGGGGGGAATTTAGAAGGGCCAAACAGGGGCAGGGCGGATAAAGAAACAAACCAACTTGTGGGTGGGGTGTGGGAAATAAACAATGGCTAAGAAACACGAACAACATGCGGGGGATATAGAAACACGAATGAGGGGCGGGTGGGAGGTATAAATAACAACAAGAAAGAGGAACAACATAAACAAACACGAACAGGCGAGTAGGATAAAGAAACAGACAAGGCAAACAGTACCTGAAGTGGAGGGACAGAAATTAAGGTAAATACATCTGGGCTTGGTCCATGCTCACAGGAAAAAAACGCATTTGCAATGCAATCGGTCCCCCTTTTGGGAACTTATAAGTATTTTGCGATGCAGCACATTAGATGCAGGGGAAGGCGAAGCTGAAACACACAGCAGCACAGACAAGCTTGGTGTCAGCGACGCGCTATAGGCCCGCACCAGGTCAGCTAGCCTATAAAATTGGCCAAAAGAGCGGACGATGTGATGACATTTGTTAAAGTTATGCCCTGCCGATTCGCCTGTAGAATAGAACAGAACACGGATGGTGCCTCACTTGATGCACAGGGAAAGGGTGGGGGGAGAGAAACGCGGTGTTTGTGCTCGGAGGGTGGGGGAGAGAGCTCAACGCGAACCGGGAGGTGGAAATCAAAGCACAGCATGAGCACATATTTTGATGCTCTGAGGTGGTCTACTAAAAATAAAAATTAAATAGCGTGCTCAACAAAAGGAAAGACAGCCATTAGCTGCACTGTGCCTGGAAACACATTTCGACATAAGCTCAAGCGTTGGAAGTCTGGCAGCAGACAAGCTTGGTGTCAGCGACGCGCTATAGGCCCGCACCAGGTCAGCTAGCCTATAAAATTGCCCAAAAGAGCAGACGATGTGATGACATTTGTTAAAGTTATGCCCTGCCGATTCGCCTGTAGAATAGGGCCTAAATGCTCACACTCTTCCACAGAACACGGATGGTGCCTCACTTGATGCACAGGGAAAGGGTGGGGGGAGAGAAACGCTGTGTTTGTGCTCGGAGGGTGGGGGAGAGAGCTCAACGCGAACCGGGAGGTGGAAATCAATAAAGCACAGCATGAGAGCACATATTTTGCTGCTCCGAGGTGGTCTACTAAAAATAAAAATTAAATAGCGTGCTCAACAAAAGGAAAGATAGCCATTAGCTGCACTGTGCCTGGAAACACATTTCGACATAAGCTCAAGCGTTGGAAGTCTGGCAGTATGACAGCTGCGAGTGGTGTGCGCGCAAGATACAAGGAGAAAAAAAAAAGTGAGAGCGAGAGCAGTCTTCACTTTTTCAAGCACTGCACTCGTGCTTGTGGCGCGCCGCTGCGCGCTCCCGCAAGGTGGATGCCCCCACAAGCATGAGTGCAGTGCTTGAAAAAGTGAAGAGCGACGGCTAAAGGCCCTCCTATGCAGCGCATGCGCGCTGCGTAGGCAAGACCTAAAAATGGAGGGAGGGAGGCAGGCAAAAAATTGGGGGGAGAAGACCACCCTAAGGCTGTCGGGTCTAACAGTGGGCTAACCCATTGTTCCGAAAACCCCTGTATGAATGTAACTATGTATGCATTTTTAAACATAAGGCTGGAGAAACAGATACAGCTCTCTCTAGGTGAGACTTAAAATAAGGTCAGCAGATGTACCTAAGGGAAAAAATATATATGTATATTTTTTAAAGACATGCGTGTCTTTTTTTATGGATGGAGAAGACACAGACCTGCCTACTTTTGTTTAACATGGGCAGGACCTGTATAATGCAGACTGATCCTAGAATATTATGCTGCTTGGGGTCACCCCAACTCTTCTTCTAAGCACGTGCACACATGAGCAAATCAGTATGTGTATTTTACATGCACAGAAACCTTAACAAGGAGCATTGTAGAGAATACATTTTGCAACATTCACGCAGACTTTTTAGCGGTTTGTAAGAAAAGATCTCAGTAGACAACAACACCACCCCAATTCTATCGTTTTACATGCCATGTAATGATACACCACAAAATAAGGAGTGAGAAAGCTGTGCACTCGGGTTATATACGTTTCAAAGTCAAGTTGATGTCAAGGACCAGTAAAAATTTGAGATCATGCTATGGTTTTACTGGAGTCCTGAAGCAGCCTTCTGATTGTGCGCTATATAAGAGCATCAAAAACATAAATCAATCAGTGTTTGTTAAGCGAGACTACTCACCCGTGAGGGTCTCAATGTGCTGGGGAGGAGGGGGCTGCAGGCCCTAATGTGCGCTGAGGTTCAGTCGAAGAGCCAGGTCTTGAGATCCTTCCTGAATTGGGTCAGCGACAGGGATAGCCAGAGGAGGAGAGGCAGGGTTTTCTAGGTTTTGAGGGAGAAGTAGGAGAAGAATCTTCCTCCGGTCCTGGTCTTGTGGATCCGAGGGACGGTAACAAAGGCCAGTTCGACAGAGCGGAGGTGACTGGGTATGTGGAATGATAGGCCGTGGTTCAGGTATGCTGATCCGGCATTGTGGAGGGCTTTGTAGGCGTACATGAGGAGCTTGAACACAACTCTTTTGTTGACTGGGAGCCAGTGGAGTTCTTGCAGGTGTTCAGAGATGTGGCTGCGACGGAGGATGTTGAGGACCAGTCTGGCTGCGGCGTTCTGAATGTTCTGTAGTTTCCTGAGGAGTTTCTGGGCAACGCCTGTGTTTAGTGTGTTGCTGTAGTTGAGTCTGCTGCTGATGAGTGCGTGGGTGACCGTCTTTCTGGCCTCAGTGGGGATCCATCTGAAGGTTCTTTCGAAGCAGGCAAAAAGTGTGTTAGACTGTGTTGATCTGGTGGCTCATCGTGAGCGAGGAGTCCAGTATGATGCCGAGGTTTTGTGCATGATCCGTGGGTGTTGCGGGTCCTAATGGGGCAGGCCACCAGGAGTCTTACAACGCGGAGGTGTTGGGCCCCAGGATGAGGACTTCAGTCTTGTCAGAGTTGAGCTTGAGGCAGCTGTTTCTCATCCAGGTAGCAACGGCTTTCATCCCGTCATGGAAGTTGTTTCTGGTGATTGCAGGCTCATTGGTGAGGTTAGAGGATCAGCTGGGTGTCGTCGGCATAGGAGACTATGTTGAGTCTGTGGTTCCTGACTATGGCTGCGCCATGTCGACGTTGAAGAGGGTGGGGCTCAGGGAGGAGCCCTGGGGGACTCCGCAGCCGATCTCCATGGGTTCGATCAAACGGTGGTAGTCTGACTTGCTGTGTTCTACTGGTGAGGAAGGAACGGATTCTGTCTAGTGCTTTGTCACGGATGCTTACGTCGTGAAGTCTCGTGCTTAGGGTGCCCTGGGAGACTGTCGAAAGCAGCCGAGAGGTCCAGGAGGATGAGGGCTGCTGTTTCTCTCCTGTCGAGGAGGGAGCGGATGTAATCAGTGGCGGCGAGGAGGGCAGTCTCGGTGATGTGGTTGCTTCGGAAGCCGGATTGAGAGGAGTCCAGGACGTGTTTGGCTTAGATGAATGGCTTAGATGAACTCAGAGTTGATGGCCTTCTCGATGACCTTGGCTGGGAAAGGGTACAGAGATTGGTCTGAAATTCTTGAGGTCTGTCGGATCGGGGGACCGTTTCTTCAGCAGGGGGTTGATCTCGGTGGATTTCCAATCATCTGGGAAGGTGGTGATCTCGATGGATCAGTTGATGGTGTGGCGTAACTCAGGGGCGATGCAGGCGGTGGCTCTGTGGAAGATGTGGTGCATGCAGGGGTCCAAGGGTGCTCCGGATTGAATGATCTTCATGGTCTTTACAGTGTCGTCCGTGGTGAGCGGGGTCCAGTTGAGCAGGATCTGTGGGGGTGACGTCGTCGCATGTGGTGGCGGCGGCGGGAGTGATGGGCGGGTCTTGGGTGTCAAAGCGGTCGTAGATCTGCATGATCTTGTGGTGGAAGTAGGTGCAGAGTTTGTTGCAGAGGTCTTGGAATGGTGGGACTTCTGTAGTCTCGCTGTTGGGTTTGGCGAACTCCTTGCCGATAGTGAAGAGTTCTTTGCTGTTGTGTGCATTGGCGTTGATTCAATCTTGGAGTTGGTAGCTTTGAGGAGGAGGTGGTGTGGGGTGCCGGCAGCTTTGAAATCTGCATGTGCTTCTAGGGTTTTATTGTTGCTCCATCTCTTCTCGAGCTATCTACCAGTGCATCTGTACTCTTTGAGGGCGGCAGTGAACCAACTGGCTTTCTTGGAGTGTTGCTTGCCGGATGCTTTTTTGAAGGGCACCAGCGCGTCAGAGTAGTTGGAGATCCATCGGTGGCGGTTGCATGCTGAGATATTGGCGTCTGTGCATTTTAGTAGTGTAGTTGTGCTGAGGTGTTCTTCGGTGACCTTGTTCCAGTTATGGCGGGGTTGGGGGGGAAATCGTGGGTGCGTTGGGTTTGGTGAAGGTGAAATGAACGCAGTAGTGGTTGGTCCAGAGGAGTTCGGAGGTGTGGCTGTAGGTGATGTTCTCGCTGGCGGAGAAGACTGGGTCGATCGTGTGTACCGCTGTGTGGCTCAGAGAGGTGACTAGCTGCTTGAGTCAGATGTTGGTGAGGTTCTCCAGAAGGGATACGGTGTTCTGGTCATTGGGGTTGTCCAGTTGGAAGTTGAGGTCGCAGAGTAGGATGTAATCGGTAGATGCGAGAGCCTGGGGTGCGATGAAGTCGATGATGGTGTCATGAAAGGCAGGTGGGGGCCAGGTGGTCTGTAGATGAGGATGCCGCGGAGGGTGGTGTTGGGGTTCGTCAGGACCTGGAAATGGAGATGTTCCATGGTTGTCGTTGGGTTGTCCGAGTGGGTGGTCAGGCAGAGGGAGTTCTTGTTGACGATGGCGATGTCTCCTCCTGGTTGGTCGGTGCAGTCCTTGTAGGTGATCTTGTAGCAGTCAAGGATGGCGGTGGCGATGTCCAGGCCTGAGCTGGGGTTTGTCCAGGTTTCTGTGAGGAAGGCGATGTCGGGAAGACAGAATCGAGGAGGTCCCAGATTTCAGTGGTGGTGTGTTTGTGGAGGAAGCATGTGTTTAGGAGGATGCAGCTGAGTCGGTTGGGTGAGCTGGAGTGCAGAGGTGGGTGAGGGAGCAGCTGCAGTTTCGGCAGGAGAAAGGTCCTTGGGTGTCTTTCAGTGACACGAAGTGGCAGGAGACATGACGTCCGATGTTGAGGGCGAGGAGGGTGCTGGCGTCGTATCGGTGGAAGGTACAAGAGCCAAGGTCCATGGCGCTGGATGCAGTCCAGGCACAGATGAACGCAGACTGGCTTGCCTTTGGCACGCCTTTGGCGTGGGCGCCATTAAGTAGTGTGAGGGGGAGGGCTGGACAGCTGGGAGGCGGAAATCGGGAACCAGGAAATGAGGCACTGGAAGGGGGCAGGGCCATGTGTGTTTAGCATCGGCACGGTGCAATAGACGGTTAAAAAGTGAAAAAAATATGCATAAATGGTGGAAAGAAAAAAAAGTAAAAAAGAGTGCAAAGAAGGCAGAGGGGGGAAAAGAGGCTGAAAGCACAACGACCGAAGGCAGACCAGCAGCAGAGCAAAGATGCTCCCCACTAGCCCACCAGGGATGAAGCGCAGGCAGGAGCCTGCGGGTGGTGCAGGGCCTCAATCACCAACCAGCAAGGGTCAGTGGACCTGCAAGGGGCAGCAACTACCAGGCGGAGCTGCGCAGGGAGGGTAACAGTTCACTGACTAAGTCAGTGAAATAGCTCATTTTCTGGCACAGTGGCCGCCATTAAGTACTGTGAGGGGGAGGGCTGGACAGCTGGGAGGCGGGAATCGGGAAATGCAGCACTGGAAGGGGGCGAGGCTGCGGGGGTCGAGCAGCAGGGGCAAGGCGACAAAGAAGGTGAAAAAGTGAAGAAAGTATGCAAAAAGGGGGGAAAAGAGAAAAAAAGAGTGCAAAGAATGCAGACAGGGAAAAGAGGCAGAAAGCACACGGACAGAAGGCAGAACAGCAGCAGAGCAAAGATGCTCACCACTAGCCCATCAGGGATGAAGCGCAGGCGGGAGCCTGTGGGTAGAGGAGGGCCTCGAGAACCAACTAGCAGGGGTCAGTGGAGTTGCAATGGGCAGCAGCTACCAGGCAGAGCTGCGCAGGGAGGGAAGCAGTTCACTGACAACATACATGCAGAAACAACATTTAGATGCCATTTTTACATATTATAAATTATGTTAATCTCTTTAGCAAGTGAAGTGATACCCATGCACAGCTCTCGTTTGAAGTGTAAAGATTTTAAAACAAAGAGAAGCATTTACATTTCTCTGGCTCGGAATACTTCAAATCTGTACCTTTTTTAAAGAGCTAATAGTAAGTGTAAGATGGCGGTTCTTCGTCTAGTTTGGTTTGCAGTAGTACTTACTCCCTTCACGCTGACCTAACATCCCCTTGCATAAGCGGCCCTCACTATTGCTCTGCCGCTATCAAGGGAAGCCCACACGACTCTCCCATCGTTGAGTGGATCAAGCTTTTGCAACGCCTGACATCATAATGGTGCATGCATATCTGGTTCCTGGAAGCTTTGCCACCGAGTGCACAGCAACCCAACAGCAAGACTCTGCCTGCTTCCATTTTACACGAGAGCCCCACGAGTCGGAAGGAGAGATGCGCACTTAGCAGGACAGATTCGCGCCGCAGCCCCCATGCCTCCAATAAAAGTATCCAACAAGGTCTCCTACTACTTTGTGTTAGCTGAGAAGGGCCCAATATACTCAAATAGCGCTTACCAGAGATGACCTAGTGGCAGCGCTGCAAGACTTTAACAAGCATTGGCATAGCCAATAGGTCTCGCCTTTGGGACCTTACAAGTGTTTACTCATGCAACAGTTGATGTTGTTGCACCAAGGGTATTGTGCTGCATAACTAAATACTTATAAGGTCCCAAAGGCGAGACCTATTGGCTATGCCAATGCTTGTTATTATATGTGCTGCATCCTGTGGGAAGGAAAGGAATCGTGGTAGGTTTTGTTCTGAAGTGACACGGAATTACTGAACATCTAAGTTACTCTTCAATAGTGTTTAAAGTCCAGTGGGTGGGTACAGGGCAGAGGTGGGTGGATAACGGGATGATAAAAAAAGCACTATAAAGCGGCCAGTGCTGGCTGCTTCATAGTGCTTTATTTTCCCCTTAGGCGGGTGGGAGAGGGAGAAGAAATGGAGACTGGGAAGGGGGGAAGAAACAGGTACAGGAGGGTCTGAGGGAGTGGAGAATAAATCTGGAAGGGGGTGGAAAAAATGTGGACGGGGGGCTTATGGGAGGGGAGAAGCATAGGATGAGAAGAAACACGTGGGTATAAGTTAAAAATAAAAAGTCAATATGTCTCAGCAATCTATTGGCAATGTTAATGTTGTTGAGACAGTGCGTACCATTCATACGATGGCACACATCCCCACATGAAGAACATACATTTGGCAGAATAAACCAGTAGGGGGAAATAATGAATAACTGGCCTTCAGAGAAGCAGCGGAGCCCGGCTGCACTCAAGAGCTGTAGTAAACAACCGCATATGCAGTCCTGACCCACCCCTTTCCTAGCTCAGGAAACAATTGTAAACAGGAGTACGATATGAGGCGAAAGGTTTGCTATGTTTCTTCATTTTGCCTCAAAATAAGTAAACACCTTTTTCGTGTGGTCAACATTCAAAAAGTTTGCCATACTAGTTTATTTTCAAAAAGTGAATGCGCCGTTACTTAAAAATAGCAAACCGTGCCAACTGTGGCTTCAGCTGTTAGTTTATTGCTTCAATAGCTCCTTCCTGCCAAGAACAGGGATGGCGAATGCGGGTCAATAGAAAGGATAGAAGGAACGATCTCTGCTGTTTTGAGAAGTGGTTTGCCTTTGAAGTCACTTTACGGGGTCCACTTCTAACAGCGCCATCTAACGTGACAAGATAAGGACAGCCTTGTTTACGATGGCGCTCTCGGAGCAAGTCAGGGTGAATGCTTTTAAAAAACAAGCTTCTGGTCCAGTCCGGGCACATCTATAGAGCTGACTCGAACTTCCATGAACTTTGGAGGTGAATTGGAAAGAAAACTCACAAAAGAGGATACCTGGACAGTTTAACCTGAACGTCTGACCCACCCTGCTGAAACAGAACTCATGTATTTCCTTCAGTCTGCAAAAATACATGGGAAGAGTCGAGAACAGTTAGAAATACTGCCTTTCAGGTTAAGTTTGTGAACGTGTCTTCCCACTGATCCAGTGCAGGATATTACCAGAACTATCCTCCTCTACAAACAACCGCCGCATTGGAAGGGGGCAGCCCTGCTGAGTAGTCCATCGCTTGAAAGTACCCGAGAAGCGAAACAACCAACAGCAGTCCAACACAAAGGGCAGGTCGATCTCACTGCCAAATACAAAACATGACCATGCCTGCAGCTCATACCGAGGGGAAAAGAACAGTCTTTAAAAATTTAAATAGGCCATTTCAGAGATACATTACTTATGAAATGCAAAGAGGCACTGTCCAATAAACTCCACGCTCCATGAGCAGCTAAGTCGGGACAATTTCCTTTTGCCATTTTTGAGCAGTGACGAACTTATCTATGATCGGCGGAGCAGAGAGGAAAGAAGGAGCGAGTCGAAGGAGAAGTCATCACAGTATGGTGGATGGCGGAGGAGAAAGATAAGGAAACGAGAGCAGGGGAGCAACTGAGGAGCTTGGGGCATAGGATAAAAGGAACAAGCATTGGCCGCGCGGCCGTGAAACTGACACGGCCGCGTGGCCGTGAAAGTGAAAGTAATCGTGAGGAAGCGGGTTTTCGAAGTGCAAACAGTGGCTTTTGCTGGCGACCAGCTTGCGTTCACGCGAGCGTCCAGATGGCGAGGGAAGCCATATGGCGCCTGATCGCACGTGCACGCTCGCGTGAACACAGGCTAGTCGCCAGCAAAAGCCACTGTTTGCACTTCCAAAACCCGCTTACTAAAACTCTCGCCAGTGCAGCGCATGCGCTGGCTCAGGCGAGACCTAAAAAGGAACTGTACTCGGAGACCGAGCAATATGGCCGATGCCCAGTGGAGCTGCCTAGACAGCTATAGAGGAGATCGGCCCTGGTTCACCCCCTCGACCGTCACCTACCCAGCCGGACATTGGGCACTGTTCTCCCAGTCTCCCCGCCGTGTCCCCTTCCTCCCCCTCTCTGACAAATTACGGTAACATTGCTTCTTTTTTCTTATGTTTTACTATGCTCTTGTAACGTATGTAATTTGTAACTTGTAACTCACTGATCCTCATGTAAAGCGCTCTGATACCTCCGGGTCTAACCAGCACTATATAAAACTCGTCAAATAAAATAAAATAAAAAGTGTTGATGTTCGAGTTTGTATGATGTGTTGCTATGAATTCACATAAAGCACTCGGCTTAACAATGGCCATTAACATGCAGCCATCTGATGTAGCACCTTTATGTGCCGTTCAGATACTTGCAATAATGGAACTAGAAATTGGATGACAATTTTCTAGGATGAAAGCACTTCGCCGCCCAAGCAAATGTCTGGGTGTGCCAGTTTACAAGGACTTTGTCTAAACAACAAGCGATCAACATTTAACACACTAGCGTCCCCGTCTCCATAAAGATGCTTAATACTAAGAGGTGCGCACTGCCAAAGGATACACCCAGAACCTAGATGAGGTCACACGAGGAACATTCCATAGACGGGGGCCAGAGACAGACCCGTCGACCTACTGAAGCACAGCAAAGACAGGTTCACAACCCCCTCCAGGCGGCGAGTCGTCCCGCCCCGCTCCCTTCCGTTGTTACCCAACAACACTGCGCGCTTTTACCTTAAATTACCACTGACAACATTCTTTGGTGCCTGAAAAGGTCGCAGTTTATTCAACACATAAAATTCTTACAAAATTGTTATGCATTTCCAATGTTCATGGTCATACTGTATTCAATGTCCATGTTCTACCTTTACATCTATTATCTATTGCTCATTGCAATTCCTTTTCTTGCATTATGGACCCCGCCTCCTCAATTTCCTGGGAGGGGAGGGCCCCCCTTTTTGGGCCTCTGAATCACGGGTCTAGGCTTCAGCTTGCTACCGATTTTGGAGGGTGTCCGTCTGGACCTGCCCGGGCTGCAAGTGCCGTCCCGCTCGCCCTGTACCCTTTCGTGGGCCCTCTGTTCTCCCAGGGGTCCCAGCCGTGCGGCATCCCAAGGACCTTACTTGAGCATCTACTCTACCTTTCTTGAGGCTGATTCCTTCCATCTTCTCCCTCGGTACCCCTGCCGTGAGGCATCCCAAGGGTCCTGCGGGAGCATCACGTCTATTTTCTTATGGCGGCACGCCGCCCCTTGGCTCCCTCAGTGCCCCTGCCGTGAGGCATCCCAAGGACACTGTGGGAGCCCTCCCTCTACCTTCTAGTATTTCACTCTTTCTACTAGCTTCCTTGTGTTTGTTCCGCCACGCTTCCTACGGTTTCTCGATCGGAGGGAGCTCCCCCCAATTCCGGGCTCTCCCTTTTTCCTAGTTGAAACCCCTTTGCTCCAGGATCCCCATAATGTTCAGCAGGAACATGTCCATTCCCACCCCGGTGAGGTGTACCCCGATATCCACGTGGTACCCTGGGGACCTCAAGTTTATAAAGCCGTGCCTCACGAAACCCCATCCATTGGCCTTGCACACTTTGGCCATGGTGATATTCAATTTCCTTCTGGATTTCTCCACCGCCCCCAGGTCTACCGCCCCCCGCCAGGCCCTCCTCACTATGATCTCAGAGAAGATCACCTCTGCGGGGCGGATCAGGCGTGCCAAAGCTGTTAGGCTTTTCTGCATGTCCTCTAATAGCACCCGCCTTCCTACTTTTGCTAAGTCATTACCCCTAGGTGGACCACTACCGCGTCTGGCCTGCCACCTCGTCTCAATGCTTCCTGCGCCGCGGGTAGCAGTTGGTCCCAAAGTCATTCCCGGGCGCCCCCACCATTCGATTTCGGTTTTCCGCAGCCATATCCCGCCGATTTCGCGTCTGGCCACCGCCCACTTCTGTGCCCGCGTCACGTAGGAGTGTCCCATGATCCACGCCCTCTTTCGCGGATTTCCAGGACCTGGAAGGGGCGGGAGAATTCGGACTCAGTACGTTGTTGGGCGTATGTAGCGTTTGAATGCGCTGGATGTCCAGCGCCCTATTCCCTTGATCAGTCCCTCCTCCAAACCTAGCCCTGCTGCCGTCGTGGCCGCCCCTATTCTGAAAGAGTGGGAGCCATATGCGCGCGCGGGGAGACCCATTGTCTCCAGGGTTTTTCTCATTACTGCTATGAATTGGAAACGGCTGAGGAATGCCCCGTCCCTATGCCTGAAAAGTGGCCCCTGGCTCGGTGCCTTGTGCCCTAGGTGCTCCTTCAATAGGCACACTGGTCAGCAGGTCGCATCCTTGATGCAGTGTATTTTGGTCAGCTTCCCCTTGCCTGTCTGGTCTGTCTTGGACCGCCGGAGCCGTACGGTCATGTGACCTTCGCCTATCTCTACATCCTTTATGTGGATGCATGCTGCCCCCGGATCCTTAACTGATGGGGCTACAAGCTCGCTGTCCCTGTAAGCCCCAAAAAATGCCACCGCGAAAGCTGCGCGAAAGAGCTCTCTCCGGCTTAGAGGAGCACACTTCTGCCAGTGCCCCCAGCATCCCTTGCAGCATGTTAAAGTGTATAGGTCGCCTTGCGTCTTTCTTCGGCTGCCCCATCCCTTCATTGCCATTCTGCATTTGAACACCTTGGTTGGGTCTGCCTGCTCCCCCAATTTTGAGTAGTATGCTACTGCATTCAAATGTGCCTGGGCCCAGGTTTTTGTCTTCCCTGCTACAAACGCCCAGTCAATGAAATCCAGGACCTCCTCCTGAGAGGCCCACTGGTTCCCTTCTAGTCCTGTCCTGGCCCTGAACGTATCCCAGCACTTACTGTATCGGTTGCTTGTTTTTGGGGCCAGTGCATTGTTCAGCAGTGTCTTCAAACCCTGTCCACCCAGGCCCACGCTTCCTCTGGCATGGGAGTCATCTCTCTGTCTGCCGTTGGGGCGAGTGCTCTGAATTTCTCCCACTGAAAACGAGAAATGGCATCCGCGACTGAGTTGTCTATTCCAGGGATGTGTCTCGCCCTAAGCGCTATGTTGCCTTTTAATTGATAGCCGACTAGTTTGCGCAACAGGGTTGCCACTGCAGGGCATTTCGCCGCCCCTGTGTTGATAGCTTGTACCACTGCGTGGTTGTCTGACCACAGTGTAATCTGCCTGTTTGCCAATCGCTGGGCCCAGATGTGGAAAGCCACCACTATGGGGAATAATTCTAGCAGGGATATATTCTTTGTCATTCCGGCACCGTGCCAGGCTTCTGGCCACTGCCCTGCTGACCATGCGATCCCTAGGATTGCCCCAAAACCATAACCCCCTGCTGCGTCAGTGTAGAGTTCCAATTCGCTAGCTTGTATCCAGGGGTCTCGCCATATCAGGGTGCCATTAAAATCCACCAGAAAGCTGTCCCACTGCTCCAGATCCTCCTTCACCCCTTGTGTGATGCGGACCCTGTGGTGCTTGTGTGTCATGCCCCTGGTTAGCCATGCTAAACGCCTTGCGAATGTGCGCCCAGCTGGGATCACCCTTGTGGCGAAGTTTAGCTTCCCCAGTAATTGTTGTATCTCGCCCAGTGTTGCCTTTCTTTGCTGCCTCAACTTTTGTAGGCTGCCGTGCAGGTCCGCCACCTTCTCCGGTGGTAACCTGCATGTCCCTGCTACTGAGTCTAACTCAATTCCCAGGAAGGATATTTTTGTGGTAGGGCCTTCCGTTTTGTCCTGCGCCACGGGTATACCTAGCTCCTGCGCCATCTGTATAAATGTGCCTAGCAGTGTCTCACAATCCCTCGTGCCTGCTTTTCCAATAAACAGGAAGTCATCTAAGTAGTGGACCCGTCCGCCTCTTGGCACTCTGGCACCCAGCTCCCACTCCAGGAAACTACTGAAAGCCTCGAAATATGCGCATGATATCGAGCACCCCATGGGTAAGCATTTGTCGTAGTAGTATTGGCCCTCTAGCTTGAAGCCTAACAGGTGGTAGCTGTCAGGGTGTACTGGCAATAACCTAAAAGCCGCCTCTATGTCAGATTTCGCCATCAGGGCGCCCATTCCTTCTTGTCTGATTAAGTCGACTGCATCATCTACTGACGCGTATGCCACCGTGCAAGCGCCTTGGTCCAACCAATCATTGATGGATTCCCCCTCTGGGTGGGACAGGTGATGGATCAGCCGAATTTTCCTGGATCCTTTTTGGGGACTACCCCGAGTGGGGACACCACCAGGTTTTTTAGGGGGGGTGCATGGAAAGGGCCGGCCACCCGCCCCAGTTGTACTTCCTTCTCTACCTTCCCTTTTGCCACCCCGGGGTTGTCCCTCACTGATTTTAAGTTCAGACTGTCCCGCGCGCCCTCGGGTCCTTTGTAAGGGATGGGGAAACCTTGCGTGACCCCTTCTGCCAATAGTTGCCTATCTGTTGGTCTGTGGTAACCTTGTAATAAGTGCAGTAATCTGCCTGTCCTGATGGGTGTTGGTAGCGTCTGTCCTCCGCCCCTTTCCCTGCTGCCCCTGCCTAGCGGGGCCTGCGCCTCACTTCTTTGTATTGGTCTTATCCTTGCCGGCCCCTGGCCCTGTGTTCCGTCTGCAGCGTATGGTGGGGTGGTTACCCCCGCATGACCCACAAGCGTGTTTGAACCTGCATGACGCCCCCCATTTGCACTCATCCTTGTCGAATTTCCAACACGTTTTATTCGACTTGTGCCCTGCCTGGTTCTTGCCCTTGAAGTCTTTCCCTTGGCCCTCGAATTTGCCCTTACTCCCATAGGGACGAAAACTGTACTCTTTGGTGCCAACACCTTCCCTGGCTGCCACCATGTGTTTTGAGAACCCTTCCATGTCTTGGCAGTCCCACTCCATTATTGGCCATACTTGCATTTTTTCCCTAAAGCCCTCGTCGTATTGTAGCCATGCCTCGCCCTGATACTGCTGCTGTGCTTCATGCACCTTCTGCTCATATAAGAACAGCGCTGCGGCGCTCTTTGGGAATTTCTCAATAAAAACGCATGCTAGCGTTCTGAATGCCCTCAACCAGTTCTCTATCAATCTCTCCACTCCGGGCTTTCTGGGTGTCCTCCCATCGTCGTCCTTTTAATCCTGTGCTGTCAGGTCTAGCCCTGCTTGTCGCACTTCTAGTAATGTAAAGATGTCTATAAATTCTTTCCTCCAAATCCTCTCCTTCACAGTCAGTGGGATGAGGTTGGCCATCCCTGTCAATTTTGTTGTTGTGGGCGGGTCGCTCGGGGAGGGGCGCAGGTACTCATTGGCTGGCTTTCCGTTACCATCCTGCCCTTCTCCGCCCTTGTTTGTACTTGGGTTGCTCCCCCGCGGGTCCCTGTGCTCCCCTGCGGGGCTACCTCGGTTTCTGCTGTCTCCCCCTGTTGCGCCTGTGTTGGCGCATCTGCCTCCTTGTCTGGTGCTCCCCCTGTTGGGCCTTCCTGTCCCACCCTGGGCTCGGGTGCCGGGCTGCTGCCCCATGCGGGGGGCCCAGGAAATGAGGCCATGCCTGGCCATTGCCACCAGGGAATCCAGGGTGCTGTCTGTGCTGCCCCCCTGGCCCAGGATTCCCCTTGAAATTCCGGTTGCCCTTGGCCTAGACCTGCCTGCCACGGGGGTTGCAGGGGCCATGAGACCCTGGCATGGCTAAGTTGTTTATCCCTAAATGTGTTCCCCTATGCATGTTCTGCCCTATGCCGCTCTGCGCTCTCTGACCTTCCCTGAGCCCTTGCGCGCTTTCAGGTGCGTCATGCTTACCACTTCCCCTGCAGCTTCTGTCCTCGTTTTGCCCGTGTCTCTCCCGAGGGGCCGCCGTGCTGGCTACAGACCCCTCCTCCTCGCTGCTCTCCTCCGAATCCGAGCTATACACCAGCTCTGGAGTTGCCGCCCTTTTGCTTCTTGCTCGTGGGTTGTTCCTTCCCTTGTTGTCATGTTCTTTGTTGCTTTTCTCAAGGGCCGCCCATCTGGCTGCATGCCCCTTTGACGCCGCCTTCCTCGGGCTTTTCCCAGGGGCCGCCGTTTTGGCTGCCTGCCCCTTTGTTGCTGCTTTCTTTGGGCTTTTTTCCTGGGCCGCCGTTTTCGCTGCATGCCCCCTTGTCGCTGCCTTCTTTGTGAGTGGTCGTGCTGGGGATGCCTGGCGCGGCCTTTTCCCGCTTCGCTGGGTCCCGTCCTTGATTTGCTGGTCCACCCAGCTCCGTCCTTTTAGTGCCACCAGGGTCCTGGCTTGCTCCAGCATGGCTTGGAGGTCCTCGTCTAGGTCTGGTCCCCCGTCACGTCTCGGGGCTTTCTTTGGCGGTGCTGGCGTCTCTCGTTGCTCTCTGAACCGGGCTGGGGGCTGTGTCTTCCTCCCCGGCGCAGTCTTCCTGCTTGCCATCTCGGTTTCCTCTTGTTGACCCCTCTCTTAGGTCCTGTTGATTGCTTGACCCTCCTTGTGTTGGGGGTTGCCCTGTAATATCCTTGTTGCACTTTCACTGCTTTTTGAGGGTGTGGGCCGCCTTTTTTACGTCCGCTTCCAGTTACAGGCAGGCCCTGTTGCTGTTTGGCTTACTCTCTCCTGCCTTTGCCAGGGTTCCCGCTCCTTCCGCAAGCAAAACCTCAAACCCGGTAATTACCGGTGCGTGTCTCTAAGGCCTCCGCCTCCTCGCCGGCGATCGGCTGGCTTCCCACGTGCTCCTCCGATGGTGGGGGCTCAAGCCGGTCACCTGGTCGCTGCGTCGTTCATCTGCGGCGGGAGTGAAGGCTCAGTTCACGCTGTTCCCGCCGCTTTCTGTCGACTTCCACTCGCCGGCTGCTCAAGCCAAGCGCGGTATTGGGTTTTAAAAATGGGCTCGAAACCCGCCCGATCGTGGCTGACGCCCGCTCCTGCCCTGCCGTATCTCGCAGTTGTGAGCCGGCGGGGGTTTTGCTCCGACGCGCTGTTCCTGGCCGCTGCCTAGTTGTACCCAGCGCCTGCCTCTCGGTGCAGCTGACCCCGGCAGGGGTGGAGGCTCTTGCTCACGCCGACCACGAGACCCAGGCTGCCTTCGGTGACGATGGTGGGGGTGGAGGCTCCGCTCACGCTGCTCCCACCGCTGACCTTCGTGGCGATCCAGTGGCCCGAGACAGGGAGTCTGGCACAGGCTCGTCCTCGATGCAGTCCAGTAGCCAGCGACGCCGTCCAGTAGCCAGCGATCGGTAAGGGTCTTTCTCTACTTCCTGCGATGGGGGGAGGGGGGAATGTGCCTGCTCCTGGCCGTTGGCCCCTCTTATCCCCCCCACTCGCTATCCAGGTCCCCCCCTGATTGGGTGGGGGCTGCCTTTTGTTCCAGGGGCCAATCCTGACCCCCGCCGGCCTAGCCGGTATGCTAATCGGGGTGGGGGGAGGAACCCCGCCTCCGGAGGGCGTTCTACCCGGGCCCCCATTTGGTCCGGCTTTGCCTCCCCGGCCCGGGCCTAGAACAGACTGAGAACACGAGGCATTTAGCCATTCACTGAGAAAACGAGGCAGTCAATCGGTCACTGACAAAATAAGGCAGTCACTGAGAAAACGAGGCAGTCAACACGTCACTTACAAAATAAGGCAGTCAGTCGGTCATTGAGAAATTAAGGTAGTCTCTGACAAAATGAGGCAGTCAGCCGGTCATTGAGAAATTGAGGCAGTCATTGAGAAATTGAGGCAGTCATTGAGAAATTGAGGCAGTCATTGAGAAAACGAGGCAGTCATTGAGAAAACGAGGCAGTCATTGAGAAAACGAGGCAGTCATTGAGAAAACGAGGCAGTCATTGAGAAAACGAGGCAGTCATTGAGAAAACGAGGCAGTCATTGAGAAAACGAGGCAGTCATTGAGAAAACGAGGCAGTCATTGAGAAAACGAGGCAGTCATTGAGAAAACGAGGCAGTCATTGAGAAAACGAGGCAGTCATTGAGAAAACGAGGCAGTCATTGAGAAAACGAGGCAGTCATTGAGAAAACGAGGCAGTCATTGAGAAAACGAGGCAGTCATTGAGAAAACGAGGCAGTCATTGAGAAAACGAGGCAGTCATTGAGAAAACGAGGCAGTCATTGAGAAAACGAGGCAGTCATTGAGAAAACGAGGCAGTCACTGAGAAAACGAGGCAGTCACTGAGAAAACGAGGCAGTCACTGAGAAAACGAGGCAGTCACTGAGAAAACGAGGCAGTCACTGAGAAAACGAGGCAGTCACTGAGAAAACGAGGCAGTCACTGAGAAAACGAGGCAGTCACTGAGAAAACGAGGCAGTCACTGAGAAAACGAGGCAGTCACTGAGAAAACGAGGCAGTCACTGAGAAAACGAGGCAGTCACTGAGAAAACGAGGCAGTCACTGAGAAAACGAGGCAGTCACTGAGAAAACGAGGCAGTCACTGAGAAAACGAGGCAGTCACTGAGAAAACGAGGCAGTCACTGAGAAAACGAGGCAGTCACTGAGAAAACGAGGCAGTCACTGAGAAAACGAGGCAGTCACTGAGAAAACGAGGCAGTCGCACGTCACTGAGAAAACGAGGCAGTCGCACGTCACTGAGAAAACGAGGCAGTCGCACGTCACTGAGAAAACGAGGCATTCAGCCGGTCATTGGGAAAACAAGGCAGTCACACGTCACTGAGAAAATGAGGCAGTCAGCCGGTCATTGAGAAAACAAGGCAGCCAGACGCTCACCGAGGAAAGGAGTCACTCAGCTGCTCACTGAGAAAAGGAAGCAGACAGACGCGCTCCGAGAAACAGAGCATTCTTTTTTCCTGTGCTTGGCTGCTTTGGTGTGCATTTCTCCCCAAACAGATTACGTGTAATAAGGTGAAAGGACACAGGAAGCTCTGGCTGGGGACGCGTCTACTGACTCCACTGACAGCAGAAGGTGAGGGGGGGGGGGCAGAAGAGGCTACGGGTCTGAGGCCAAGTGCACGCGAAACTCGAACTGGGAATCAAAGGACGTTGGCGTTGCACCAGAATCCACACATGGGGCGCCAGTCACCATCCTCTTCACTTCAGTGCCTTGGGACACAGAAGTCACAGCCGAATTGTGCCCAGGAGAGGCCCAACAAGCAAGATATTGTTCCAACCCAGCAGAACTGGTCACTTTTTCCCTCTCCACCTTCACTGCGATGCCCCTCCTGGTCCCCTAACCATGGCAGCTTTGAAAAGCAGAGGGCCTGGTTCCTTCAGGTCCCCAGGAACATGACTCACATGCAAACACAGGGCCGTCATCCAGGAAGCAAGGGCTGGCAAAGCGAAGGCAGCTCTGTCTGAGACGGGCACTCATGGCGCCCAGGGGCCGGCAATGTCCACACAGCAGAGGCAGCCCTGGCCAGCATGCAGCACTTCTAACTGGGTCTCTTGATACCAGTGGTGCATGGCAAATGGAGGCCATGACAGGCCAGAATGCATTAGAAACTGAGCCACAGTACGGGGCGCACAAATGCCCCCGAGAGGTATTCGGCACACACCAGTCCCTTTCATGCATCATGTATCCCTGCTCCATAGAGGTCATGATCACAGCAGTCACCACACAGAAAGATTAGTGCACCGCTCTCTGCAGGGTACCATGCAAACGACCACTAGGCGTGCAGGCCTGTCTGAGAAACAGACATTCATAAGCCAGCATGCACACTTGCAACTACTTGCTCTTAACGTCTCCGGGCAGCCTGTGCAGGACAACATGTGACCACTAGCCCTGGAGGGTACCTGTGAATACTCCAGACTCCACACGGACCTTTGCAGGAAAACATGCGACCACTAGCCCTGGAGGGTACCTGTTCATACTCCAGACCCCCACACGGACCTTTGCAGGACATGTGGCCAGTAGCCCTGGAGGGTACCTAAGCATACTCCAGACCCCACACGAACCTTTGCAGGACAACATGTGACCACTAGCCCTGGACGGTACCTGTGCATACTCCAGACCCCACACAGACCTTTGCAGGACAACATGTGACCACTAGCCCTGGAGGGTACCTTTTCATACTCCAGACCCCACACGGACCTTTGCAGGACAACATGTGACCACTAGCCCTGGAGGGTACCTGTTCATACTCCAGACCCCAGACGGACCTTTGCAGGAAAACATGCGACCACTAGCCCTGGAGGGTACCTGTTCATACTCCAGACCCCACAAGGACCTTTGCAGGACAACATGTGACCACTAGCTCCGGAGGGTACCAGTGCATACTCCAGACCCCACACGGACCTTTGCAGGACAACATGTGACCACTAGCCCTGGAGGGTACCTGTGCATACTCCAGACCCCACACAGACCTTTGCAGGACAACATGTGACCACTAGCCCTGGAGGGTACCTGTTCATACTCCAGACCCCACACGGACCTTTGCAGGAAAACATGTGCCCATTAGCCCTGGAGGGTACCTGTTCATACTCCAGACCCCACAAGGACCTTTGCAGGACAACATGTGACCACTAGCTCTGGAGGGTACCAGTGCATACTCCAGACCCCACACGGACCTTTGCAGGACAACATGTGACCACTAGCCCTGGAGGGTACCTGTGCATACTCCAGACCCCACACAGACCTTTGCAGGACAACATGTGACCACTAGCCCTGGAGGGTACCTGTTCATACTCCAGACCCCACACGGACCTTTGCAGGAAAACATGTGACCACTAGCCCTGGAGGGTACCTGTGCATACTCCAGACCCCACACAGACCTTTGCAGGACAACATGTGACCACTAGCCCTGGAGGGTACCTTTTCATACTCCAGACCCCACACGGACCTTTGCAGGACAACATGTGACCACTAGCTCTGGAGGGTACCAGTGCATACTCCAGACTCCACACGGACCTTTGCAGGACAACATGTGACCACTAGCCCTGGAGGGTACCTGTGCATACTCCAGACCCCACACAGACCTTTGCAGGACAACATGTGACCACTAGCCCTGGAGGGTACCTGTTCATACTCCAGACCCCACACGGACCTTTGCAGGAAAACATGCGACCACTAGCCCTGGAGGGTACCTGTTCATACTCCAGACCCCACAAGGACCTTTGCAGGACAACATGTGACCACTAGCTCTGGAGGGTACCAGTGCATACTCCAGACCCCACACGGACCTTTGCAGGACAACATGTGACCACTAGCCCTGGAGGGTACCTGTGCATACTCCAGACCCCACACAGACCTTTGCAGGACAACATGTGACCACTAGCCCTGGAGGGTACCTGTTCATACTCCAGACCCCACACGGACCTTTGCAGGAAAACATGTGACCACTAGCCCTGGAGGGTACCTGTGCATACTCCAGACCCCACACAGACCTTTGCAGGACAACATGTGACCACTAGCCCTGGAGGGTACCTGTTCATACTCCAGACCCCACACGGACCTTTGCAGGACAACATGTGACCACTAGCCCTGGAGGGTACCTGTGCATACTCCAGACCCCACACAGACCTTTGCAGGACAACATGTGACCACTAGCCCTGAAGGGTACCAGTGCCTACTCCAGACCCCACATGGACCCTTTGCAGGACAACATAAATCACTAGCCCTGAAGGGTACCAGTGCATACTCCAGACCCCACAAGGACCTTTGCAGGACAACATGTGACCACTAGCTCTGGAGGGTACCTGTGCATACTCCAGACCCCACACGGACCTTTGCAGGACAACATGTGACCACTAGCTCTGGAGGGTACCTGTGCATACTCCAGACCCCACACATACCTTTGCAGGACAACATAAATCACTAGCCCTTAAAGGTACCAGTGCATACTCCAGACTCCACACGGACCTTTGCAGGACAACATGTGCCCATTAGCCCTGGAGGGTACCTGTGCATACTCCAGACCCCACACGGACCCTTGCAGGACAACATGTGACCACTAGCTCTGGAGGGTACCTGTGCATACTCCAGACCCCACACATACCTTTGCAGGACAACATAAATCACTAGCCCTGGAGGGTACCAGTGCATACTCCAGACCCAAAACGGACCTTTGCAGGACAACATGTGCCCACTAGCCCTGGAGGGTACCTGTGCATACTCCAGACCCCCACACATACCTTTGCAGGACAACATAAATCACTAGCCCTGAAGGGTACCAGTGCATACTCCAGACCCAAAACGGACCTTTGCAGGACAACATGTGACCACTAGCCCTGGAGGGTACCAGTGCATACTCCAGACCCCACATGGACCCTTTGCAGGACAACATGTGCCCACTAGCCCTGGAGGGTACCTGTGCATACTCCAGACCCAAAACGGACCTTTGCAGGACAACATGTGCCCACTAGCCCTGAAGGGTACCTGTGCATACTCCAGACCCAAAACGGACCTTTGCAGGACAACATGTGCCCACTAGCCCTGGAGGGTACCTGTTCATACTCCAGACCCCACACGGACCTTTCCAGGACAT